>JAREIS010000312.1:0-600000 GCA_030060385.1 Muscicapa striata striata
AGCAGAAGTTAACTGAAGGAAAGGAAAAGTGCACACACCAGTAGTTCTCATGTCCACTAACATAGACATGCGATCCTGCATCTCCATATTTACCACAGAAGGCAGCTAGACAATAGGTATTCAGAAAAAAGCTAGCATACGTTGATCCTGCTTCTAGCACTAGTCACTGACAACTGATACGCTCAGCAAGGCACTCTGGTGCACTGAGTTTCTTTGTTCCGGTTTGTATCTTGAGCGTTTCTCTAATGAGAGGAATTGCACTGGTCCACACACAGAACAGTCGGCAGCTAGGTTTATTTGTCAAAAACACGCCTGGACGTGCACTTTCTTCTAAACTCTCTCTTTGATATCAGTCTGCCCTCTTCTGTATCAATAGCTCCCAGTCTGAACATGAGCAAGAAGTGTACTGAAGCTAAGAGAAACGTGCACCATCACAGACTTCTCATTCCACTGACATAGCAAAGGTTGCTGCCTCTCATCCTAGCAGCATGTTTACCACAGAAGGCTGCAGGCGATTAGGTATGTAGCAGCAAAGCTAGCTGGTTCGATCCTTCTTCTTAGCACTAGTTACTGACAACTGATACGCTCAGCAGAGCACTCAGGTGCACTGAGTTTCTTTTCGCGTTTGTATCCTGCAGCATTTCCTCTAAATGAGGTGTTTGTCACCCCTCCACACAAAATACTCTGCTGCTAGGTTTATTTGCTCAAAAAACATGCCTGGCACGGCATTTCTTCTATGCCTCTGCTACCGATTAGTCTGCCCTGCTTCTTGTAAGAGTTCCAAGCACTCTTTTAACAGTGCTTAGCAAAAGCAGAGAAGTGTAACTGAGGACAAGGAGAAAAGTGCACACTACAGTAGTTCTCACTGTCCACTAAACACAGACATGCGATCCTGCATCTCCATATTTACCTACGAAGTAGCTAGACGAAATAGGTATTCAGTAAGAAAGCTAGCATACGTTGATCCTGCTTCTAGCACTAGTCACTGGCAACTGATACGCTCAGCAGAGCACTCTGGTGCATTGAGTTTCTTTGTTCACGGTTTGTATCCTGCACATTTCGTCTAAATGAGGTGGATTGTCACCTCTCTCACACAGAACACTCTGTTAGGTTTATTTGCTCAAAAACACGCCTGGCACGTGCATTTTCTTCTATGCCTCTCTACCGCATCAGTCTGCCCTTCTTCTTGCAAGAATTCCGAACACTCTTTTAACAGTGCTTCAAAAGCAGAGAAGTGTAACTGAGGACAAGGAGAAAAAATGCACACACACAGTAGTTCTCACTGTCCACTAAACACAGACATGAGATCCTTGCATCTCCAATATTTACCCCTTAATGGGGCAAGGCAAATATGTATTCAGTAAGAAAGCTAGCATACGTTGATCCTGCTTCTTAGCACTAGTCACTGGCAACTGATACGCTCAGCAGAGCACTCTGAAATTGAGTTTCTTTGTACACGGTTAGTATCTTGCAGCGTTTTCTCTTAACTGAGAGGAATTGACACTTGGTCCACACACAGAACAGTCGGCAGCTAGGTTTATTTGCTCAAAAAACACGCCTGGCATGTGCACTTTTCTTCTAAACTCTCTGTTTAATATCAGTCTGCCACTCTTCTAGTATCAATAGCATGCACGCTCTCGAGTCTGCATAGCGAAGAGCACAGAAGTGTACCTGAAGCTAAGAAGAAAGCGTGCACACAACACAGTAGCTCACATTTCCACTGCACATAGCAAAGATTTGTCTGCCTCTCGGAGCCTAACAGCAAGCGTCATGTTTACCACAGAAGGCTGCATGGCGATTAGGTATGTAGCAGCAAAGCTAGCTGGTTCCGATCCTTCTTCTTAGCACTAGTTACTGACAACTGATACGCTCAGCAGAGCACTCAGGTGCACTGAGTTTCTTTCTTGCTTTGTATCCTGCACCTATTTCCATCTAAATGAGAGTGTTTTTGTACATCCCGCTCTCCTACAGTCGCGAAAGTTCCAAGCTCTCTTTTAACAGTGCTTGCAAAACTGCGAGATAGTGTAACTGAGGACAAGGAAAAGTTGTGAATTCCAGAGTCTCTTGTCCACTATACAAGACATGGATCATACTGAGATATACACACGGAAAGGCAGCATACAGTAGTTATTCAGTAAAGACAGTGTGATCATGCTGATCTTCCACGAAGGCAGCTAGACAAGGGATTGTAAGACATAGCATTCTGGTGCACTCTAGTTTCTTTCATTCCTGGCTATTGCTATCCTGCAGCGATTTCGTCTCAAATTGTTATCGCGTGTACCCTCTCCTCCTAAAACATGCTGCTAGGTTTATTTGCTCAAAAACACGCTGCAGTGCATTTTTCTACGCTCACAAATCAGTCTGCGTCTTTCTTCTAGTTCAAGCATATAGAACTCCTGCATCTGAAGTTTAACAAGACTTTAAGAGAAAGTGCAAACACAGCACTTCTAAGTGTCCAGGACACATAGACATGCGATCCCTGCATTTCACTATTTACCACAGAAGGCAGCTAGACGAATAGGTATTCAGTAAGAAAGCTAGCATACGTTGATCCTGCTTCTTAGCACTAGTCACTGACAACTGATACGCTCAGCAGAGCACTCTGGTGCACTGGGTTTCTTTCTTCGCGGTTTGTATCTTGCAGCGTTTTAGCTCTAACAGGGATGAATTGTCACCTAGTCCTCACACAGAACACTCTGCAGCTAGGTTTATTTGCTCAAAAAAACACGCCTGGGACGTGCACTTTTCTTCTATGACTCTCTACGGATTAGTCTGCCCTGCTTCTTGTAAGAGTTCCAAGCACTCTTTGAACACTGCTGCAGAGAAGTTTAACTGAAGATGAAGAGAAAAGTGCACACACCACAGCACTTCTCACTGTCCACGACACATAGACATGCGATCCCTGAATCGCCAAGGTTTAAAACAGAAGGCAGCTAGACGATTAGGTATTTAGTAAGAAAGCTAGCATACGTTGATCCTGCTTCTTAGAACTAGTCTCTGAAGACTGATACGCTCAGCAGAGCACTCTGGTGCACTGAGTTTCTTTGTTCGCGGTTTGTATCTTGCATCGTCTTCTCTCTAACAGAGATAAATTGTCACCTAGTCCTCCCACAGAACACTCTGCAGCTAGGTTTATTTGCTCAAAAAACACGCCTGGCACGTGCATTTTTTTCTAAACCATCTCACCGTAGCAGTCTGCCCTGCTTCTTTTAAGAGCTCCAAGCACTCTTTGAACTCTGCATAGCGAAAAGCAGAGAAATGTAACTGAAGACAAGGAGAAAAATGGACACACTACAGTAGTTCTATCTGTCCACTAAACACAGACATGAGATCATTGCATCGCCAATATTTACCACTGAAGGCAGCTAGACGAATAGGTATTCAGTAAGAAAGCTAGCATTCGTTGATCCTGCTTCTCAGCACTCATCACTGGCAACTGATACGCCCAGCACAGGACTCTGGTGCACTGAGTTTCCTTCGTCGCGGTTTGCATCCTGCAGCGATTTCTGTCTAAATGAGGTGATTGTCACCCTCTCCTCACAAAAAACATTCTGCTGCTAGTTTTATGTGCTCAAAAAACACGCCTGGCACGTGCATTTTTCTTCTATGCCTCTCTACCGGATCAGACTGCCCTTCTTCTTGCAAGAATTCCGAACACTCTTTTAACAGTGCTTACCAAAAAGCAGAGAAGTGTAACTGAGGACAAGGAGAAAAAGTGCACACACCACAGTATTTCTCACTGTCCACTAAACACAGACATGAGATCCTTGCATCTCCAATATTTACCCCCTAACGTAGCAAGGCAAATATGTATTCAGTAAGAAAGCTAGCATACGTTGATCCTGCTTCTTAGCACTAGTCACTGGCAAATGATACGCTCAGCAGGGCACTCTGGTGTGCTGAGTTTCCTTGTTCGCGGTTTGTATCTTGCAGCGTTTTCTCTCTAACTGAGAGGAATTGACACTTGGTCCACACACAGAACAGTCTGCAGCTAGGTTTATTTGCTCAAAAAACACGCCTGGCATGTGCACTTTTCTTCTAAACTCTCTGTTTAATATCAGTCTGCCACTCTTCTAGTATCAATAGCATGCATGCTCTCGAGTCTGCATAGCGAAGAGCACAGAAGTGTACCTGAACCTAAGAAGAAAGCGTGCACACCACACAGTAGCTCTCATTTCCACTGCACATAGCAAAGTGTTGTCTGCCTCTCGGAGCCTAACAGCAAGCGTCATGTTTACCTCAAAAGGCTGCATGGCGATTAGGTATGCAGCAGAAAAGCTAGCTGGTTCCGATCCTTCTTCTTAGCACTGGTTACTGACAATTTATACTTTCAGCAGAGCACTCTGGTGCACTGCCGTTCTTTCTTTGCGGTTTGTATCCTGCAGCGATTTCCATCTAAATGAGGTGCTTGTCACCCTCGCCTCAGACAAAACACTCTGCTGCGAGGTTTCTTTGCTCAACTACACGGCTGGGACGTGCACTTTTCTTCTATGCCTCTCTACCGGATTAGTCTGCCCTGCTTCTTGAAACAGTTCCAAGCACTCTTTGAACTCTGCAGCAGAGAAGTTTAACTGAAGATGAAGAGAAAAGTGCACACATCACAGCACTTCTCACTGTCCACGACACATAGACATGCGATCCCTGCATCTCCACTATTTACCACAGAAGGCAGCTAGACGAATAGGTATTCAGTAAGAAAGCTAGCAGACGTTGATCCTGCTTCTTAGCACTAGTCACTGACAACTGATACGCTCAGCAGGGCACTCTGGTGCACTGAGTTTCTTTGTTCGCGCTTTGTATCTTGCAGCGTTTTCTCTCTAACTGGGAGGAATTGACACTTGGTTCACACACAGAACACTCGGCAGCTAGGTATTTGCTCAAAAAACACGCCTGGCTCGTGCACTCTTCTTCTAAACTCTCTGTTTAATATCAGTCTGCCACTCTTCTAGTATCAATCGCATGCACGCTCTCGAGTCTGCTTAGCGAAGAGCACAGAAGTGTACCTGAAGCTAAGAAGAAAGCGTGCACACCACACAGTAGCTCTCATTTCCACTGCACATAGCAAAGTGTTGTCTGCCTCTCGGAGCCTAACAGCAAGCGTCATGTTTACCACAGAAGGCTGCATGGCGATTAGGTATGTAGCAGCAAAGCTAGCTGGTTCCGATCCTTCTTCTTAGCACTAGTCACTGACAACTGATATGCTCAGCAGAGCACTCAGGTGCACTGAGTTTCTTTCGTCACGGTTTGTATTCTGCACCTATTTCCATCTAAATGAGGTGTTTGTCACCCTCTCCAAACACAAAACACTCTGCTGCGGGATTTATTTGCTCAGAAAACATGCCTGGCACGATCATTTCTCTTCTATGCCTCTGTATCGTATTAGTCTGCCCTGCTTCTTGTAAGAGTTCCAAGCTCTCTTTTTAAAAGTGCTTAGCGAAAAGCAGAGAAGTGTAACTGAGGACAAGGAGAAAATGTGGACGCACTACAGTAGTTCTATCTGTCCACTAAACACAGACATGTGATCATCGCCAATATATACGACAGAAGGCAGCTAGACGAATAGGTATTCAGTAAGAAAGCTAGCATACGTTGATCCTGCTTCTTAGCCCTAGTCACTGGCAAATGATACGCTCAGCACAGCACTCTGGTGCACTCAGTTTCTTTCGTCCTGGTTTGTATCCTGCAGCGATTTCCGTCTAAATGAGGTGATTGTCACCCTCTCCTCACACAAAACACTCTGCTTCTAGGTTTATTTGCTCTAAAAACACGCCTGGCATGTACATTTTCCTTCTACGCCTCTGTACCGTAGCAGTCTGCCCTGCTTCTTGTAAGAGTTCCAAGCACTCTTTGAACTCTGCAGCAGAGAAATGTAACTGAAGATAAAGTGAAAAGTGCACACACCACAGCACTTCTCACTGTCCACGACACATAGACACGCGATCCCTGCATCGTCAATATTTACCACAGAAGGCAGCTAGACGAATAGGTATTCAGTAAGAAAGCTAGCATACGTTGATCCTGCTTCTTAGCACTAGTCACTGACAACTGATACGCTCAGCACAGCACTCTGGTGCACTGAGTGTTTTGTTCGCGCTTTGTATCTTGCATCGTCTTCTCTCTAACAGAGATAAATTGTCACCTAGTCCTCCCACAGAACACTCTGCAGCTAGGTTTATTTCCTCAAAAAACACGCCTGGCACGTGCATTTTTTCTAAACCCTCTCTACCGTATCAGTCTGCCTTGCTTCTTGTAAGAGTTCCTAGCACTCTTTTAACTGTGCATAGCGAAAAGCAGAGAAATGTAACTGAGGACAAGTAGAAAAAGTGGACACACTACAGTAGTTCTCTCTGTCCACTAAACACAGATATGAGATCATTGCATCTCCAATATTTAACTCTCAATGTAGCAAGGCGAATAGGTATTCAGTAAGAAAGCTAGCATACGTTGATCCTGCTTCTTAGCACTAGTCACTGACAAGTGATACGCTGAGCAGAGCACTCTGGTGCACTGGGTTTCTTTGTTCGCGGTTTGTATCTTGCAGCGTTTTAGCTCTAAGAGGGATGGATTGTAACCTAGTCCTCACACAGAACACTCTGCAGCTAGGTTTATTTGCTCAAAAAACACGCCTGGCACGTGCACTTTTCTTATAAACTCCCTGTTAAATATCCGTCTGCCACTCTTCTAGTATCAATAGCATGCACGCTCTCGAGTCTGCATAGCGAAGAGCAAAGAAGTGTATCTGAAGCTAAGAAGAAAGCGTGCACACCACACAGTAGCTCTCATTTGCACTGCACATAGCAAAGTGTTGTCTTCCTCTCGGAGCCTAACAGCAAGCGTCATGTTTACCACAGAAGGCTGCATGGCGATTAGGTATGTAGCAGCAAAGCTAGCTGGTTCCGATCCTTCTTCTTAGCACTAGTTACTGACAACTGATATGCTCAGCAGAGCACTCAGGTGCACTGAGTTTCTTTCTTTGCGGTTTGTATCCTGCAGCGATTTATGTCTAAATGAGGTGCTTGTCACCCTCGCCTCAGACAAAACACTCTGCTGCGAGGTTTATTTGCTTAAATACACGGCTGGGACGTGCACTTTTCTTCTATGCCTCTCTACCGGATTAGTCTGCCCTACTTCTTGAAACAGTTCCAAGCACTCTTTGAACTCTGCAGCAGAGAAGTTTAACTGAAGATAAAGAGAAAAGTGCACACATCACAGCACTTCTCACTGTCCACAACACATAGACATGCGATCCCTGCATCTCCACTATTTACCACAGAAGGCAGCAAGACGAATAGGTATTCAGTACGAAAGCTAGCATACGTTGATCCTGCTTCTTAGCACTAGTCACTGACAACTGATACGCTCAGCAGAGCACTCTGGTGCACTGAGTTTCTTTGTTCGCGGTTTGTATCTTGCAGCATTTTCTCTCTAACTGAGAGCAATTGACACTTGGTCCACACACAGAACACTCGGCATCTAGGTTTCTTTACTCAGAAAACACGCCTGGCACGTGCACTTTTCTTCTAAACTCTCTCTTTAATATCAGTCTGCCACTCTTCTAGTATCAATAGCATGCACGCTCTCGAGTCTGCATCGCGAAGAGCACAGTAGTGTACCTGAAGCTAAGAAGAAAGCGTGCACCTCACACAGTAGCTCTCATTTGCACTGCACATAGCAAAGTGTTGTCTGCCTCTCGGAGCCTAACAGCAAGCGTCATGTTTACCACAGAAGGCTGCATGGCGATTAGGTATGTAGCAGCAAAGCTAGCTGGTTCTGATCCTTCTTCTTAGCACTGGTTACTGACAACTGATACGCTCAGCAGAGCACTCAGGTGCACTGCGATTCTTTCTTTGTGGTTTGTATCCTGCAGCGATTTCCGTCTAAATGAGGTGCTTGTCACCCTCGCCTCAGACAAAACACTCTGCTGCGAGGTTTATTTGCTCAGATACACGGCTAGGACATGCACTTTTCTTCTATGCCTCTCTACCGGATTAGTCATCCCTGCTTCTTGAAACAGTTCCAGGCACTCTTTGAACTCTGCAGCAGAGAAGTTTAACTGAAGATAAAGAGAAAAGCGCACACATCACAGCAATTCTCACTGTCCACGACACATAGACATGCGATCCCTGCATCTCCACTATTTACCACAGAAGGCAGCTAGACGAATAGGTATTCAGTAAGAAAGCTAGCATACGTTGATCCTGCTTCTTAGCACTAGTCACTGACAACTGACGCTCAGCAGAGCACTCTGGTGCACGGAGTTTCTTTGTTCGCGCTTTGTATCTTGCAGCGTTTTCTCTCTAACTGGGAGGAATTGACACTTGGTTCACACACAGAACACTCGGCAGCTAGGTATTTGCTCAAAAAACACGCCTGGCACGTGCACTTTTCTTCTAAACTCTCTGTTTAATATCAGTCTGCCACTCTTCTAGTATCAATCGCATGCACGCTCTCGAGTCTGCATAGCGAAGAGCACAGAAGTGTACCTGAAGCTAAGAAGAAAGCGTGCACACCACACAGTAGCTCTCATTTCCACTGCACATAGCAAAGTGTTGTCTGCCTCTCGGAGCCTAACAGCAAGCGTCATGTTTACCACAGAAGGCTGCATGGCGATTAGGTATGTAGCAGCAAAGCTAGCTGGTTCCGATCCTTCTTCTTAGCACTAGTCACTGACAACTGATACGCTCAGCACAGCACGCTGGTGCACTGAGTTTCTTTCTTTGCGGTTTGTATCCTGCAGCGATTTCCGTCTAAATGAGGTGATTGTCACCCTCTCCTCACACAAAACACTCTGCTGCTAGGCTTATTTGCTCAAAAAACACGCCTGGCACGGGCATTTTTCTTCTTCGCCTCTCTACCGTATCAGTCTGCCCTGCTTCTTGTAAGAGTTCCAAGCCCTCTTTTTAACAGTGCTTAGCGAAAAGCAGAGAAGTGTAACTGAGGACAAGGAGAAAAAGTGCACACACCACAGTAGTTCTCACTGTCTACAAAACACAGACATGAGATCCCTGCATCTCAAATATTTACCCGTTAACGCAGCAAGACTAATTGGTATTCAGTAAGAAAGCTAGCATACGGTGGTCGTACTTCTTAGCACTAGTCTTAGGCAACAGATACGATGCGCAGAGCACTCTGCTGCACTGAGTTTCCTTGTTCGCGGTTTGTATCTTGCAGCGATTGTTCTGTATTAGAAATGATTTGTCACCTACTTCTCACACAGACCACTCTGCTCCTACGTTTTTCTGCTCAAAAAATACGTCTGGGACGTGCACTTTTCTTCTAAACCCTCTGTTTAATATCAGTCTGCCACTCTTCATGTATCAATGCCATTCCCTCTTTCAAGTCTGGATAGCGAAGAGCACATAAGTGTACCTAAAGCTAAGAAGAAAGCGTGCACACCACACCGTAGTTCTGTCTTTCCACTACACATAGAAATGTGTTCTCTGCATTTCGGGTATTTACCATAGAGGCTGCATGAAGTGTAGGTATTGTAGCAGTAAAGCTAACGGACGTTAAACTTCCTTCTTACCTTCTTACCACCGGTATGCTGTGTCAAAGCTTTTTGGAGAACACGTGCATTAAGAACGCCTTGTGTTCTGAACAGCCTTGGAACAGTAAAGTGCAGGGAGAAGACTAGCACCACGTTCTGACATAGTCAAGAGCAGGGCATTTCTTTTTCGTGGAGCAAGAGCGACCCCAGCTGACGGCGCCGGTGAACAAGCTCTTGTTGCGCTTTTGCATTTGAGCACACTGCAGTCCGAATAACCCGCAATCACCCCGGCGCCGTCCGGGCTCCTCCCCCCCGCGGGTCGCAGCGCGCATGCGTGGCCCCGGGGGCTCCCGATGATGGCCGAGGCACTGCGATTGCGATGGCTCGTCTCATTCAGCCGCTCCATGTTCATTGAGAGACCGCGCCTGCATTTGGTGACGTCCGCTTCGCCCTCCCCCCACCCCGGGCTTGCCGGGCTTGCTGGGCTTACTAGGCTACAGCGGAGCTTCCGCGCCTTGTACTGGCCGGACAAGCGGCGAGACCGGGCCCGCGGCTCTCCTGCACTGCTCCGTCTGCAGAAGAAATAAAGACATTTTACATTTCAAAAACAGCTGGCTGGGGAGATCAAAATGATAATTTTTACTATGCCAGTAAGAGCTTAGACTAAGGTGCAATGGCCCACTTAGCCAGCACCTACCCACAAATAACAAGGCCCTGCTTTAAACAATTGGAAATGGAATAAAAAAGGAATTGAGCAGTCTTTGGAGCTTCTGAGAATCACTGCACTCGTTCTTACTGCTTGATGGGAACTTGAGTCAAGTTTGTTTTGTCCAGAAACACAGCAGAGAGTCTAAAGCCAACAGATTATGGATTAAAAGTAAGTAGGGAGCCAAACCCACATGGCAACAGAATGCTATTGTAGGTTGCAGTGATGTTGCACTAACATGCCCAAAAGTATACCCCATGTTGTTGGAAGCTAGAGGCCCCGAGCCAGAACTCTGCTGCTCTTGGGCAGTGAGACTTGTGGGATTCCCAGACATCCTCACAAGCTGTCCCTGTCACGAGGATAAAGGTGGCCAGGGTGAAGAGAACAAAGGAAACACAGCGGTGCTGACCTGAGAACACACCACCCCCACATTCACACTTACCTTTGCATCCAGCAAAGTTTCAAAGCAGAGAGAGAGATTGCCCTGGCTTAGAAATCCAAATGTAGGCATCCAAATGTATATCAAAGAATCCAAATATCTAAGCTCAATTTAGGGTGTTGCTGCCACTCCCATTTAAATTCCACAGAAACTGTGGCACTCTTGAAATTAGGCATTTCTACCATTGTCCAAAAAGGAATTGAAAGACTAAAAACAAAAGCCTTAAGCCTGAGATCAGTTTGTTAACTAAACAACAGTCCTCTCTACCTTGTGGCTTCTTTCTTTCCTAAATGCACAAATGACAAGTGTTATCCTCCATCGCTCAGGATTCAGGCTTGAGCTACTTGCAAAGGATGTACAAAGCAACTATGACAGGAACCTGTCAGCAGAGTGCAACAGCAAAATCAATTCTGCCTTTGCACAGCTGACACAGATTGTAGATAAATTTTTAAATACCAGCCATCTTTGGATTCTGCAATAAAGAGAGAAAGCACTGCAACTGCCAGTGTCCATGTCCCAGGAAGCGTTTTAGCAAGAGTTACACAGACTGCAGGTGAAGCATTTGGTGTAGTAGCATGGAAGCACAAGCAGCCTGACGATCTGGAGGAGCAACATCTGGAAGAGCATACATCTCTGTAAAAAATCCAATTTCAAAACTTCTAGGCACCTTGATTTACCATAACAATGAGACTCTAGCGGTAATCAGTAGAGAAGGATAGATGCATTCAAGCAAGCACATTGCTCCTTGCCATGAACAGCCTTCTGGGGGAAGCCACCAAGAGAGAAGAGGTGAAGCCTCTCTAACTAGTTTGGATTGTACAAGTAATAATTAGTCAGTAAAAATTACTGCATGAAAGATCAGCTTGCCTATCTATGCAAAGATGAGACCAAGGCTGAAGCCCCATCAAGGGTCTTTAGTGAGAACCTGGCTTCAAATCCACCATGAAAATCTTGAACGCTTTTGCAACACAAACAGTAAAACTTGTTTAATAACCATGCCAGCTTTCAGACGTTCCCAGAACAAAACTGCAAACCAGCAAAATAAAACAAGCTAGGGAGTGATTCTAACTAAATGCCAACGACAGCAAGAAGAAATTCGATCTGCAGGAGCTAGTAACAGCCCTTTATTCTTCGTCTTATTTTTCTTCTTTTTCGTGGATTTTTTTTATTTTTTTCTTTGTTTTTTGGTTTCTTTTTTTTTTCCCCACTGTCTTTTTTCCTAAGACTAAAATAGCCAATATATATTTAATGCATGGAATCCCTGAAGTGGTATGTATTTGATAATACTTGACACAAGGGCCTGGGTTAAGTCTCATTAGCAACAATAATTTTTTACCAGACACAAATATCCAACAGGTGTGAGATGAAAACCTGCCCAAGTGACACAGAGGAAAAAAAAACCACCGTCCTGGGGTATCACAAGGCAGAAGCACAAGTATGGAATTACTCTGGCGGACATTGGCACAGCTAATAACATGATCATTTCAATCACACATTAGGGTCTTCATGGAATCTGCAATTTGCAAAAACTCCCCATCTGCCACTTCATTGTGAGAACACAAGGAGGAAGCAAGCCTGTACTCTGCCTGCCTTCACATAGTTTGGCTCAGCAGCATTTTTCCCAAATGAACCCAAAATTCCCAACATTTGAACTAGAACACCTCAAAGCTTTCAAAATTCCAGGCGTTACTGGGAAAAACATCTAGGAAAACCCAGGAAAAATTCTTCCTTAAAAACAGGAAAATTCTTTTAATTTTTGCACTGACAAACTCAAAAATTGTCTAGAAATTCCACCAAAAAATGGCCAGAAAAACTCCTAACATCTGCACAAAAAACCAAAAAATTGCCCCAAAATCCAGTGAGATTCCAGGAATATCTGAGGAAAAAACTGGGAAAGTGAGTGGGCAAAATATCTGGAGGAAATGCGACTTAAAATGGCCCAAAAACTCCTGAAATCCATACTAAAACCCCTAAAGTCAGCCAACATTCCAAGGATTGCTGGGAAAAGCATCAGGAAAAATCCAGGAAAAATTGAGCCTAACAAACCAGGAAAGTCTCTGAAAATTGGCACTAAGAAATGAAAAATGCCCTAAGAATCAAGTTTAAATGAGTCCAAAATTTGCAAAATTTACACTGGAACACCCCAAAGCTGTCAAAATTCCAGGTGTTATTGGGAAAAACATCTGGAAAAATCCAGGATAAATTCTTCCTTAAAAACAGGAAAAATCCTTTAAAATTTGCACTGCGATACACAGAAATCCTCTAGAAATTCCAGAAAAAATGGCCAGAAAGACTCCTAACATCTGCACAAAAAAACCAAAAAATGGCCCCAAAATCCAGTGAGATTCCAGGAATTTCTGAGGAAAAAACTGGGAAAGTGAGTGGCCAAAATATTCGGAGGAAATGCGACTTAAAATGGCCCGAAAAGCCTGGAAATCACACAAAAAATTTACTCAGATTTATGTAACTCATATAGTTTGATTGTATTCATTTACATACAATTGCTATTTTTAATAAATTACTGCTAAATTTAACTTTGTTGTCTAGTTGGACAAAATCGAACACATCCAATAACAATTTATAACACCAAACAATAAAGTTATGCATAATTGTGCCTAATATTTTTCTCTGCGCAGACACTTCAAATATTCCCTGGAGAGAAACTCTTTGTTTTTACTAATTCTGTTTGATTTTTGTTAGACTACAGTCTCCTACTTTCAAAATTGGAAAACTGCCAATGTTTGTACCTAGGGCAATTGACCTGAGACTGGGCGTCTGACAGCTCAAATTCCGAAAGGATCAGGATTTCTCCTAGACTAAAGATGCCACCACTGTAAACCCTGGCTGTTCATGGAGCGACAAAAGCCTCCTCTAAATGGATACTACGAAAGTGGTGACGTGATCTTTATTTCACAGAGAAATAGGCCCTTCTTTGCATGCAGGGTCTTTGGCCTGACACTGGGCGTCTGATAGTTCAAATTCCGAAAGGATCGGGATTTCTCCTAGACTAAAGATGCCACCACTTAGAACCCTGATGACTTTTGCAGAGACTGTGTCTTCCTACAAAATGGTATTAAGAATCTGGGAGGGCGTGGTTTTTTTCAGAGGGAAAATAGCCAATGTTCGTGTCCATGGCAATTGGCCTGAGACTCGGCATCTGACAGCTCAAATTCCGAAAGGGTCAGGATTTCTCCTAGACTATAGACGCCACCACTGAGAACCCTGGCTCTTCTTGGAGTGCCAAAAGCCTCCTCTACATGGATATGACAAAAGTGGTGAAGTGATCTTTGTTTCACAGAGAAATAGGCTCTTCATTGCATGCAGGGCCATTGGCATGAGACCGGGCTTCAGCCTTCTAAAATTCCGAAAGGATCAGGATATCTCCCCTACTTAAAATGTCAGCCGTTAGAAGCCTGGCTACTTTTGGAGAGACAACGTCTTCCTCAAAACTGCCATTAAGAAACTAGGACAGTGTGGTTTTTTTTCAGAGGGAATATGGCCAAAATTCGTATCCACAGCAATTGGCCAGAGACTGTATGTCTGACAGCTAAAATTTTGAAGGGATCAGGATTTCTCCAAGACTAAATATGCCACCATTTAGAAGCCTGGCTACTTTTGCAAAGACCAACACTACCTCCAAACTGTTATTAAGAAACTGGGAGGGTGTGTTTTTTTTAACGCGGAAAATGGCCAATGTCCGTATCCAGGGCCATAGGCCTGAGACTGGGCGTCTGACAGCTCAAAGTCCGAAAGGGTCAGGATTTCTCCTAGACTAAAGATGCCACCCCAGAGAGCCCTGGCTGTTCATGGAGTGCCAAAAGCCTCCTCCAAATGCAAATTACAAATGTGGTGAAGTGATCTTTATTTCACAGAGAAGTAGGCCCTTATTTGCATGCAGGGCAATGGGCCTGAGACTGGGCGTCTGACAGCTCAAATTCCGATAGGTTCAGGATTTCTCCCTGATTATAGATGCGACCACTTATAAAGCAGGCTACTTTGGGAGAGACAATGTCTTCCTCAAAATGGCCATTAAGAAACTGGGAGGGTGTTGTTTTTTTTCAGAGGGAAAATAGGCAATGTTCGTATCCAGGGCAATTGGCCTGAGACTGGGCTTCAGCCTGCTAAAATTCCGAAAGGATCAGGTTTTCTCCCCGACTAAACATGCCACCAGTTAAGACCCTGGCTACTTTTGGAGAGACAATGTCTTCCTCGAAACTGCCATTAAGAAACTGGGAGGGTGTAGTTTTTTTTAGAGGCAAAATGGCCAATGTACATGTCCAAGCCCTTGGCGTGAGACTGGGCGTCTGACGGGTGAAAACCTGAAATGATCAGGATTTCTCCCAGACTAAAGCTGCCACCTCTTAGAATCTTGGCTACTTTTGAAGAGATTGTATCTTCCTTCAAAATGGGATTAAGAAACTGGGAGAGTGTGGTTTTTTTAAAAGGGAAAATTGCCGTTGTTCATATCCTGGGCCCTTGGCCTGAGACTGGTCGTCGGACAGCTAAAATTCCGAAAGGATCAGGGTTTCTCCCAGACTAAAGATGCCACCTCTTAGAACCCTAGCTACTTTTGGAGAGACAATGTCTTCCTCAAAACTGCCATTAAGAAACTGACAGGGTGCAGTTTTTTTCAGAGGGAAAATGGCCAATGTTCGTATTCATGACAGTGGGCCTGAGACTGGCTGTCTGAGAGCTAAAATTCCGAAGGGATCAGGATTTCTCCCAGACTAAGTATGCCAACACTTATAAGCCTGGCTACTTTTGCAAAGACCAACACTACCTCCAAACTGGTATTAAGAAACTTGCAGGGTGTGGTTTTTTTAAAGGGAATATGGGCAATGTTCTTATCCAGGGCAATTGGCCTGAGACTGGGCCTCTGACAGCTAAAATTCCGAAAGGATCAGTATTTCTCCCAGACGAAAGTTTCAACAACTTAAAAACCTGGCTACTTTTGGAGAGACAATGTCTTCCTCGAAACGGCCATTGAGAACCTGGGAGGATGAATTTTTTTTTCAGAGGTAAAATAGCCAATGTTCCTATCCAGGATAATTGGCCCGAGACAGGGTGTCTGATATGTAAAATTCTGAAAGGATCAGGATTTCTCCCAGACTAAAGATGCCACCACTTAGTACCCTGGCTGTTCATGGAGTGCCAAAAGCCTCCTCTAAAAGGATATCACGAAAGTGGTGGCGAGATTTTTATTTCACAGAGAAATAGGCTCTGTGTTTGCATGCAGGGCCATGGTCCTGAGACTGGGCTTCGGCCTGCTAAAATTCCAAACCTAATGATTCCTCCCAGACTAGAGATGCCAGCAGTTAGAAGCCTGGCTACCTTTGGAGAGACCAACACTACTTCCAAACTGGTGTTAAGAAACTGGGAGGGTGTGGTTTTTTTCAGACGGAAAATGGCCAATGCTCGTGTCAAGGGCCCTCGGCCTGAGACTGGGCGAATGACAGCTCAAATACCGAAAGGATCAGGATTTCTCCCAGACTAAAGATCCCACCTCTTAGAACCCTGGCTTTTTTTGGAGAGACAATGTCATCCTTGATACTGCCAACGAGAAACTGGGAGGGTGTTTTTTTTTCAGAGGGAAAATTGCCGATGTTCTTATCCAAGGCAATTGGCCTGAGACTGGGCGTCTGAGACGTAAAATTCCAAAGGGTCAGGATTTCTCCCAGACTAAAGATGCAACCACTTAGAATCCGGCCTACTTTTGGAGAGACGAACACTACCTCCAAAGTGGTATTAAGAAAATGGCAGGGTGTGTTGTTTTTCAGAGGGAAAATAGCCAATGTTCGTATCCATGGCAATGGGCCTGAGACTGGGTGTCTGACAGCTAAAATTCTGAACGTATCAGGATTTCTCCCAGACTAAATATGCCACCACTTAGAACCCTGGCTACTTTTGGAGAAACCAACACTACCTCCAAACTGGTATTAAGAAACTGGGAGGGTGTGGTTTTTTTTAGAGGATAAATGGCCAGTGTTCTTATCCAGGGCAACTGGCCTGAGACTTGGCATCCGACATGTAAAATTCCGACAGGATCAGGATTTCTCCCAGACTAAAGATGCCACCACTGAGAACCCTGGCTGTACATGGAGTGCCAAAAGCCTCCTCTAAATGGATATTACAAAAGTGGTGAAGTGATTTTTATTGCACAGAGAAATAGGCCCTTCTTTGCATGAAGGGCCATTGGCATGAGACTGGGCTTCGTCCTGCTAAAATTCCGAAAGGATCAGGATTTCTCCCCTACTTAAGATGCCACAAGTTAGAACCCTGGCTACTTTTGGAGGGACAACGTTATCCTCCAAACTGCCATTAAGAAACTGGGAGGGTGTAGTTTTTTTCAGAGGGAAAACGGCCAATGTACTTGTCCGAGGCCCGTGCCCAAAGTGTGGGGGTCTGACGGGTAAAAAACTGAAAGGATCAGGATTTCTCCCAGACTAAAGATGCTACCATGTAGAACCCTGGCTACTTTTGGGGAGACAATGCTTTCCTCAAAACTGCTATTAAGAAACTGGAAGGGTGAGGTTTTTTTCAGAGGGAATATGGCCAATTCGCATGTCCCTAGCCTTTGCCCAGAGTGTCGGCATCTGATGGGTAAAAACCTGAAAGGATCAGGATTTCTCCCAGACTAAACGTGCCAGCACTTAGAACCTTGGCTGCTTTTGGAGAGACTGTATCTTCCTCAAAAATGGTTATAACAAACTGGGAGGGTGTGTTTTTTTCAGAGGGAAAATTGCCATTGTTCATATCCAGGGCCCTTGGCCTGATACTGAGTCTCTGACAGCTAAAATTCCGAAAGGATCAGGATTTCTTCCAGACTAAAGATGCCACCACTTAGAACCCTGGCTACTTTTGGAGAGACCGTGTATTCCTCCAAACTGCCATTAAGAAACTGGGACGATGTTGTTTTTTCAGAGGGGAAAATGACCAATGTTTGTGTCCCGTGCCTTTGCCCAGAGAGTAGGCGTCTGACGGTAAAAACCTGAAAGGATCAGGATTTCTCCCAGACTAAAGATGCCACCTCTTAGAATCTTGGCTACTTTTGGAGAGATTGTATCTTCCTCCAAAATGGTATTAAGAAACTGGGAGGGTGTGGGTTTTTTCAGAGGAAAATTTTTATTGCTCATATCCAGGGCCCTTGGCCTGAGACTGGGCATCTGTCAGCTAAAATTTTGAAACGATCAGAATTTCTGTCAGGCTAAGATGCCACCTCTTAGAACCCTGGCTACTTTTGGAGAGACAATGTCTTCCTCAAAACGGCCATTAAGAAAATGGGAGGGTGTGGTTTTTTACAGAGGGAAAATAGGCAATGTTCGTATCCAGGGCAATTGTCCTGATACTGGGCGTCTGACAGCTCAAATTCCGAATGGGTCAGGATTTCTCCTAGACTAAAGATGACACCACAGAGAACCCTGGCTGTTCATGGAGTTCCAAAAGCCTCCTCTAAATGGATATTACAAAAGCGGTGAAGTGATTTTTTATTTCACAGAGAAATAGGCCCTTCTTTGCATGCAGAGCCATTGGCCGGAGACTGGGCTTCGTCCTGCTAAAATTCTGAAAGGATCAGGTTTTCTCCCCGACTAAACATGCACCAAGTTAAAACCGTGGCTACTTTTGGAGAGAGAATGTGTTCCTCAAAACTGCCATTAAGATACTGGGATGGTGTGGTTTTTTTCAGAGGGAAAATAGCCAATATTCGTATCCAGGGCAATTGGCCTGAGACTGGGCATCTGACAGCTCAAATTCCGAAAGGGTCAGGATTTCTCCTAGACTAAAGATGCCACCACTGAGAACCCTGGCTGTTCATGGAGTGCCAAAAGCCTCCTCTAAATGGATATTAAACAAGTGGTGAAGTGATTGTTGGGGTTTGGGCATTTGTTCCTTTAATGTATGATTTTGGAGAATTTTTCCCATTGTAATGCTAAGAAAACCCGCCGGCTCTGCCCAGGGTTTTGTGATGGCCCTGGATGGGCGGGTGGGTAGGACAGGAGCTACTCGGAGGACCGCGACGGCTTCCGGGCGGGGCTACCAAGAGGAGTGTGAGGGCTTCTGCAGGGGCACTTCTGTTTCCGGCGACGGAGCCAAGAGGACGCACCCCCTTGGCCCACACCGCACGTGGGAGAGAGGCAGACAGCCAGACCCTGCTGCAATCAGCTGTCCTGCTACTTCATAGGCACTGCTGACCACCAAAGACCAAACACCTCTCTTGCCTTTTGGGAATACAGCTGATCTCCGAACACAACAGTGAGTGAGGAGCTGGCTCCCACCTGAGTCTGCCCGGCCCCGGCTGCTCCCCTCCACCTCCCTCGCTCCCTCCTGTTCTGCGGCACTTGTTACATCCCCGGGAACGGACACAGACCGAGTGTGTCCACGTCTAAAGAAAGGACTAGAACTGGGTCATTTTCTTCTGTTCTTTTTGTCGGTAACTTTAATAACTGCTGTTGTTTCCTACCTGTGCTGTTAGTTAGAGTAGTAAAGAGCTGTTACTTCTACCCCCTTATCTCTGCCTTGAGTCCTTGATTTGAAAAAATTATACCACTTGGAGGGGGTGAAATTGATTTCTCTATTTCAAAGGGAAACTTCTGCCTTTTATTGGCAGAACCCTGTCCTAAAACCAGGATATGATCTTCATTTCACAGAGGAATAGGCCCTTCTTTGCACGCAGGGCCTTTGGCCTGAGACTGGGTGTCTGACAGCTAAAATTCCGAAAGGATCAGGATTTCTCCCAGACTAAAGATGCCACCACTTAAAACCCTGAACACTTTTGCAGAGACTGTATCTTCCTACAAAATGGTATTAAAAAACTGGGAGGGCGGGATTTTTTTTTTGGAGGGAAAATTGCCAATGTTCATATCCAGGGGCCTTGGCCTTAGACTGGGCATCTGACCGTTCAAATTCTGAAAGGATCAGTATTTCTCCGAGACTAATAGATGCCACCACTGAGAACCCTGGCTGTTCATGTAGCGCCAAAAGCCTCCTCTAAGTGGATATCACAAAAGTGGTGAACTGATTTTGAATTCACAGAGAAATAGGCCCTATGTTTGCATGCAGGTCCATGGTCCTGAGAGAGGGCTTCGGCCTGCTAAAATTCCAAACCTAATGGTTCCTCCCAGACTAAAGATGCCAACAGTTAGAAGCCTGGCTACTTTAGGAGAGACCAACACTACCTTCAAACTGGTGTTAAGAAACTGGGAGGGAGTGGTTTTATTCAGAGTGAAAATGGCCAATGTTCGTATCTGGGGCAATTGGCCTGAGACTGGGCGTCCCACAGCTAAAATTCTGAAAGGATCAGGATTTCTCCCAGACTAAATATGCCAGCAGTTAGAAGCCTGGCTACTTTTGGAGAGACCAACACTACCTCCAAACTGGTATTAAGAAACTGGGAGGGTGTGTTTTTTTTCAGAGGGAAAATAGCCAATGTACATGTCCAGGGCCCTTGCCCAGACTGTGGGCGTCTGAAAGCAAAAATTCCGAAAAGATCAGGATTTCTACAGATTAAAGATGCCACCTCTTAGAACCCTGGTTACTTTTGGAGAGACAATGTCTTCCTCAAAACTGCCATTAAGAAACTGGAAAGGTGTGGATTTTTCAGAGGGAAAATGGCCAATGTTCTTACCCATGGCAATTGGCCTGAGACTGGGTGTCAGACAGCTAAAATTCTGAAGGGATCAGAATTTCTCCCAGACTAAAGATACCACCACATAGAAGCCCAGCTTATTTTGGAGAGACAACACTACCTCCAAACTTGTATTAAGAACCTGGGAATGTGTGGTTTTTTTTCAGAAGAAAAATGGCCAATGTTCGTATCCATGGCAATGGACCTGACACTGGGCCTCTGACAGCTAAAATTCCGAAGGGATCAGGATTTCTCCCAGACTAAAGATGCAACCACTTAGAATCCTGGCCACTATTGGAGAGACAATGTCTTCCTTGAAATGGCCATTAAGAAACTGGTAGGGTGTGGTTTTTTCAGAGGGAAAATGGCCATTGTTCATATCCAGGGCCATTGGCCTGAAACGGCTCGTCTGACCGTTAAAGTTCGGAACGGATCAGGATTTCTCCCAGACTAAATATGCCACCAGTTAGCAGCCTGGCTGCTTTTGGAGAGACCAACACCACCTCCAAACTTGCATTAAGAACCTTGGAAGGTGTGGTGTTTTTTCAGAGGGAAAATGGCCAATTTTCGAATCCAGGGCAATTGGCCTGACACTGGGCGTCTGGCAGCTCAAATTCCGAATGGGTCAGGATTTCTCCCAGACTAAAGATGCAACCACTTAGAACCCTGATGACTTTTGCAGAGACTGTGTCTTCCTACAAAATGGTATTAAGAATCTGGGAGGGCGTGGTTTTTTTCAGAGGGAAAATGGCCAATATTCGTGTCCAAGGCAATTGGCCTGAGACTGGGCGTCTGACAGCTCAAATTCCCAAAGGGTCAGGATTTCTCCTAGACTATAGATGCCACTGCTTAGAACCCTGGCTGTTCATGGAGTGCCAAAAGCCTCCTCTACATGGATATTACAAAAGTGGTGATGTTTGTTTCACAGAGAAATAGGCCCTTCTTTGCATGCAGGGCCATTGCCACGAGACTGGACTTCAGCCTTCTAAAATTCCGAAAAGATCAGGATATCTCCCCTACTTAAAATGCCTGCAGTTAGAAGCCTGGCTACTTTTGGAGAGACAATGTCTTCCTCAGAACTGCCATTAAGAAACTGGGACCGTGTGTTTTTTTTCAGAGGGAATATGGCCAATATTCGTATGTAGGGCAATTGGCCTGAGACTGGGCGTCTGACAGCTAAAATTTCGAAGGGATCAGAATTTCTCCAAGACTAAATATGCCACCATTTAGAAGCCTGGCTACTTTTGCAAAGACCAACACTACGTCCAAACTGGTATTAAGAAACTGGGAGGGTGTGGGTTCTTTTTTACATGGAAAATGGCCAATGTCCGTATCCAGGGCCATGGGCCTGAGACTGGGCGTCTGACAGCTCAAATTCCGAAATGGTCAGGATTTCTCCTAGACTAAAGATGCCACCACAGAAAACCCGGGCTGTTCATGGAGTGCCAAAAGCCTCCTCCAAATGCATTTTACAAATGTGGTGATCTTTATTTCACAGAGAAGTAGGCCCTTATTTGCATGCAGGGCAATTGGCCTTAGACCGGGTGTCTGACAGCTAATATTCCCAAGGGATCAGGATTACTCCCAGACTAAAGATGCCACCCCTTAGAAGCCTGGCTTCTTTTGGAAAGAACAACCAAAACTCCAAACTGGTATTAAGAAACTGGTAGGATGTGTTTCTTTTCAGAGGGAAAATTGCCAATGTTCGTATTCAGGGCAAAGGGCCTGAGACTGGGCCTCTGACAGCTCAAATTCCGATAGGATCAGGATTTCTCCCTGATTATAGATGCAAACACTTAGAATCCTGGCTACTTTTGGAGACACAATGTCTTCCTCAAAACGGCCATTAAGAAACTGGGAGGGTGTGGTTTTTTTCAGAGGGAAAATAGGCAATGTTCGTATCCAGGGCAATTGGCCTGAGTCTGGGCTTTGGCCTTCTAAAATTTTGAAAGGATCAGGTTTTCTCCCCGACTAAACATGCCACCAGTTAAAACCCTGGCTACCTTTGGGGAGACAATGTCTTCCTCGAAACTGCCATTAAGAAATTGGGAGGGTGTAGTTTTTTTCAGGCGGAAAATGGCCAATGTACATGTCCGAGCCCTTGGCGTGAGACTGGGCGTCTGAGGGGTGAAAACCTGAAATGAACAGTGTTGCAATTTGATAACCTGAGGTAGAAGAAGGATTTACATACTCTGACATCTTCCGGTACATCCCAGAATTCCTACTATCCCCTGACCTTCCCTAAGTGACCTTGAAGCACCTTAGGGGCTTCTGTATACTGATCCCTAAGCCCCCGTACCCCATTGGCTGGCAGCCAAAACCACTCCCCATTTCCTGCTCCTTGAAGACCCGATTCCCAGAGAGTCCCGGTCTCTTTCCAGCCATATCACCGCCAAGGAATAAACAACCTGAAAGAGCCTCTTGTATCCCTTTTTCATCCATGCAAAAGATACTTTGTCTGATCTTATATTAATTAGGAAAGGACACAGTAGCTTTTGCAGTTCAGGATTTCTCCCAGACTAAAGCTGCCACCTCTTAGAAACCTGGCAACTTTTGAAGAGACTCTATCTTCCTCCAAAATGGGATTAAGAAACTGGGAGAGTGTGGTTTTTTTAAGAGGGAAGATTGCCATTGTTCATATCCTGTGCCTTTGGCCTGAGACTGGGCGTGTGACAGCTAAAATTCTGAATCGATTAGGATTTCTCCCAGACTAAAGATGCCACCAGTTAGAAGCCTGGCTACTTTTGGAGAGACCAACACTACCTCCAAAGTGGTGTTAAGTAACTGGGAGGGTGTGGTTTTTTTCAGAGGGAAAATGGCCAATGTTTGTGTCCAGGGCCCTCGGTCTGAGACTGGGCATCTGACAGCTAAAATTCCGAAATGGTCAGGATTTCTCCCAGACTAAAGACGCCACCTCTTAGAACCCTGGCTACTTTTGGAGAGACGAATTCTTCCTCGATGCTGCCAACAAGAAACTGGGAGGGTGTGTTTTTTTTCAGAGGGAAAATGGCAAATGTTCTTATCCATGATAATGGGCCTGAGATTGGGCGTCTGAGAGGAAAAATTCCAAAGGGTCAGGATTTCTCCCAGACTAAAGATGCAACCACTTAGAATCCTGCCTACTTTTGGAGAGACCAACACTACCTCCAAACTGCCATTAAGAAACTGGGACGGTGTGGTTTTTTTCAGAGGCAATATGGCCAATGTTCCTATCCATGGCAATGGGCTTGAGATTGGGTGTCTGACAGCTAAAATTCCAAACAGATCAGGATTTCTCCCAGTCTAGATATGCCACCACTTAGAACCCCGGCTACTTTTGAAGAGACCAACACTACCTCCAAACTGGTATTAAGAAACTGGGACGGTGTGGTTTTTTTCAGAGGGAAAATAGCCAATGTTCATATCCATGGAAATGGGCCTGAGATTGGGTGTCTGAAAGCTAAAATTCCGAAAGGATTGGGATTTCTCCCTGACTAAAGATGCAACCACTTAGAATCCTGGGTTCTTTTGGAGATACCATGTCTTCCTCCAGACGGCCATTTAGAAACTGGGACGGTGTGGTTTTTTACAGAGGGGAAAATGACTAATGCACGTGTCCCGTGCCCTTGCCAAGAGTGTGGGCTTCTGACAGCTAAAATTCTGAATGGATCAGGATTTCTCCCAGACTAAACATGCCAGCACTTAGAACCTTGGCAACTTTTGGAGAGACGGTATTTTCCTCCAAACAGGTATTAAGAAACTGGGTGGGTGTCGTTTTTTTCAGAGGGAAAATTGCCAGTGTTGATTTCCTGGGCCCTTGGTCTTAGAGCTAAAATTTTGAAAGGATCAGGATTTCTCCTAGGCTAAAGGCGCCACCTCGTAGAAGCCTGGCGAGTCTTTGAGAGACAGTGTCTTCCTCCAAACTGCCATTAAGAAATTGGGACAGTGTACTTTCTTCAGAGGGAAAACGGCCAATGTTTGTATCCAGGGCTCTTGCCCAGAGTGTTGTCGTCTGACAGCTAAAATTCCGAAAGGATCAGGATTTCCCGCAGACTCAAGATGCAACCACTTAGGACCCTGGCTACTTTTGGAGAGACAATATCTTCCTACAACGGCCATTAAGAAACTGGGATGGTGTGGTTTTTTTCAGAGGGAAAATGGCCTATGTTTGTACCTAGGGCAATTGGCCTGAGACTGGGCGTCTGACAGGTTAAATTCCGAAGGGGTCAGGATTTCTCCCAGACTAAAATGCCACCACTTAGAACCCGGGCTGTTCATGGAGTGCCAAAAGCCTCCTCTAAATGGATATTACAAAAGTGGTGAAGTGATCTTTTTTTCACAGAGAAATAGGCCCTTCTTTGCATGCAGGGCCATTGGCCTGAGACTGGGCTTTGTCCTGCTGAAATTCCGAAAGGATCAGGATTTCTCCCCGACTAAAGATGCCAGCAGTTTGAATCCTGGCTACTTTTGGAGGGACAAAGTCTTCTTCAAAACTGCCATAATGAAACTGGAAGGGTGTAGTTTTTTTCAGAGGGAAAACGGCCAATGTACTTGACTGGGGCCCTTGCCCAGAGTGTGGGCGTCTGACGGGTAAAAACCTGAAAGGATCATGATTTCTCCCAGGCTAAAGATGCCACCTCTTAGAACCCTGGCTACTTTTGGAGAGACAATGTCCTCCTCAAAACTGCCTTTAAGAAACTGGGAGGGTGTAGTGTTTTTCTGAGGAAAAATGGCCAATATTCTTAGCCATGGCAATGGGCCTGAGACTGGGCGTCTGACAGCTAAAATTCCGAAGGGGTCAGAATTTCTCCCGGACTAAAGATGCCACCACTTAGAACCCTGGGTTCTTTTGGAAAGAACAACACTACCTCCAAACTGGTATTAAGAAACTGGGAGGTTGTGGTTTTTTTTCAGACGGGAACTCGCCAATATTCATATCCAGGGCCATTGGCCTGAAACTGGGCATCTGACAGCTAAAAATCTGAAAGGATCAGGATTTCTCGCAGACTAAAAATGCGACCACTTAGAACCCTGGCTGTTCATGTAGTGCCAAAAGCCTCCTCTAAAAGGATATCACGAAAGTGGTGGCGAGATTTTTATTTCACAGAGAAATAGGCCCTTGTTTGCATGCAGGGCCATGGTCCTGAGACTGGGCTTCGGCCAGCTAAAATTCCAAACCAAATGATTTCTCCCAGACTAAAGATGCCAGCAGTTAGAAGCCTGGCTACTTTTGGAGAGACCAACACTACCTTCAAACTGGTATTAAGAAACTGGCAGCGTGTGGTTTTTTTCAGAGGGAAAATGGCCAATGTTTGTTTCCAGGGCCCTTTGCCTGAGACTGGACGTTTGACAGCTCAAATTCCGAAAGGATCAGGATTTCTCCCAGACTAAAGATGCCACCACTTAGAACCCTGGCTACTTTTGGGGAGATCAACACTACCTCCTAACTGGTATTAAGAAACTGGCAGGGTGTGGTTTTTTTCAGAGGGAAAAAGGCTAATGTACGTGTCCAGGGCCCTTTGCCTGAGACTGGGCCTCTGACAGCTAAAATTCCAAAAGGATAAGGATTTCTCCCAGACTGAAGATGCCACCTCTTAGAACCCTGGCTACTTTTGGAGAGACAATGTCTTCCTCAAAACTGCCATTAAGAAACTGGGAGAGTGTGGTTTGTTTCTGAGGGAAAATGGCCAATGTTCTTTGTCATGGCAATGGGCCTGAGACTGGGGGTCTGACAGCTAAAATTCTGGCGGGGTCAGGATTTCTCCCCGACTAAAGATCCCACCACTTAGAACCCTGGCTACTTTTGGAGAGAGAATGTCTTCCTCCAAGCAGCCTTTAAGAAACAGGGAGGGTGTATTTTCTTTCAGAGGGAAAACGGCCAATGTACTCTTCCGGGGCCCTTGCCCAGAGTGTGGGCGTCTGACGGGTAAAAACCTGAAAGGATCAGGATTTCTTCCAGACTAATGATGCCACCACTTAGAACCCTAGCTACTTTTGGAGATACAATGTCTTCCTCAAAACTGCTATTAAGAAACTGGGAAGGTGCATTTTTTTTCAGAGAAAATATGGCCAATGCACGTGTGCCGTGCCTTTGCCCAGAATGTGGGCGTCTGACAGCTACAATACTGAATGGATCAGGATTGCTCCCGGACTAAAGATGCCACCACTTAGATCCCTGGCTGTTCATGGAGTGCCAAAAGCCTCCTCTAACTGGACATCACAAAAGTGGTGAAGTGATTTTTATTTCACAGAGAAATAGGCCCTTGTTTGCATGCAGGGCCTAGGGGCCTGAAACTGGGCTTCGGCCTGCTAGAATTCCAAACCTAATGATTTCTCCCAGACTAAAGATGCCAGCAGTTAGAAGCCTGGCTACTTTTGGAGAGACCAACACTACCTCCAAACTGGTATTAAGAAACCGGGAGGTTGTGGTTTTTTTGAGAGGGAAAATGGCCCATGTTCGTGTCCAGGGCCCTTGGCCTGAGACTGGGTGTGTGACGGCTAAAATTCCCAAAGGATCAGGATTTCTCCCAGAATAAAGATGTCACCTCTTAGAACCCTAGCTACTTTTTGGGAGACAATGTCTTCCTCAAAACTGCCATTAAGAAACTGGGACAGTGTGGTTTTTTTCAGAGGGAAAATGGCCTTTGTTCGTATCCATGGTAATTGGCCTGAGACTGGGCATCTGACAGCTAAAATTCCGAAGGGATCAGGATTTCTCCAAGACTAACTCTTCCACCAATTAATACCCTGGCTGCTTTTGGAGAGACCAACACTACCTGCAAACTGGTATTAAGAAACTGGAAGGGTGCATTTTTTTTCAGAGGGAAAACGGCCAATGTTCGTTTCCAGGGCAAGTGGCCTGAGACTGGGCGTCTGACAGCTCAAATTCCGAAAGGATCACGATTTCTTCCAGTCTAAAGATGCCACCACTTAGAACCCTGGCTACTTTTAGACAAACAATGTCTTCCTCAAAATGACCATTAAGAAACTGGGACGGTGTGGTTTTTTTCAGAGGGAAAACGGCCAAAGTTTGAACCTAGGGCAATTGGCCTGAGACTGGGCATCTGACACGTTAAATTCCTAAGGGGTCAGGATTTCTCCCAGACTAAAAATGCCACCACTTAGAACCCTGGCTGTTCATGGAGCGCCAAAAGCCTCCTCTAAATGGATATTACGACAGTGGTGAAGTGATCTCTATTTCACAGAGAAATAGGCCCTTCTTTGCATGCTGGGCCTTTGGCCTGACACTGGGTGTCTGATAGCTCAAATTCCGAAAGGATCAGGATTTCTCCTAGACTAAAGATGCCACCACTTAGAACCCTGACGACTTTTGCAGAGACTGTATCTTTCTACAAATTGGTATTAAGAAACTGGGAGGTTGTGGGATTTTGAGAGGGAAAATAGCGACTATTCGTGTCCAGGGCAATTGGCCTGAGACTCGGCATCTGACAGCTCAAATTCCGAAAGGGTCAGGATTTCTCCTAGACTATATATGCCACCACTGAGAACCCTGGCTCTTCATGGAGTGCCAAAAGCCTCCTCTACATGGATATTACAAAAGTGGTGAATTGATCTTTGTTTCACAGAGAAATAGGCTCTTCATTGCATGCAGGGCCATGGGCATGAGACTGGGCTTCAGCCTTCTAATATTCTGAAAGGATCAGGATATCTCCCCTACTTAAAATGCCAGCAGTTTGAATCCTGGCTACTTTTGGAGAGACAATGTCTTCCTCAGAACTGCCATTAAGAAACTGGGACCGTATGGTTTTTTTCAGAGGGCATATGGCCAATATTCATATGTAGGGCAATTGGCCTGAGACTGGGCGTCTGACAGCTAAAATTTCGAAAGGATCAGGATTTCTCCCAGACTAAAGCTGCCACCTCTTAGAAACCTGGCAACTTTTGAAGAGACTGTATCTTCCTCCAAAATGGGATTAAGAAACTGGGAGAGTGTGGTTTTTTTCCGAGGGAAGATTGCCATTGTTCATATCCTGTGCCCCTGGCCTGAGACTGGGCGTGTGACAGCTAAAATTCTGAATCGATTAGGATTTCTCCCCGACTAAAGATGTCAGCAGTTAGAAGCCTGGCTACTTTTGGAGAGACCAACACTACCTCCAAATTGGTATTAAGAAAGTGGGAGGGTGTGGTTTTTTTTAAGGGAATATGGCCAATGTTCGTATCCTGGGCAATTGGCCTGAGACTGTGCCTCTGACAGCTACAATTCCGAAAGGATCAGTATTTTTCCCAGACTAAAGATTCAACATCTTAAAAACCTGGCTACTTTTGGAGAGATCAACACTTCCTCCAAACTGGTATTAAGAAACTGGCAGGGTGTGGTTTTTTTCAGAGGGAAAATCGCCAATGTTCGTATCCATGTCAATGGGCCTGCGACTGGGCGTCTGACAGCTAAAATTCCGAAAGGATCAGGATTTCTCCCAGACTAAAGATGAAACCACTTAGAATCCTGGTCACTTTTGGTGAGAAAATGTCTTCCTTGAAGCGACCATTAAGAAACTGGTAGGGTGTGGTTGTTTTCAGAGGCAAAATGGCCATTGTTCATATCCTGGGCCCTTGGCCTGAGACTGCTCGTCTGACCGCTAAAATTCTGAACGGATCAGGATTTCTCCCCGACTAAAGATGCCCGCAGTTAGAACCCCGGCTGCTTTTGGAGAGACCAACACCACCTCCAAACTTGTATTAAGAACCTGGAAGGTGCGGGTTTTTTTTAAGGGAATATGGCCAATGTTCGTATCCTGGGCAATTGGCCTGAGACTGGGCGTCTGAAAGCTAAAATTCCGAAAGGATCAGGATTTCTCCGAGGCTAAAGATGCAACCACTTAGAATCCTGGCTACTTTTGAAGAGACAATGTCATCCTCAAAACGGCCATTAAGAAGTTGGGGGAGTGTGGTTTTTTTCAGAGGGAAAATTGCCAATGTTCTTATCCAAGGCAATTGGCGTGAGACTGGGCGTCTGAAAGCTAAAATTCAGAAAGTGTCAGGATTTCTCCAAGACAAAAGATGCCACCAATGAGAACCCTGGCTCTTCTTGGAGTGCCAAAAGCCTCCTCTACATGGATATTACAAAAGTGGTAAAGTGATATTTATTTCACAGAGAAATAGTCCCCTCTTTGCATGCAGGGCCATTGGCCTGAGACTGGGCTTCGGCCTGCTAAAATTCCGAAAAGATCAGGATATCTCCCCTACTTAAAATGCCTGCAGTTAGAAGCCTGGCTACTTTTGGAGAGACAATGTCTTCCTCAGAACTGCCATTAAGAAACTGGGACCGTGTGTTTTTTTTCAGAGGGAATATGGCCAATATTCGTATGTAGGGCAATTGGCCTGAGACTGGGCGTCTGACAGCTAAAATTTCGAAGGGATCAGAATTTCTCCAAGACTAAATATGCCACCATTTAGAAGCCTGGCTACTTTTGCAAAGACCAACACTACGTCCAAACTGGTATTAAGAAACTGGGAGGGTGTGGGTTCTTTTTTTACATGGAAAATGGCCAATGTCCGTATCCAGGGCCATGGGCCTGAGACTGGGCGTCTGACAGCTCAAATTCCGAAATGGTCAGGATTTCTCCTAGACTAAAGATGCCACCACAGAAAACCCGGGCTGTTCATGGAGTGCCAAAAGCCTCCTCCAAATGCATTTTACAAATGTGGTGAAGTGATCTTTATTTCACAGAGAAGTAGGCCCTTATTTGCATGCAGGGCAATTGGCCTTAGACCGGGTGTCTGACAGCTAATATTCCCAAGGGATCAGGATTACTCCCAGACTAAAGATGCCACCCCTTAGAAGCCTGGCTTCTTTTGGAAAGAACAACCAAAACTCCAAACTGGTATTAAGAAACTGGTAGGATGTGTTTCTTTTCAGAGGGAAAATTGCCAATGTTCGTATTCAGGGCAAAGGGCCTGAGACTGGGCCTCTGACAGCTCAAATTCCGATAGGATCAGGATTTCTCCCTGATTATAGATGCAAACACTTAGAATCCTGGCTACTTTTGGAGACACAATGTCTTCCTCAAAACGGCCATTAAGAAACTGGGAGGGTGTGGTTTTTTTCAGAGGGAAAATAGGCAATGTTCGTATCCAGGGCAATTGGCCTGAGTCTGGGCTTTGGCCTTCTAAAATTTTGAAAGGATCAGGTTTTCTCCCCGACTAAACATGCCACCAGTTAAAACCCTGGCTACCTTTGGGGAGACAATGTCTTCCTCGAAACTGCCATTAAGAAATTGGGAGGGTGTAGTTTTTTTCAGGCGGAAAATGGCCAATGTACATGTCCAAGCCCTTGGCGTGAGACTGGGCGTCTGAGGGGTGAAAACCTGAAATGATCAGGATTTCTCCCAGACTAAAGCTGCCACCTCTTAGAAACCTGGCAACTTTTGAAGAGACTGTATCTTCCTCCAAAATGGGATTAAGAAACTGGGAGAGTGTGGTTTTTTTAAGAGGGAAGATTGCCATTGTTCATATTCTGTGCCCTTGGCCTGAGACTGGGCGTGTGACAGCTAAAATTCTGAATCGATTAGGATTTCTCCCAGACTAAAGATGCCACCAGTTAGAAGCCTGGCTACTTCTGGAGAGACAATGTCTTCCTCAAAACTGCCTTTAAGAAACTGGGACGGTGTGGTTTTTTTCAGAGGCTATATGGCCAATGTTAGTATCCATGGCAATGGACCTGAGATTGGGTGTCTGACAGCTAAAATTCCGAATGGATCAGGATTTCTCCCAGACTAAATATGCAACCAGTTAGAAGCCTAGCTACTTTTGCAAAAACAGGCAGTACCTCCAAACTGGTATTAAGAAACTGGGACGGTGTGGTTTTTTTTTTGATGATAAATTGCCAATGTTCGTATCATGGGCCCTTGGCCTGAGACAGGGTGTCTGAAAGCTAAAATTTTGAAAGGATTGGGATTTCTCCCTGACTAAAGATGCAACCACTTAGAATCCTGGGTTCTTTTGGAGATACCATGTCTTCCTCCAGACGGCCATTTAGAAACTGGGACGGTGTGGTTTTTTACAGAGGGGAAAATGACTAATGCACATGTCCCGTGCCTTTGCCCAGAGTGTGGGCATCTGACAGCTAAAATTCTGAATGGATCAGGATTTCTCCCAGACTAAACATGCCAGCACTTAGAACCTTGGCAACTTTTGGAGAGACGGTATTTTCCTCCAAACAGGTATTAAGAAACTGGGTGGGTGTGGTTTTTTTCAGAGGGAAAATTGCCAGTGTTGATTTCCTGGGCCCTTGGTCTTAGAGCTAAAATTTTGAAAGGATCAGGATTTCTCCTAGGCTAAAGGCGCCACCTCATAGAAGCCTGGCGAGTCTTTGAGAGACAGTGTCTTCCTCCAAACTGCCCTTAAGAAATTGGGACGCTGTGCTTTCTTCAGAGGGAAAATGGCCAATGTTTGTATCCAGGGCTCTTGCTCAGAGTGTTGTCGTCTGACAGCTAAAATTCCGAAAGGATCAGGATTTCTGCCAGACTAAAGATGCCAACTCTTGGAACCCTGGCTACTTTTGGATAGACAAAGTCTTCTTCCAAACTGCCATTAAGAAAATGGGACAGTGTGGTTTTTTTCAGAGGGAAAATGGCCAATGTTCGTACCCAAGAAAATGGGCCTGAGACAGGGCGTCTGACAGCTAAAATTCCGGAATGGATCAGAATTTCTCCCAGTCTAAAGATGCCACCACTTAGAACCCTGGCTACTTTTGGAGGGACAATATCTTTCTCAAACGGCCATTAAGAAACTGGGACGGTGTGGTTTTTTTCAGAGGGAAAATGGCCTATGTTTGAACCTAGGGCAATTGACCTGAGACTGGGCGTCTGACAGGTTAAATTCTGAAGGGGTCAGGATTTCTCCCAGACTAAAGATGCCACCACTTGGAACCCTGGTTGTTTATGGAGTGCCAAAAGCCTCCTCTAAATGGATATTAAAGAAGTGGTGAAGTGATATTTATTTCACAGAGAAATAGGCCCTTCTTTGAATGAAGGGCCATTGGCCTGAGACTGGGCTTTGTCCTGCTAAAATTCCAAAAGGATCAGGATTTCTCCCCAACTAAAGATGCCAGCAGTTAGAAGGCTGGCTACTTTTGGAGGGACAAAGTCTTCTTCAAAACTGCCATAATGAAACTGGAAGGGTGCAGTTTTTTTCAGAGGGAAAACGGCCAATGTACTTGACTGGGGCCCTTGCCCAGAGTGTGGGCGTCTGACGGGTAAAAACCTGAAAGGATCAGGATTTCTCCCAGGCTAAAGATGCCACCTCTTAGAACCCTGGCTACTTTTGGAGGGACAATGTCCTCCTCAAAACTGCCTTTAAGAAACTGGGACGATGTGGTTTTTTCAGACGGAAAATGTCCAATGTCGGTATCCATGGCAATGGGTCTGAGACTGGGTGTCTGAGAGCTAAAATTCCGAAGGGATCACGATTTATCCCAGACTAAACATGCGACCATTTACAAACCTGGCTACTTTTTGAGACACCAACCCTACTTCCAAACTGGTGTTAAGAAACTGGGAGGGTGGTTTTTTTTCGGAGGGACAATGGCCAATGTTCGTATGCAGGGCGACTGGCCTGAGACTGGGCGTCCGACAGCTCAAATTCCGAAAGGATCAGGATTTCTCCCAGACTAAACATGCGAGCACTTAGAATCCTGGCTACTTTTGGAGAGAGAATGTCTTCCTCAAAATGGCCATTAAAAAACTGGGAAGGTGTGGTTTTTTTAAGAGGGAAAATAGCCAATGTTTGTATCCGTGGCAATGGGCCTGAGACTGGTTGTCTGAGAGCTCAAATTCCGAAAGGGTCAGGATTTCTCCCAGTCTAAACATGCCAGCACTTAGAATTTTGGGAACATTTGGAGAGATGGTGTCTCCCTCCAAAATGGTATTAAGAAACTGGGTGGGTCTGGTTTTTTTCTGAGGGAAAATTTTTTAAAGGATAAATGGCCAATGTTCGTATCCAGGGCAATTGCCCTGAGACTGGCCTGTGAGAGCTGAAATTCCGAAGGGATCAGGATTTCTCCCCGACAAAAGGTGCAACCACTTAGAATCCTGGCTACTTTTGGAGATACATTGTCTTCCTCAAAACGGCCACTATGAAACTAGGACGGTGTGGTTTTTTTCAGAGGGAAAATAGGCAATATTCGTATTCAGGCCAATTGGCCTGAGACTGGGGGTCTGTCAGCTCAAATTCCCAAAGGGTCAGGATTTCTCCTAGACGAAAGATGCCACCATTGAGACCCCTGGCTGTTCATGGAGTGCCAAAAGCCTCCTCTAAATGGATATTACAAAAGTGTTGAAGTGATCTGTATTTCACAGAGTTATAGGCCCTTCTTTGCATGCAGGGCCATTGGCCTGAGACTGGGCTTCAGTCCCGCTAAAATTCCAAAAGGATCAGGATTTCTCGCCGAGAAAAGATGCCAGCAGTTACAAGCCCGGCTACTTTGGAGAGACCAACGCTACCTCCAAACTGGTATTAAGTTACTGGGAGGTTGTTGGGTTTTTGAGGGGGAAAATAGCCAATGATCGTATCCAGGGTCATTGGCCGGAGACTGATCGTCTGATAGCTCAAATTCCGAAAGGATCAGGATTTCTCCCAGACTAAAGGTGCCACCTCTTCGAACGCTGGCTATTTTGGAGAGACAATGTCTTCCTCAAAACTGCCATTAAGAAACTGGGACGGTGTGGTTTTTTTCAGAGGCAATATGGCCAATGTTCCTATCCATGGCAATGGGCTTGAGATTGGGGTCTGACAGCTAAAATTCCAAAAGGATCAGGATTTCTCCAAGACTAAAGATGCCACCACTTAGAACCCTGGTTACTTTTGGAGGGACAACGTCTTCCTCCATACTGCCATTAAGAAACTGGAAGAGTGTAGTTTTTTTCCTAGGGAAAACGGCCAAAGTACTTGTCCGGGGCCCTTGCCCGTAGTGTGGACATCTGATGGGTGAAAACATGAAAGGATCAGGATTTCTCCCAGACTAAAGCTGCCATCTTTTAGAACCCTGGCTTCTTTTGGGGAGACAATGTCTTCCTCAAAACTGCCATTAACAAATGGGGATGGTGCCGTTTTTTTCAGAGGGAATATGGCCAATGCACATGTGCCGTACCTTTGCCCAGAGTGTGGGCATCTGTCAGCTAAAATTCTGATTGGATCAGGATTTCACCCAGACTAAACATGCCAGCACTTAGAACCTTGGCAACTTTGGAGAGAATCTATCTTCCTCCAAAGTGGTATTAAGAAACTGAGAGGGTGTGGTTTTTTTCAGAGGTAAAATTGCCATTGTTCATATCCAGGGCCCTTGGTCTGACAGCTAAAATTTTGAAAGGATCAGGATTTCCCCCAGGCTATGAGATGCCACCTCTTAGAGCCCTGGCTACTTTCGGATAGACAGTGTCTTCCTCTAAACTGCCATTAAGAAACTGGGACGGTGCGGTTTTTATCAGAGGGAAAATGGCCATTGCACCTTTGCCGTGCCTTTGCCCAGAGTGTGGGCGTCTGACAGCTAAAATTCTGATTGGATCAGGATTTCTCCCAGACTAAACATGCCAGCACTTAGAACCTTGGCAACTTTTGGAGAGACTGTATCTTCCTCCAAACTGGTATTAAGAAACTGGGAGGGTGTGGTTTTTTTCAGAGGGAAAATTGCCATTGTTCATATCCAGGGCCCATGGTCTGACAGCTAAAATTCTGAAAATATCAGGATTTCTCCCAGACTAAAGATGCCATCCATTAGAAGCCTGGCTACTTTTGCAGAGGCCAGTACTACCTCCAAACTGGTAATAAGAAACTGGGAGGGTGTGTTTTTTTTTCAGAGGGAAAATCGCCAATGTTCGTATCCAGGGCAACTGGCCTGAGACTGGGCGTCCGACAGCTCAAATTCCGAAAGGATCAGGAGTTCTCCCAGACTAAACATGCCAGCAGATAGACACCTGGCTACTTTTGCAAAGAGAATATCTTCTTTAAAATGGCCATTAAGAAACCGGGTGGGTGTGGGGGTTTTTTTTGAGGGAAAATACCCAATGTTCCTATCCAGGGCAATTGGCCTGAAACTGGGCGTCTGACAACTCAAATTCCGAAAGGGTCAAGATTTCTCCTAGACTAAAGATGACACCACTGAGAACCCTGGCTGTTCATGGATTGCTAAAAGCCTCCTCCAAATGGATATTACGATAGTGGTGAAGTGATCTTTATTTCACAGAGAAATAGGCCCTTCTTTGCATGCAGGGCCATTGGCATGAAACTAGACTTCCTCCTGCTAAAATTCTGAAAGGATCAGGATTTCTCCAAGACTAAAGATGCCACAAGTTAAAACCCTGGCTACTTTTGGAGGGACAACATCTTCTTCCAAACTGCCATAAAGAAACTGGAAGAGTGTAGTTTTTTTCAGAGGGAAAACAGCCAAAGTACTTGTCCTGGGCCCTTGCCCAGAGTGTGGGCGTCTGACGGGTAAAAACATGAAAGGATCAGGATTTCTCCCAGACTAAAGATGCCACCACTTAGAACCCTGGCTTCTTTTGGAGAGACTGTATCTTCCTCCAAACTGGTATTAAGAAACTGTGAGGGGGTGTTTTTTTCAGAGGGAAAATTGCCATTGTTTATATCCAGGGCCCTTGGTCTGACAGCTAAAATTTTGAAAGGATCAGGATTTCTCCCAGGCTAAAGATGCCACCTCTTAGAACCCTGGCTTCTATTGGAGAGACAGTGTCTTCCTCCAAACTGCCATTAAGAAACTGGGACGGTGTGGTTTTTTCAGAGGGAAAATGGCCAATGTTCGTATCCAGGCCAAGGGGCCTGAGACTTGGTGTCTGAGAGCTAAAATTCCGAAAGGATCAGGATTTCTCCCACACTAAAGCTGCGACCACTTAGAACCCCAGCTACTTTTGGAGTGACTGTATCTTCCTCCAAAATGGTATTAGGAAACTGAGAGGGTGTGGTTTTTTTCAGAGTGAAAACTGCCAACCCCGACCGCCCCGGCTCTTTCACCGCTCCGACCCGCGGGACCGGCATCACGGACGCGACAGTGGCGGCATGGCAGCGACGGGCAACGGCGGCGGCGGCCGGCGACATCGCGGCCTGGCGGCGCCTGGGGCGGGGAACGGCACCTCGCGCGGAGCTACCCCCACCCGCCGCGCGGCGGGGAGGCGGGACGCCCTCGGCGACGGCCGACCTCAGCAGCCGGCCCTTCCCGTGACGCCGCGGGCCAGGAGCCAGGACCGCTGCGCAGCTTTTCGCTTCGGACAACCGCTTCGGACAACGCGAGCCGCTTTTCATTTTCGTATCCATGGCAATTGGCCTGAGACTTTTGACAGCTAAAATTCCGAAGGGATCAGGATTTCTCCCAGACTAAATATGCAACCTCTTGGAATCCTGGCTACTTTTGGAGATACATTGTCTTCCTCAAAACGGCCTTTAGGAAACTGGGAGGGTGTGGATTTTTTCAGAGGGAAAATAGGCAATATCCGTACGCAGGGCAATATGCCTGAGACTGGGCATCTGTCAGCTCAAATTCTGAAAGGGTCAGGATTTCTCCATGACTAAAGATGCCACCATTGAGAACCCTGGCTCTTCATGGAGCGTCAAAAGCCTCCTCTAAATGGATATTACGAAAGTGTTGAAGTGATCTTTATTTCACAGAAAAATAGGCCCTTCTTGCATGCAGGGCCATTGGCATGAGACTGGGCTTCGGTCCTGCTAAAATTCCGAAAGGATCAGGATTTCTCCCCGACTAAAGATGCCACTAGTTAAAACCCTGGCTACTTTTGGAGAGAGAATGTCTTCCTCCAAGCTGCCATTAAGAAGCTGGGAGGGTGGAGTTTTTTTACGAGGGAAAATGGCCAATGTACGTGTCCGAGCCCTTGGCCTGAGACTGGGCGTCAGACGGGTAAAAACCTGAAAGGATCAGGGTTTCTCCGAGACTAAAACTGCCACCTCTTAGAATCTTGGCTACTTTTGAAGAGACTGTATCTTCCTCCAAAATGGGATAAGGAAACTGGGAGGGTGTGGATTTTTTCAGAGGGAAAATTGCCATTGTTCATATCCTGGGCGCTTGGCCAGAGACTGGGAGTCTGACAGCTAAAATTCTGAATAGATCAATATTTCTCCCAGACTAAAGATGCCAGCAGTTAGATGCCTGGCTACTTGTGGAGAGACCAACACTACCTCCAAACTGGCATTAAGAAACTGGGAGGTTGTGGGATTTTGAGAGGGAAAATGGCCAATGCTCGTGTCCAGGGTCCTTGGCCTGGGACTGGGCGTCTGACAGCTAAAAATCCAAAAGGATCAGGATTTCTCCCATACTAAAGATTCCAACTCTTAGAATCCTGGCTACTTTTGCAGAGACAATGTCTTCCTCAAAACGACCATTAAGAAAGAGGCAGGGTGTGGATTTTTACAGAGGGAAAATTTCCAGTGTTCATATCCAGGGCAGTTGGTCTGAGACTGGTCTTCTGACCGCTAAAATTCTGAAAGTATCAGGATTTCTTCCAGACTAAAGATGCCACCTCTTAGAACCCTGGCTCTTCATGGTGTGCCAAAAGCCTCCTCTAAATAGATATTACAAAAGTGGTGAAGTGATCTATATTTCACAGAGAAATAGGCCCTTGTTTGCATGCAGGGCCATGGTCCTGAAACTGGGCTTCGGCCTGGTAGAATTCCAAACCTATTGATTTCTCCCAGACTAAAGATGCCAGCAGTTAGAAGCCTGGCTACTTTTGGAGAGACCAACACTACCTCCAAACTGGTATTAAGAAACTGGCACGTTCTGGTTTTTTTGAGAGGAAAAATGGGCAATGTTCGTGTCCAGGGCCCTTGGCCTGAGACTGTCCTCTGACAGCTAAAATTTCGACAGGATCAGGATTTCTCCCACACTAAAGATGCCACCTCTTAGAACCCTGGCTATATTCGGAGAGACAATGTCTTCCTCGAAACTGCCATTAAGAAACTGGGATGGTGTGGTTTTTTCAGAGGGAAAATGCCCAATGCTCATGTCCAGGGCCTTTGGCCTGAGAATTGGATTCTGCCTGCTAAAATTCCGAATGGATCAGGATTTCTCCCCGACTAAAGATGCCACCACTTAGAACCCTGGCTGTTAATGGAGTGCCAAAAGCCTCCTCTAAATGCATATTACAAAAGTGGTGATGTGAGGTTTATTTCACAGAGAAATAGGACCTTGTTTGCATGCATGGCCCTGGCCCTGAGACTGGGCTTCTGCCTGCAAAATTTCCCAATGAATCATGATTTCTCCCACACTAAAGATGCAAACCACATAGAACCCTGGCTGTTCACGGAGTGCCAAAACCTCCTCGAATTGAATGTCACAATCGTGGTCAAGTGAGGTTTATTTCCAGAGAAATCGGCCCTTGTTTGCAGGCAGGGCCATGGGCCTGAGACTGGGCTCTGCCTGCTCAATTTTCCAGTGAATCATGATTTCTCCGAGACTAAAGATGCCAGCGCTTAGAACGCTGGCTACTTTTGGAGAGACCAACACTTCCTCCAAACTGCTATTAAGAAACAGTAGTTTGATATTTTGTTCAGAGGGAAGTGGGCCAATGTTCCTGTTTTTGGCCCTAGGCCTGAGAATGGGCTTCTCTCTGATAAAATTCCGAAAGGATCAGGATTTCTCCTAGACTAAAGATGCCACCACCTAGAACCCTGGCTACTTTTGTGAGACAATGTGTTCCTCGAAACTGCCATTAAGAAATTGGGAGGATGTGGTTTTTCTCAGAGGGAAAATGGCCAATGTTGGTGTCAAGGGACCATGGCCTGATAATTGGATTCTTCCTGCTAAAATTCCGAAAGGATTAGGATTTCTCCCCGACTAAGGATGCCACCGCTTAGAACCCTGGCTGTTCATGGAGTGCAAAACCTCCTCCAAATGAATATCAAAATACTGGTTAAGTTAGGTTTATTTTAATGAGAAATAGGCCCTTGTTTGCATGGAGGGCCATAGGCCTGAGACGAGGTTCTGCCTGCTCAATTTTCCAGTGAATCATGATTTCTCCCAGACTAAAGATGCCACCACTTTGAACGCTGGCTACTTTTGGAGAGACCAACTCTACCTTCAGACTGGTATTAAGAAACTTGGAGGGTGTGCTTTTTCAGAGGGAAAATGGCCAATGTTCATATCCAGGGCCCTGGGCCTGAGATTGGGCTTCTGCCTGCTAAATTTCCCAATGAATCATGATTTCTCCCAGACTAAAGATGCCATCACTTAGAACGCTGGCTACTTTTGGAGAGACGCACACTTCCTCCCAACTGCTATTAAGAAACAGTAGTGTGTGGTTTTGTTCAGAGGGAAGTGGGCCAAAGTTCAAGTTTTTGGCCCTGGGCCTGAGACTGGGCTTCTCTCTGCTAAAATTCCGAAAGGGTCAGGATTTCTCCATGAATAAAGATGCCACCACTTAGAACCCTGGCTGTTCATGGTGCGCCCAAAGCCTCCTCTAAATGAAAATTATAAAAGTGGTGATGTGAGGTTTATTTCACAGAGAAATAGGACCTTGTTTGCATGCATGTCCCTGGCCTTGAGACTGGGCTTCTGCCTGCGAAATTTCCCAATGAATCATGATTTCTCCCAGACTAAAGATACCATCACATAGAACCCTGGCTGTTCATGGAGTGCCAAAACCTCCTCCAAATGAATATCACAATAGTGGTCAAGTGAGGTTTATTTTCAGAGAAATATGCACCTGTTTGCATGCAGGGCTATGGGCCTGAGACGGGGTTCTGCCTGCTCAATTGAGTGAATCAAGTGAATCATGATTTCTCCCAGACTAAAGATGCCACCACTTAGAACGCTGGCTACTTTTGGAGAGACAAATAGTTCCTCCAAACTGCTATTAAGAAACAGTAGTGTGTGGTTTTTTTCAGAGGGAAAATGCCCAGTGTTCGTTTCCAGGGCCCTTGGCCTCATAATTGGATTCTGCATGCTAAAACTCCGAAAGGATCAGGATTTCTCCCAGACTAAAGATGCCCCCACTTAGAACCCTGGCTACTTTTGCAGAGACCAACGCTAGCTCCAAACTGGTATTAAGAAACTGGGAGGCTGTGGTTTGTTTCAGATGGAAAATGGCCAATGTTCGTGTCCTGGGCCCTTGGCCTGAGACTGGGCGTCTGACAGCTAAAATTCCCAATGGATCAGGATTTCTCCCAGACTAAAGATGCCCCCACTTAGAACCCTGGCTACTTTTGGAGAGACAATGTCTTCCTCGTAACATGTATTAAGAAACTGGGAGGGTGTGGTTCTTTTTCAGCGGGAAAATACCCAATGTTCGTGTCCAGGGCCCATGGCATGAGAATTGGATTCTGCCTGCTAAAATTCCAAATGGATCAGGATTTCTCCCAGAAAGAACTTGCCCCCTCTTAGAACCCTGGTTGTTCATGGAGTGCCAAAAGACTCCTCTAAATAAATATTACAAAAGTGGAGATGTGCGTTTTATTTCACACAGAAATAGGCCCTTGTTTGCATGCATGGCCTTGGGCCTGAGACTGGGCTTCTGCCTGTGAAATTTCCCAATGAATCACGATTGCTCCCAGACTAAAGATGCCACCACATAGAACCCTGGCTGTTCGCAGAGTGCCAAAACCTCCTCGAAATGAATATCACAATCGTGGTCAAGTGAGGTTTATTTCCAGAGAAATAGGCCCTTGTTTGCATGCAGGGCCATGGCCCTGAGACAGGGTTCTGCCTGCTCAATTTTCCAGTGAATCATAATTTCTCCCAGACTAAAGCTGCCACCACTTAGAACGCTGGCTACTTTTGGAGAGACAATGTCTTCCTCCAAACTGGTATTAAGAAACTTGCAGGGTGTGGTTTTTTTCAGAGGGAAAATGGCCAATGTTCGTATCCAGGGCCCTGGGCCTGAGGCTGGGCTTCTGCCTGCTAGATTTCCCAATGAATCATGATTTCTCCCAGACTAAAGATGCCACCACTTAGAACGCTGGCTACTTTTGGAGAGACAAATAGTTCCTCCAAACTGCTACTAAGAAACAGTAGTTTGATATTTTGTTCAGAGGGAAGTGGTCCAATGTTCATGTTGTGTGCCCGGAGCCTGAGACTGGGCTTCTCTCTGCTAAAATTCCAAAAGGATCAGGATTTCTCCTAGACTAAACATGCCACCACTTAGAACCCTGGTTCTTCATGGAGTGCCAAAAGCCTACTCTAAAATAATATTACAAAAGTGGTGAAGTGTTCTTTATTTCACAGACAAATAGGCCCTTGTTTGCAATCAGGGCCATGGGCCTGAGACTGGGCGTCAGCCTGCTAAAATTGCAAACATAATGATTTCTCCCAGACTAAAGGTGCCACCACTTAGAACACTGGCTACTTTTGGAGAGACTGTATCTTCCTCCAAACTGGTATTAAGAAACCAGGAGGGTGTGTTTTTTTCTGTCTGAAAATTGCCATTGTTCACATCCAGGCCCTTGGTCTGAGAGCTAGAATTTTGAAAGGATCAGGATTTATCCAAGGCTAAAAATGCCGCCACTTAGAACCCTGCCTTATTTTGAGTGACAATGTCTTCCTCCAAACTGCCATTAAGAAACTAGGACGGTGTGGTTTTTTCAGAGGGAAAATGGCCAAAGTTGGTATCTATGGCAATGGGCCTGAGACTAGGTGTCTGAGAGCTCTGATTCCGAAAGGGTCAGGATTTCTCCCAGACTAAAGATTCCACCAGGTAGAAGCCTGGCTACTTTTCCAAAGACCAACACTACCTGCAAACTGGTATTAAGAAACTGGGAGGGTGTGGGTTTTTTTCGGACGGACAATGGCCAATGTTCGTATCCAGGGCAACTGGCCTGAGACTGGGCATCCGACAGCTCAAATTCCGAAAGGATCAGGAGTTCTCCCTGACTAAATATGCCACCAGTTAGAAGCCTGGCTACTTTTGCAAAGAGAATATCTTCCTCAAAATGGCCATTAAGAAATTGGGAGGGTGGGGTTTTTTTCAGAGGGAAAATTGCCATTGTTCATATCCAGGGCAATTGGCCTGAGACTGGGCGTCTGACAGCTCAAAAACAGAAAGGATCAGGATTTCTCCTAGAATAAAGATGCCACCACTGAGAACCCTGGATGTTCATGGAGTGCCAAAAGCCTCCTCTAAATGGATATTACAAAAGTTGTGAAGTGATCTTTATTTCACAGAGAAAATGGCTCTTCTTTGCATGCAGGGCCATTGGCCTGAGACTGGGATTTCTCCTGCTAAAATTCCGAAAGGATCAGGATTTCTCCCTGAGTAAAGATGCCACAAGTTAGAAGGCTGGCTACTTTTGGAGGGACAACATCTTCTTCCAAACTGCCATAAAGAGACTGGAAGGGTGTAGTTTTTTTCAGAGGGAAAACGGCCAAAGTATTTCTCCTGGGCCCTTGCCCAGAGTGTGGGCGTCTGACGGGTAAAAACCTGAATCGATCAGGATTTCTTCCAGACTAAACATGCCAGCACTTAGAACCTTGGCAACTTTTGGAGAGACTGTATCTTCCTCCAAACTGGTATTAAGAAACTGTGAGGGTGTGGTTTTTTTCAGATGGAAAATTGCCATTGTACATATCCAGGGACCTTGGTCTGACAGCTAAAATTTTGAAAGGATCAGGATTTCTCCCAGGCTAAAGACGCCACCTCTTAGAACCCTGGCTACTTTTGGAGAGACAGTGTCTTCCTCCAAACTGACATTAAGACACTGGGACGGTGTGGTGTTTTTTGAGGGAAAATGGCCAATATTGGTATCCATGGCAATGGGTCTGGGACTGGGTGTCTGAGAGCTAAAATTCTGAAAGGATCAGGATTTCACCCAGACTAAACATGCGACCACTTAGAATCCTGGCTACTTTTGGAGAGACCAACACTACTTCCAAACTGGTATTAAGAAATTGGGAGGGGGGTTTTTTTTCAGAGGGACGATGGCCAATGTTCTTATGCAGGGCAAATGGCCTGAGACTGGGCGTCTGACAGCTAAAATTCCGAAAGGGTCAAGATTTCTCCTAGAATAAAGATGCCACCACTGAGAACCCTGGATGTTCATGGAGTGCCAAAAGCCTCCTCTTAATGGATATTACAAAAGTGGTGAAGTGATCTTTATTTCACAGAGAAATTGGCTCTTCTTTGCATGCAGGGTGATTGGCCTGAGACTGGGCTTTGTCCTGCTAAAATTCCGAAAGGATCAGCACTTCACCCAGACTAAAGATGCGGCGACTTATAATCCTGGCTCCTTTTGGAGAGACAGTGTCTTCCCCAAAATGGCCATTAAGAAAGTGGGAGGGTGTGTTTTTTTCAGTAGGAAAATAGCCAATGTTCGTATCCAGGCCAACTGGCCTTAGACTGGCCGTCTGACAGCTCAGATTCCGAAAGGGTCCGGATTTCTCCCAGACTAAACATGCCAGCACTTAGAACCATGGCAACTTTTGGAGAGACCGTATCTTCCTCCAAAATGGTATTAAGAAACTGAGAGGGTGTGGTTTTTTCAAAGGGAAAATGGCTATTTTTCGCATGCAGGGCAATTGGCCATAGACTGGGCGTCTGACAGCCTAAATTCCGAAAGGATCAGGATTTCTCCCAGATTAAAGATGCCACCACTTAGAACACTGGCTACTTTTGGAAAGACCTGCACTACCTCCAAACTGGTATTAAGAAACTGGGTGGGTGTGGTTTTTTTTAGAGGATAAATGGCCAATGTTCGTATCCAGGGCAACTGGCCTGAGACCAGCCTCTGACAGCTAAAATACCGAAAGGATCAGGATTTCTCCCTGACTAAAGATGCAACCTCTTAGAATCCTGGCTACTTTTGGAGATACATTGGCTTCCTCAGAACGGTCATTAGGAAACTGGGAGGGTGTGGTTTTTTTCAGAGGCAAAATAGGCAAGGTTCCTATCGAGGGCAATATGCCTGAGAGTGGGCATCTGTCAGCTCAAATTCCGAAAGGGTCAGGATTTTTCCTCGATTAAAGATGCCACGATTGAGAACCCTGGCTGTTCATGGGGTGCAAAAAGCCTCCTCTAAATGGAGATTTAAAAAGTGGTGAAGTGATTTTTATTTCACAGAGAAATAGGCCCATCTTTTCATGCAGGGCCATGAGACTTGACTCTGACACTTAAAATTCCGAAAGGATCAGGATTTCTCCCAGACTAAAGATGCCACCACTTAGAACCCTGGCTACTTTTCCAGAGACAATGTCTTCCTCGAAACTTGTATTAAGAAACAGGGGGAGTGTGGGTTTTTTTTGAGAGGGAAAATGCCCAATGTTCGTGTCCAGGGCCCTTGGCCTCAGAATTGGATTCTGCCTGATAAAATTGTGAAAGGATCAGGATTTCTCCCAGAATAAAGATGCCACCACTTAGAACTCTAACTGTTCATGGAGTGCCAAAAGCCTCCTCTAAAAGGATATTAAAAAAGGGGTGAAGTGTTCTTTATTTCACAGACAAATAGTCCCTTGTTTGCATGCAGGGCCATGGGCCTAAGTCTGGGCTTTGGCCTGCTAAAATTCCAAACATAATGATTTCTCCCAGACTAAAGATGCCACCACTTAGAACCATGGCTACTTTTGGAGAGACCAACATTACCTCCAAATTTGTATTAAGAAACTGGGAGGGTGTGGTTTTTTTTCACAGGGAAAATGGCCAATGTCCGTGTCCTGGGCCCTTGGCCTGAGACTGGCCGTCTTAAACCTAAAATACCGAATTGATCAGGATTTCTCCCAGACTAAATATGCCACCACTTAGAACCCTGGCTACTTTTGGAGAGACAATGTCTTCCTCAAAACTGCCATTAAGAAACTGGGAGGGTGTGGTTTTTCAGTGGGAAAGTGCCCAATGTTCGTGTCCAGGGCCCATGGCCTGAGAATTGGATTCTGCGTGCTAAAATTCCAAATGGATCAGGATTTCTTCCCGAATAAAGATGCCACTGCTTAGAACCCTGGCTGTTCATGGAGTGCCAAAAGCCTTCTCTAAATGCATATTACAAAAGTGGTGATGTGAGGTTTATTTCACAGAGAAATAGGCCCTTGTTTGCATGCATCGCCCTGGGCCTGAGACTGGGCTTCTGCCTGCGAAATTTCCCAATGAAACATGATTTCTCCCAGACTGAAGATGCCACCACATAGAACCCTGGCTGTTCACGGAGTGCCAAAACCTCTTCGAAATGAATATCACAATCGTGGTCAAGTGAGGTTTATTTCCAGAGAAATTGGCCCTTGTTTGCATGCAGGGCCATGGGCCTGAGGCGGGGTTCTGCCTGCTCAGTATTCCAGTGAATCATGATTTCTCCCAGACTAAAGATGCCACCACTTAGAACACTCGCTACTTTTGGAGAGACAATGTCTTCCTCCAAACTGGTATTAAGAAACTGGGAGGGTGTGGTTTTTTTCAGAGGGAAAATGGCCATTGTTGCTATCCAGTCCAATAGGCCTGAGACTGGGCGTCTGACAGGTAAAAGACCGAATTGATCAGGATTTCTCCCAGACGAAAGATGCCAGCACATAGAACCATGGCAACCTTTTGAGAGACTGTATCTTCCTCCAAAATGGTATTAGGAAACGGAGAGGGTGTGGTTTTTTTCAGAGGGAAAATGGCCAATGTTCATATCCAGGGCCCTGGGCCTGAGACTGGGCTTCTGCCTGTGAAATTTCCCAATGAAACATGATTTCTCCCAGAATAAAGATGCCACCACTTAGAACACTGGCTACTTTTGGAGAGACCAACACTTTCTCCAAACTGCTATTAAGAAACTGTAGTGTGTGGTTTTGTTCAGAGGGAAGTGGGCCAATGTTCAAGTTTTTTGCCCTGGGCCTTAGACTTGGCTTTGGACTGCTAAAATTCCAAACATAATGATTTCTCCCAGACTTAGGATGCCACCACTTAGGACCCTGGCTACTTTAGGAGAGACCAACACTACCTCCAAACTGTTATTAAGAAACAGGGAGGGTGTGGTTTTTTTCAGAGGGAAAATGGCCAATGTTCGTATCCAGGCAAATAGGCCTGAGACTGGGCGTCTGACAGGTAAAATACCGAATTGATCAGGATTTCTCCCAGACTAAAGATGCCAGCACATAGAACCATGGCAACCTTTTGAGAGACTGTATCTTCCTCCAAAATGGTATTAAGAAACTGAGAGGGTGTGGTTTTTTTCAAAGGGAAAATGGCCAATTTTTGCATCCAGGGCAACTGGCCTGAGACTGGGCATCAGACAGCTCAAATTCCGAAAGGATCAGGATTTATATCAGACTAAATATTCCACCAGTTTGAACCCTGGCTTCTTTTGCAAAGACAATACCTTCCTCAAAATGGCCATTAAGAAACTGGGAGGGTATGGTTTCTTTCAGAGGGAAAATAGCCAATGTTCCTATCCAGGGCAATTGGCCTGAGACTTTGCGTCTGACAGCTCAAATTCCGAAAGGGTCAAGATTTCTCCTAGAATAAAGATGCCACCGCTGAGTACCCTGGATGTTCATGGAGTGCCAAAAGCCTCCTCTAAATGGATATTACAAAAGTTGTGAAGTGATCTTTATATCACAGAGAAATTAGCTCTTCTTTGCATGCCCTTGTTTGCATGCATGGCCCTGGGCCTGAGACTGGGCTTCTGCCTGTGAAATTTCCCAATGATTCATGATTTCTCCCAGACTAAAGATGCCATCACTTAGAACTCTGGCTACTTTACGAGAGACCAACACTACCACCTAACTGATACTAAGAAACAGTAGCGTTTGGTTTTCTTCAGAGGGAAGCAGGCTGATGTTCATGCTTTTGGGTCTGGGCCTGGGACTGTGCTTCTCTCTGCTAAAATTCCGAAAAGATCAGGATTTCTCCTAGACTAAAGATGCCACCACGTAGAACCCCGGCTGTTCATGGAGTGCCAAAAGCCTCCTGAAAAAGGATACTACAAAAGTGGTGAAGTGCTCTTTATTTCACAGAGAAATAAGCCCTTGTTTGCATGCAGGGTGATGGGCCTGAGACTGGGCGTCGGCCTGCTTAAATTCCAAACATAATGATTTCTCCCAGACTAAAGATGCCGCCACTTAGAACCCTGGCTACTTTTGGAGAGACCAACACTACCTCCTATCTGGTATTAAGAAACTGGGAGGCTGTGTTTTTTTTTCAGAGGGAAAATGGCCCATGTTGGTGTCCACGGCCCTTGGCCGGAGACTGGGCGTCTGACAGCTAAAATTCCGAATGGATCAGGATTTCTCCCCGACTAAAGATGCCACCACTTAGAACCCTGGCTGTCCATGGAGTGCCAATTCTTCCTCTAAATTGATATTACAAAAGTGGTGATGTGAGGTTTATTTCACAGAGAAATAGGCCCTTGTTTGCATGCCCTGGGCCTGAGACGGGGTTCTGCCTGCTCAATTTTCCAGTGAATCATGATTTCTCCCAGACTAAGGATGCCACCACTTAGAAACCCGGCTCCTTTTGGAGACACAATGTCTTCCTCGAAACTGCCATTAAGAAACTGGGAGGGTGTGCTTTTTTCGGAGGGAAAATGCCCAATGTTCGTGTCCAGGGCCCATGGCCTGAGAATTGGATTCTGCCTCCTAAAATTCCGAATGGATCAGGATTTCTCCCCGACTAAAGATGCCACCGCGTGGAAACCTGGCTGTTCATGGAGTGCCAAATGCCTCCTCTAAACGGATATTTCAAAAGTAGGGATAGGAGGTTTATTTCACAGAGAAATAGGCCCTTGTTTGCATGCATGGCCCTGGGCCTGAGACTGGGCTTCTGCCTGCGAAATTTCCCAATGAATCATGGTTTCTCCCAGACTAAAGATGCCACCACATAGAACCCTGGCTGTTCACGGAGTGCCAAAACCTCCTCGAAATGAATACCACAATAGTGGTCAAGTGAGGTTTATTTCCAGAGAAATAGACCCTTGTTTGCATGCAGGGCCATGGCCCTGAGAGGGGTTCTGCCTGCTCAATTTTCCAGTGAATCATAATTTCTCCCAGACTAAAGATGCCACCACTTAGAACGCTGGCTACTTTTGGAGAGACCAACTCTACCTTTAGACTGGTATTAAGAAACTGGGAGAGTGTGGTTTATTTCAGAGGGAAAATGGCCAGTGTTCGTGTCCAGGACCCTGGGCCTGAGACTGGGCTTCTGCCTGCTAGATTTCCCAATGAATCATGATTTCTCCCAGAGTAAAGATGCCATCACTTAGAACGCTGGCTACTTTTGGAGAGACCAGCACTACCTCCAAACTGGTATTAAGAAACAGTAGTGTGTGGTTTTGTTCAGAGGGAAGAGGGCCAATGTTCAAGTTTATGGCCCTGGGCCTGAGACTGGGCTTCTCTCTGCTAAAATTCAGAAAGGATCAGGATTTCTCCTAGACTAAAGATGCCACCACTTCGAACCCCGGCAATTCATGGAGAGCCAAAAGCCTCCTCTAAAAGGATATTACAAAAGTGGTGAAGTGTTCTTTATTTCACAGACAAATAGGCCCTTGTTTGCATGCAGGGTCATGGGCCTGAGACTGGTCATCGGCCTGCTAAAATTCCAAACATAATGGTTTCTCCCAGACTAAAGGTGCCGCCACTTAGAACCCTGCCTACTTTTGGAGAGACCAACACTACCTCCAAACTTGTATTAAGAAAATGGGAGGGTGTGGGTTTTTTTCAATGGGAAAATGCCCAATATTCGTGTCCTGGGCCCTTGGCCTGAGACTGGGCGTCTGACAGCTAAAATTCAGAATGGATCAGGATTTGTCCCAGATTAAAGATGCCACCACTTAGAAGCCTGGCTACTTTTGGAGAGACAATGTCTTCCTCGAAGCTTGTATTAAGAAACTGGGAGGGTGTGGTTTGTTTTCAGAGGGAAAATGCCCAATGTTCGTGTCCAGGGCCCATGGCGTGAGAATTGGATTCTGCCTGCTAAAATTCCGAATGGATCAGGATTTCTCCCTGAGTAAAGATGCCACCTCTTAGAACCCTGGCTGTTCATGGAGTGGCAAAAACTTCCTCTTAATGGGTATTACAAAAGTGGTGATGTGAGGTTTATTTCACAGAGAAATAGGCCCTTGTTTGCATGCATGGCCCTGGGCCTCAGATTGTGCTGCTGCCTGCGAAATTTCCCAATGAATCATGATTTCTCCCATACTAAAGATGCCACCACATAGAACCCTGGCTTTTCAGGGAGTGCCAAATCCTCCTCGAATTGAATGTCACAATCGTGGTAGAGTGAGGTTTATTTCCAGAGAAATAGGCCCTTGTTTGCATGCAGGGCCATGGGCCTGAGATGGGGTTCTGCCTGCTCCATTTTCCAGTGAATCATGATTTCTCCCAGACTAAAGATGCCACCACTTAGAACGCTGGCTACTTTTGGAGAGACCAACACTTCCTCCAAACTGCTATTAAGAAACAGTAGTTTGATATTGTGTTCAGAGGGAAGTGGGCCAATGTTCATGTTTTTGGCCCTCAGCCTGAGACTGGGCTTCTGCCTGCTAAATTTCCCAATGAATCATGATTTTTCCCAGAATAAAGATGCCACCACTTAGAACGCTGGCTACCTTTGGAGAGACCAATACTTCCTCCAAACTGCTATTAAGAAACAGTAGTGTGTGGTTTTGTTCAGAGGGAAGTGGGCCAATGTTCAAGTTTTTGGCCCTGGGCCTCAGACATGGCTTCGGACTGCTAAAATTCCAAACATAATGATTTCTCCCAGACTAAAAATGCCACCACTTAGAACACTGGCCACTTTTGGAGAGACCAACTCTTCCTCCAAACTGGTATCAAGAAACTGGGAGGCTGTGGTTTTTTTCATAGGGAAAATGCCCGATGTTCGTGTCCAGGGCCCTTGGCCTCAGAATTGGATTCTGCCTGCTAAAATTCCGAAAGGATCAGGATTTCTCCCCGACTAAGCATGCCATCATTTAGAACCTGGCTGTTCATGGAATGCCAAAAGCCTCCTCTAAAGGGGTATTAAAAAAGTGGTGAAGTGTTCTTTATTTCAGAGACAAATAGGCCCGTGTTTGCATGCAGGGCCACGGGCCTGAGACTGGTCTTCGGCCTGCTAAAATTCCAAACATTATGATTTCTCCTAGACTAAAGATGCCACCACTTAGAACCCTGCCTACTTTTGGAGAGACCAAAACTTCCCAAAAACGGGTATTAGGAAACTGGGAGGGTGTGTTTTTTTTTGAGAGGGAAAGTGGCAAATGTTCGTGTCCAGGGCCCTTGGCCTGAGACTGGGAGTCTGACAGCTAAAATTCCGAATAGATAAGGATTTCGACCAGACTAAAGATGCCACCGCTTAGAACCCTGGCTACTTTTGGAGAGACAATGTCTTCCTTGAAACTGCCATTAAGAAACTGGGAGGGTGTGGTTTTTTTCAGAGGGAAAATGCCCAATGTTCGTGTCAAGGGCCCATGGCCTGAGAATTGGATTCTGCCTGCAATAATTCCGAATGGATCAGGATTTCTCCCCAACTAAAGATGCCACGTCGTAGAAACCTGACTGATCATGGAGTGCAAAAAGCCTCCTCTAAATGGATATTAAGAAACTGGTATTAAGAAACAGTAGCGTTTGGTGTTGTTCAGAGGGAAGTGGGCCAATGTTCAAGTTTCTGGCCCTTGGCCTGAGACTGGGCTTCTCTCTGATAAAATTCCGAAAGGATCAGGATTTCTCCTAGACTAAAGATGCCACCACATAGGACTCTGGCTGTTAATGGAATGCCAAAAGCCTACTCTAAAAGGATGCTACAAAAGTGGTCAAGTGTTCTTTATTTCACAGACAAATGGGCTCTTGTTTGCAAGCAGGCCATGGGCCTGAGACTGGGCGTCGGCCTGCTAAAATTACAAACATAATGGTTTCTCCTAGACTAAAGATGCAACCACTTAGAACCCTGCCTACTTTTGGAGAGACCAACACTACCTCCTATCTGGTATTAAGAATCTGGGAGGTGTGGGGTTTTTTTGAGGTAAAATGGCAAATGTTCGTGTCCAGGGCCCTTGGCCTGAGTCTGGGCGCCTGAAAGCTGAAATTCCAAATGGATCAGGATTTTTCCCGGAATAAACATGCCTCCACTTAGAACCGTAGCTACTCTTGGAGAGAAAATGTCTTCCTTGAAACTGCCATTAAGAAACTGGGAGGGTGTGGTTTTTTTCAGAGGGAAAATGCCCAATGTTCGTGTCCAGGGGCCATGGCCTGACAATTGGATTCTGCCTCCTAAAATTCTGAATGGATCAGGATTTCTCCCCGACTAAAGATGCCACCACTGAGTACCCTGGATGTTCATGGAGTGCCAAACGCCTCCTCTAAATGGATATTACATAAGTTGTGATGTGATCTTTATATCACAGAGAAATTGGCTCTTCTTTGCATGCCCTTGTTTGCATGCATGGCCCTGGGCCTGAGACTGGGCTTCTGCCTGTGAAATTTCCCAATGATTCATGATTTCTCCCAGACTAAAGATGCCACCACATAGTACCCTGGCTGTTCACGGAGTGCCAAAACATCCTCGAAATGAATATCACAATAGTGGTCAAGTGAGGTTTATTTCCAGAGAAATAGGCCCCTGTTTGCATGCAGGGCTATTGGCCTGAGGCGGGGTTCTGCCTGCTCAATTTTCCAGTGAATCATGATTTCTTCCAGACTAAAGATGCCACCACTTAGAACACTGGCTACTTTTGGAGAGAAAATGTCTTCCACCAAACTGGTATTAAGAAACTGGGAGAGTGTGGTTTTTTTCAGAGGGAAAAAGGCCAATGTTCGTGTCCAGGACCCTGGGCCTGAGACTGGGCTTCTGCCTGCATAATTTCCCAATGAAACATGATTTCTCCCAGACTAAAGATGCCATCACTTAGAACGCTGGCTACTTTTGGAGAGACAATGTCTTCCTCGAAACTGCCATTAAGAAAATGGGAGGGTGTGGGTTTTTTTCAGAGGGAAAATGGCCAATGTTCGTGTCCAGGGCCCATGGCCTGAAAATTGGATTCTGCCTGCGAAATTTCCCAATGAATCATGATTTCTCCCAGGCAAAAGATGCCACCGCTTAGAACCCTGACTGTTCACGGAGTACCAAACCTCCTCCAAATGAATATCACAATAGTGGTCAAGTGAGGCTTATTTCCAGAGAAATAGGCCCTTGTTTGCATGCAGGGCCATGGGCATGAGACGGGGTTCTGCCTGCTCAATTTTCCAGTGATTCGTGATTTCTCCCAGACTAAAGATGCCATCACTTAGAACCCTGGCTACTTTTGGAGAGACAATGTCTTCCTCCAAACTGCTATTAAGAAACTGGGAGGGTGTGGTTTTTTTCAGAGGGAAAATGCCCAATGTTCGTGTCCAGGGCCCTTGGCCTCAGAATTGGATTCTTCCTGCAAAAATTCAGAAAGGATCAGGATTTCTCCTAGACTAAAGATGCCACCGCTTAGTACCCTGGCTGTTCATGGAATGCCAAAAGCCTGCTCTAAAGGGATATTAAAAAAGTGGTGAAGTGTTCTTTATTTCACAGACAAATAGGCCCTTGTTTGCATGCAGGGCCATGGGCCTGAGACTGGGTGTCGGCCTGCTAAAATTCCAAACATAATGATTTCTCCCAGATAAAAGATTCCACCACTTAGAACCCTGGCTACTTTTGGAGAGACAATGTCATCCTCGAAATTGCTATTAAGAAACTGGGAGGGTGTGGTTTTTTTCAGGCGGAAAATGCCCAATGTTTGTGTCCAGGGCTCTGGCTGGAATGGTTCTGCATCTAAAATTCCAAATGGATCAGGATTAGAATCACTCCTAGCTTGTTTTATTTTGCTGGTTTGCAGTTTCGTCCGGAACGCTCTGAAAGCTGGCACGGTTATTAAACAAGTTTTACTGTTTGTGTTGCAAAAGCTGCTCAAGATTTTCATGGTGGATTTGGAGCAGGTTCTCACTAAAGATCCTGATGGGCGCCTTGTCTCACTAAAGATCTCTTCACCTGCAGTCTGTGTAACTCTTGCTAAAACGCTTCCTGGGACATGGACGCTGGCAGTTGCAGTGCTTTCTCTCTTTACTGCAGAATCCAAAGATGGCTGGTATTTAAAAATTTATCTACAATCTGTGTCAGCTGTGCAAAGGCAGAATTGGTTTTGCTGTTGCACTCTGCTGACAGGTTCCTGTCATAGTTGCTTTGTACATCCTTTGCAAGTAGCTCAAGCCTGAATCCTGAGCGATGGAGGATAACACTTGTCATTTGTGCATTTAGGAAAGAAAGAAGCCACAAGGTAGAGAGGACTGTTGTTTAGTTAACAAACTGATCTCAGGCTTAAGGCTTTTGTTTTTAGTCTTTAAATTCCTGTTTGGACAATGGTAGAAATGCCTAATTTCAAGAGTGCCACAGTTTCTGTGGAATTTAAATGGGAGTGGCAGCAGCACCCTAAATTGAGCTTAGATATTTGGATTCTTTGATATACATTTGGATGCCTACATTTGGATTTCTAAGCCAGGGCAATCTCTCTCTCTGCTTTGAAACTTTGCTGGATGCAAAGGTAAGTGTGAATGTGGGGGTGGTGTGTTCTCAGGTCAGCACCGCTGTGTTTCCTTTGTTCTCTTCACCCTGGACACCTTTATCCTTGTGACAGGGACAGCTTGTGAGGATGTCTGGGAATCCCACAAGTCTCACTGCCCAAGAGCAGCAGAGTTCTGGCTCGGGGCCTCTAGCTTCCATCAACATGGGGTATACTTTTGGGCATGTTAGTGCAACATCACTGCAACCTACAATAGCACTCTGTTGCCATGTGGGTTTGGCTCCCTACTTACTTTTAATCCATAATCTGTTGGCTTTAGACTCTCTGCCGTGTTTCCGGACAAAACAAACTTGACTCAAGTTCCCATCAAGCAGTAAGAAGAAAGAGTGCAGTGACTCTCAGAAGTTCCAAAGACTGCTCAATTCCTTTTTTATTCCATTTCCAATTGTTTAAAGCAGGGCCTTGTTATTTGTGGGTAGGTGCTGGCTAAGTGGGCCATTGCACCTTAGTCTAAGCTCTTACAGTTACTGGCATAGTACAAATTATCATTTTGATCTCCCCAGCCAGCTGTTTTTGAAATATAAAATGTCTCTATTTCTTCTGCAGACGGAGCAGTGCAGGAGAGCCGCGGGCCCGGCCTCGCCGCCTGTCCGGCCAGTACAAGGGGCGGCCCGCGTGGAAGCTCCGCGGTAGCCTAGCAAGCCCGGCAAGCCCGGGGAGGGGGGGCCGGGGCGGACGTCGCCGAGCGTGGCGCGCGGTCTCTCGCTGAACATGGAGCAGCTGAACGAGATGAGCCACCGCCACCGCAGCGCCTCGGCCATCATCGGGAGCCCCCGGGGCCACGCATGCGCGCTGCGGCCCGTGGTGGGGAGGACCCCGGACGGCGCCGGGGCGATTGCAGGTTATGCGGACTGCAGTGTGCTCAATTGCATAAGCGCAGCAAGAGCTTGTTCACCGGCGCCGTCAGCTGGGGTCGCTCTTGCTCCACGAAAAAGAAACACCCTGCTCTTGACTATGTCAGAACGTGGTGCTAGTCTTCTCCCTGCACTTTACTGTTCCAAGGCTGTTCAGAACACAAGGCGTTCTTAATGCATGTGTTCTCCAAATACCTTCGACACAGCATACCAGTTGCAAGTACCTAGTGGTAAGAAGGAAGTTTAACGTCCGATAGCTTTACTGCTACAATACCTACACTTCATGCAGCCTCTATGGTAAATACCCGAGGTGCAGGGAACTCATTTCTATGTGTAATGGAAAGAGAGATCTACTGTGTGGGGTGCACGCTTTCTTCTTAGCTTTAGGTACGCTTCTGTGCTCTTTGCTATGCAGACTTGAAAGAGTGCATGGCATTGATACAAGAAGAGTGGCAGACTGATATTAAACAGAGGGTTTAGAAGAAAAGTGCATGTCCCAGGCGTGTTTTGTCAGCAGAAAAACGTAGGAGCAGAGTGTTCTGTGAGAGAACTAGATGACAAATCATCTCCTTTAGAGAGAAATCGCTGCAGGATACAAACAGCGAAGAAAGAACCGCTGTGCACCAGAGTGCTCCGCTCAGCGTATCTGTTGTCAGTGACTAGTGCTAAGAAGCAGGATCAATGTATACTAGCTTTCTTACTGAATACCTATTAGTCTTCCTGCCTTCAGGGGTAAATATTGGAGATGCAGGGATCTCATGTCTATGTGTAGTGTACAGTGAGAAGTACTGTGGTGTGTGCGCTCTTTCTCCTTACCTTCAGTTACACTTCACAGCTTTCGCTATGCAGAGTTAAATAGTGCTTGGAACTCTTACAAGAAGCAGGGCAGACTGCTACGTTACAGAGGGTTTAGAAGAAAAGTGCACATCCCAGGCACCAGAAAAACATAGCAGCAGAGTGTTCTGTGTGAGGAGTAAGCGACAATTCACCTCTGTTACAGAGAAATCGCTGCAGGACACAAACGAACAAAGAAGCCGCCGAGCCCCAGAGTGCTCTGCGCAGCGTATCAGTTGTCAGTGACTAGTGGTAAGAAGCAGTATCAACGTATGCTCGCTTTGTTTCTGTATACCTATTCGTCATGCTGCCTTCTGTGGTAAATATTGGAGATGCAGGGATCTCATTTCTATGTGTAGTGGAAAGTGAGAACTACTGTGTGGGGTCCACACTTGCTCCTTATGTTCAAGTACACTCCTCTGCTCTTCGCTCTGCAGAGTTGAAAGAGTGCATGGCAGTCTTACAAGAAGCAGGGCAGACTGCTACGGTTCAGAGGGTTTAGAAGAAAAGTGCATGTCCCAGGCATGTTTTGGCAGAAGAAAAAACTTGCAGCAGAGTGTTCTGTGTGAGAAGCAGGCGACAATTCACCTCCATTAGAGAGAAATATAGAGCAGATATGCTTCTGCCAGCCCCATACAAGCTACAGCAGAATCACAGAATAGCTGGAGTTGCAAGGTACCCACAAGGATCACTGGAGTCCAGCTCCTGGCCCTGCATATGATATCCCCAGCTCCAGTTAGTGTGTTTTTTTTTTCTCTACAGGCAAGAACTTGGCCCTGTGTTACAAATTCCCAATGGCCAGGGCTGCTGCTTCTCTGGCACGTGATTTTCTGCTGTCACCTGGAACTGCACTGCTTTAGGGAAGGAATGGAACATGCAGTTGGCTTACTAAAACTGAGCTGGATTCAGCTGAGGTTCAGTCCTTCTCCACTACTTAATCCTAAGGGGTGGTTTTTCTTGGTAGTTTTTATTTTGGGTTTTTTACATTTTTTTCAGTTCCTGGCTTTCAGTACTCACTGAAATGCGGGGATCTGGAATAAACCTCCCCATCCCAATTAACTTTAGCTGATTGAGTTATTAACAGGAAATGCTACTAGAAAAAGCCTTTCAAATTTTCATGCAGTAGAGATACTTTTTAGTACCAGTTGCTTGAAGTTCTTAAATCCCTCCTAGAGACTGCTAAGCCACACTTTTTAAAGATCACGGCTACCTCAGACCTCATAGCTACTTCTTCAGAATTGTCTTTACGATGTGCCTGCAGGGCAGACATTGTCACAAGATTGCAGCAGGTGTGGCCCTGGGACTTCAGTAATCTTTGGCAAATGTGGTGCTTGCAACACTAATTCAAAGCAGGCTGATGGCAGTTCCTCCTCCTGAGTGGAAGTGCTGGTGTTATGTCTTGAAGAGGACATTGCTGTACAAACTGGCTGAGGTTTAAGTGCAAACTCCTTCATTTGAATAAAAATCCCTTTTGGTTTTCAATACATTTAATGAATAAAATGTATGCCCATTCAATACATTTAATGAATAAAATGTATGCCCATTACTCACAAAAAAGTACCTTTACAATTCAAACATCATCATACAGGTTACAAAAAGCAGTAACATGATTGCAGTCAAAAACTGTGACCCTTCAAAAATTAATCAACTAAATAAAAAGCCTAAACCTCCAAAAACTCCCCAAGTCACACCATGCCTATGATTTTCATGTAATTTGATCTTCACACTAAGACTTCAATTACTACTTTTTACATTATGAGCAAAACCTACCAATTTTACTAAGAGTGGTGTGAATTTTCAGGTAAGTGTTCAGTCAAATGTTTAGATTATACAACAAACCATTGGAATTCTGTTCAACTCTTGCCATGGCAGCAAGAAACAAGAAGGCACAAGGGTTTCTGTATGAAATGTTAAATCTTACAGATATTCCTCAGTTTAGAAAAAACACAGTAATTTCCCAGAGCTGGCCTTTCCGTGTTTGTGTTTGTTGTGGCACAGCTGGATGCTGCTGTGCTGAGTTCCCCACTGCTGCAGTGGGTGCCTTTCAAAAAGAGAAATCAAAACAACTAGTAACGTGATTTAAAAGAAGGAAGTATCTCAACTAATGTAGCAAGGCTACTGCTGATAATTCTCTCTATGGGCTACTCCTTCTTAGCCACTCTTTTACTATAATTATACTTTGTTAATACAGTGCAAAACCTGTTGAAAATCATCAGCCAGGTTCTCTCTGAGTGGAGTCTGTGTCAGTACATCATGCACCTGGGCCTGTGCAAAGCACTGGACACTCTTCTGCATGGCATCCTTATGTCTAAACTGGAGAGACATGGATTTGACGGGTGGACCACTCAGGGGGTAAGAAATTGGCTGACTGGTTGCACTCAAAGAGCTGCAGTCAATATCCTGATGTGCAGGTGGAGGCCAGTGATAAGTGGGGTTGTCATTGGGCCTGGCCCTGTTTCACATCTTTGCTGATGACATGGACAGTAAGATTGAGTGCTCCCTCATTCATCAGCAAGTTCTCTGATGACAACAAGCTGTGTGGCACAGTTGACACACTGCAGGATAGGGATCCAGAGGGATCTGGACAGGCTTGAGAAGCGGAGCTGTGCAAAGAAATAGGACTTGGGGGTGCTGAGGGACAACAAACTTAAACTGATCTGGTAATGTACACCTGCAGCCCAGAAAGCCAAATATGTCCTGGGAAACATCCAAAGCCCTGTGGGCAGCAGGGCAAAGGAGAGGATTCCGCCACTCTGCTCTGCTCTGCTAAGACCCCCACCTGCAGTGCTGCATCCTGCTCTGGGATCCCAGAATAGGAAGGACAGGGACCTGTTGAGTAGATCATGAAGATGATCACAGGGCTGGAACATCTCACATGTGAGGACAGGCTGCGACAGTGGGGCTGTTCAGCCTGGAGAAGATAAGGCTCTCGGGAGACCTTATTGCACTGTAAGAGTTGGTCCAAAGTTTCTCTGATCTGCCTCATGATCATCATCAGAGACTGAGAGCCCGGGACCGCATCACTCACCTGAGTTCTGGCCTGGCCGAGGTGGATGCTTGCAAAGGACTGTTTGTAGGTGTGCTTGGAGCTTGCCATGGTAGGCTGCACTCGAGCAGGGTACTGGCTGTAGCATCCTGTTCCACGTGTTTCCTGAAGCAATGATCTCCACATACAATAGTCCATAAATCTTCCCACCTTTTGGCCAGAGGCCACTCGCTTTGGAAAAGGACTACAAAAAGTGACTTTCTTAAAAAGACTTTGAGATCTCTTTCTCCCCAACGGATTGAAGACGCATGTTGTCAGATGACCACGAGGATGTATCCCATCTGTTGGTAGCTATATCCCATCCTTTCTCTCTCACCCTCTCTCTCTCTCCCCTTTTACTTCATTTCCTTTACCTCTCTCTCTCTTTCTCCATCGCAAAACTGAATTGCTATACGCAATAAACTGCATTACTGCTTTCTGCTTAACAAAACCTGAGTCTCTTGCTTTTTGTCTTTTGCACGCTGCGGTCAAACCATCATGACTCCCGCTCGAGTTGAGGGATCGTAAGATGCACCTTCTAGTACCTAAATGGGGACAACAAGAGTGCTGGAGAAGGACAAGGCCATGTAGTGGTAGGATGAGGGGGAATGGCTATAAGAGGAATGAAGGAAGAAGTAAAGGCTTAAGAGCTTAACTAAAGAATAGAAGTTATACATATAATGATTAGAGTAGAAGCAATGTAGAAAGTTAATTACTAGCAGCTGGGCCAGTAGAGCTAAGACAATATATCACTTGCTTGGCTTTGTTGTGTCAGGATGGGAGGATGGGGTATTGTTAAAATGAAGAAACAGAAGTAATGTAACCGGGGCCCTGAAACCAGCCAGAACCAGGTTGGGGAGCTTGAACTATGGCCAAGGGGCCAGAGAGCCTGCCAACAGGAGGACAAAGGTGAAAACGTGAAAGCGAGGAAGACTCCCTGACTTCATCCTAAGAAGACCACTGATTCATTTCAAAAACCCACCAATCCATTTGAAGGAAAGAACTGCACAAGCATAAAAGGACTTTGAACTAATTTTAATATGAAGTGGGGGTAGGCGGGGTTAGGTAATGCCATGTATAGGCATATTGGGCAAATAATCATATGAATATGTAAGACTTTGGGGATAAAAGAAGGCAAGAGCCCCGTGTATTTTGCACATGTCTGCAAGAGATTTCTCCCTGGTGTGCATTATAATAAATATACTGCTTTCTAACTTTTAGTAGGTGGAGAGTTTTTGTTTCTGCATCAGTTGGCAAGCCAGGCAGGAGATCTCTGTTTGGCTGCAAGAGCAGCCCGGGCTGTGGACATCTCTGGCTGGGACCTTCCTGGAGGGGACCTCTGCTCCTCAGCTGCTGATCATGGGGACAGACAAGACCTGTTGCTAGACTGCAGACAAAATGATATGTTTTTAAAATTATGGGGGGGGGCAAGCTGTTAAGGTGTAGTGTGGGCTTCATTGAAGCCACAGGCTGAAAATTGCAAGGGCCTGAGGCCTTTTTCTCCTTTCTCATGCTAATGAAAATTTCTCTCGGGTCTGCTGCAGTTTGCCTGTTCCTCCCTGGATCTTCCCAAGGTGATAAACCTCGGGAAAAACAGGAAGGAATTCACAATAAGATTAAGCACCTGCTGTTTTTCAGAAAGTAAGGAAAAACAGTTCTCACAATCCGTGAGAACGTTCTGTTTTCTTCTACTATCCAATGGACGGCCGTTCTTCTCTTCTTCAGCGATCCACACTATAAAAGTGGTTCGCCTTCACAATAAAGTTGCTTCTCTTTGCTGCTAGCTGGAGGAGTCATTGTCGTTATTCTCCGCAGCCGTATCGCGTATAACGACAATTGGAGGTTCCACCGAGATTTGAACTCGGATCGCTGGATTCAGAGTCCAGAGTGCTAACCATTACACCGACAGTGTAGCATTCGCACAGCTAAAAGTCAGCTGATAACTCACAGAAGATGTTCTGCGCTCAGTGCTAGCCTGTGCAGTTTTGCTTGCAAGCATCAGAAGGGTGTAGTGGCTGGGAAAAGGATTTGTTGTGTCAGGGGACCTGCTAGCAATTCTAGTGATGAACTGGACAAATCCTGGTTTATTGCTGTTGTTTTTTTGGTGCTATTTTTTCTGTTTTTATTTTGATTGTGTCCTGACTGTGTGAGTGGCTGTGTGTTTGACAGGTGAGACGTACTTAGTACGAGGTGAGTGGGAGCCCCTAGTTGTGATTCCATTCTCAGGTGACCAAAACGGCCAGAAACGGGCGAATATGCATGGGGTGAATCCTTAAAATTGCTGTACGCTGGATGTCTGTTGAAAAGAGGTGAATACATTGTCCCTTAATAAAGAGATACCCTCCCCCAGAGTGATTTTGATTTTGGAATTTGGGTTGTGTGTAGGGACTCCCTGGTTGTGGGGGATGTTATTCCCTGCAATACCTGGTGTTTGGGTTTAACCAGTCCTCCTGCCACCGCTGGTCATTGTGTATTTTTAGAGCAAGAATGCCATCTTGTGACCAAAGTTATAATTGTGACACATTGGTAATTCTTGCTTTGTGCTGCCTGTGTTGCTACTCAGGCTATGTTGTTGGCTGCTTTGTTGTAGTCTGCTCACTTGTGGTTTGTTAGAAGTTAAAGCTCCAACAGGGACAGCTTTTCTGTGAAACTTATTGCCATGATTACAGTGAGGTGGTTTGAACATATTTTAAATTGTGGCTAGACAAATAGAAGGGATCCCCCTCCCTCAGTATTTTGGGCTGGATCCTTGGGAATTTGTGAATCTAGTGAACTATTGGATAGAAAGAGGAAATGATCAAGTTTATCTGGAAGGAATATATAGAACTTCAGTAGAAGGCTGGTAGCTTTGGATTAGGAACAGTCTGCGCAAGGGAGCCTGGACATTTGTGAGAGAAGTAGAATATCTTGCATTTGCAGATGTTATGAGGCTTTTTGGGCTTCTAGAGGCTGGCATTCTGTGTGGTTACTGTTACAGGGTAAAACTTGTGAAAAGCATTGGTATTGTTCCTCTGAGAGATGGCAAAGTCTATGTCCTCAGTGTAAATTAAGGCATCCTAACCAAGCTGATTTTGAACCTAAGATTCTAAAGTTTTTGTGTGGAAAATCACATTTAATACCTGCAACTTGGGTGTGTGTGTGGCAGGCAGATTGGGAAAGAACTGTAAGATTGTGTGGAGAGAGATTTGGGTGAAAACAAGATAAGACAAGAAGGAGGAGGTAATGGGTAGTAGTTAGAGAGTTAGTAGGATATGGGGACACTGAAAATAAGCGAGGTTTAATTAAATGCAATTTAATTTAATGCAATGGTAGCCACTTTCTGTGAGAGGGTCTCAGATGGCCACTGGCCGGAACCTTAGACTATGAGATTTTATTGCAGCTGATGCTATTTTTAAGGAGAGAGCAGAAATGGGAGGAGATGATATATGCAGATACGTTTTTCTCTCTCAGGAATCATCCTGAGTGGCAGAGATACTGCGGCATCAGACCCCACTCTGATCCCTTGATATTGGCCCTTGAAAAGGAAGTAAGGCTAATAGAGGGAAGCCTAAGTGATACTTGTAGTGCCTGCTCAATAAACCAGTGTTGTACCCCTCTTGATAAGGTTTATCAAATAGAGGCGAAAGAACAGGAGTTAATGGACCTGTTTAGACCACCCCTAAACAGCCAGAGGAAGAAGAAGATTCAAAGAGATCATTAACTCCCATCCCTACTCCAGCTCCCTCAAGAAAGAAACAAGCTGAGCCATCTGCTCCCCCACTTACTTCTAAATTATATCCCCCATTGTCTAACAGTGATAGTGAAAGTAGTAAAGACAATGAGTCTTCTCCAAATCGTCCCATAGCACCCTAGACCAGAAAACAAATGAGAAACAATACAAGCACCTTTACGGGAGACAGTAGGACCTGGGGGAGGGAGGGTGCTATTTAAAGTACCCTTTTCTAGTATTGATTTGGAGGCATCGGAAAGAGTAGCTAAGAACTACTGAAGTGATCCCATAGGCACTGCTAAACAATTAAGATTTATAATTAGACAACACAGACCTGATTGGGCTGACATTCAGTTACTGTTGGATGCTTCAACTGAAACAGAAAAGCAGTTAATTTTGAAAACAGTAGATCTAGCAAAAACTTTCCATAAAACAAGACAAGAGGATGTTAAGAAATTTTTCCCTCTCCAGGCTCCACAATGGGATCCGAATGACTAAGAGGAGACGGAAAAATTAGAAAATTACCAAGATTTTAAAATAAAAGGAATGGAAAAAGCAATTCCTAAAATCATAAATTAGTCTGCTCTGCATGCAGTGAAACAGAGTCCCCCTGAATCCTCTTCTGAATTTTTAGACCATCTGCAAGATGCAACGCATTGCTATACATCTTTAGATCCTGAATCCAAGGAAGAGATATGACAATTAGTAAGTTTATTTTTGGGACGGTCTACAGGGGACATTAGAGGCAAACTTCAGAAGATTGGAGACCAACAGGGCAGAATTTAGAAACTTTACTAGGTGAGGCATGCAGGGTTTTCAGCAATTGAGAGGAGGAATACAAACAAGGGATGAGAAAATTAGTAAAAGTAGTAAAAGAAGAGGAAAAAAGAGAGTAGTAAAAGAAGAGGAAACGTGGACAAGGACCACCAAGGCAAGGTCCACTTCAACTGGGAAAAGACCAGTGTGCATTTTGCAAGAAAACTGGACAGTGGAAGAAACAGTGCCCAGAACAGAAAAAAGGCGACGACCAGAGAAGGGGAGATCGAAGAGGGGATGGAGCAGTTGTATACGTTAAGGAAGACTGAGGAGGACTGGAGAGTCTTTCCCTAAAAGACCTTCTGGTTATAATTAAGTTAGGGACGAGGAAAAGAAAGTTGAATTTTTGGTAGATAAAGGAGTAACATACTTGGTGTTAAATAAAGCTTTAATGCCTGTAACAGATGATTATGTAATGGTAGGAGGAGCAACTGGCCAATCCAAAAGAGCATATTTTTGGAAACCACTAAAATATAAACTTGAGAAACAATGGGGAATTCATACAGTTTTTCCATGCCCAGTGCTCCAAACGCACTTCTGGGCAGAGATTTGTTTGAACAGTTGGAAGCAAAAATTACATTTAAAAATAGGGAAATCAGTTTGGAGGTAAAGGATGAACAATATGTGGAAATGCTAAGTTTAATGTTAACGATTAGTGAGACCAAAACTGAGGATGAAGAAGAAATAAATAAAAAACATAATGGATCAGGTGGTTCCTGGGGTATGGGTTTCTAACATACCGGGGAGAGCAAAGAATGCACCTCCAGTGCAAGTCAAACTTAAACAAGGAAAGCAACCTGTGAGGGTTAAACAGTATCCCATAAAATATGAAGACAGAGAAGGGATTAGCCTGATAATAGAGAACTTTTTGCAGCTAGGGCTACTGAAAGAGTGCCAGCCTGATTTTAATAGTCCTATTTTACCTGTTAAGAAGCCTGATGGGTCATGCCAAGTAGTATAGGACCTGTGAGCTGTTAAAAAAACAAATGAGGACCTATACCCAGTGTTAGCAAACCCATACACCTTGCTAACATGCGTAACACCTGAACTAACCTGGTTTACCGTTTTAGACTTGAAAGATGCTTTCCTTTGCTTCCCTCTCCATGAAACCACTCAGAAAATTTTTGCATTTGAATGGGAAAAACCCAAGAGTGGGCATAAGACTCAGCTCACATGGACAGTTCTGCCTCAAGTGTTTAAAAATAGTCCCACAATATTTGAAGAACAACTTGCAAGAGATTTGGAATCCTGGGAAGCCCCATCAGAAGAAGGACAGCTGTTGCAGTACATAGATGACCTCCATACATAGCCACTCGAACACAAGAGGCATGTATAGCCTGGACATAAGCCTCTTGAACTTTTTGGGTATACAAGCGTACAGAGTATCTCAGAAAAAGGGTCAGGTAGTGAAACAAACAGTCATCTGCCTAGGTTATGAGGTCAGCGCTGGACAAAGGACTTGGGGGCATGACTGCAAATAAGCAATATGCCAGATCCCAAAACCCCAGACAATGAAGGAACTGGGAAACCTTTCTGGGAATGACAGAGTGGTCTAGATTGTGGATTTATAATTATGGACTGTTGATCAAACCCCTGTATGCCTTGATTATGGAAGGGAACAGAGATCTCCAATGGACAAAAGAAGCTACATGAGCCTTCGACAATTAAAGAAAGCCCTCATGTCGGCTCCCGCTCTTGGACTCCCAGACAGTAAGTAAACCATTCTTTCTGGGCTCAAGACTTGGGCCCATCTCAAAGAGCAGCTGCTAACTTTTCGAAGCAGCTGGATGTGGCAGCAAAAGGATGGCCAGGGTGTCTCAGCTGTTGCTACAGTGGTGCTGAATACCCAGGGAGCACGAGAATTCACCCCAGGCCAGAAGATGACTGTGCTAGTTTCCCACACAGTGTCTGCAGTGCTGGAGGTAAAAGGCAGACACTGGCTTTCCCCACAGAGATTCCTGAAACACCAAGCCATATTAGTAGAGCAGGATGATGTGGAGATTGTAGTCACTAACCTTGTGAACTCAACTTCTTCTCTCAGTGGGAATACAGGAGAACCAGTGATCCATGATTGCCTGGAAACCATCGAGGCCATTTATTCCAGTCGCCTGGATCTGAAGGAATCTCTTCTAGACGACACTGAGACCTGGTTTACTGATGAAAGCAGCTATATTATCAATGGAAAGAGACATGCTGGGTATGCAATTACTACTTGTAGAGAGGTAATAAAGTCTGTTCTGTTTCCAACAAACACCTCTGCAAAAAAGGCTGAAATAATTGCCTTAACTAATGCATTAGAGTTGGCAAAAGGAAAAGAAATCAATATTTACATAAACTCAAGGTATGCACTTGGAGTGGTGCATGCGCATGGAGCAATCTGTAAAGAAAGAGTTGAATTCACAAGGGAAAAGCATCAAGCACGCACAGGAGATAAAAGTGTTGGAAGCAGTTCAAATACCTGAGAAGGTAGCTATTATGCCTATCAAGGCACACCAGAAAGCGAATTGGAGGAAGGGAATGAGCTGGTGGACAGAGAGGCAAAAGAAGTGGCCAAAGGTGAGGTACCCATTGAGGCATCTTTAGTACCAGATGGACAAATTTCCTTAGAAGGTAAGCCAAAGTATAAAAAAGATAAGAAGCTTCTTAGGCATGAGAAGGCAAGTTATAATTAGGAGGGGTGGGCTGTTACAGAGAAAGGAAAAGGAAAGCTTGTCATCCCCTCCTATTTGTTATGGTCACTAGTAGAAGAGGAACATCAGAAAACACACTGAGGAGTAGATGCTTTGTACAATTATTTAAAGGACAGAATTATGGCCAGAAATTTATGTGGTATGGTCATTCAGGTGACCTGACAACGTAGTCTTTGCCCCCAGACTAAGTCCAAAAATATCCCAAAGCCAAAGCTATGGGCCTGGACAACAGTGGCAAATTGATTTCTCAGATGTTCCCAGTAATGGGGGATATCAATATTTACTGGTATTAACAGATACCCTTTCAGAGTGGCCAGAAGCTTTCCCTACCAGAACTGCCAAAGCGCAAAAGATTAACTAAATCACTGTTACAAGAAATAATACCACGCTTTGAAGTTCCAGGCACAATATCCTCGGACAGAGGACCACACTTTATTTCAAAAATTGTACAGCAAATTAGCTGCCAATTAGGCATAGATTGGGAACTCCACACCACATATCACCCTCAGTCAAGTGGCCAAGTAGAGAAAATGAACCACTTGATCAAGCAACAAATTATAAAGCTAGGACAAGAAGCAAAATTACCCTGGCCCCAGTCTCTTCCTTTTGCATTACAGTGAATTTGGACTAAACCAAGAACAAAAGAGAAATTAAGTCCTTTTGACATACTATATGGAAGACCATATGGGGTACAGGATGAAACACCAACCCAAGTAGGGGAAGAAACCCTACACATGGGTACATGGTGGCCCTAAACAAACAACTCAGAGAAATTGAAAAACGTGGCTGGGGCTCAAAGCAGAGTAACAGATGGGCTGGTACATGACATACAGCCTGGAGATGATGTGTAAGTTAAATCTCTTGCAGAGAAAACTCCGGAGCTGCAGTAGGAAGGACCATTCCAGGTACCTCTCACCACTTTTACTGCAATCAAGATCAAGGAACAAAACGCCTATATTCACCATATGCAAGTGAAAAAGGGTCCAGAAGGCCCTTCAAAAGCAACACTGGGTGATAATGAGCTAAAGCTAAAGCTTACTCAGAAAAAATAGATTGTGGGTGAAAATATTGGTTTTGCTTGTAACAATCCAGAAAAGTACTCCTAGTCAGAATCAAGCAGGTGTAACCTGGAAAGCTGAGGCTTTTAAAGTTGATTACAATATAACTCAAGTCTGTGTTAAACCTTGGAATGATCCAACCTTACCAACACAGACACTAAAAACCCAGATCATCTGAGCCATAACCATGCCACTTAAGCTTGAACCAAAGATTTGGACCATACATGGTAAGAAACATAGGACAGCAACCATTATTGTTTAACCCAAAATGGTCTCTCAAGCATGTTGAACTGCTAATGCAGATCAACATTTCAAAGACTCAGCCAGCCTGCTCTCCTCTTCTGAAAACATCCTTTGAAGGTTGAGCAGCATGGTTGAGGGAGCAGGCTCACTTTAAAGGCAGAACATGAAGAGATGTGACTGGAATAATGGGTATGGGATTAGGAGTCTTAAATGGAATTGATTCAGAAACATTAATGAGCAAAGTGGCCACTGCAACTAGTGATTTGGCGAAAATAAGGCAGCCTTTGCAATCATCTTTATTAGCATTAGGAACCAATCAGCAGCAAGTTTCAAAGGTATTGCCAAATTTGAGAGAAGCTGAAGACCAAGACCACAAACTAATAATGAAAGCACTTGGTGCAGCTCAGGATAATGCGTCTTTAGCTCTTAGTTGTATACAGGCACAGTTGTGGATGCAGTCAACAGTCACTTTAGTCATAAGAGAAGGAAGTGAAGGCATTTTTCCAATTGAAATCCGAAAAGCCGTATGGGATAATGCCACAAATTTGGAAAGGAGACTACAGTCCTGGTGGACTGTGGTAAACTTTACTTATGATCCTGTCACTAATGTGGCCACTGTCTTTGTACTTACTATAAGCAAAGCCACTATTTACATTATCCGCCCTATTATTGCATTAGGATTAAACCATGAGGAGACAGTACTCTACCCCTCTGAACATAGAGCATGGGCCCAGGTGGTAGACAAGAAATGACTGAATGTAAATGTGGAATCTTGTGTCACCCAAGAACAACAGGGATTCTTCTGTGAAAGTAATACTATTGATGCCCAGGACATATACCTAGATAATAAACAAAGTGTAGGTCACTTTGAGATTCATGCCATCATTCAAAAGACTGGTGCTCGTATATATTGGCCAGGGTTGTGTGTGTTTAAGAACTGCTTGTGCTTCAGTGAGAGCAGACAATGAAAACAGATATTTGCCTGTTAAAAACCACTACAGTTTTTGTATTTGTAATTTTGCTAATATTGTTGTGTGTGATTTTACATATTTGGTACCAGTTAATTAAGGCTAACTATACTACGTACCATCATCTAACACTCACACCCATTGGCATGAATCTTACATTGGTGAAACATTTGATAAAACATCCATGACAGCAATCACCAAAGAGACGGGACCCCCACTTGCATAACAAAGAGACGAGACTCCTGTTTGATGCAAGCATGAAGCTGATTTATTGATTTCACACATCAATATATATATCTTTTAAACTATAGCTAAAAATAGCACAATCACACAACTGGTGTTTCTAAGTAACATTACTTAATCAGAGCTCTGCACAGACCTGTACAGACCAGCATAGGCACGTACAGTCTGGCAGGATTTATCTTAAACAAAGCACACCAAGCACACCTTTTGCCTCTCCATTCAGGGATCTGACTTGGCTTGCCAGGACTTGTGGCCTACCAAACTTAGTACATCCACTTCAGTCATGAATTAAGTAGTGCTCTGAGCCCTGCTCTCTAGCTGTATTTCTACAATCTATATCTAGATGAAATCTTAAAGGAAATCAAAGAGAACAGAGAAAAGGTTTTAATAACCATCCATCACGATGCAAAAGAGATTTGTAAAGTTTTGCAAAGAATAAAACAAGAGGCAAGTCATCACTGGTGGGAGGTACTCTTTGGATGGTCACTGAATGCAACTAGTATATATAATACCCTAATTCACTCAATCATTGTTTTGCTTATTTTAGTCAGCATAAGTTTGGTTTTATCTATTGCAATACTCATTTGGAATTGGAAGATCCTACAATGAGTAGCAGCCCTGACCTCATTATCAAGAGCATATAGCACAGTCTGGAGGGATACTTACCATACGACTTGGTTGGACAAGGAAGAATCTGTATATTAGTAAAAGACTTTACTAACCCTATAGAAATTTAGGAGAAATGAAGCAAGAATTAAAGGCTTAAGTAAGGGATAGAAGCTATACATATAATGATTAGAGTAGAAGCAATGTAGAAAGTTAATTATTAGCAGCTGGGCCAGTAGAGCTAAGACAATATATCACTTGCTTGGCTTTGTTGTGTCAGGATGGGAGGATGGGGTATTGTTAAAATGAAGAAACAGAAGTAATGTAACCGGGGCCCTGAAACCAGCCAGAACCAGGTTGGGGAGCTTGAACTATGGCCAAGGGGCCAGAGAGCCTGCCAACAGGAGGACAAAGGTGAAAACGTGAAAGCGAGGAAGACTCCCTGACTTCATCCTAAGAAGACCACTGATTCATTTCAAAAACCCACCAATCCATTTGAAGGAAAGAACTGCACAAGCATAAAAGGACTTTGAACTAATTTTAATATGAAGTGGGGGTAGGCGGGGTTAGGTAATGCCATGTATAGGCATATTGGGCAAATAATCATATGAATATGTAAGACTTTGGGGATAAAAGAAGGCAAGAGCCCCGTGTATTTTGCACATGTCTGCAAGAGATTTCTCCCTGGTGTGCATTATAATAAACATACCGCTTTCTAACTTTTAGTAGTTGGAGAGTCTTTGTTTCTGCATCATGAGAGGGCAGGTTTAGGTTGGATATTAGGAAAAAAGTCTCTATTGTGAAGCACTGGAACAGGTTGCCCATAAAAGCTGTAGATGTCTCATCACTAGAAGTGTTCAAGGCCAGGTTGGATGGGGTCTGATCAACCTGGTCTAGTGGAAGGTGTCCCTGCCCATGGTGGGAAGGTTAGAATTAGATTAAGGTCCCTTCCAACCATTCTGTGATTTACTGTTAAGTCTCAAGGTGTTGTCACCTCCACCTGCCAGAGACAACGGATAACAAGAAAGATTAAAAAGGGATAATTCAAATATTCTTTCCTTCCAGGGAAGGTAAAGAGCAGCCATAGTCTATAAATTTTGCACTATATTATGAAACAGTCACTTCTGAAATTTTGAAGAACTCTTCTGCAGACACACACAAAGGGTAAATTTCTTTTTGACAGAAGAAAAAAGTGGTTTGAGTTAACTGAGACCAAGATAATAAAGCTTTTTAACATTTGTGGAGATATCAGCTACCAACTTCAAAGCAGTGGTAGCCGGCAGTGCTTAGACCTAGCAATGGGAAGGTTCAGTAGAGCCAGCTCATATTGCTTCCACTATCCAAGACTGCATTAAGGGGCTCATCAGTCACCTCACACCCTTTTGACTGAACCAATACAACCAAAACATAGAATCCTTTTTGTCGGCCAAGGCCCTTATAGAGCAGCCTAAATACAACCACCACCTCCCCATTCCCCTAAATGGAGCTCAAGGCAAATTCTAAATACTCAGCAAGTGGAGCGCTGTACCAAGCAAAACAAACAGCTTTGGTTTATATCTGCTTAGCAGTAGTTGATGAACATAAAAAAAGCAGAAGCAGCAGCTTCCTGAAAGTGTGGCCTCTTGAGCAGCTAAAATACAGCTTACAGATGGTTATGCCTGCTTAGTGGATTAGACAATTATGGCTGTGACTGATGCAACCATGCATTGGGAGAATTTTTGCTTTGTGTTTACAGAAAAGACTGTTCATGGAGGGAGCATTCCCTACAGTGAAGGATCACTGGAGGTCCAAGTACTGGACTTATATGGAGGCCTTTCTCCAACAGCCTGCAGTGACACAGCAGAGAATGTTGCATGGGTTACTTTTCTGCCTGTGTATGAGGTGGGATAACGTGGAATCTGGCACAACTGACACCAGTCTTTTTCTGGGGCAAAGCCAGCAGGCAAGATGGGAATCATTCACAGGGTCATGAATTGGACCTCCCCACACAGATACAGGGGAGAAACCAAAGGTCAGGATCTCTCACCAATTATTTCTGTAGCTGGTCAGCAAATGATGCAGACAGTTGTGAAATGCCCAGTTGTGTATGCCCAGCAGATCTTAAGGATCTGAGGCTAGGATGGTCCTAGAGGGAAGGCTCAGTTCCACTGGGAGCATGCACAGCTGTATTGCTCACTAAACTACCTTCTTTCTGCAGTTTTGTTCCCTCACGGTAGTATCTGAGCATTTCTGCAGTTTGCTTTATTGCAGTTAAAATTCAGGCTGTCTAGCCTCATGTGGGATGTGGGCTGCAGTATAGTCAGAAGAGAAGTGGCTCGTTTTGTATTTTCACTGCAGTCATCCCTAGTTACTGATGTGGCTTGGCCCAGGGGCTCTTGAAGATGGAGTCTAAATTTGCCATCACAATGGGCAAAAAATGCACAGCAAACCACAGGTCATGACAACTTGGGATTTTGTATTTTACCGCATTGCTCACACTGTTTAGCAATAGAATCCTCTCTGTCTGTGTATTACCTGCACGTTTGTGGCTTCTGAGGGGACAGGGGACAACTTGCACTTGAAGTCAACCCAATGCAGGGAAGCTTCTGAGCTCTTCTGTTTGCTGTAACTTGATTTTAAGTGGCCACTGCCTGATTCAGAATCCAACGTGTGTGTATGAGTATGTGTAATAGCATTTTAAGAAGATGCTGGCAACGAGGGCAACTAACCAGGAGTATGCTATTGCTTCTCTCTCGTACAGTTTGAGAATAGAGAGTTGACTGAAAACCCAGTTTATTTTTTTTTACGTCTGAAAAAACAAACACTCTCCAGGTTGAGCATGCACACAAGGCCATAAATCCTGGGAAGGTGCTGCTGGTTGTGTAAGTGTAGACAGAGGGTGCTCAGAAGAGACATGAGAGCATCCCAGAACCCCAATGCCACACTGCAAAACAGGGTGGAAAAGGTCTACTCTGAAATCATAGATGAATGATCTGTAATTTTTTAGTTAAGGTTCCTATTATGTGCTTCTATTTTTAACACTGTTAAAATTAAATTCTGCAGCTGAGGCTGAGCACTAGAAATTCTTTCTTCACTACCTGGAGCACTGCCAGCATCTTTTTAGAACAACTTTCTTCTCTTCTGCAGCATCAGATACAGGATACTTCAGCTACATGGGATAGTAAGTATCAGCTCTCCACCCTCAGGCCTGACCTCCTAAAAGGCTTCCAGCAAGGACTAGATAAGATGATCCTGACAGTGTTTGGTGTCAGCTTTTAGTTTGTGCGCATTTTCCTTGGTGCTCTGTTCATGGATAGTAACTGCTGAAAATCTGCATGAAACTGTCCTTAATTCACCATGCGTGATGCTGCTGCACAGATGGCATCTACAATAATTAGATCAGAGTACTCACTGGAGTAGCTAAATGAGACTTCCAGGTTGGGGTCAAAGCCTCAATCTTCATTCCGGAGTTCCAGCCTTGACACAACCACACTTAGAACAGCCTCCTGGTCTGCAGGATTCTAAATCCAAAACTTCAGAGTCAAGCTTTGCCTTCTATCCTGTAGACCCACATGTCCTGTGGGGTATCAGACACTGATACCTGTAAGTTGTACTTTAGCTGCTCAAGAGGCCACACTTTCAGGCTGGCCTTAGAGGCTGCTAGATTTTTTTCTCACTGAAGCTCAGAAACCACTGTTATGACCCTGAAGATTTATGAAAGACACTAATCAGCATTTCTAAACACCAAGCTGTGCTTGGACACCAAGAGACACAAGTTGTTGGCTCAAGCTGAAGCAAGGGATACTGAGACCCAGAGCCACTCCCTCTCCTTTGAGGACGAGCTGGATTTTGTCTGAGCTCTAGTCAAACTGACACAGCAGCACTGAGCTTGACAGAGTTTAGTTGTCTCAGATTTGACTCGTCCATGTTATTTTTTGGTCTAAACCCAAGCTAGTTATTTTTAAAGTAGACTGCAATAAAACACAGCTGATGTGGAATTGGCTTCATCAGAGACATAGGATTGCAAGTATATATATCCACAGCATACAACTGTAAGTGAGCAGTCTGCTGAAGTGCCAAAGTTGAGAAAAGCAGCCTTTGCACAAAAGTTCCATCAGGGCTTTTAGCCCAGAGACTTCAGTCTTAATTTAATCCAGCTACCACACAAGAACTATTATAGTCAATAAACAAAAAGAAGATTTGCACAGTCAGCAACAAAACACCACTTGAAGCACCTACATGTTTGAGAATCCAAGAAATGCTCCTTTTCATAAATAAGAGGCTTCCAACTGAGTGTGTAACAGATGAAGTACATTAATGCTAGGCCACAACATGTTTAGAAAAGCTCGGGGCCACTAAAAAAAAAAAGTGCATTTAGTGAGAGCAGGGCTTCGACCACCAACAAAATCACAGAAATAGTGCTGCATTCTGTGGCTGTCTGCAGTCTGACAGCTGGCACCACCATCATCTTGCCCAAGTACCTATTTATGCAAGTCTGACACCACCTTCACAAGGAGCAATTTTTACCCTCTTTTGCACATTTCTGTCCCAAAACACCACACAGCACTGTTGTCCACTTGGACAGGTACCGTAGGACACGGTCATATTAATTTTTCAAGTTTGAGCTTTTTTTTCTGGTAAATCCTGATAAATCAGAGCAACGCAAATGCAAATTCTGCATTTCACACAGAGAAAAGTGCCCCCTGCTAATCTGTGGCATTTTACCTTTGGTTTGCTCATTAATAAAAGCAGCACAATTGCCATGTATCCTCCATTTCTGCTGATAATGCTCAAAGAGTGCAAGGAGGAACATACTGTAATTATCTAATTGGATCTGGACACAGAAGTATTGTTACTGTAATTTGAGTTAAAAGAGAAGAGGAAAATCCCAGTATTCTATTCATAAACACAGATGCAATTTAAATGTTACAAATGTAATGGGAGCTGTCATAAAAGCTGCAGGCATGACATAGCAATTTCAGTAAATACAGCAGAGTAAATTGCTTATTAAATCAAGTCATCCTCAAACAGGAGCTGTGGCTACAAATTCATATGATACAATGACATAATTTAACCGCAACAAATCACACTGCTCCCCATCCTTTTCTTTTCAACCTAGAGATTTTAGAGAATCTTACGAGAGCTGAAAACCCTTGCTGAAGCATGAAAACTTCTGAGAGGCTTAAGCAGAGTGCACAAAAGGGTAGCGAGTATGTACACACTGTGCTGGATGGTGAACTTCTCTTGGTAAATAGAACTTAACCTTTTGAACTTAAAACCTTGGACTCTGCAGGATGCTGCAAGCTTGCAAATGTATTTCTCTGAAGGACTGAACAGGCCACTTGGGCTTTGTGCACAGGCCAAAGAGCAGTGTTGGTGGGCAGGAATGCTTCTCAGGCTTCCTGTCTATCCAGGCCTGCTCCCATTCCAAAGCATGGCCTCCTACTGATGTCCAAGGTCCACCTCAATCGCATTTTGTTTTCTCCCATTTACCAATTTACCAATATTACTAAAAATACCAAATCACACCTGAAAGGCAAGTGGTCTGTACTATAGCATGACACCACTGAACTCTGATTTTTTCCAAAGTGACAAACCCTTTTTTTAAAAAAAAAGAAATCCATCAATCTCATTACCCATTTACAGCTAATCAGAAAGAAAGAGCTCTCTTCAACCTGGGTAACTAATACTTAAGGGAAAACCCCACAGCTTTGGCTTTAGCTTCCTAAGAAGCTGGTGAGGTGAAAGAGGACCATGTGGAGGTCAGTAAGTGATTTGCAGAATGGTAACGCAGTGACACCTGCAAAACTAAAGTCACAAATGAAAGCAAACCAGAGAGAGTCATCTAGGAGGCAATAGGACTCCCAGCCATCATGGAAGTGAAGACTGTGCAGCAAGCAAGTAAAGATGGACCCAGAGAAGTTTTGGTGATGATTTTGTTGTAGATAGACTTTGGTGGTTTTTTTGGTTTTTTGGGGTTTTTTTGGGGTTTTTTTTGAATAGCCTACAGCAGGATGACACAATGAATGCAGTCACTTTAATCTATACCTTGTAAATTAAAGATAGAACTTTTTAGGACTATCTAAAGGATTTAGGAACTTAAAGTGCACTGCACATTCCAGAGGAATTTCACCAACAATTAATTAGACTGTTCTTGCTCATCTTTGGTTTTTGTTTTTAAACTGTTTTTTTTCTTTAAATCTTTGAGAAAGTGTGTTTCAAAATCAGGATGTGATTAACTGGAATTCCATATTACAGAACTACAATGAACATGAGAACTAATGTATGCAAGTGTTACTTCTGATTTCTGTTTCTTCACATTTTTTGGAGTCACTGTTAGTTTGAATCCTGGACAAAAGGGTTCGTGTCTTTCTTGAATTAGGCCCTTCTTTATGTAGCAAACTAGAACACACTGGAAGCACAATTATGGAGCTAAAAAGACAAAATGCAGTGGTGATGCACCAATTCATCATGTTTGGGTTCTTCTAATGAAGCCCGTTACTCACACAAGAGAATTATCTCAAGCAGTTAGTCACCAGCAGACAGCTTTCCCCATTACTCCTTCCTTTTCTGCAGCTGGTGAATAGCCTGGTCCTCCCCTCACCATCCCAGAAGTGCAATCTTAGGAATAGTCAACACCTAAATTAAAAGTAAACAAACCGTACTTAACTTTCCCTTAACCAAAAGAAATTAACAATAAAACAGTACACCTTTCATGAGCAAGCAAACCTTTTTTAATTAAAAATAGACAAAGACAAAAATAGCCTGCTGTCCATTTAACAATACAGATACTGAGTATCTTCCTTTAGCTTGCTATAACAAGCATACAAATAAACTAGACGCTAATAACAGCTTGCATAGAAACATCTTGCTTTGTACTTTGTGCAAATCTTACTAAATAAGGCATGCTTGTGGGCTTAGGTAGCAATGCAAGAGTTATCAAGGAATGCCGAGGAACCGCAAGGAAAATTCCAGGCAGCCTGCAATCTACATCCACTTACACACATCAGTGGACTTCAAAGCTCAACAGCTGATAGATGCAGATCTGTCTGCAGTGTAAGGCAATATGGTATGTGCAGGGTCCAGCACCTGCTTTCAGCTACTCATGGGTTTACTACACGTAAGATCACTTAAATTCAGAAAATTTGAGCCAGTAGTTAATAAGGGGGTCTTGGATGAGGATTGGTAAGAACCCCACTTCAGGGTGAAGCAATCGAAAAGTAAAAGAGGACAATGACATCAAGAAGCACAGACCTTCACATAAAGGGGTTTTGTGCAGATTTTGCATGTCTTTTTTACACTGTGAACTTTTCCCATGGCGTAATGTTTTTTCAAGCAAACTTGTCTCCTAACAAGTTGTTCAGAAGAGTATTTCTGGAACAGAAAAAGCTAATGTGTTTGTGTCTCTTAGCCAGCCAACAAGTGTCTCTTGCAGAAATTCAACAGGAATTAGTGACACTGAAGAAGGGTGGCTCTGTAAAGAAGAAGGGATGAAGAAGGAAGCTGCAGCATGAGAAGTATCAGAAATCTCAAATTAAGTTATGTAGCACAGAGCGAAATTATAAGGCCTAACTGGAATAATATTTTGCTTCCTTCCTCCCCCTCCAAATCAAGTATTTTCAGGAAATATTGAAGTACAAACTTCTTTTGAAAGCAGCTTCAGATTAAAAATGTTTAAGCTCCAAAAGCTTTTTAAAAACACATTTTAAAAAGCCACTAATAATAATCTTCAAAATCCCCCAATATTTTGTAACATAAAATGGAATGCTCCTGGCTTAGAGCTGCCAGCTCCTTCAGGAACTCTGGGAATAGGGCAGCTGCAAGTACAGCGTTCCTCACGTGCGCAGGAAGGCTGGGATGAGCCAGGCCTTTCTTTCCTTTCTGTCCCAGGAAAGGCTGCAGTACAGCCGGGAAAGCTTCAGGAAGATTCTTTTCTTTCCCTGTGTTGCTGCTGGACTGGACATTACCTAAAGACAGGAGGAGAGGAAAGAAAAAAGACCCTGTATATTAGGCACACAGAGTATTTTTACAGTGTCCAAACCCAGTTTATAAGGATTGTTCAGAGCTGCAATCTGCAGTACCCAGATTGTGCAGGGAGATACTCCACTAATCCAGCATTTTAAAGTTCTACGTGGTCTGGTTCTACTGTATTTTTTATTACCTATCTTTCCCCAGGTTATGTATCATTCTGTTCCAGCTCTGATGAGAGAAATATGTGGGCAGAAGAAGAGTCAAGGAAAAGAGTAATATTGATTTACCTTCTGAAACAGCAGATATCTACCCATCTAGAGCCAGCATGGTTGTCTCCATTTCAACAATACTATGCTCTACTGCTCCCCCCATCAAACTGTTGTTTTGATTTTACTGCTCTTCCTCTATCCTCTCCCTGTGAATCACCATGTCAACAGGTTCGAGGCCGAGCTATCACATCACCACATGAGTTTGAAGCAAGTTAGAAACTAAGGGGGAAAAAATTTAAAATTGGATTTTTCTGCAGCTATAGGCCTCACTAACTACACTCACTTCCCTGTAAAGCAACTAACCATCAAAAAGAAAGCAAGTGAAAGCCACTGTGTGCTTTGCTATATGATCTCTGCTGCAGAGTTCAGAGCATCAGAGCTCAAATGCATGGAATTACAGTGGCAGCAGCACTGTAATTCCAGAATGCATGGAATTACAGTGACAGCAGCACTTAAATTTCAATCAATTGCTCCTTATTTCAACCCAAAGCAGAACTGCCCTTTAATTATATGATAATTAATTTATTGAAACTAAGAAGGCGACAAAATTTAATGCTCATGGAAATAAATACAGAGAAAAATTAACCTGTAGAACTCACTGCTACAAGATGGGACTCACTGCAACAAGGTATCGAGGCCAACAGCAGAGACAGAGAAAACCCTGTCTAATTTACAAGTGAGACGTTCTCCTGAGATGTATAAGTAAATCATTACAAAGAAATAAAACGGCTGCTATGTTAACTCACATCCTGCAGACAAGCCAGACATTGCACTGCTGCCTTCAGAAGGGATTTCCCTTACAGTGCACATAGTTTATGTTCAAGTAACAGTCTCAAGTGATGACAGCCTTGCTCTGAAACCCCTCCAAGTAGCAAACAGGGGGAGCGGTAGATGAAGGCCTCATTCAATGCTGCACAACAATCCCTCTGTTCAACAGCTGTGCACTTTTGTTCCTTGCCTGTATTTTACCCTAGGTACTGTGGAATTACTCTACTCTTCCAAACACTTGGGAAAAAAAATTAATCTCAATCATTGAACAGACTTGTACTTTTCTTGAGTTTAAAGCACCTTTCCAACTCCAGACTTATCAATCATTCATGTTGTTACGCTCCAAATTTCTACCTACTAGAGACAGAGTACAGGAATTTCTATTAGGTGGGAAAATCTGACTGTAGGAGGAAAAAACAAACTGAATTATAGATTATAATGAAAAGATAAATTTTTAAGCTTCCCCTGAAGATTTTTTGGTCAGATTTTCTAATGTCAAAATTAGTAATTAATAATTAATATTTTAAGTTTTTTAAATAGTTTAGGCAATATAACCAGAATGCTAGTATACTGCCAAAGCTTTGCTTTTGTTTATACTCTTCCCTTTAAAAATAATTAAAACTGATAGATTTCTAAAAATAATTTTGGTTTAGCTTCAACTGCTTGTTTGGGAAAAAACATCCCAAAATACCAGAAAAGCACAGAAAGCTGATATAGGAACTAGAGATTTGGCTTTTTTTTTCTTCGATAAGGATTGTTCACATCTCCCTAAGATCAGGATGCAGTCTGAGTCATATAATTGAAAACTGAGCAAATGAGTACTCTGAAGATCGCTACCAACACACTGAGAGGCTACATTGTGACAGCTCTAGATGTGTAACCAGAGCCCAAGCTGCTGTGGAAGAAATCACACACTACTGCAAGCAAAAAAGAACAAACCATTTCTGTTCAAACACCTTCAGAGACCAACCCTGTAAAAAGAGAGAAAATGCCCTATAACGTTTTGGTTTTACATTTGTCTTCTCCACTAACTCTGGCTTCAGATTTCCATATGTGAATTCTGTAGGAGGCTGGCAATGCTCAGACCTGCAGAGAACACTGGGGTTTATTCATCACTTATATTCAGGGGAAAAGTCCCTCAGAGAGCTACCAATATGTCCGACAGTCAGAGGTGGTGTTCAAGCTAATGCAAAGAAGTCCATGTGGAATTCCTAATCTGTTGTTTGGTTTTGGTTGTTTGTTTTGTTTTTTTGTTTTTTTTTTTTTCATTTACCATTATTGCATAATTCCTACCTTGCACTTCTTAATCAATATAATGAACTACTGGTTGATGGGCTACTGAGCCAACTCTCCCCCAAGATTACAGTTTGATGACTTGTATCACTACAAGTTTCCTGTAGGAAACCAAGTCTGCAGTTATCCAGACATTTACTTACTCTTCACTTATTTGTCAAGAGAAGCCTTCTGTAGCTGCCAGGGCTAGGGTGGTTCTAGCTTCAGGCTGCTATGGGAGACTGGATAGCTCCGAGGGCTCCGGAGGCAGAGTGACAGCTACACGCTAGCAAGAGACAAGACTTGGAGACTTGCCGTAGAGGTTCCGAAAAGTAGCTTTATTTCTTTGAAGGGTTCTACCAGCAAAATCCAGTTACATAGCACAGCAAGGGGTCTTTACAGGTTTCAGAGGGATTGAATTTCTAACCAGTAAAATTATAAGTTGAGAAACTACCCAATTACTTTAAGATTCTAGGTGAGAAAAGACCAACCATCTAGTAAAGTTAAAAACCAACAGAAATCCTAAATGATAACAAAGGTTTTGGCAGGGAGAGGGGGGCATCCCTCATGAAAGGTTTCATTGTCTCAGGGCACAAAATCCCAAGGGCCTTTTTCAGGCACTGTTGTATCATCCACAACCTTCTTTGCAGGAGTTTGCCACTATACAGAAGAAAGTGTACTAGCAGGGTGACTAAGCAGCCTTGTTTCAAATTCCTGAATAATGACCAGGATAAGTCAACCTGGCAAATTCTGAAGCCCACAGAAGAAAACGGACGTAAAACCGGAAGTATAAAAAAATGCCATTGGGAATGCATTATATGAAAGTTCTTATTGCTAGAGAAAAAAAAAAGGACTCTGAATGTTGCCTCCTAATCTCATCTCCCACATGCTGGCTACAATGCCACTTAATTGTAAGGCTTTCTATTCTGTGGCACTACTGACATGTGCAGTACACAGCTTTTTTAGAGCAGCCACCTTCCACAGACCAATTCTTTGGGAAGCAGCCTTAGCAAGATCATAGTTTCACAGACTAGATACACTGCAAACCTCAGAAACACATACTATGCTGACTACAAACTAGGTAGATTATTCTTCAGAGCCTTGAAAATGAAAACACAATTACAATGGCACATAAAGAGCTCAGATTTCCACACCTCTGGAAATCCAAGAAAAGCATCAACATCTTCATAGAAGTGTGGACAGAGTGGGTGATTATCAGTGATCACCAAAGATGAGTAAGCACACACCTGTAAATGCAGTCTCTCTTGAACCCTCTTGCAGGGTCAGCTCTTCATGACTCACCAAATTTGACACATTCTCATTGTGTGGCAAGTTGGCTTTTAAGAGAACCCTGCATCCAACATTGCCTGCTCAGCAGCAAGCTGAGAACAAGAACGTCTTCAGGGCAGGGCTTCAGCTCTACCCATTGCCTGCCTGTGTCTGGAAGGTTCTTATTTGGCAGCTAGGCTTAATTTTGTTTATTTTCATTATATTGCCCCACAGTGGTACAAATAAGTACAGGTAACTGTAAAGACAGGTGCAGTGTGCACTGTGCTTGAGAGGCAGATGTTACAGAGCCACCTGCAAAGCTGGCTTGGTGGGATGATACCTGTCTAACTCTCCAGTGCTCTTAGACACACATCTTTTGTTTTTTTCTGTTTGCTTTACTTTTTTTGTCATACAAGAAAGATACTAGCCAGAAAACTTTCAGCATCTCATCTCCTTCAGTGGTAGCCCAAATCATAATACAAAGTCTTAATGAATTGTTGCAGAAATCAATGCATCCTGGACTTCTGTCCTCTCTAACATTTATCAAAAAAGAACCAATGACTAGCTGAAGGTCAGGCTAAAAATGAAATGAAATCATGCACATATGCCACCTCACCTCATGCTTTGAAAGCAAGTTTGTTTACTGACAGCAAGCCAAGAACTGATTTTGTTACTTCTTTAAACAGACGTTCTATATACCAAATAAAAATTTCTAAACAGCACAGAATATCCAACTAGATATACACACACTGTGGTCTACTGAGCATCATCACTTTGAAGTCAGAAGGATAGAGCTGGCTAAGGAAATTCACAACATACCACACCTTTTAATCATCTGGAGAAAAGGACTGGGGTAATTGGTAAGTCATTCCACCCAGCCCTCCTCTGAGCGTGGCTATCATTTACCTTCGGTGAGCAATTCTTCTGCAGCATCAGACACGTCCACACGAGAAAGCAAGTACTGTTGGGCCTCCAGGAGAAGACCTGGGAAATCTTTTTCAACGGATGCAAAATGTTCAATCTTACTTTTCACAGATGCCAGCACCTGCCAAAACAACAGTAACAATTACTTCTTCCTCCTTTGCTTCCACTGCAGCCACAGACTGAATATTCAGGCTTTCTCTACCTGCATTAAAATGGAGTTCTGACAAAACCTACGGTCAGAGTTTCCAGTTCCTTGCACAAATGTAATTTAAAAATGGAAATGAAATAAAAAGCTCTCAGACAGGTAGAAAAACCACATGTGAAACCAAAAGGAGCTAATGTAAGGTCTAAGGAGACACCAAAGACACTGCTCCAGTAGGCATGGCTAACACCTGTGGTAAATACCTGATAGAGTGAGCGCACGCTAGGCTGAAACACCATGTCGGTCTTGAGCAGAAAGGAGCGAAGAAGTGGCTGTGGATAACTTGCCAGCTGAGTAATAATCCCAATAAGCAGCAAATTTACATGCAAGGAATTCTCCAACATGTTCTCCAGCTTTGACAGTACTACACTGATGAATGGTCCTGCAAGAAAATAAGAAGGAATCAAGGCTTTTGTTTTCACAGAAGAAAAACCTTAAGATCCAGGAAAAAGGCATTTAAACGGAATTTTGACCACGATAACCAAGCAAATCAGCCCTCCCACACACTAATTAAAGACAGCAAGGAGGAAACTCAAACTGTAGCTGAACAGAGAAAGCAGACTTAACAGAAGTGCTGAAAGCTTTTGTGGTTAGCAGCACATTTGCTACCTAGACAATCGGTTTACATTAATGCCATATTTAACATGCATGACTATTCCACTTGCATGTGCAAATAAAGATTTAGCCTAGGACATTACAGTCTACCACTTTATTCCCCTTGAATAAATTGAATGGGGACTACTAGTTTTAATGCAAATAGAATCTGCTCTTTTTACTCTTTCTGTGCCTTATTTCCATGTAAGGACTAGGCAAAGTGAATTATCATTAGCTTTCTTGTTCTATCAAAACACTGGTGTTCTAAAAAAATACGAAAATGCTATTCTAAACATAAAAATCAAACTGTGATGGTTCCCATCACAAGAAAAAGTATCTTCAGTATACCAAACAGTCACACAAAGCAGGGAAGACATTAAAATAGATTTATAAGCATAACTGCTGGTAGGCATTATCATATAAATGTCACCAATAAATAATAGCTTTAGTCTGTGTATTCATGCTGAAGGACAGCCAATGAAATACAGAAGCATTTACCATGATGTACATAAACCCTTAGTGCTCAAGCTTAAGAAACCTTTGCAATGCTGAGAATGACTTCACTCAAATATAACCTGTTAGACCATACAGCTGGGGAGATGCCTGAGGCAGCCAGTACAAGGGACCTAGTCACAAGTAAAGTCTTAGAAATGTCCCTTGTTCCACCCACAGTCCCACCACACTATTCCAGTTGCATAAGAGCTAGAAGACCATGCAGAAGAATCCCTGGATGATTAGCACTGCTATCTTTGATTACCCCACCTTCAAACCTGGCAAAAGATGCATGCCATGGGCATTTCTAGAATGAAGCAGGTAGCCATAAACCAACATCATTCCAGCTCCCCTCAGCTTGCACATGGCTGCCATCTGAGCTGGCTGGGCACAGTGCAGCCCAGTTCAATGTGCCTGCTGGAAGGGCTGACTGAGGCAGAGGCTAAGGCACTTCTGGGCCAGTGCAACAGAAAGAATCAAATGAGAAGTGTCCCTGTTGCCATTAACAGAGCTCCACTAGAAGCTGGAATCTGTCATGCTTTACAGCAACTATGAGCACAAAACAAGCACTTGTTCCAGACTCATCTCTCAGGGCTAATGCTGGCACAGCTCCACTTACAGTAAAACAGCTGGGAGGGCCAGAGTTGACAAGGCTTTATGTGGCTGCCTGCTTTCAACCAGATAGCAATCAGAGCCCGGGTACCCAGTGAAGCAGCCCCAAACACTTTTGCTGAGTCATGGTGACATTTTCACAGAGCTCCTGAGGGGAGCCCTACTGTATCAAAAGGGATGGCAGAAGGACGTGTCACTGTTTCTCTTCTCTAGGTAACACTTCAAAGCTGAATAAGTAAAGCTGAAGCTAGGTACATGTAACAACTGCTGCTTGCCACTGCAAGAGAGGTTACCAAATGCATAAACATTTTTATAAAAGTTTACCCCCAACAATTTATTGAAATGCGATTCAGAGTATGTAAACAGAGTTTAGAAGCCTTGTAAGAAACAGGGTAACTTGATGAGATGACAAAAAATTACTCCTTTCATAGCCATGAAGTCAAGCTCTGATATATGGATATATAAACTCCTATTTCTGAACACCACAAGTGAAAATAGGAATGAGAGTGTTTAATGCTTTTACAGTGGATATAAGACAATGAGAGGGCATTTTCTTCACAGATCCATAGGCCTGAAGGGAACATCTTTGCATTGCTGACACTTACTGACTGTGAGGAGCTTCTGTCAGAGAGACCCCAACCCTTAATGCCATCCCAAAACAGTAAAAGCAACCTAAAAGCTTTACCAAACACCATCTACAAACACAATACAGCAAAGCATCCCAAACTAGACACAGAATCATAGAATGGTTTGGGTTGGAAGGGACCTCAAAGACCATCTAGTTCCAAGCTCCCTGCTCTGGGCAGGAACACCTCTCATTAGACCAGGTTGCTATCCTTGAAAGGCCCTTCAATTTTAACGTTTCCAAGGTGCTGTTGCAAATACCTCCTTATATGCAATCACTAAGATCTCCATTAAAGCAAGGTAAGGAGTCTAAGAGTAAAACACACTATAGATGGGTAGCAAACATCTAGGGTTACTGATTTTAGCTTTTAATCTTAATTTTCCTCAGTTTTGAGGTTTTTGTGTGTTTGGGTGAGGGGTGGGTTTTTGAAAATTAACAAATGGAGAGAAGATTTTTGAGCTACATTTGACAGAAGATAATGGAAAACAGATTTGGTACAATTAGCTTCCAGTATATGGAAATTCCCACCACAGGAAAAATAGCAAATTAGTTGAAAAATAAACTGGATTTTTCAATTAAGAAACAGTGTCAAGCATTCTGGCTACAGCTGACCAGAAAGGGTTGCTTTTCAATGAACACACATTTCTCCCCTACAAATGAACAAGAAGCCATCTTACAGAGGTTTTATGTTGGGTGAAGAAATCTAGCACATTATTATTTTCTATTATTTGCATTACTCTGGTATCTAGGAGACTTATTAAAGACCAGGAGCACTGCAGTGCAGTGCACAAATACAGCTCAAAAACCCACTCTGACATCCAGTAGTAATGTAATTCCTGAATAACTTAGACAGTCAGCAGACAGCAACCTTAAATTGCTGCCTGGCACTAGACAGAAAAGCATGCCAACAGCAAGGGCAGACCAGACACTTGAGAACAGGATGCCATGGCAGAGCACGGAGACAGGCACATACAGACATGATACCGCGGCTGACATCTTGTTCTACAATGTGGAATAGCAGAGAGAGGAAAAATGGCACTGGGATGTTGCATCCATCCCATCAGAGATGAAAGCTGCCAGAAAATAAAATTATTCACCCAGGCTCTGTATATTAAAACAGCTATCTGGTGTGACAGAGCTCCCACATAACAAACAACATAATCCCTGCTCAATGTTTTAAACAATTACCAAGAAAAAAGCCCTGAAACCCCTACAACTTGCTTTCACCACACTGATGAGTCTGCTCTATTTTCACATTGTATCTCTCGCTCTCCTTGGAGTGGTTTCAGCTATTTAGGCTATACTCTGTATAGTGCCAGGACTCTTCCTTGCTCTATGCTTGTATTGTGTGCCACAAAGTGTGATTCCATTTGGCCACCATTAATCACCATGCCTTCTTATATTTGTTATACATGCAATTAACAGGACATTCCACCTGTAAATGGCACACTCTGGCTCCTTGGAGAGTGCTTGGGAGAGACATCCTCCTTTGGTCCAAAGGGAGATGATATGCACTCTGCAGAAGGTGTATCTGCTGAGAAATTCTCAAAGTCCTCCTCTTCTTCTGCTGGAGAGACAGGATCAGGAGCATCCAACTTCGGCTCCTCCAAGCCTACACTATTTGGATCTAGTTCCTTGATAATTCTGTCATATTGTGCAATGAAATCCTCACCATCTGTGCTCGGCAGTTTCACACTTAAGTTACAATCTGCCTCCTGAGAAGAAATCTTTAAGTCTGGCTGTGGATCAATCTCAGTAATTTTCTGGTTTATTTGTTCTCTAATTACAACCTTATTTGAGCTTGAATTTCTCTTACTGTGCTCATCCAAGTCCATTTCCAGCTGGGTCTTTGCAAAAGACCCATTGACTATGGTCTGCCTCTGCACCTTGTGTTCTCTGGGTACATTTAAAGCTTTCTCCTTGGAGCTGTCATCATCTTGAGTATCCTTCTGGGCACATAACCTGTAAACCATAACATCATCCTGAAAGTCCGACTCCTCTATGTAAGAGCCTTTGATGACCATAATAGCATTTTTTTTCATTTCTTGAATGTGTTTTGGTGGCTCTGCAGGTGGCTGCATTTCTGTACTTCCCAGATCATCATCTCGTTGCGGTGAGCTCGCATTAGAACCAGGAGAAATCCCCGTGTCATAGCTATCATCCCATTCTAGCTCCAGCTGCATCTTCTCACTGAACAGAGTTGCTTGTGCAGAGCTACATGTGCTAGGTGTCCTTTGCTGGAGCTGAAACATGGGGTATTCTACATCTGTACTGTTCTCCTCTGCAAGTATCTGGATAAAGGTGTCTGGATCAGGATTTACTCCATCATACAAGGCAGACCAAACCTTACAGTCTTTCATGCACTGCATGATGGCTTCTTGAGCTTCCCCCAGATACTGCAAGTAGCTGATGTCCACAGCCCTTCCATACTTCACAATGCAAGCAGATTCAGAAGTGTGTCTACCAGGATCTGGAAGTAAAGAAGACGGCTCGTATCAAGAGTAGTATATAAAATTTTCTCCAGCAAGTCATCCACTAATACATTGCAGGGAGAGTCTTTAACCCTAACTATCCAATAAGACAGGAAGACCAAAGCACAACAATTGAGATTTGCTCATAACTCACAACTTTTTCCCATCACAAAAAAAAAAAGAGCTGTAACTCAAGATTTCTCTGAGAGCAGCCTGCATTCAAATCTTAATGCAGCAACCACTGTGAAGCAGCTGGAGTTGCTGCCACGTCACACTATTGCCATGAACACCTAATCAAACTGGACAGCTGTTAAAATTAGGTTTCAATAGACCTGGACATATGGAAGGATTTAAACACACTTTCTAGTCCCAGTTTATTGTTGTTCACCACATTTTCTACCCCTTCTATTCTTTCCCAATTTCTCTCATAAGGTGCTACCAGATCAAACTCAGTTAATGATTTTGTCTTCCTGGAGCATCTTTAGTTTGTGCTGGTTTTGTCCAGAGAATATAGTCGTTACCTTGGCTTTCAAGTGTCTGAGTGATTCCAGTGGAACAGCACAGAGGTGTCAGGGCCAGCAGTTTTGCAGCAGATACAGAGTAACAGTCTCTCTCTTTCACAGCTCGCTGCTGGCTCAGCATCATGTGGTTGCATGGGATCAGATACCTGAAACAGCAGTGCCCAGCATCACTTATCATCCTTTCATGTTAGAGACAGCAACAACACACAGAATTCCCTTCCTACCTCCCTGCCTTCTCAAATGAAAAAAAACAGCAATAATAATATTTACAGTGATCCATTTTCTAAACCTCAAGAGCATGACACCATTATTCTCTATATTGTGATACTTGGTTTAATGAGGAGTTGTCCAGATGAGTAGAGATAGGAGACAGTTGCATCAGAACAGGGACTCCCTTGCACATAAGAGCAAACTTGTAAGAAAGTATGGATGGAGTGTGGTATGGGCAGATGTCAAAGGCCAGCAGAACAGTTTGGCTTGACTATGAATGCATTCTGTCTCAGAATCCTCAATTTATTTGCTTTCCAGGGAAATCCAGAGAGAGGCAGATTGCCAGGCAAACAGCCAGAAAAAAAGGAGGGAAGGGTCATCCAAGAGTTTTACTGCAGTAGATCAAGACTGAGCCCTTAGGCAGAAGACGGAAGAAGCTAAGGAACAGAGAAAGCAGTCTCATGTTGAACTTCTTCAGAGCACTTTTGTTATGCTTTTTATAAGCACTTTTGTGAGAGCCTCAGTGTTAACTGCACCAATGATCTGCCATTTAAAATGCAAATAAATTCTAAAGGATTCCCTAAATAAACAAAAATATCAACCACAGCACTCTAATGTTAGAGTGGTGATGTACTTGTGTTCACAGAGGTCCTAGCACTATTTTCAGGCACCACTGGCAGATCTATAGGGAATTTCACCTTAATGCTGTGTGTGGAGGGATAGACAGCATCTGGAATATTCATGAGATCCACAATGCTAAAAGCCCAAGTCAGTTATATAAATATTTTCAAATAAATAGCCAGTTATCTAATAAACATACTCGAATTATAAGTATTTTGAAGCAAAATAGAACCACAAATTAAAAACAAAAATTATCACCGCATTTAGTACATCACTTAATCTACCTACAATAGTGCAGGAACCTGAAGTATTCTCATTGAGAGAGGAATCAAAGAGGTGAAAAACAAGAAGGGTGGAAGCTGCAAACAGTCTAAAAGTCTTTATCACAATAGATAATACACTAGAGAAAACATGCAGGAGGAAAGAATTATGCATTTAGAAGCAGGGAATAAGGACTTTGGAGGTGATAAATATATTCTCAGCTTCTCTCACTTCTCTAGAAATAAATCACAAGAAAAATCTCTTGCTCTGGAGATGTCAGGATGTAAATCAAACTTCATCAGGTCTGAAAGACTTTTGTCAGGACCATAAATATGCTTATCTCTGTAGCTACTTGGATTTCTGCTCTCTTGGAGAACTCCCATCCAGCTCTGCATTCACAGACAGAGACCATACATCCCAGGGTTAGGATAAAGAATGGGGAAAAGAGTTTTGGCTTTACCTTAAAACTAGCTGCAACATCACATCTTCACAATGCAAGCCAATGAGTGTTCTGAACAATGCCAAGGAGACCACACAGAGCTGGAAAATGATGAACATTGTCAGCTTTTGATCTGGGAATTGTATCTTTCCAATCTTCCCCACATACTACATTACAAAATGGCTCTGCTAGAACATAACAATTTATAAGACACTCTTAGAACGGTATTTCATTTAGTCAGCGCCCCATGAGATTTCTTTTCTTAAGTTGTCTAGAGCTATACATGTAATGTTACATTTTAACAAAACACAAACAGAATTTTTCTTCAAATAAGCTATTAAAAAGCAATCTTAAATATTATTCATTTAAGCTGACTTAGCTTGAACTGGACCCTGTAATTTTCAATACAGTGTTTTAGCTTTTACCACTGGCAAAGAATTTGAACCAACTAAAGGCCTTTTCTGAAAGAAAAGTTATCAATCATTTCAGGCTTCTGTTGCGTTAGGTATAAGGAATTACTAGCATTCTGCACGTTAAGAAGCTGAACGGTTGAAGAGCTTCACAACAAGCCATTGGAGAAGTCAGATTCTTGCATGAAAGGTGTGTTTTAACTGGGGGAGGGACAAAGGAGAAAAACAGGAAATCCCTCCTTTTCTTCATTACACGAAACTTCAAAAACACCTGCTGCTGCTTCAAATTATACTGTATTTAGGAAATTTCAGTTTACAGGAAAATAGTAATCATCAGTCTTTGCAACCATTTGCAAATCTGGAATCTTCCGAATAACTACATCCAAGTCTATTTCTGTACTGTGTAAAAAGATAACATTTAAAATACACTTAAGAAAAAAGATGGTAGTATTTCCACAAGTCCTTTCAGGCACCTGCCTCTAAGTAAGTATAACTCTGTGAATTATTAATAATTATTTTCATCAATAGTAATGTACACAGCTTTTGTGCTATGTTTGCACTTGGCTGAGCTATACTGCAGAAAACTCCTTTAGCATGACAGACAGAACCACTTCAGCTGAGAACCTGAGTTGTTCAGGGCTGAAAAATTCTTTACAATGTCCATCTTGTTTGCCTGTGTAACTAATAATTAGCAGAGAAAACAGCATTTGCATTTTTGTTGACAGAGTTGTTCCACATTTCAGAGTTAATTCATCTTAGAGATGCACTAAAAGCAGTATATATTGATATTTGCATGCACTTACATTTCAAAACAATTTTCAGAAGAAGCTACTACCTAATATACAAATTTAATGTGCATGCTGATGTTCTGGCTTCTCTTGCACTAAAGCAGTATTCTTGATTTCATCTATGAAGCTTTGCATCACCCAAGAGTCAGCCAAGGTTACCAGTCAAGTAAGGCTCACACAAATAGTCCAGTGCAGCGAGTAGTCATTGTCTCACTCAGAAGATCCAACCGTTGGCAAAGGTACAAAGGTACTCTCTCTGGCAGGCACCTCTCCAGCCACTGTGCTGTACTGCGCCTAGGCTGAGAAGGGGTTCAGCACAAACCTGAGATACTTGTGCCCCTACTGCACAAGGCACTGAAGGCAAAGGGAAGGAAGCAGCAACCTCATCACTTGAGCAAGAAACCATGTTCTTTTAATCAAATAAAGCAGGCAACATCACAGTTAAGTAAATATGCTACAGTAATACAGACTATAGATTCCTGAGAAATACATCAGTGAGATCGCAGTTGACAACTGAGATCCATTTGGAGACATCCTTAGAGGGCTGCCATTGTTTCCCCTGATGGACTATTTGAAAATGCTTGTTGCTTGGCAGAATTCCAAAGATCAAAAATGCTCCTTAGCACAAGTATATTTGTAAGTCTCAGGAAAAGTTATCTATGATAGCAACAAACCAGCACTGTTCAGAATAAAAATGCTTCCAAATTTACATTTTTATCTTCCAACAGGATTCAGACTTCCAGAAGCTCTCATTACCTCTATTCCATTTCCTACATATGTGAAATCACAGGTTTATTAGCTTTTTGTAATGGCTGCCAAATGTCAAAACACACATACAAAATTGACAGAGTGGAGAAATTGCACTATTGGGTGGAGGGCAGAAAATTCCTAGTTAAACAAGTACCCAACTGTAATATATGAAATCTCCCACTTAAACACTGAACCTACATCCCTGCTGAGTACCTGGACTTCCTTTCTAATTATCTTACCCGGAATGGTGTGTTGATTCTGCTGGTAAGTGTATCCAGGATATGAACATTTTCATGTCGGTGCAGCAAAATAAAGCGGAGGAAAATCTTGAGGAGGGCTGGCTCCGAAATGCTGCGCAAGAAGAGATCCAGGTAGGCAGTCGTAGTCATCACTTCCTCCACAGTCACCTGTAAGCAAAAGTAATGTAAATATTGCAAACACAAATATCCGGCAAAGCTCTCCATCCATAACACAGCCACAAATACAGTCTTCATTCTTAAATTTGCTTCACAAGCATTTTGAACACATTTCCTACCTGTCTTGCATCCCCAGAAAAAAACATCCTCCCCCAAACTGACACCCCAGATCTCACACATAGTGAAAATCAAAGGACGAAATTATGCTAGAAAATCACATTTCTGCCCATGTCATCTCCTTTGCATCACAGTTCTGTTGCTCCTCAGAAGTATTTTCAGATGTTGTGAATGCCTGTGTCTACCACTTTATAAAAATAAATGTCAGTGCAGAATCAAAGCACAGTACAAAGTCATGGTCGTGAAGCTTTAAAGAGAAAAATCCCATAGATGTCCAGAATTTTTTCATGATTTTCCTTCTTTTTATTTTGCCACAGCACATTTTCTCATTTTACTCATTTTTTAAAAGGAGTATATATACAAATATATTCACACATGTTGGGGGTTGGGGTTTTGTTCCTTTACTGCGTGAGTTTGGAGAATTTTTCCCATTGTGGAGATGAGTAGGTGGGACCGGGGCTGCTCGGAGGAGTGGGAGGGCTTCTGGGCAGGGCTACCCAGAGAAGTGTGCGGGCTTCTGGAGGGGACTGCTGTTTCCGGCAATGGAGCGGAGAGGAGGGATTCACCTGGTCTGCGGAGCACGTGCCAGGGAGGCAGACAGCCAGACCCCGCTGCAATCAGCTGTCCTGCTACCTCGCAGGCACTGCTGACCACCAAAGACCAAATGACTCCTACCTCTGGGAATACAACTGGTCATCTGGACACAATGAGCGAGGAGCTCGGCTCCCACCTGAGCCTGCCCAGCCGCGACTAAAGAAAGGACTAGAACTGGGTTATTTTCTTCTGTTTTTTTGTCGGTAATTTTAATAACTGCTGTTGTTTTCTACCTGTGCGGTTGGTTATAGTAGTAAAGAGCTGTTACTTCTACCCCCTTATCTCTGCCTTGAGTCCTTGATTTGAAACAATTATAACACTTAGAGGGGGGTGAAATTAATTTCTCTACTTCAAAGGGGAACTTCTGCTTTTTATTGGCAGAACCCTGTCCTAAAACCAGGACAACATATAAAGCCCAACCCAAAATCTTCACTACTATTAGTTGATCAAAATAGAATTAATGATCCATGTGACATTTGCATACCATAACCCACTCTGCTCTGCTTATTGCAATCCCTTGGAGATTATCAACTTACAGAACACACTGGCAAAGTACAGAAAAGTATAAAGCCCACCTCTGCATCACATACTGCTCTTGCAAAGTCAACATTTTTTTAATAGTACCCATGGAATCTAATAAGCTTAAATGCACGAAGATAAACCCTTAAATACAAGTATCTGTCTGTATGAAAGGAAGTATTAAACATCTTTTGTTTACCAAACTTGGCTGGATAAATGAAAAGATTGATTTTATTTAATAAAAATAAATCAAAGCTGTCAATTAAGACCTAAGAGGATTTAGAAAATACTCAGAAGGGCGACATTTACGTAACATGCTGTAAATACTAAAAACCCTGCTCCATTATGCTGCATGTTAGTCATGTACACCATAATGTCATGATGCAAACATTCTCTTTAAACCATTTAAGATCACAAGCCGCTTCTGGGTGGTTACACAGAACATAGGAATGGGCTATGCAGCTTGCAGACCTTATGGAGAGAGAAGCTCTAAAGCTAAGGTCTTTGAATCACTCTTAGTCTGATGCTTTATTCTAATACTCAACTACACCATCATTAATACAGTGGGATACTAGCTCATTTTGGTATTAGAAACAAAGCACCAGTGAAGCAGCAACAATCAAATTTTTCATTAAGAAACAGAAGCAGCCCAGCTCTAATCAGAAATCTTTTCTTCTTGGAATAGGTTTGGGGACTTGTGGTATAAAAAAGAATAGCTTTCTGGTGAAAGTTAGCATCTGTTGTCCTAAGAATTGTCTTTTCTTGCCTTTTTTTTTTTTTTTTTTTTTTTTTTTTAATAGCAGTGAGTGGTGAAAAGCAAAGCCCAAGAAATCCATCATGTGACATCATTATGACACCATAGAGTTCATGGACAAGTTTAAACACTCTGCCAAGGAAAGATCAGACAGAAGTAATACATCATAACATCTCCACGTCACTTCTTCATCCTTTCTGGGGAAAAGGAAGCATGCATGTTCCTGGCTGCCAGATTCACCAATGCTTGCTGACAGAATGTATCAAATACTGCAGCTGTACATGAAAGCAAGAAAAACCAGAATATTCACAAGGGCAGTGACCTTTTTCTAAAACCCACACTCTTTGGACAACTCATTCTACAATGTCTATCAGTGAGAGAAACCAACATGCTTTTCAAAGTGCATATCGTGAATGAAGCAAAGAGCAGCAGCAGAAGAAAGTCAGCTGGAGAGCAGCTTAGAAAAGAAATGTTACATTCTGAGAGCATGTTCAGTGCTTCTAATAGCTTGGGCACTAGACAAAAACGAAATCATGTTCAGTAGCCAACACTTCACTGATACCACTAAGCAGAGCTAGAAGAACCATCCAATGATTAATGAAGCCCTAATAGTTCACAAAGAGTTACTTGTAATCTTGTTAAATCCTACTTTTCTGAAATGAGGGGGTTTTGTGAAGGGTACCACATTAGATTTAATTTTTATTTCTTCTTTGGAAAAAAGTTGGTAATTCTGATCAATCAATTTTCCAAGAAAGAGACAAGATTACTAGTTTTGTCAAGATTTAAATGGATTTATCAGAATCTTTTCCATTTTCAGTGAAAACACACTGCCTTATCCACAAGACTCCTTCAAATTTCCTCAATAAGTGAACCTAGGGGTCAGTTTTGCAGGGTCACTGTGCAACACTCAAAGCAGGTATGTTTAAGTTGCACAAGCAATTTTTATGCTATTGTGTTCTAGAAGTTCTAGGGTTCTCTTAATGTGCCTTTGTGTGCAACTTGTCCCTACAATCCAGCAAGGAGACCAGTCTTCTGCTTCCTTGCCAGGGCAATTCAAACAAAAATATTGCTGTCGGGCACTTAAATGCAAGCAAGGTATGCTGCTTAGGAAAAAGAACAACTAATCTGGCAAGCAGATGTCTGTGCTTCTACAATTACTGTATCTTATTTTGCCACCTTGCATTCTGTGTTTGCTTCTCCCTTTTAGCATATCTGATGGTGAGTGTAACTTCTGAAGACTCAAGGCACCCAGAGAAGTATTCAAGAATTTTAACTGTACAAGGCCGATTTTTCTTTTACTCCATGGGATACGTTAGTCTGCTCTAACTGAGCCTCTGGAGAACTAACTCTTTTTGCAATTAACTAGAGAAGGATGCTGGAGAAATGAGTCAGACAAGGCTAAACCCAGCCCTGGCAAAAATCCTTTTAACTCTGCACACTTTCTCTTCAGACTGCATCATACATAAAATATGCAGTGTTGAAAGTGAAACTGGTTCCACTTGTGCAGTTATTATTGAAAATCTGTTTTCTACTATACCAAAGCTATGCTATGCTTCATTCAGACTATCTTCTGGCTGTCTCTTCTTAAACAAATGTCTCATGAGACAGATTTGGTGGAAGAGGAAAATAATTTCTAATAAATTCAAAACAGTACTCAGATACAAGAACTAGAGGTGCTACCTATGTCAAGTATGTCCACTACAGTCAAATCCTGAGGCAGTACTACAAAAACTATTATTGCAAATGGTTTGTACTGATGACAGCATTATTTCTCCAGCTAAGCTTTTAGATACTAGCCCTCAGAATTAAACATCTTTGAAAATATGACAAACAGCAAGCTGAATTTACAAAAATCTGATATTTAATTTGAAAATTCTTCACCTTTGATAATTCAAATGTCAAGAAAAATACCATAACAGAGGGAGACTAATAAAATCAAGACATGGCAGTTTTCAAGAAAAACCCTTAATAAGTAATTAAATTTCAGTTTGTTTTTGATAAAATTTTTTATAAAATTTTGATTAAATTTTGATTAAATTTCAAGCTATGTTCTGATAATATCTTTTTGGTAAAGCAATACTAAAATCCACCACGTCTTCAACAGCAGAAAAAGAAACCCACTAGTAGCATCCCTTACATTAGATCCTTCCTGCTAATGGCAGAGACAAGGGGTAACTCTGCTCTTAAAATAAAAATATAGGATTAAAAATAAAAAAAAACAACAACAACAAAAAAATCATGGCCATTGCATTAATCAGACCACTACTCTACCATTTTTATTCTGATTATCCCCAAATGTAACAATTAAAAGTTGCTGAATTTTTTTCAAAATATATATAAAGTGTCTATCTAAGAATACAATTTAAAAAGCCTCATCCACATGCTTTTCTATACAAAATCAGCTGTTACAGATCTTTTTTTGAGATCTGTAAACTGCAACAAAAAGGACTAGATGAGAGTCCTCACGGCCAGACAGATACTTTACTGGAGATTATTGAAAAGAGAAGGCCACTTTTAGCCATGTAATTCCCTTCTATAATTATGCAATCATTTTCAGCGGTATATTCTCGCCTCCTCTGATGACTGATTAGATGGTGAGGCAGAACACTGTAAAAAGATCCAGCTTTTACAAGTTACTTTGCCAAGTAATAGCAAAGAGCTAGAAATTCCTGTCATTATAAGTTCAGTTTAATATATTACACTCACTGTGTTAAAACAATAGCATGGATTCTTTACTACTGGCCATTTTCCCTTGGGAGTCACACAGTATATTTTCTAATTTACAGCTTCATGCTCACTTACAGGAATAAGCCTGCATGAATAAGCCTCCCTTCCATCACATATCCCCTCTTACATGACTTCACATTGTCCAAAAGACCACAAATGTTCTTACTTGAATTTATCCTCTAGATCTACCCACAAGCAGTTTTAACCTGAATAAGTTCACCTCACCAACCATTTCCAGTCTCTTCTATTAGTTTTCAACTTCTTGCCCTCTGCTTATACGGGGCAGATAGAAAGGGTTCATGCTGCACAGTGAACTGGATCAGGAAATTGATTCCGATTAAAACTGTCCAGACGTAAAGGTGAGTCTTAATCTCAATCAGTTTCAAATATGAACAGCTGTCCTGGCAAAAGAGAGGGACAAGCAGGATCAGAGACAGAGGTTCCCCACTGGGGGAACCAGAAAATCCAAACTGTTCCAGCTTCCCTCGGCTTATGTTTATAAACTGCTTCAATTTACACCAGGTTAAAATTAAATTGAACTGCATAGCTGAAGTAAGAAGTGAGAGGCCTCTTTACAAATATCACCACGGATAAAAAAAATTAAGTAAAATTAAGTTTTGTAGTTGTTAATGGGCTTCTGCAAAGCACAAGGCTATTCAAAGTTTTCCAGTAATATTTGGTTTATGTTTTTATAGCAGCTGTCCAAACGTTCTTCAGTAAAAGTAAGTGAAATATAGTATTATTCCTAAATGGGAACTGACAATCTTGTAGGATATTTACAAAGATGGTCCTTCTAATCTTTAAAGTATAATTTACAGATCATTTCTCCCTAGCTGAGTTCTATAATCATCAAGCAAGTATTATTGAATTATCACAGTAGCACATCATGTCAGAGGCTTTTTTTTGGATGGGTTAGTGTGCAGCAGACTTGAAGTCCATTTGACAGGACTGCGCCAGCACCTCTGCAGAGCAATTCTGTTCACTTAGCCAGCAGCAATGCTTTATACTAAAAAGCTGGTACAATTTTCCATTATTCAGACTAAACCAAGCCTATTCAGATTAAAACAAACGTTCCAAGTATAAAAATAATTAGATCATAGCTAGCAATTAAATGCCATGTAGGAGAGGAATAAATACTGACATTAAAAATTTGCTTTTATCATATAATTTGTCAGATTTTAGTGCTTTCTTCAATAAATTGAAGTACTACAAATTACATAAACATTCAAGATGATCTGAATAGCTGCCTTTGTCAACCAAATTCTCTAAATGCCAAACTAAAATGAAATCACATGCGTTTATAGTGAAAGGATGCATATAACGAATCTGAATTGTATCAAAGGAAATAAAATATTTATAAATACCAAAGTGTGGCTCCTAATTAATCTAGCACATGGTTTTGACTGCAAAATATGGAAGACCTTCTGAAAAGGATTTCGCTTATCTTTCTACAGAAGTCTTGTAACAACCTAAAAGAATAAGGTAAACAAACACAGTCTAGTAACATATATAGCCCAAAATAAGGTGATACAGCCTCTAAGAGAACCAGTAAAAATTACTTCAGTAGGGTTATTCTGGATTCACTCTGGGATTTCAATGAGGTTTCAACTGATGAGAAAATTAGTCATATTTGATTTCTTAGACCCTTGTATAATCTGGCCCCAGAAGACCTTGGATTTTATTGATAGAGCTCGTTGTTATTTTCAAAAGTGCAGCAGGAAATAGCCAGTGAAATATGTCACAGAATCCAGACAATCATGGAAACAGTATGGCTTTGTACCATTCTCTGAACGGAACTATACCTTCTCATGAGTATTTTTTTTCTACAAAATACATAAAAATATAGGAAAGAACATACAGAGCTGCATGATTTCAAGTTGTAATTGACATGCCATCAAAAGTTATAAGTTTTAATTTAAGAACAGTTTCTGTCAGGTAGTCTTAGTTTTTCTAAATCCCAGACCCTTATACCAGAAAAAATAAAAGACTGTTTGGGTAAAAATTTAAATAATGAGAAAAAAACTATCAAATTAACATTTTCTTAACTCTGTATCTTTACAGACAAACCACTTTATTCCTCTGTTTTCAAATGAATTTGTGAACTTGTACAAAGACATGCCTTCCTCCCTGCTCTGCAAAAAATTTCATTGAATTGCTTTTTTTGATGTCGCAAACAACTCCTGTGTCAGAAGTAAGGGGGGTAACTCTTCTGTAAAAAGTACAATAACATCCAGATAACCAAGGGACAAGCCAGGGCTCTCTAGCACAGCCAGTTAATGCACATCCCCAGCTACATAATACAAATCTGGGTTCTGACTACCCGTGGAGCAATGTGCAGATTTGGAGATAGGAACATGCAATCACTCATTACATGCAGAGGTGGGATAACCCACACAAAGTGACAGGACTAGGACAGAAAAGGTATGAATTAGGCTACCAGAACATGCAATATTTAGGATACTTATCTTTAAGAAATGAAGTTAGGGAGTCACAAGTTATTTAAAGCTCATCACAGCTAACCTGCTACAAAATTAACCTTCACAGAGCTCCCTGTGAAAAACAGGTTATTTCAAGCTAGCTAGCTTGCCCAATCAATTTGAAACTTCCTTAACTGGAAAAAACTTGAACTAGAGAACTCTTTTTTTTTCAAACACATACTAGCTTCCTGAGATGAAGCCAGAAAAATCACACCAAGAAAAATATATTGGTCTCCCCATCCCCTGATATTCTCATAGAACCACCTCTCCAACCTCAACAGCCTTGTACTGTTTCATTCACAAGTGAACTGTGTACATAGTACACATAGTACACTGTGTTGGGACACATGGAAAGGGGGGGGTGGTGGCCCATCCCCCATGGAGGCCACATGGAATGCACATGCTCCTGGGACAAAGGGAGCAGGGGTCTTCTCTAGGAGCCTCCCCTGAGGCTGCGGGGACCAATCAGGGACCTGGGTTGGTGATTGACAGCCCAGGAAACCAATTAGAACATTGTTTCGCTTTTACGAATCACAGGAAAGAAGTTAGTTTGTGTCTTTTGCTTTCGGTGGGGCAGGGGAGAGGAGCTGGCAGGAGCTCAGGGTCCCAGCATGGGGCCCGGCCCGGGCTGAGCCCCGGGAGGAGGAAGGGCCCAGCCCCGGGATGACTCCCAGCCCCGGGAAGGCCCCGGGGTGGACTCGGCTCTGGCCCTGGCGGGCACCGGCTCCGGGATGGCCCCGGGGAGGGGGCCCAGCGCAGCTTCGGCTCGGCTCGGCCCGGCCCGGCCCGGCTTCAGGCCTCGCACAGCGGCAGAAAGAAGTCCAGCCATTTTCATCATCTCGTGTGGCTGCGTCTTTTCCAGCATGACTTCAGCCTGGATCTTTACCATTTAACTTTTAGTGCCTGAATGAGACTTTGGATTTTCTGAGCTCCCCAGAATGGAAAGCATGAAGCAAGAGGAATTACAGAAGTCAGTAGAAGGAAGGCCAGAGTTATAGAAGGAGAGATGGAGGAGTCGCCACTGATAAGTAGCATAAAACCTTTTTTTTGTGGGCTTTAGAGGATCGTGACTTTACTTAAAATTCCTTTAAACTGTAGAATATACCTGGGGAGGTTAAAAGTGCCTGAGAAGAAGACCTTTTTTTGCCTTGAGAAATGGGCCTCGGGAAATAGAGCTCTCTGTCTCTGGGACTAGAATTGGACAGAGATATTTGAGTGGAGAGTGAGATGAAGAGTCTTTTTGTGTTCTCAGCAGCCTGCCTTTAAAATGACACCCCATGTGTTCTTCAGCAACCCATATTCAGCTCTGGAAGGACTGTGAAAATGGGAGGAAAAATCATAATTTGTAGTTTCTGGGTGGATGCAGATTATGAGAGTGAGACACCCTCTAGGCCTAAACAAAAATAAGGGGCTTTTCTCTCTTGAGTGAACTGAAATGATTATTTAAGTGAATAATTGACCGAAGTTTTTTTTCTGTATGTTGCTGGTATGAAGGAAGGGGGAGGAGGGAATAATCTGGAAATCTCATTCTGAATTGTTTTGTGTTGTTAATAAATTTTCTTGTATCCTTTTTAAGCTTTAAGCCTGCTTTGTCTTTACTCCTAAACTCGATCCCCAAAAGAAATTAAATATATTAAAATTGGCAACCCCAGTCACACCGTGACATACGCTTATGTGTATATAAGTATTTATAGGGAGACAATCTACAAAAAATTTTAAAAGGCAGAGCTTACTACATGGTTCCATAAATGTTACAAACATTTCATGATCACACATAAGCCTATTATTTTTGAACCACATATTGAAACTCTAAACAATTTTAAATGAAATTTTTATGCTACTTTTACCAAATATCTTGTTTGATAGTCAGATGTTTAGAGATGGGAAAAGAGAAGGAAATCAAGGAAAGTACGTAAAAGGTGTGTGTGGATGAATTAAGAGCTCCTACAAAGTCTGAAACATGAGGAGACAGAAACATGGAAAGGTGACCCAAGAAGAATATGGAAAAAGTGCCTGAGTATGCAGAGAAAGGATGAGGAAAGCCAAAGCCCAGATGGAGCTGAAGAAGAGCTTCAACAGCAAAAGAAATATAATGAAAAATGCCTGCTCACTGCTGAACAGGGATGGGGATCTGGTGACAAAATACATTAAAGACATCACAGTACTCACTGACAGAATCACAGAATAACTAGGGTTGAAAGAAACCTCTGGAGATACCTCATCCAACCCCCTTCTTGACTGGAACTGTCTTTGCAAAACCAATTAATGCTAGTCTGTGTCTTTGCCGCAGAGCATTTTTTTTCCTCAGAACATACTTCTTGTAGAAAAACTAGAATATAATAGAGAAAGATCAGTAGCCTGCCTGTCCAAGCCATTCAAAAGCAGAGCCAGAACCTCATCTCCTTTCCAATTTTTACAAAGATTGAACCATGAGTGTCAGATTGGATGTGGGATATTAAGACCAGTATGCCACACCGGGTCTAGACTTCCTTCTTTCCTTCTTTCCAGCACCAAGAATTATCAAAAGCAGTTGTTCCACACCAGTTAAATTCTAGAAATAAGATTTATAGAAACACCTTAGGAAGATGTACCAGTAATTATCATCATCTCTTCTAACTACCCTTTAACTTTGCACTGCTCTCTCTCCGAATTAGGTAATTATACCACGCTCCATTATACACTGCAATTGAACTCAAGCCAGAATGAATCAGAACAATTCAAACTGAATGACTGAATTAAAACTAAAATTTTCAGCCACAAGTAGACTTTATGACCAAACCAACTTCAGTGAGTTTAAAAGAAAAAAATCAAGATCCATTTAGTATTGTGCTAAGTGAAAGAACTTCTGTTTTAAAAACTGTCATGATACATCTGTCCTCTCATTTTGGCCCTTTCCAATTTTTTATTAACCTCAAGGTTAATTACAACATGAAGTCCCCCAATGGGAGATACAGTTTTCAAAGTCCACTCTTCCCCTTAGCATTAATATTTTCAATGGCAACTAGAAATTATTTTAATGTATGAAAGTGTTGTTGCAGCATGATTTTCATAGTGCATAGACATGTTTCAGAAGCAAGAAGGCAAAATATTTATTTTCTGTTATTAACATGGAGCACAGGACATAAAGACTGAAGAGATGAAATGTGCCTCAACTTACTTAATTCCTTTTGCTATAGAGTTTTGGTCTCACAGATATGAAAGCCTTGTATCAGATCCACTAGATGGTGCAATCCATCTTCTCCATTAAAATAATTTGAAGTTTATACACAATTTTTATTGAGGAAGAAGTCAATTTTTAATGCTAATCAAGGAAAGGTTTATTAGTGGAAGAACAAGGCACCAAACAGAGTATCAGGATTCGAGAAAGATCTAGGCTTTGTGTTGCTGCCTGCGAGGGTTACGGAGCGGCGAAGGGATACAGCAACATGGCAACTCTTACTTGATGCAAGAAAGAGTGCAGTTTATTGAAGAGAGCTATTGCTTTTTATAATATAGTTTGTTCAAAACAAAAATACAGACAGTTCATTGGAGAGAGAGAGAGACAGCTCTTGTCTCTCGTTCTCCCATAGATCCAGCAGGTGTGTTATCTTTATTATGATTCTTTCCCTTATGTTTACAGTAGAGACAGAGGCCCTAGCATGGGAAAAGTTTCAGCTAGGCCTGAGAAAGTTTCACAGCCTGAGAAAGGAACTCAGACCCTGTGAGAAAAGGTCTAGGCCTGCAGCAGTGTCCACAGCTTTGAAAGTCACCTATGCAAACAGCCAACATCCCTGTTTTCAAGAGAAATATGATTTCACCCACTATCAGAGTATATAAACAGAATTTTCATCAAAGGAAAAAAGTAATCACAACAGTCATCTTTAAATAATTTAACATCAACAGGGAAGTAATCAATCGAATAGGAGGTCAGGAGATTTATGACAGATAAGAACAGCTTTTAGAGGCATGGTAGTATTCAAAACAATCTAAGACTAGTCTCGAAAACTTCAGAAATAAAATAGTACTCACTAAGACTAGAATCCATTCTGATATCTCCCTCATTATCCATAACCTTGACCTAAAACTGGTTAGGCTTTTCACTTCTAATTCCCAGTCCTGGTAAGAGATTAAGTCCAGATACAGAAATAGAAAAAATTATTGCCAGCTAAGGAGGTGAACTACCTCAGGACAGACTACAGCCTTGATCTGGATCACAGCCAAATTTCACTTCAACCCTCACCCAATTCCCAAGTGTTTGAGGTCTGTCAAATTATTGAAATAGACTCTACATTGCTTATGACTTTCTTGGTGACTATTTACCATGAAGAACTGTGTGTGCTACCAAAACAAGTTGTGAACAAGAAAGCAGGGTATGATGTTTCACTGTCCTTCAGAAAATGGAGCAGTTGCAATGCTTTGTGTTTGGTTGGCTTTGTGAGACTTAGGAGACCTGACAAAAGTAAATTTTTAGTTTGCTTCTAAAAGTTTTTTGTGGATTTTTACTCTCAGCTGTTTCTACACTTTCTTCTCAAAAGAGGTATTCTTTTACAGGGCAATGAAAACTGTTAATTTATAAAATCACAGAACCATATGATGACCTGGGTTGCAAGGGACCATAAAGATCATCTAGTTCCAACTCACCTGTCAACGGCAGAGACACATTCCACTACACCAGGCTGCTCAAAGTCCCATCCAATCTGGCCTTGAACACTTTCAGGGATGGGGAATTGACATAATTGACATATTCTGCAACAGTTGGAAATGTAGTTTTTTGCAGCCTAACCAAAAAATAGTAAATACATACGTCCCTAATATTGGTGACATATTTTGCAAAGGATAAACCTAAAATTCAAAGAAAAAATGGATTTTTTTTCTTCAAAGTAATATAAATTGCACTCTAATACATTAGAAAACTGCTGGCAAACTCTACTTTAGGAAAGTAACGCTACCCAATATGATAAGGAACTACAAAATAATAGCAACTTTGCTAAGACGAGCATAATATTTCTTGACTAAACATTTTCCTTCTGGGAATCTTCCCACAAGGAAAAAAATAATTTAGAAAAAAGTGGTCATGGAAACATGTCTGCCATGATAAAATGTCTAAAATGTCACTGCTTTTTTGATGATATATGAATCTAAAACAACACAAACATTTTGGTTCTTCATCACACCTAATTTTAAACATGTTCAGAAATACCTATATGTTGCTTAAGAAAGTATATAGAATGAAAAGATGGAAAGTTAGTCTAGAAATGTATTGAATTGCATGGAAGTCACTACCAACAGTACATGTGATAGTATCTTTACACAGAGATCTTGCATAACTTTTCCCCGTTATTCTTTTGTGCCATGCTTGCAGATGTCACTGACCTTATGGAGCGCAGGAGCCATTACTGGCACCAAAAACCCATTGTAAATGTAATTCACAAGCTGGTTGCATATCAAGGGATGTGCCACCTAAGAGGGTGGGGGAGAGAAAGACATAGAACACTTCCAGTGAGATTTAAAAGACAAAATGCTGTTATTCACTACCAAAACCCTTTTCCATTTAATAAGACATTTATTTGTCCTTCTCATCAGCATTTGATATGATTCAGGTTCTTAACAACTATTTCTTCTACAAAGAAATACACATACCAGCTTTATAGTAAGGGTGCAATACTTAGAGACATGGCTTTTCCATCTTCCTGCATGCTAACAAAGATGAATGGATGGACAGAAAAGTGTATATAGCCATGCATCAAAGCAAGATCTGAAATTCTAAATTCAGCTCCTGCAAACATTGTTGGGGTCACTTGAAGGTGGATTTGCCATTGTTAACTTGTCCATCTACAACAGAGAAAAGCAGAACAGCTGCTTTTCTATAGTTGAAGAGTAGGTAAACCAAATTATTCTCTAGCTATGGGGTAAGAATACACTGTTCACATGCCCTTCTCCCAGACACTGTAAAAAAAAAAAAATGGAAATTACAAAAAACCCAGCATAATTCATTCAATAGGATGGTTAAGAGCTTTAAAACATCAAACAAACAAAACCTCCCAAAATATTACCAGAAGCCAAAAATTTATTTCTATAATTAAACATTCATTTTGTCTTTGCAATTAAAACACATCAATTTGTGTATACAAAAGCAAAATAAAATTCCATTCAGAAGCTTTCAAAGCCAATACATTATGTTTGAAGTTCACAAAGAATTTAGTGTCACAGCCTATAGGTGGCCTCCAATAGATTCTCCAAGCCGCAATTCTTACCAGACTTACTTTAACTTGTAACTGTTAATTTGGTACGGAGAAGAAAAAGAGTGGCCTTTCCTACGCTGTGGTTCCGGGAAAAAGCAGTAAATGGCAAGAGGTCTTGGCTACCCTGTTCCTTTTTAATCGCTGGCCAAAGTTTTTGGGTGAACACAGACCAGTCCATGTGCAAAGCAAAAATTCCCACAGTAATTGAGCTTTCAAGTCAGCTGAAGACTATATAGACACAATCAAGCAGCAGTCAAAAACGGCTCTTTCTACATGTCAGCTGATATCCTTTACCATTTTGCATCTACTTGAACAGTGTTTTTAAAACAATTCATTTTTAATTTTTTCAGTAGTGCCCTTCATAGAATTTTTTTACAATAAAGGTATCAGCTACAATCTCCTGCAAACATAGATCTGTAGAATAACTCTGGGTAGACATCAAATTTAATACTGTCTCCTCTTCATGTTCAAACACGCATGCTATAAATCTTGTATAGTGCATTTGAACAATGACACTATTATTTTTGCTTGCTCAAGGCTTTAATAGTCAATCAATTCCTTTACTGTACTTTGCAAATACTGCACTGAAACATATCTTTTATTTAACAGTAGATGTGACTAAATTTTCAATCCTATCTAGCACATTTCTTCAAATAACACAAATCCAGTTTCTGTAGAATTTATATCCTGCTTTAAAAAAATACTGGATTTGGGTTCTACTGAGTATTCAAACCTTAAAAACAATATACAAAGACAAGAATTTCATTTTACATTTAAATTGGGAAAAAATAGTAAGGGAGCAAAGCACTGAAAAAAACCATGGAAGAACAGAATAGATTCAAAACAAGCAAATCTTAAAATTAAGTTATACTTCTAGGAGAAGACCTAATTATTTCTGCTTGGAAGGCTTTCTTTATGTTGTACTCACCAACAGGCAAAACAAATTATTCTCACTATTTTCTTTTGTACGTCATTATGAGAGCTTAAATAAATACAATATAAACCCTACATTTTCCCACATGTAAAGGCATTCAATATACTTCTAGGATTAACAGTGATATTAAAATGCAATAAATATTTGTTTTTTCTTTTAATAGAAAACGCTCCCAATTACATAATATAATATCAAGATTTCACTTGTAACATTTGGCACCTGAAAACCACGTATATATTAGTTCACCCCTATAACCAAGACAGACAGCACAAGGCACTAATTTTTTAAGTAGCTTGTTTTAGTCTAACTTTAATAGTTCCTGACATTAACAAAAATAAATCAATTCTGTAACTTACAAACTTCTGCAGGAGATATAACTTACTACTACTTCTAAATAACAAGCTAACTCTGTTGAGTTACCTGTATCACAGCATTGCAAAATTCAAGGGAATTCATGAATTGTACAAGGGCTGGTGACAAAAGCCAGTCATCTTTCATCAGACAGTCCCATTCTTCTCCTTTTTCTTCCAGCTTTGTAGGCAAAGATGAATAGAGACCACTTAGTCCTGTTGCCAGCACCTGTATTTCAGAAACAGAAAGGAAATAAGTTGATTTCCCAACTTCCCATCTGCTTGAATGGTAGTACCACAAATGGTTTCTCCTATAAGTTTTAGTAACATAAGAGAGTGTTGAGATTAATTTAATTTCCTTTCAAGAAAGTCTTGTGCCAGAAAAACAAGTATTTTAAAGAACCTTCCATATAATATGCTTCTTTCAAGATCTGGTATTTAGAAGAAAGTGATGGAGAATATCAGGTTATCTTGGGTTTTTTCTAATCCTAAATTGTAATTTCTTTTTATATTTTTCTAAACTTATTTTGCACTTTCTTTCAGTCCCTTTTAGAAACAGCCATCAGTGCCATTGTCTTTTGTTGCTGATTCAAATGTCACTGCTCAAACATGTATGAAGTAATTTCACTCAGAAACTTGAAACATCAGAAATGGAGGGGGGAAGTGCCCCATCAACAAAAATGAAGTTCAGCCCCACTTACACAAATACATGTTGACTTTGATTGCCAGGCACTGAAACCCAGCAGAATCCACTTTTAAAAAAAAAAGTAAATTTAACTGTTCATAATTCTCCTTTTTCCTTCTTTAATTGAAGGAGGGAAGCAAAAAAATTAACAAGTCTGAAATCAGTTATTATTTAAACAATTTTTCCAGTAGCAATAAGCCTTACAGGTGACTTATCTAGAATATATCACTGAAGAACAAGAGAGCATTTTCAGTTACAATTTAGAAAGCGTATTTCCAGAAAGGTTTTTAAATTTTGCTGAATGTATCTAAAGTATGTTATTTTCAGATGCAGTTTTTAATTATTAAGGTTCTTTGAAGCCAGAAACTTTCTAAATACTACTTAGAACTCTTATCCTTCTGAGATGATTTCATACAACTTCATGATAATTTTTAAAGATGATTCTCATTTTAATGCGAACACTATCAATTGGCCTGATGGAAATCTTTTAAATTTTCATTCAACAGACTCTTCTAAGAATATTTCCTCTTACAAGAGGCTACTTGGAATGTACAGGGCTAGACTGTTAAAAGCTCAGATGAAACACAGATCTTATCTACTAGAAAACACTGGAAAACTGTTTACAATGTCCAGATCAAAGACCAAGGGTTCACAGAAGGTGATCAGCTTTTGATCACACACAAGCACAAGCAATTGTAACTGTTAATCCATTACAAGGCAAAATCCATAAAAGACAAAGGCTATCTTTCTGAATACTTTTTATTCCTAATTCACATAATTTTGAAGACGGATTTATTCTGACATAGGTAAGTAAGCCAAATATTAAAGGGGAGGGGAGAATACTGTGGAAATTGACTGCTTTAGTACAGTGACACGCACACAGTTTTATATACACAGAGAGATAAAGGACAAAGCTGGACATACATTAAAAGACTGAGAAGCTAAAGCTATTGAGCAAAGCTTTATTTGTAAAATCCCATTCTTCCAAAACCAGAATCTCTTTGGGTTTTTTTCTTTCTCACAGTAGAAGAGCTCAAAAAAAAGCTCTTACAGAACTACTTATACATAATCCACACAAACACTTACTCTCACAAACCCAGGCTTCCAACAATGGGAGAATTCGACACTTGTTTGTCTTGTGAACTTTGAATTAATGCACACTTGATTTTCCATTGTCTGCTTAAAATTTTATTACTATTCATAAACACAAACACACCCTCTCCATATCCAATCTTATTCTCAGAGCTGTGTCCCATCCATGTTTCTTCTTCATAAGGGTAGTAGCCCTCAAGCACATGAAGCTGACCTTGAGCAAAACATACTACTCTCCACTAATAGGAGTAGTGAATTCACAGTCAGTCAATATCTTGAATTCCTTAGTTTGTCAGACTTACTGAAGTAAGAAGTGACAGATGCAGCTGCTAATATCTTTCAAGTTTATTTTTACTATGAAGTACAATACAAACGTCTCTATGAAATTATGTTTTTTAAGCACTGAGACAAAGTAGCCACAGGAAACAATTTCATCTCTTTAGATAAAAAATATTTTAAAATGTTCACAAAGAATATGGTATAAATAGAGTTACCATCTGAAATTACCAACAGAACAGATTTTTTAATCAGTAATGAAACCTTAATTAAAAAATAATCTGAAAGGGAAGGAAATGCAAGCATTTACATCCTGAAAAAACAAGATTGGTTTTATTTTTTGTTTTACACAAAGCAGTGTCCTTTTAAACTTCTTCCAGCATTTGTCATGTCAGCCTACATGCTCATCTACTTTCACAAGCATCTCCAGCAGTTTCTTTCTTACCATTGAGTAATGAGTGTCTCTACAAACCGGTTTCTTTGATTTATTTACTTTCTCTTGACTCACAGAAGTGAGTCATGACCTCGTGATTTGTAATCCCAGGCATATTATGTGATTATAATGTGCTGTTAATGCATAAACAATCACTATCTGGACAATTCTCTCTCCTCCCATAGCCGTGGTCTTTCCACCTCTTTGCAGCTGCAACTTTTCAAGGGCACTGCAGAGCCATCTCTCCTCCTGCAACAAAAGTTGCTTTCCTAAGCTGCAAGGTATTTACAAAGTTTTGTGAGGGACTTTGAGATGTTACCCTGCTCAAAATTCTTTAGAAACATTTTTTTTTCTTATTATAATGCTGAACAGACAATATTTTAAATCACATCCAGAAAACTTTCATGTCAAAACATGATAAAAATTATTTGGTGTAAAATCAGAAAACTTTATCGAATAGTTTGCCCACATATTCCATGTTAAAAACATGTGTTAGTGATGCATCCCTAACAACTGTCTCCCTCCTTCCCTATAGTTTTTTTCACCTACCATTTTGAATACTGGGGATCTACAGACAATCCAGTTTTTAAAACGCTGTTAACCAAAGTTACGTCAAAAAACAGTATCAAGAAAACCTACAGATTCACATTGGCACAGATCTAACACTGATCTGGGTATACGAGGCAGCAGAGATTTATGGCCAGACCCCACCCCAGGGGATACCTTTATTACGCAAAGAGGCATGGTAAAGAAAACACAACATGCCAACCTGTCCCCAGAAACAGAGATAACATCAACACAGTGCCACCCAGAATGTCTCTCCTGTCAACACAGGACTGCATTAACTTTTTTTGCAGAGTACCTGAGGCAACATTTGCACTGATTTCAGTGATATACAGCAATGTCACCAACATCTACAAAATCCTCCATCAGAACAAAATCTGTTTTTCAGCTCATCACAACTCAAATTCAAAAAAGACATTGTGCTAGTATACTAAATATATGGCATTACATTAAAGTCTTATTACAGACTTAGGCAAACCTCATTATTGCTGAGAAAAGTCTGGTTTAAGCACATCTTCACAAGAAGCCTTCCTAATCGGAACAATTGTCAGTCATGGCTCCCTACTGTTGAAAGCTGGCTTCTATCTTTCAGTGTACTAAGGCTGGCTTTTTTGTTTTGGTTTGGGTTTTTTTTTAACTAATAGGAAAATGTAATTATGGAAGTTATAGCATGGATCCAATAATGGTATCTGTCCTGGGGACCATTTGAGAATCAATATGATATTCTTTGGCAGCATGTCTCTCCTCTTGAGGAGACCTCGAGGTCAACTGGAGTCTCAAATTGATGCAATATTTACAACTAATAGAAAAAAACATTTAGAAGTTTTGTTGCGGAATTTTTAGGTCTCACCTACCCTGCAAATGTGTGGGAAACACAGCCAGCCTAAGCTTGTGCTGCCACCTGAAACAACCACCTCAGGACACCTCACTCCCCTTTCTCACTCCCTCCAGCCCCAGAATCTCAGAGGTGCCTCACAGTGAGACAGAACGGATTTCCCTCCCACTACGTTCTGCTATAACTTCCATCAGTTTTCCAATCCAATTCACTGTGCGACTGCAAAAACACCTGAGCTGGCCCAAAAGCACAAGACACTGGTATGGAAACAAGAAGTTTGGAATTGGGGATGGTTTAAACAGCATTACCATTTGTGAAATATGTGTTATCAAAAACAAATGTGTTACTACACTTCTTTACCAAAAATGTCAGAAAATGAGGAAAGAATGCAGGAAAGACAGTTAGTTTAGCACTGAAGACCATGTAAAGTAAGAACAACTTACTGGGCAAAAATAGGTGTTTTCTGCTATGTGGTTTGCAACAAGGTTGTTTTCTGCAGACAGAGACATTATGAAAAGCAGCGCATCCCGGGCCTGTTGACCTACTGTTCCTTCCCGATGAATGAAGGGGATCAGCAGGGAAAAAATGAGGAAATTGGCAGCTCCTTGGTCCTCACTAGTGTGGAAAAACAGTTCTAAAATGGAGGGATCTTTGGCTATTATAGAGCAGAGCTGGCTCAATAGGACAACCAACTCTGTTTCCACTATTGGAGCGATTGTTCCTGAGCAGGAACTCAGCAACATCATCAAAGGCTTCAAAATGGGCTTGTGATGTAGCAAAGGCTGATGAGACTGGGTTATGAGCATTTCATACATTTTAAGTTGCTCAATTTTTGTCTCATCAGTGAACTCTCGCCGTAGGCTCCAGAGGAAAAGCTTCTCCATTATGTTTTCTGAGACCACAAACTCCAGAATAGGCCCCATCGAGGCATCTTTTGCTTGTTCTTCAATTAATAAGAAAAGCATGTGCTCCACATAATTCTGCACAGTGCTGGCCTCATCAGGTGAGACTGCCCCATATTTTGCCTGAGTATTTTTCAAAGGATCATGCTTCTCTAAGATTTTCAGAACCTAAAGAGAAACAAAGATATATCAGTTTTAATGTGCTTGAATGCATCATAAAAAGCATGCACCTATCACTACAAGGAAAAATATTAATCAAAATTCTTTAACACAAAAATCATGAATTTTTTTATGTTTTCAAATTTAGGAAGTTTGACAGACAAAACCTAACATTTTATATTTGGCATGCGCAAGGCAAAAATATACTGCTGTTGTTCACTTTTTTAATAAGCACCTAAATTTGTCATTTACCCTGCTCCTGAAAACCAGGGGTTTTCTCAAATACGGATAAACTAGGTTTCCATGGTGTTCAGAAATTGAGTTTCCATGATGTTTGAAACAAGACTGTCACAGAGGTCTGAAATCAAAAGGCCTGTTCTGCAGCCAAAGCAACTGTGCTCAGGAATATCAGTATAACGGGCTGATTTGCAGTAATAAGAGTAGTAGCAGCCCACAGTGCTCCTCTTTGCTTGACACCTTATATATTACACCAAATGGCTACTGACGTCCACATACTCTTGTAACTTGCAATACAGAAATAATAGTCATGCCACCACTTCTAACCCTGAATTACATTCTGTTATCCATTCAAACAATAAAGCTCATTTTCTGAAAAAACAAAACAAAACAAAACAAAACAAAACAAAACCACATTGTCTTTAGCCTTTTTGTGAAGGATAATTGCCACAAAACCATAAAGGAACATTGGCTTCCCTAACATGACACATCACCATTTAGGTGAGAAAAGGTAACTCTTGAATGATAGCTCCTCTGACTCCAGAAATATCTCAGAAACACCACCATTTGTCTGGCTGGTTTCTTTAGAGAGCCAAAGAACAACAAGAACAGCAGCACAGAAATCAATTTCATCTAAATTGTTAGGTTATTCGTATTACTGCAGCAAACAAGACCTTGTATTATGGTGCTCACAGCAAAACATCTTTGCTTAAAAGCAATTACAATCCTGATGACATGCAAACAATTTTTAAGACAGGGAAGACTTACCCAGCACAAGGGAAAGAAGCGCAGAAGTCTGCAACAGGGTGCAAGTCACAATGAATCAATAGAAAAGCCAGTAAGAAGATCTAGGTTTTCAATAAGATATTACCATGTCCTACCACTTCCAATTTAGATGCAAATCCAGAGTTCCAAGCGTGATTAGTAAAGGCTAACCATACCTTGAAAGGTCAATTACCTTTGTATTTTAAAAATAGTTCAGTGTCATCTACTACATTCTGCAGGAAAGACATTTGTTTCTGCGCAATTCAGGATTATCCCAAAAGAAAGAATGAAAGAAATTTGTATTAATGAAGCTTACTTCAATCAATAAAACTAATTAATATTACCTGTGCCCAGTGTGTTCTAAACACTATCATGCATGTTTCTGGGTCAACACCCTGAAGGCTGGGAGCCTGCCTATTTCTGCTGATACTTGTTCCAGAAGACATTATAAAATTTCTACAGGTCAAGCCAACTAGATCATACTGAACTTCTTTTTTAAATCCTCCAGTGAGCTACAGATGTTCAAGCATCATGATGAGATTGATACTGTGTCCTGAGGTACCCACAGAAATCTGTTAAAAAGAAAACAAAACAAAAAAAAACATACATATACCAGTGCACATCAAATTATAGTGTCTAACAGAAAAGAATATAGTTTATTAAAATAATTTATAATAATAAATATTTAAAAATATAAATAATATAAATAATAATATATAAATATAATAATATATATATATAAAATATAAAAAATAAATATAATAAAAACATATAAATAATATAAATAATAATTTAATAAAATACAAAACTTTTCTTCTTTTAATTCAGTTTGAGGAAAGAATTTTTCAAAGCATGTTATATGGATCATCTAAGACTTTTGCTCAGGGTAATAGCTTATAATTCTCAAACTTTTGAGATCAGTGACCAAAATAAGGTGCTACTGAAATAAACAAGCCAAACAGAAGCTTATGAAATAAACATTCTATGCATATCACTGCATTTTTTGTTTCTCATTATAATGCTGTTGCCATCAGACCACGTCTCTCCAGAGTTGCTTAGTAACTGATGTTGCATAGACTGTAAAGGTTAAAAAAAAGTAGAGGTTACTTCTCGATTTTTTAAAATCTTCAACTGATAGATATAATTGCAAATTCTTACAAGTGTTCTGCCAGAAATCATACCAGAAACAGTTTAAAACATCTGTAGAGCACCATATTCACACAGAAGGATGAATCTGTATCAATACCAAAGTAAACCAAACCAAACAACATAAAAGATAAAACCTTCATGTATCCAAAGCCAAATAAATTGACATGTCATATTAAAGGACTATGAGAATACGATCAAACATTGAAACATTCCTTTCATCCATTACTTAATATTCTAGCTATCTGAGTATCAATGTAGTTGCACACCTGCAGGGGCAAGTTAAAATGAAACAAAGATTGATATCTTGCAAATATTTGAGAGGCTTAAGAGAATATATTATTCCCTCATGCACCAATATCTAAGTTCCACAGCTCCTCCCCCTTTTCTTTTTATAAAGTTTACATTTTTATTCTTCTTTTTGCAAACAAACTAGGCATTTAATTTATTTCCGTTTGGGACCATAGTGAAAAAAGCCCAACCAAAAGCGCCCAACAGCAAACAGATTTTTTTTGAGACACAAACTGCCAAATCCCATACAGAAATTCTTTCCCAGTATAGAAGGGATTTCTTTGAGCGTATCTTAAAAGATGAAGATCTTTTCTCTGTAGTGGACATCTCTGCTCCATGTAGATGTGCTCTGTTTATGTTCTTGAAACTGCTAGCACAGGAAAACATCCTGCCCGTCTCAAAAGTAGCAGTGACTTTTGCCATTTTAAGAGTTCAAAAATATACCAGGTACAACTGTTAAGATTTCTGAGGCAAACATGGAGGTTATGCACTCCCCTGTATACATACATACACACATGTATTCATATGTTCAAGATTCAATTACATGATCAGTTTCCCATCCTAACCCTGTGTCTTTCAGCATTTACAATGCATTTCCTACGCATTTGCTAAGCACTCTCACGCAATACAAGTAAGACAGTCTAGCCCATCTTTTTTGCAGATAAACATATTCCACGTGTGGAGAAGCCAGCATAACCTGCATAAATCCTGCACACTTTATCTGCTTGGATGACACACTTTGAGAATAAAGCTGGCACTCCATACAAACTACCCTCCAGATTATAACCCACCTGGAGCCAGATGCAGTGGAGAGGATTGTGCACAACCTAAGAACTAACTCACGTGCTCATTTATTTGAAGGCACCTGCCACCACACTGTTACTTCTTAAACAGCCCTGTGAAAATGAACTGTATGTATTATTTCTACATTATTGATGTTCCTGCAGAGGAAAAAACAAAACAAAAATAATCAGAGTAGCAACTGGATTTGAGAACCCAACTTGAGACACCCAGGATTCAGGTGCTTTTATCATTACTCACTTAAGTAGATACCACTATACCTTAAATGCACAACTTGTGGCAATGTGTTTGCAACTCTGAGCACTCAACACTTCTACCATGAAACACTGAAAAAACACGACACGTGCTTACACACCATTTAGAAAAAGCCTGTTCTAAGTACTGTGCCTAATACCATAGCTAATAATCCAAGGAATATTTAGCTGACATATACTTCAATCCCCTGCCCGCTTCCTGCCTCTTCCTCTTTACCAGCACTCTCCTGCAAACAGAAATCTTTCCATGTCGGCAGAAGTCCAGCAGACTCCTCCAAGGCAAAAGTGTCCTTCACTTTACAACCCTAATTCACCCTTGTAGCAGATGTCTCCTGTGCATGAAGCAAGCAGCTTTGGAAAAACGAATATGATCATCTAATTAAAGATGGTACCAGAAGGTGCAGTAAGAGGATTAACAAAGCAGAGGCAAGCTCCATTCTGGAATTTATGAGTTCTTTCACTTAACAACTTAGAGGTTGTTTCAATGTAGCCTTTGCATGTTGTTTGACAATCTAGCTGAAAGAAACTGGTAGTTCACATCTACCTATCATATGACAAATTCCATTAGCAGCACAGAATCAGAAACTTCAGATCAGTCTCTAGTATTTAAGATTATAAACAACAATAAGGGAGACTAAAATCAGTGATATAAGACTCTCTAGATGCAAGCAAAGCTCTAGGACACTACCACACACAGGCAACCCAAATCTATCTAACCCCATTACCTTCTCTTCTACTCTTACCTGTTCGAATTCTCTGTCCTCTCTAGCCTTTGCTATTTTCTGTCCTCTTCATCTTTTTTCTTCATGCATCTTTCCTAACCCAGCCTCAGATGATGCTCCACAAACATCAAGACAGGATTCTTTCCCTCACCGCCAGGCAGACCCTACCCTATCTTTTAGCTCTCTAAACAGACTGCTTTGGGATAGTTCCATATTGGTGCTTCTGATTCCTGAAATATTGTCTGCTTCTCCGCAGTTATGAAAAGATCCCAAGTGAACAGAAATGGTACATATCTTGACACCCATTCAAAATCCACTTAGATGCCAACAGCTCCAGTGATAGAGTCACTGTTATGTGTGTCCAGTAGGAAAGCACACTTTCCACAACAGTGCTATTTACTTACCAATGTTGGTGTAAGAATTTATAATCATCACTATGGCACTGAACATTCAAGTCCTGCCCCGCTAACAGCTTACTGCCTAGGCAGATAACTGCTACAGCCTGCACTTGGAATATGGACATTTTTCCTACACAGGGATATTCCAACTCCAGCCATCACATATGAAGAACAGATACAGTTGCGGTGAAAGAAGCCTTCAAGACAAGCAGGTGTCAAGACAAGCAGGTGTCCCCTCATCTCCAGCGTTAACATCCCCTAAGGTCCTATTTATCCAAGATACTTAGGAGCTTCTTGCTTTTTCCAAGTCCCAGTTTGGGCACACTCAAATGACAACACAGCAAATTCTCAGATACACAAGTCACCAAAGCCTGCCTGCATTTTGTTCAAATTGAATCTTTGTCAGATGAGCCTAGATCAAAACAGCAAAGGCTTTCAGTGTTGCCAATTCTAGAAATGTCTATGCTACCAATCAGAGAAACCTTTTAGGAAGGTCCCCTCAAGCTGATGTTTTGTGCATCCTGCTGGGTCTATTTACTACATTACAGACACAAACACCACCCCATTGCTTGGTAAAGATCTTTGGTAATATGTGACCAACAAACTGTAAAATAGCAAATTCATCTCCACCATTTATGTTCTATAAGTAAAACCTGCACCTAGCAATGTACTACACATACATACAATCCTGGCATTAAAGCCACTTACTTCTTAAATAAGAAATAATCACCAAAAACGTAATTTGCCCTGTGGTGATAAGCAATAACATCTATAATGTTTCACTCTGAATGTTTACTCCCACTTCACAAAAGTCATCATAAACAGACTACACAGAGGATCAAATTAAGAACAAAACCAGGAAATTTAAATAACTAGTGGAAAACAACTTATCTGCAGCAAACATTGTTTACAAGGGCTTAATTCACTTGCCTCTAGCCCAGCTACTGGATCAGAAATCTGAGAATATCTGAAAAACACAGACATTATGCTCACAGCCACCCAACTATGGCTTTTTAATCATCTTTAATCTAAAAGTAACAAGACAGCATTGCAGACTGCCATGTGCAATAATATTTCTAAGTTCAATTCCCCTAAGGAAGCAAATATTTCCAGTTTCAAAAGTGTCTTGGGATGCTGGAATTTCCTTAGTAATACAAAACACTAATAGATTGTGTAGGCTTCAAAGACTTCAAACTTTGTAATAGTGTTTCAAAAAGCCTTGACAACTTAAGTGGTCACAGAATAAATCCTAAAAATAGCCTCCCTATTTTAAAAAGGTAATTGAATTGGAAGAGAGAATATCTGGTAAGATACATTTCAATCTAACAGCATGCTGTAGTTCTAGCAGTAGCAGACAGAAATTCATTGTAAACAGATTTGCATTCAGATCAGATTTGCATTCACTGTAAACAAATTTTGTTACTGGACTAGGTTTTCTTGATTATATTGCAAGACCAAATGTGCAACACTAAATGTAACATTACATCATCCTCTGTGAATTAAGACAAATAATCTGACCACAATGAGTCCAAAGGTAAGGAAGTAAATGAATTTAACAAAACACAGATTCATGGAGGAAAAAGTAGAAGTGAACTCTGGGGTCACTGGTTACAAAAGTAACCATTTTTTTAAATAAGTTCATGATTACAATTTTACAATAATTTAGCCTTTTGTCTCTGATAAATCCTGATCAAGTCATTACTTCACCATTTGACAACCCTGACAAGTGTGAATATACCTCTCACACAGTCCATTCAAAATTCTACTTCCAAAAGCCACTGCTCAGTTTAATACTTTGACTCTGCCATACAGTAACAGAACCTTCTTAGCAGGTAAAGCTTTCATATCTTATCTATCAGTTGTTTAACCTTATCACAAGGTCAAGCCCACTTACATATGATCCTAAAGCTATTTCAGAAAGCTTTAGAACAACTTGGCCTAGTTCCAGTTGAAGAAAAGCAGCAGTCCACAAGACTCAGTAATTTGGCTCATGGGAGAATATCCACATTCAGTTTTCCTTCAGAAGCCTGGAAGCCATCAGCTCTTTTCACACAGCTGATTATGGGCTGAACATCTCAATCAAAGAAGTACTTATCTTACTGCAAAGTACACTAGGAAGAACAGCCTAGCAGAGAATCCCTTGTGAAGTCTTCTCACAGTGGAGTGTCTCTTCTCAAAAATTTTACTTTGCATTATAAAACAAACAAACCAGCAGAAAAGTTTGCAGGATTGGGGTTTCCCAGGCAATGCATAACAGAAGATACGCAGCCTAACACAGTAACACAGTAAAGAAGGCATAAAACATGCTGCAAGGCTGTGCAATTTATCAAGGCTGTCTTCTGTTGAGACTTTAAGATGCCATGCTCAACGATTCACAAACACAAGTGAACTTCTGTTATCAGATACTGCACTTTTGCTCTCTACAGCCCAAAGCTTTCCACACTATCAGTCCAGGTACACAAGAGGCAACAGAGAAGCCTCAATGGCAGTGAAAGAAACAGCCCATATGAAAACTTTTTCATGGATCAGTATAGCATAAAGCAGCTTGAAATTAGACCACTTCAAAAAGCAGGAGGAAATTATACGGTCTTGCTCATATCTATGCAATCACACCTCTGCAGTCTCAGACAGTTGATGAGAGAAGGTAGGAGAAAAATGAGCAGCAAATTTTAGCACGTCTCAACTAAATTTCAACTTTAAAGGGTTCTTGTTCAGGATTTGTTTACTTTTGATTGAAAAGAAAGCCTTCTGCATGAATTTGCCAGATTTTCTTTAGGGACTATGATCAGGGAGAGGGTTTAAATCTTATTAACAATAGTGTTTCAAAGGAAGACATCAATTCTTTCAAAGCAAAGTATTCACAGAGCTTAAGGCAAAATTTTGCTGCAAAAGCAAAGCCTATGAAGAACAGTCACATCCTCAACCTTAATGATCCTATACAATCACCACAAGAGTGCAGAAGGATCCACATTGTTCACTGGAGAGTAGGTTTGTCGTAGGCAACTGTAAAACTGTGAGTGGTTAAAAGTCACTGCATCAAGGAATCCTCATTTTCATTAAGTCCTACTCACCTTCAGAAGCTTTACTAGCAAGAAAGCTGAAGCAGATTACTAGAGGAATCATTTAAACTATGGGAACAATTATCTTCCTTCTTCATTTGTCCTTTCATATTTCAGTGCTACAGTCCCAATTTCTCCTGTCCTTTAACTACCTCAAGCAAGCATTTCACATTTAGGCAGCTTTCTTCAACTCAGCTTTTCTACCCAGTACTTGCAGAGATGCTAAGCCTTCCAGGTGTAGGTGGAACAAGGTATATTTTACACTGATAAAGCTTAGCTGCTTAAAAGCCTAACCGAGAATGAGTCACCACAAATTTAAACCAATGTAGTTAATCAAAGTATCAATCTGTTCTTATCAAGCACAATTTAATCCAACCTGCTAACATGAAAGTAAGAATGTCTTGTGCCTTGTTCCCACAGAGTCTGCCTAAGGATCTCTCTCATCAGAAAAACTAGACACAGTATGTTTTATAATGAGATAAAAAAATCTTCCTGTCCCATCTACAGTCAGCCTGCTTCAGTTAATAAAACACAATTCATCTTTTATCAAATGTCTGGGGAGCTACACCGCTATAATATTTATTGTAGATTCACATTAGCTCAACCAGGCTACCACTAAGCTCTTCTTCATGAGATCTACATAATCCTACAGTATTATACATTAGGAGGTCCAGGTTCCAGCATTAAATAACTTCATAGTTCTCCAGACACATGAACAGGCAATTCCCTCACATCAAGCAAGCAGCAGTGACACCCCCAGGCCCAGCTGACAGCCCCAGCCCAGCAATGCTACACCGGCATAAACAGGCTTGCTTCAAGGGCAAGCAACAGGATCAGCTCCTGCGGCAGCCTATGCACTGGGACACAGGCTAAGCCACATCCCAGGACCTCAGAGACTCCCACTGCATCGTTAAGCCAAAATGAACGAACAGAGATGCCAGTTACGTAGTATGGTCCAAAATGCATTGATGAGTTAGGTTAAAATTACGCACAGTGTACCCAGGAAGGTAAAGAGCTAACCAGCAAAGATGGTTCAACAAAAGGTCACGTTACCAAAGCAGAGAAATGGCACCAACTGCTCAAGGAAACAGGAATTAAGCAACATAGAATACTTGACAGAGACCTTGATTTGCTCAGGAAAGGCCCAACTTAGCTGTTTCACCACAGGGTATGCTCATCTACCACACTCATTTGCACACAGGCAATTTCACTGGAACCCGAGAGAATACGATTACTGAAGCCATGCTTCCAAAGTCCCAGAAGGAATGAAATACATATTCATATCGCCAGGTCATAATTCTGAAGCTAGAGAAACAAAAAAAATATGGTTGTTATTCCAATGGTATGACTTGATCCTTTTAATAAGAGATAGGAAATACAATAAACATGTTTCTCTGTTGTATTTTATATTCTCACATTTAGCCTACTACAGAAATGCAACAATTCAGTAACAATTAGTGGTTGAAACACAGATTACATTGGTTAAAACTGTAATAATAGGATAGCAGCTAGAGTTCTTTAAATCCAAGATAGATACCTCTCTATTCTCAACAGCATTCTGGCACAGGATGACCGAGGTGTCTAGTCTGCTACTAGAGAAAAGGATACTAAAACTGAACTTTAAAAAAAGGCCTTAAAAAAAGCAGTTCAGAAAAGCTCTTTTCTACCTACACACTAAATAATGTAGATGTCATTGAACTGAAATCAGGTCAAAGGCTTTAGCTTTGCTGGTTCATTTCCACATCACCAACAAAACTGACCACCCTGGAAAAGACTACTTACACAGAAAAATATCCAAGGCCCACAGACCAAAGCATTTGGTGTTGCACTGTGTGAAACAGACATTAAAAGCAAAACAAATCTCAGCTTAAAACTTTGTACTGCAAATGTTTCCATACCAAGTTTTAAAGAGAAACAAAACAACCCCAGAGGGCGCAGCACCCATTGCTGAATGAAAGAATTGACTTTCTATTACTTCACATATAGTGAATTACAAATATCCCATGCTATATCTATACTAGTAACTTTTTTCTGTAATTGAGGTGAATTACTGCTAAAAAGTTGTTGTCAAAGTCCTCATCTTTACTGAGAATCTGTACAGAGTTCATTTCAAAATTCATCACTATCCGGAAGTGAGAAGGAGCAACACACCAGAAAGCAAACATTTGACAAAACCTACTTTATGGTCCATTATGGTAGTGGAAGAAAGAAATCAAAGTGACTGCACATACATTTTGCTTTCCAAGATAATTCTGACACCTGTGTGACAAAAAAAACTTGGGCCCAACATCCTCAGAATTTAGAGAAACCACATGCTTCCTGAAGTTGTGGTGCTGAAGTGATGGAGTATTTTTTTGTTGTTTAGATTGGTTTTAGAAAGGTAAAATGGTTCCTGTAGCTGAAAGTACAAAATAAATTCATAGAAAATTATTAAGTTGCCTTTCTAGAAAGTCTTCCTGACAGGAAGATGAATGAGACCAGCAAAGCAGTAGAAGACTCTAAAAATCTGAAGATCTAAAACTATTTCAGAACACTAGCATAAAGAACAGGAAATACTACCTTCCCAAGAGAAAGACTGTCTAGAAAAATGTTATCAATATACCTGTATTTATCGTATGTAGATTACAGAAAACAAGATTAATATATATATCTTATGGCTACAGCAATAATGTGTAAGACAATTTTTCAATTAATTTGTGTACATGTAAAATTATTCATTACAGTAAGCATAAGAAGTCCAAGAATAATATTCTCAAGTGTACAAAGTGACATTAAAGAAGACGTGCATGCTTTCAGCACTAATCACAACAAAATGCAAATACACATATATTCTAAACATTCTTCTTCATGACAGAGAAGCCACTGTTGGGGTTGGGTTTTTGTTCTTTTACTGTCCCAGTTTAATGAATTTTCCCCATTATCATGCTAACGAAGCCTGGCGGCTACGCCCAGGATCTTTTGAGGTATATAGACAAAGGGCTTCCAGGGCGGGGGGAGGGCGGAGGGCTACTCGTGCATCCGGCAAGCTCAGGGAAGGAGGAACTGCCATCTGCAGCCCACGTAGCACGGAATGTGGGGGACCCAGACGCTCTGCGACCGGACTGCCGTGCATCTGCCCCGCTCCAGCCTCCTACCTCTGAGGATACAGTTGATGACCAGGACCCAAACGGGCGAGGAGCTGCCCCTCCAGCCTGCTCCCACCTGAGACACAGCGCGGCCGCTGCCGCCCCACCCTGCCCCTCCGCTCCCGCCTGCTCTCCGCAGCTGTGCAAGCTCTGCCACGTTTTCCACCACCGGGAACACAGGCAGTGTGTCTGCGGCTAAAGAAAGGACTGGAACTGAGTTACTTGTTCTGTTTTGTTGCTAATTTTAATAACTGCTGTTGTTTCTGTTTGTATGGTTAGATATATTAGTAAAAACCTGTTACTCCTACACCCTTATCTCTGCCTCGGAGTTTCTGATTCAAACAATTATAATACTTGTGAGGAAGAGGAATTAAATTCTCTATTTCAAAGAGGAGCTTCTGCCTTCATTGGCAGACACCTGTCCTTCAAACCAGGACAGTCACAATTTTTTTTTTTAATTTCCACATTCTGAGTTCATTCTGTGTGTTCGAAATATAGTTCAAACACAAGAATCAGCAGTAAAGCACCATTAAGACTGCCCTGATTATCTGACCAATAAACAAAGAAACCAAACAACAAACTTCCCAAGAGGATTGCTGCCAAGTTTGCACTGAGAAAAGAATTTCCACCCTGCATATGGAACTGTTCTCTTGTTCACATGCACATGATACTTCTCTTTATGTTTCTCTTTCAAACTAAAAGCATCAGAAAATGACAGAATAGTCCATAAAATTATGTATGTTATGTATAGAATGGTTATTGCATACTTGTTAACATAATAATCTACAAACATATTTATTTCTCCTCCCAAAACTTCATTCACATTACAAAGTTATCTTTTTCTCCGAAGAACATCAGTTTATAACTATCTAAACTTAAGTCCCTATATCATAGTAAAACCCTCCTATACCTCTCAATATGTTCATTATAGTACACGGACTATAACAATTGACTAGATAACTTTTATCTGTCATTTATCTTCTGTATACAGTTACTGAAACAATTAATTTTAGAGATAATTACCATCCCAAGCTACTTATCCACCAAGTCAACATGATTTCCTACACTTTGAAATGATAGCATGTTAGTGACATAATGAACTAATGAACAAAGAGAATGAGCAAAAGTATCTTGTCACAGAGCTTCAGGACAACTGTTTCAGTGCACTATAGAATGGCAGAAGCCCATCACAAATTACTCCTCAGACTTAGTCAACTCAATGAGCTACTAAAACCTGAAAGGTTATTTTCTTGTCTCGCCCTATGTACATCTATCACCTCATATTAGGTAGGCCTCGTGGCAAAATTTATACTTCTAAACATAAATGTATTTTTGTCGGTTTTCTTTCCTTCTTCAAAAGAATTAAAAGAAAGATAGAAACAACAGAACCAGTATTGTTTGCATCAGACATTTCCAGCTGAGCCTGGAGAAAGCTCCAAAAGCTAGTGAACTTCCTTTGTCTGAAATTATGTTCTAGTTGGACAAAGAGAAAGCCACTTGCAAAATTCTTTTTATGATTTGCAATAGTCAAATTTGGGCAAGACCACAGAATAAACATTAGGGTTTAAGATGAGACACACAAATCATTATATCTCACTGTACACTGAAGAGCAACAGGGTGGAAGAATAAAGCAGGGGAATGGGAAAATGAACACTTCCTTACAAAATCCTATCTACCTCTCCAGCTCCCCATTCCCAATGCATAAAATCCCAGGTATTCATGTCATAGGAAAACTGCACAGAAACACTGCCCTCTTTCTCCCTTTCTATTCCAATTCAAGGCAGACAAGCAGAACTTGAAGATTCACGTTATATTAATTCCTATAACGAAGTCAAGAACCTCAATAAAATAACAAATCTATGAGCACAGTTCCATGGAAAAACAACCTCACCCCCTGTAGTGACACTCTTATTTTAAAGTATTTGTACAGATTTGCACATTGGGTGGACTTTGGCAAACCATAGCTTTCTATATGTAGGTTAAATTTTTTGCTTTTAATACAGATGGTAGTAAACAAGAAAATCCAAAATTGAGTGTTGGCATTTTTATGATGTTTAGTGTATAAAAAGCCAGATCAAAGAAAAATCTACATGCCATTTATCTTTCTATTTCTATTTAGTTACATTGCATTTTATACAGGTGGCAGATATTTTTCCCTTGAAGCTTCTCCATCTTTCCTAGGAATAAGATTATTTGTGTCATGTAATTAGTGCTAAGCTTTTCATTAGACAGAATGCAAATTAACTCTGCATCTCTGATCTCTTAACATAAGGCTACTCTACTACAAAAATATTTTACGCTCGCACATCACCTAGTCTGCTGCAACTGAAAACTGAATATCATTATAGCATCTCTCATTCCTGTGAATGCCTTTCCCTGGATAATGAAACATCTGAATGCACTACCCAAAAATGAAACATATACAATCTATACAACACCTGTCTCAGATATACTGCCAACACGCAAATAAAAGAAACTGATAAACAATCAGAGGAAGAATTAAAAAAAAAACAAAAAAACAAAAAAAAACCAAAAAAAAACAAGGTAATCTGACACTTTGATAGCAATTCTGTATAATTTTTTTTCAGTCTTGCTTTTGAACCTTTGAGAAAACATGAACAGGAATACAGATGTCTTTCTAGTCCAGGAAGGAATGCAGATAAACTAGCAATTGTCACACCCTAGAGAGTAAAAGAAGGCAAATAATCTAACAAATTGCAAATGACAACTATTCATCCTATACAAGGAGTGCTCTGAAAAACACAGAAACTCACAAAAGTATCTACTAAAAGGTGAAGTAAGTATCAGATTCAAGTAAAAATAAAATCTAGTTACTATTTAAAATTTTTAACATTCGGAATGAACAGTACTGACAGCCTAGTAAATAAGAGAGTTGGAATGTCAGCCCTGGCATTCCTGCCTGCACAGTTCTGAAAGTGGAGAGTGTATGGAGAGTCTGTGTATGCCTTGAGGAACCCTGCAGCTTCTCACCTCCTCTTCTATGCTTCTGTGTAAGGCTGACACAGCTGCAGAAGCTACAGTATCCCACAGTCAGATCTGACACACCAGTCCTCAGAGAGCTCCCAAGCTGAAGACAGAAGCAGTTCAAAGAGGCACAAGAATGTCTGTATACACAGACTTTGAATAGCTGTAACCACAGCATGCTGGAAGTGAGATCTCCAACTTTATTCCTGAGGACATGGTTCTTGACAGTGAATTTAAAAAAACATTATTATTTTTCCAACCTCTGAATTGTAGAAAGCATATGTCAAACCAATTTTTTGTTTTGACGCATCAGTTTTGAAAGTACCTTAAAATATGCAAAACTGTTACATCATTCACCAGCTACCCCTCTGCTAAAACAAAACTTACAGCATTTCCACTGTCACCACATACACTGTCATCTGCATTCTGTTTCATCTTAACCTTGCCCCACAGATAACATTATACTTGCACAGTAATTCATGCCACAGCCACTGCAATATTAAAGCCCTTCCCTGCTGTTTCAGAACTGTCAGGCAGTTCAGACACCCCTGCTGCTCTCAAGCAGACTTTTACTCTGAAAGACATTACCGTCAGTCCTGAGAGTCAAAGAATACCCCAGAAAGCCCTCCGGTGACTTTATGAAGCATTTGCATACAACCAAGTGTCTGTGCTGAAAAAACTAACTGAAAATGTGTTACTAGTAAGTCAGCACAAAATCAAATATATATGGCTAATGATAAATTAATGAAGGATAGAAGAAAACCCTGACCTTGTGAGACCACACCTGGAATGCTGCACCCAGGTCCACAGTCCTTGGCACAAGAAAGACATGGACCTCTTAGGGCAGGTCCAGAGGAGGGCCATAAAGATAACCTGAAGGCTGGAGCACCTCTCTTGCAAAGACAGGCTGAGAGAGCTGGGGTTGTTCAGCACAGAAAAGGCTTCAGGGAGACTTTCTAGTACTTTAAGGGGACTTACAAAAGGAGGGAGAGCAATTTTTTACATGGACAGACAGTGATAGGACAATGGAAATGTTTTGGAACTACAAGAGGAGGGGTTTAGATTAAGCGATAGGAAGAAGTTCTTTACTCAGAAAGTAGTGAGGCAGTGGAACAGGTTGCCCAGAGAAGCTCTGGATGCCCAATTCCTGAAGTATTCAAGGCGAAGTTAGATGGGGCCCTGAGCAACATTGTCTAGTGAAAGGTGTCCCTGTCAATGGTGGCAAGAATGAAACTGGATAATCTTTCTGGTTCCTTCCAACCCAAGCCATTCTTGGATCCTATGAAAGCCTCTCTTCAGGAGCGTGAGTACCAAAGGCACATATAGCTGCAACAATCAGCCTAATTAGAAAGAATCAGTCCTCAAAGTTGCCAGCATTTTAAAATGAAAACCACTGGATTCCATGTGTACATATGGGGTTGTGGCAAAGCCACTCCATCCTCTTAATTCTGTAGGACTCAGAGACAAATCTGTGGTTTTCTCTAACTAGGGAAAAAACTGAGTTTTCTCTTTGACAATCTATTTACCTACCACCAGACCTTTACTAAGATCAACACAGAAAATACAGTACAGTACTGTGAAGGATGACTACCAGCATAGTCCATCTACACCTAAAAGTAGTGAACAGGCTCTGTGCCCATGTGAGGACAGTAGCTGGTGCTATTAAAATACACAGCTAGCATCCCTCAGCACACTACAAAGAGATTTAAATATCAGCTTAATACACTATGGTAAGAACAGAGATATCCCCTGCACCCCTAGCTCCCTGTCATAACAGACCACATGAATCTGAAATACTTCTTTAATGTTGCTCTAGAAAGAGATGTAAACAAAACAAAAACAAAAAAAAAAAATCAACCTGAGAATGCTAGTATAAATTTTCCAAAATAAAGACCACATGGAAGCAAACCTGAAGCAAATTGGCTTACAAGCGGAATGACTGAGTTTTGTTGCCTCAGACACCAGAATCACCCCTACTCACTCCCACTCAGTGAATCTTAACAACACTTATTGAGAAATCTTCAAAGCTTGAAAGCTTCTAGAATTGAACAAGTTTCTTTAGACTTAGACAATGCTATATGAGCAAGGGGGGAAAGCATCAAAACTGGACTTGCTAGAATAATTACTTCAGATTTGCTCAGTTTCCTCTTACTTGCTCTAAATAATATGCAGGGCACATAATGATCATCATCATCATGAGCTGCAATGGTAACTGCTTGCATATAAGAGCTCAAGCCACAAGACCTTACTTTCTCCTCCAATGCTCTTCCCTTTTACATGAGCCTGAGGCAAATGACTCATGAGCCAGGCCGGGCAGGCCCTGAGGCAGGGCTCGAGAAGCCCTCTGGGCCCCATTTTCCACTAGGGCTCCAAAAGAAAGGGGAAAGGGAAGTGCGTTGATAAGATCCTAGCCCCCCTAGATCAGTCAGGAAGCCCACAGCTTGGCAAAACCTTGCCCTGACACCAGCCCGGAGCAACTCTGGGCAGCTGGGCTCACCCCACCACCCATGCGGCCTGAGGGAAGACAGCTGGGCCCTGTTCTGGCAAGGCCTTCCCCCGACCCTTGCCTGCTAGGCAGGGTAGAGGCAAGACCACCAGCTCACAGCTGGAATTGAATGCAGAATGTCAGAAAACAGCCATGGTGCCAGAAAACTCACTGCTGCTTTCTGGCTGGGCATTTACAATCCTAGTCCAGCCCCAGAACAGCCTGAAAGACTCTTTAAGGTAAATATCTCCAGCCAGCCACCTGGAAGAAATCACAGGACCATCAGCTGCCCGGGCAAGGTATTAACTGTTTCACTGCCCAGAATGGGATTCGCAAACACTTTGCTCTCTTTCCAGAGTGACAGAAAAGAACCAGGATGATGATATGCACAGAAACAGCATGAAAACCCCGAGGTAAGACAAAAGGAAGAGTCAAGTCCCAGATGAGGGAGTGTGAAAAACATGGTTTACTGTCTTGAGAGAATTAAAAAGGTTTAATAAAGAGACGATAGGAGACAGAATATAAAGCAAAGGATTAAAACGGCTGGGTGCTTGGCATGCTGCTAGGAGCACACTACTGCTTTGGGAACATCCTTTAAAATATGTTTTACATTTCATTTATTTGTTACATATTTATAGACTTTTATGCATAGTTAATTTTTTTTAGGAACTGTTTAGCATGGCTACTTTTTGGGTTTGCTTTTTTAGAGCATGCATGTTTTTTGGCTTGTGGTTTTATTTTTATTTTTTTTTATTTGGGTGGTGGTCCTAGCTGGTGAGTGTTGGTAATTGTTGGGGGTTTTATTGCTGCAGGGTTTTTATTACTTGTTTACACGCTGTTATTTTGACTAGGCAGGTAGTTTAAGCATACTATTTTTAAAAAACTTATGTTTAACTTTTACTATTCACAAAGACTATATCCATATAGAAATGCTATTTTAACATTATACATATAGCATTTATCTCAATACTTGCAAAGAGCCAACAACATGTCATACATTTATAACAGGGAAGGAGGAAAGTTGTGGACTGAAATTTCTCTTTTCTTTATGGTATGGAAAAAAGACTCTTGTTTCCCTATAACACATAAAGATAAAATATTCGATCCACACCATAATATAACTGTAGATATAAACAGAGGCATTGGTGTTAGAATAAGTAAATATTAAAATGGTTGTGATCCTCTAAGATTAAATAGTGAGAAGATGAAGACCCCTGCTGCTCTCCAGGGAAGAAGAAAAATCTTTGTTTTCAAAGATGAAGAGAGCTTTTTGTTTAAACTCTTGTAATCCTTAAAGTACGCCCCTTAAGTTGATATAGTCCTCAATAATAGTTGTGAGAAAACCGTAGGTTGAGGAAGGGATTTTTACATGGTGATGAGATTTCCATTCTCCCAAGTGGCTGATCACTGTGACATCGAAACCACAAGAAAACTGTTTTCTTGGGTGGACATCTCCACAGACTGAAGAGATAAGTCTCCTCTCCCAAGTGAATTAGCAAAAGACTTTTTTAAAAAAAGATGGTAAACTGACTGATTGTTTTTCTGTACATTGCCAGTGTGAAAGAAAAGGAAGTGTATTGTGAAAGTAGGAGTGTTCTAAAAGTTTTATTCTGAGTTTTATTATTTTTTCTTATAGTTTCTTGTAATAAAGTTCTTATCTGGACCATTTAAAGTTGAGCCTGTTTTGCCTTCCTCCTAATCCTATCTTACAGCAAGGAAATTTCAAATTGACAAACCAAAACCACTACAAAAAATTGGTTTTTCTGCCTAGTTAAACCAAAACCACGACAAAGAGTCACAGACGTTTGGAGAGCTCTGATTATTATTAAATCAGAAAGTCAACATTATTCAGTTGACTGTCTGGCTGCTTATCTCTCCCAAAAACTCTCAGAATCCCTATGCACCACAGTCTTAGACTTACAGCCCATCACAAACTCCTATTTGGCAAAACATTTCTAGATCCAGGGCCTACTAGTAATGAATTCTCACCTTACATTAATTTCTGTATTTTGGCATTGTGCAGAAGAGATAAGACACAATCAAGGCCCCCTAAATGAAAAAACATAAATATATGAAATATTCCAGAACACCATTGGGAGAATTTGATGCAATGTATGGCAATTATTAGATTGCTATTTTGCTTAGCAGATCAAAGGATAAAATCAGCACATGATGCAGCCATGATTTGGGAAGCACAGTCTTATTAAAGACTAATGAGATAAATGAGTTAAAATTTACATTTTGCTCCATTGATAAGGCTCATTGGCACACTTAACTACAACACCATGGTTTGAGTATTAAACTCACTTATTAATGTCTAGTAAAGCTAATTATAATGCTGAATGGCATTAAACCATAATAACCGAGCAGGATGTTATAATCACAACTTTTAGTATTACTGTAGCTCTAAAGTTGAGTTCTGCACCTGGAAATAAACACCTGTTGAGGTCATGGTACGAGAAAGCACAAGCCTTCTGTGCCTTTTTCCCAATCCTTCCAGGAACCCAAAGCCATGTTCTCCTAACAATGCAACATTGACATAAACATTACTCATTACTATGATTTCAACAGTGTCTGTCTTACTGCAATAACAGCAAGGATTAAGTGACAAGTATTTTTGTATCTACAGCATATTAAATTACACTTGATATATACATATACTCTCTAATCCTTAACACAGAGATACTAACGAAATTAACAACAAAACCCTGGAAACCACTCTTGGTTTTTTTCCTCACCTTTTTCACCATCTTCTGTCAAAACTACTAATATAACTATAAAAAACCCTCCATTTTCTGGAAAAGATATTGGAAATACACTTTCTACCTTACACTAGCCTATCTTGTGCCCCATCTATGTAAGTGCTTGAATGAACAACAATTATTTTTAAGGGTAACGTAAGAGGACAAGGACCATAATATTATTTCCATTTTAATCTCCACAATGTATTTGTCCTGTGACAGCAATGGAAAGAAGATGAGATGGGATAATTAAGTGTCAGCTGTGGAAGGAGCAGAAACCCTGACAGGGCCTCCCTGGAAAATCATCCCTTAGATAAGAAATTGCTTCCTTAGAATGACGAATACTAGAAATATTTTCACCCCCTCTTGCAGACCCCCAATTCATCTCTTTGTGAGCTAATTGGTCCTTTTTTGATCCCTTGGGTGATTGGTCACTCTTTACCTAAAACCTTTAAATAGCTGGTTAGCTTTTCAATCCTTGATATTACTGGTTCATTTTCTAAGGCATCCTAACCCTATAAAAGCCCCTTTAATACTGCATATATTCAGACTGCTGCCTTGAATCCCTTCATAGAAGAAATAAAGTATCTACAGAACACCTATGCAGCTTTCTCAATCTCTATTCTCTGCTGGCTAAGAAGGTACTTTGCAAGCAAAGATCACAAAAAGAGCTAATAGCCTATATTCTAAGCTTGCTTGCATCCCAGTAACTTGTGGCTGAAATCTGCCAGAAGCACTAGGAAAAGCTGTTCCTTACAGAACTTATCTGGGCTTGTTGTGGCAGTTTGGGGCAAAACCTAAACCCCTCCAGTCACAGCCAGCTATCCATGGATCAACAGTACCCAGTGTGAGGACTTACATGTCCCAGTCCAAAACCAATTTGCAGTCAGCACAAGCTTGAGGTACACAGTTCCTCCGGGATCTTCCCATCCCAACACAAGAGTGGTGCCAGCTCTCCTTCCTCTAGGGGAATCATATACAGGATAGCAAAACAACTATCATTACCTTTTCGAAGTAGAATATAAAGAATGACAACAAAAAGCATAAAAACACTGCAGATAAAACATCCACTTTTTATTTGTAAGGTAATACTCAAAAGCAGACATTCATTACATATGCAAAAAAGGCACTGCAGAACAATTAGATTTTTTTCTTCTGTGGGGAAAAGTGAACAGGCACTTGCGCTGTGACAGTAAAAGAAACTAGCTGAGCAAATCATGTGTGAAACATTAAATGCAACTGATTTTTTGAACACACTTTTGTTCCTTTCAATTTATCACCTGATTTAAACATTTAGCCTGTAACATGATCCATTCCACTTTCTTCAGCCCAGCTTTAAAATACAGGCATGCCATATTTCAGCAGTAGGAGCAAAAAATGCTGTGGAGGTCAGAAAGAAAAGATTTGATGTATGGCTTTCTGTGGAGCATCCCACTGCATTCCTGCTTGCAGGAAGCTGTGAGTACTGCCCAGCATCCCCAAGCCTGTGCTGCAGCTGAAAAAAAAAAAAAAAAAGACCAGTGGTAGATTGTAGATGCCACAAGCTGACCAAGCCAGCTGAGCCTCCATCAGAACCCTTTAGTATGAATTATGCCAAGGGAGGATACACCCTGTCCCTTCCCTCCTGCTCTGCCATGCTCTTCACGTGGGCCCCATGGCACATAAGGTCCTGAAGCCAAACCTAGAAAAGAGTGTTTGTTGAGGGCTCAAAGTATCCCTCACAGAAATGTGTCATGAAAATGGATACTTGCAACTTTGAAAACACAGAACCATCTTTCCCTAAGGAAAAACCCTGCCAGCCTAATTCCACAGGAGCAATTCTCTCTCAATGCAGGCTCTTCCCACAAAGCAGAAAGTGCCCCTTCAGTCTTTTTCCTCCAATACATTGTGTTGGATGTGGCTTTTCCCAAGCCATTTTATGAGTATGGTTTGTTTACTAAAAGCATAGTCAGAGAAGCTCCTCCAATTACTATTTCAATGTAGGCACTGTGAATCTAAATGTTTCAATACTCTCTGCATCTGTAATCAACAGATACCCCTGAAGGATACTGCATTTTTAAAGAAGAGACAGCCAACAGCACAGTATTCCCGCAGGCAGGTTTTTCAGAAAAAGATATGTGGTAAATAATTAATTTTCCAAGGTTAACTTGAGTTCCAGACTAGCATTTGTGAGCATCAATGCCATGAAAAAGCAACTAACAACTCTAGTTTGTATTCTTGTGCAGTAATGAGCTTTGCCTTACATGCAAGCACTGACAGCGAAAGTTTTATCGTCTCAGAAACAGAAATGGTAAAGAACACTTATAAAAGTCCAGCAAAATCTCTTCTGTGAAATTCAAAGAAACCAGAAGTCTTTGCTTGGCTACTACTGTTTTTTTAAAGTATTTCCCTCTTTGACAGATAATGAGCCAAATACAGATAGATGCTGAGCACTGATGTCAGACTGCAGCACAAGAAATAATCCACAGTATAATCCACTCCACAAATAATTAAAGACATCCTTTGCTGCTTACCATGTTTTCTTTTTCTGCATTACAGATGTTTGGCATGAATGGTGGGGACAATTCTAAACACAGGGAAAGGGCAGCACATTCCTGACAAATCTTCTTGTTAAAATTGATCTTAAGCTCAGCAATTTAATACATTGAGGTTTCAAAAAGTTCATAAAATGTTACAAATACTACCAGTATATATTCAGCATTCGTGGCTTGAAGTGACTGAGCTTTTACATAGACTATCAACTGTGATCTAATTATTTTTCCACTTCTATTTGTTGCCTCAAAGGTGCTAGAAGATCATAACAAAGAATAGTTGGTACAATTGGGAATAAGTTGGCAATAAAGAAAAGATTTTGCAGAAGATATTTTTGCAGAAGATATTAATTTTCCCTGGAAATGGTTCATAAATAAGGACTAGAAAATCTAAAAATCTGTTTAAGAAACAAACAGCTATAGGCCCTTCTTTTGTTGGACACTGTCTTGGAGTGACTTTATGATGCTTGTATCCCCAGCCACCTGTTCTGTTGGTGTTGAATATTGAGTTCTGCAGCTGTAAGACTGGTTCCATGAGTGAAGGGGGAGAGAAGAGGCGCAGAGTTTGTTAGCAGAGACTGCACTTGCTCCCCTGCATCCTTCACACAGACTGTGTTGTCTTTAGTGGACAGCAGGAGAGAGCCCTCCTTTGCTCTTGGTTAGCTCTGGTTAGCTGAGGCAGAGAAGCTCCCTGGACTGTGTTTTTTTTTTCTTTTTCTTGGAATTGTTTGAACCTGCTCTGGACTAAAAACCCAGAGGAGCACCAGGAGCTTGTACCCATGGCCCACTGGGGCCTGGCTGAGCTGTAGCATTTCCCAGCACCAGAGGGACTGGGAACAGACTGAGGGAGCCAAGCTGCAACCCACGGGGGGGACTTTCTGAATTTGTCATCTCTTTGGAGCAGCGAGAGGTTTTGTTGCTTAGTATTGTTCATTTTTGTGCTGGGAAGTGCTTTGCCTGTTAAATAAACAGTTTTTTTCCACTTCTCTTTGAGGAAATATTTCCCCGAACCAGTTGGGTGAGGGACTGCTTGAATTTGTTTCCTAAAGGGACCCCATTCAGAGGTTTCTCCCTAAATTTACCCTAAACCAGGACAGACACAAATAATGATTTTTCACACTTCTCTTTGAGTTCAAAATAACAAAGAAACCCTCTAAGAAGCACAGCACAAGGATCCAGGCACAAAATTAACCCAGTTCAGCTCTAACCAATTCCTATTCTCTCTAACTTTTTTAGTTCTATATAGGCTCAATTTACAGTATGTCAATGCAAGAGAAAGCTTTAAATAATTTCTTCTACCACATTTTTATGAAAGTAAGTGTGGCATACACCTATCTCTTATTTTTCATTTGCACAGAAATGCCACAAAGTCCTACTTAAAGACATTTTCATGGCACTAGCAATAATCTAATCAAATCTCAAACCAACAGATTACTCTAACAAGGACTCATGTAGAATTTGATCTTCAGAGACAGAATTTTCAAAATAATGAAGTGTTTGGAACATGCTCTTCTCCAGAGAGAACACTGCTTAAAAAACAAGAGTCTGCTTTTCTTAAGTAAATTACTTTAACTAAGAATCGTTCAAGAACTGACTTGATCCTCCACAGAATGTCCAGAAAGTACAGAGAATGGAACCTTGCTTTGAAATCAGTTTTAGAAAGCAGCCTCATGGAACCCAATAGGCAGACTAGAGGGAGTACCTCAAATATTGGTGCTGGAGAGCACAGGTGTTACGAAGAACACCAAAAGGTTTACTGCTCACAGAAGTTAGGTCGTCTGCCAGAAGTATTTAGGTTGTGAACCTGTTTGGAGTCTTCACTCAGTTCCCCACTTGAGATTGTGAATTTAACAGAATGTCTACTGGTTTTAGAGAAATGTCTGAAAGATTAATACTGTTCTTAGGACTGTCAAAATATAAAGGATCATATGAGAAGCAACTGACTAGTGGAATAATTAGCAGCAGGGAATAGAATTATGCAAAGCCTTCAGATTCCAGGCAGAGCTATCAATTACATTTACATGTTACAAATGACCTTGCTGATGAAGTGCAAGATGGAAACAGGAAGTCACCTTCAAGTATTCAGCACCTTAAAGCACATTTGTAATGGAGTCAGCCGGGGTATCTGCTTAGTTGTTGGAATAATTTAAAATGTGCACTAATATTTGAAATTATTCTATGACAATTGAGCATTCAGCTAAAGGGGCTGAGATAAGCCTTGACAATTCTAGATAAGAAATGCTAAGCAATTAATAGAGGTATCCAAACACTAACCTTTAAATTCACTTAGGCTGAATTTTCTCTTGCAACTCTTACCTTTCAAGCTTATAACTGAGAACACTAGGAAAGTCCTGCTACAAATCACAAACACAAACCCTGTGCTTTGTTTTCAAGCCAACAGCGAGTAGATGAACCCAAAAAGCAACAGAATACAGAAATAATGGCTGAATTTCAATAGGTTTGGCACAGCACTACTACAACTGAATCCAAATGGTTTTCTACAGAACAATTCAAGTAGCAGCAACACAAAGCACTCAGCTTCATAGGAGTCCTTCACATGGTACCATTCACAAACTAAGCCTAGGTTTCTGCATGTTGCGAGATTATGTCCCCCTCACCAACAGGGCAGTATGAAAAGCAGAAAAGGCCTTGGCTCAAAGTCCTGGTCAGCAATAACAAAAACCAGTGTGTCCAGCACAAATCCAAAACACAGTCTCACACTCATCACTGAAAACTAGCTCTACCTAAGCCCAAATCAGTACACCACAAAAATCCTAGATCTGCAGAGCAGTTTGTCAAAGGACCGAGTAACTTCATACAAATCAGAGGTAAGAGAGGATACTGAGATTTTGTTTTTGAGATGTTTCAGTATTTGGGTAAATACAACTTGCAAGAACATCCCATGTGTTCAAATGACTCCTCAAAATCCACAGGAAACAACTACAGTAAAGACTAACTATAGCTGGGGACTGAGACCTGTTTTGATTTTTACTAGAAACCAAAAAAAAAAACTACTTCCACATTCTCTTCTTCTCAGACAGGATGGAAAAGGTAACCTTTGTCAGGGTTAGCTCAGCCAGCGGCCTCTCTCACCCTGGCAACTGCTTTTATATACAGCAGGGAGACTGAAGAGGTAGAGCAAAGCTTCGTATTACTCCCTCAAGCTCAGGACTTTACAAGGAATACAGTCTTTTTCCACTTTGCATACCACAACAACTCAAAAACTCCCTAGTGCAATGAATGATGTCCTTTCCCCCTTCCCTCCAGCCTCCACAATGAAGAAGTATTGCTGTATCCTCTGACAGAAACTTCCCATCCAGTCTTGGCAAACAGGATTAACATAGAAAAACCCAACCTTCCTTTTTTCCTTTTCCCAGGCAAAAAGCAGTGGGAAGAAGAAAAACAGAAATGGAAACCAAAGATAGATTTATATGACTTACTGTGATTAACACACTGATCAGCCTCTTCTGTACTGTACAGCAGTGTTAAAACCCCTACCATCACCCTGCACACACACAGCAATACACACCCAATCCAATGCACGCTGCTGTCAGGAGTTGAGCTGCTGCGTACTAATACAGAGGCAGATTTACTGAACAGGTATTTCTAAATTCATGTTCAAACCCTTTAAGTGCCATACCTTAGATGGGTATCAAGTCCTCCATATCTACCAACTGAACATAAAAACTGCAGTTTGAGATGCAGATATCTTTCTACTAAAAAAAAATTGAACAATTACATATGCATTAAATAAACCTTAAATGTCCTTCATTCTTTATGTGCCAAAACATTAATAAAGAAATCCATCAAATCCCCCTCAGAATAAAAAGAAAATAAACAAACAAAACTCCCAGACATGGGACTAGCTTACTACACATTATTAAAATGCCAAACACAGTAGGTTGTTCATTTTTCACTTGAAGTAACTGCATAACTTGGTTGGGGAACTATTCATTTCTAAAAACTCTGTAGCCGTTTCATTTCGCTTTCATTTTCTATCTTCCACAAGTCAAAATCATGTAGTTTAATGAAAAGTTACGAAGTCCTTAAATACCAGATACAGATAGGATGAGCTGTGAGTGATTCTCACCAAAGCTAATAAGCAAGAAATATACAGAGATACTAGTATAATAATGTATTTTTATCAAAACTAAGAAATAATTTCTTCTCCCTATAAACCCAAGATACACTTTCAATCTTTTGCCATCTATCTATGCTATGCATCATGAGGATAAATGGTGGTAAGTGAATGGAAACAGAATGGTGGTAAGACAGTGACACTTAGGAGTACAAGCAGCTTAAAGAGTACTCCGAGTATAAGCATAAGTGTATGAGCAAGAAAATAATTACCTATATTCTACAGGCAAACACAGCACAGCCCGGGGGACAGATTCCTTTGCTGTGAAAACCCTCATACTAATAACTATGCAGGAGTCAGGGTCTGGAAAGGATGTAAAGTCAACTTGTGGCAACTAAATTTACAATAGACACGCATTTACCTGTTGAATCTAAGTGGGAATCCCCCTTGCAGGGATCAGTTGTTCCCTACACATAATTTAAAGACAATTATTCTACATCATGAGATGCTTACTGCTTTTGTGTGCTACTACAGCAAATTTTATTAAGAGACTCAACTAAGATGATATACCATACAGGTTTAAAAAGTAAGATGCAAAAAAATCACCCAACACAAATTCTCTAACTCAGAAGGTGAATGGGGTGAATGTCCAGAAATATCCAGCACTAGGCTTGTCTCAGCTAGATTCAATGCCCATATTGTTTCAGAACACTTAAGAACGTCTGTGGAAGCTAATAGTGACATGGTAAATGAAACATACTGACAGAGCACATTGTCTTATTATTAGTAACATGCCAGGCAATACAAAAAGAACAACACATACTGTAAAAACTGCACCTACATGACTTCCCCACTTTGCATTTTAGAAGACACAGATGTAAGATACACTGCCCTATACCAGTTTAGATGTTTTTCTGGAGTACATATTTGTAAGATAATCATGCAAACACTAAAAAATTTCCATAATAATAGAAAAAACCAAAGCATTCATAAAAGAGAATAAATAATTCTGCTCTGGATTTGTTTGTTTTGGTTTGTTTTTGTTTGTTTGAGGTGGTTTTTACTGTTTGATTGATTTTTTTGTTTGTTTGTTTTATTCCCCCCTGCACACTCAGGAAGTGTGGGGGTCCAGGGTATCCCCCGGGGCTCCCTGGGGGTGCAAAAACCACCATGGCAGACCCTTCTGAGACCCCCAAGTGAAGCCCAAGTGCTCCAGGGGCTGGATTTAGCTCCTTGGGAGAATCTACCTACCCTGAGAGAAGAAATGCAAGCTTTAAAAATAAGCAGAGTGTGAATTAGATTGTTAGAGTGTAGAAAAAGTAGATTTCTAGATTGTTTATGTTATCAGCCATGAGGTCAAGATGGAGGATTTGGGGTGTGGTGGTCTCCTTCTTCTTTCTTCTTCATCTTCTCCATGTTGGGAGGAATCCTGGGAGCCACAGATTGGATGGGGACAGAGCTGGACATGGTAACAAGATTGTGTAGTATTGGAAAGTTATTGTAAATATAGAATACGTAGTTTAGAGTATAAAAGATAAGTCCTGCCTTTTGTGGGCAGACTTTCGTCCTGGTCATTGTGCTGGCCAGACCGCTGCGAGCGAGCGAAACACTTTAGAGATAAGAGACAATAAACAGCCTTGAAACCTGAACGATCGTCTCCCGTCTCCTGTTTCCGGTTTCTCTGGTTTCTCTTTGGCGGCTTCAGGAAAACCCTGCATCCCGAACCACCTTCCTATGTCCTTCTGAGAGGTCTCACGCATAAAGAGACTCTCGGACAGTGACAAGGAAGTGTTTCAGGAAAAGCCACAAGTTATTCATGATACTGATTCAGCTGCTGCCTTGCCTTTCAAACGTGCCAGACCAGTTTTACCTCATTTCTTGCAGGAAAGCAGTGCAATGGGACAGTAACTTCATCTCCCAAATTAACTATTGTTGGATACCCAGCTCTAGGCAATTGGCTTACTTTATTCCTTCCCTCCTACTTGTTTGTATTTCTCAAAATGCAGCATATTAGTCACTTGGACTGCAGTTGCTTTCCTCATGTTCTTTCATCTTAGTCTCACTGGATTTCTTCAACTGCATCTCATTAAATAGCCTGATTTTTTCTTTCCAGCTCTATGCTAGGCTGACTTTCAACAAAATGAAGGTAGATTTACACCAATGAAAGGACAACAGAATGCAGTTACATGGTCTTAGACTTTAAGAGGCAACAATGCTTTCTAGGCTATGAATTTTAATACTCAGATTAGCAAGTCATCTTAGTTTCAGTTGTATTTTTCTAAGAAAAAAAATATGTAGAGAATCCTTGATTGGTTTTTTACTAAAAGCATTGCTCCAAAAGCTGTGGTGAAGCAGCAGAACAATTCATGGCTCACACAAGAGTCCCATTCCATGTCCCACATCCCTGGCACGCTCACGCTGTAGTTCCTGCTCAGTTCACAAACAAATCAGTTCAGCAACAGATACAGGAATAGCAAAACAGAAGGGAGTAAGCCCACATCACTGCAAACTGGGAACAGAGGCTGGGGAGGTTGTGCAGCTTCCACCCTGGACAAAGATTCCATCAGCTCTGCTGCTCCTAGAATTATTCCCTGATTTTTATTAGTGTAACTGCATATTTGGAGTCAGCAAGCCAGATTCTGAAGACTTAGAGACAGTAATTAATGTCGTGTTAGTTCTTCTGCGTTAATATTAGAATAATTAAAACTTACTAGCAGCAAACGCGTTTAACGTCACTAGAACCACAAGACTCTAGGTCTCATCTAATTCCGATCTGACTAATGAAAGAGCAATATTCTCTGCCCTGGTAGCCACTGCACCTGCAGTAAGGGACACAAACTGATAAAGGAGATGTAAGGAAACATTATATGAAACACTTGCAGAACCGGATAGGAATTCATTAGATGTACTGAATATGACCACTAAGGAAAACATTCCCAGAGATTAATCTCTTTTTGCAAATAAATCAATTAAAAAATCCCGATTTTTTCTAGAGTAAACTTTTCACATCCCTTCCTCTGGAATTTAAAGTGTTCTGGTTTCTCAAAGACTTCTTTCCTGTTTTACTTCTCCAAAATTAGACCTTCACCTCTGCATTGAGCCAATTCCAAGCTAAACATGACCCTTAGAGGCCAGAATATCTTTTTGCATCTCCTCCACCCCAGCAGCTAAAAGTAGGACTGTGCCTCTCCCTCCACCTGGCCAAAAAGAAAAATAATCATGCAAAAAGCAATTCCTTATCTATTCTACCCCACCCTCAAAGGTCCTTGACACAGAGGGAACCAATTCCAAAATGCATCTACTATAGCATCATTAAAGAGACTAGCTCTCACCTTAAAATGCACTTTGGTGTACAGCTGACACAGTTTTATAAAGGAAAACAGACTGATAATGTGCAGCCTTAAAATAAGGGGAGGAGCAGGAAAGCAAGTTGTTCCTCTACGGCATAATACTTTTCTTGCTTCTGGAATGATGCCTAGCATTACTTCCTTAATCGCAGCAAAATGAAGTTTCTCTCTTGCCATTCATAAACAGCAAAAGTTAATGCTGAATTTTCTAAGGTATTTTCAGAGAGAAATACTCCAACTACTTTGGCTTTTGAAAGATTTTCCCTGTGTTGTGACCTTCATTATGACTTGGAACTGAAAAATTTCCTTGGTTATCAAGTCCCTCTCATCTGTTATCACAATTTATAATCCTTCATAAATTGATGGGGCTCCAGCTTTTTAATATTCTCTTGCATTCACTGAAGATACTTCCAAAGCAGTGAACTATTAGTCCACACACTTTTTGCCTAGTATCACATTGTAGCCCTCTCACTAGAATCACCCATAGAAGGAGATTATAGTCAGAGTGTTTTTGGAGTCTGTTTTTTAAATTAGAAGGTAAATAACTAGATCTGCAACAACTGTACTGCAATTTAAATGTTAAAGTTACTGAATTCACATGTAAAAACTTCACTACCAAAGCCTCTTTTAAAAATTCACCTATTCAGTTCCAAATGGTTGCTCAAAGGTGTACCTGAACAATTATATCATGAGCCTGAAATGAAGATCCCTCTCTCCAGCACTTCCTACAACAGCAATACTCTGCTGCTGGTGTGTAGAAAGTATATTTTGCATAAGTCACTTAAGAATCCACGACATTTTACAGATCAGCAATGTAATTTCAACACAGAGAGAGCAAACTCTCAACTCAAGCAAAGCTCATTAGGACATTAAAACAACCAGCAAAACTGATTAAATATCAACACCCTGAGATACAGTTGAGGGGTAGGGTTTTCTAAATTATGTTGTTACATGTCTTTTCAGTATAAGTGGGTAGCCATTAAGTGTGAACAACAGCTATAAAGCAAAAAAAGTCATTGAACAAAATCAATATTAAGTGGCACTTAGACCAAGTTAATTTCTCATATCTGTTTTTATATCTGAAGGATCACAAACTGCTTCATAAAGTACTCAGATTTTAATTGATATAGTGATTAAACTAACACCAACAGCTCTTCACTGAAACAAAATATTGATGTTGGTAAAGTAAATCCCAAAGTAGTGCCAATCAAGTCAATGAGTTACAGGAATTGTATCTGAAGAATACCTTTGGTCAAAGTTTTAATATCACTTCAGGTTAGCCTCCTTCTGTGGTAGGGCAGTCACCAAAGATTTCCCCTTAGCAAAAGATTCAAGCAAACACACTCACATACTGTCACACACTAACTCTGTGCCACACCTGGAATACAGTGAGAGACTTTCCCTTAATCTGGAATATTATGTTCTTACTAGGAGAGAGGCAAAAAAAAATGTGTTTCATAAAGCAGTTTCTGTGCAAGCTGCAAAAACAAAAATCTTCCAATGAGACTAGCAGTCAGCTGCACACCTTTGCAATACATGAAACAACCCACAACAGAACAGCCTGTGTGTAAAATGCACTGTAGCACTTCATTGGAAGAAAGGGGAAGCTTTTAAATTGAATGAACATAAAAAGAATACTAGAATAAATCATATTGCAAACTACATGCCAGTTTCAATAAGCAATGTCCTTCAGAAATGCTTTAACTTTTAAAAATCACCTCTACCTTTTGTTGGTTAAAATACAGCTTATTTTAGTTAATAGAGCCACAAAGTGGGACAAAACAAGTATTCTGCTTAGCTTGTATTTTGCAAACTTGAGCACGCATATAGCACTGGAATCAATTACTTTACTCCCACCCAATTTCTTCACTTTAAATCTAAAGCACTGCCATAAACTCCAATTAATCTAATCTGGATAGCAAAAAGGTTTATCCAAATTTCTTTTTCAATAATGTTACACTTAGTGTACAAATCCTTGTTTTAAAAGACTTACAACAAAAATACTCAATGTGCATTTCACAACGTTGAACTTAATATGAAACAAAGGCCACAAGCACTGCTTTAAAAAGCCCAATAGTACACTTGCAGTAGGTAACAAATTCGTTTTTCATTAATACAATTCTATTCGAAGCAAACCAGAATTTTAAAAAATTCCTGTTAGCCCAAAAAGTTGAATGACAACATACTTTCATAGCTCTGAAATATACATTACACAGGGTCCTTTAAAAATTAGAATTAGTATATGATACACTATTTAGACACCCAGAACTTCAATCTTGCATTCTCCTCCCACTGGATAGCTCTACTTCCCATCTTTGTTCCCACACAAGTGATAATTTATGACAAATTACAGACATTATTACACGCCATAAGAGTTAACAAAAGCACTGGTGATTTTTAAAACAATTTTGAAAGAAAAAGACAAAACCCACTGAATTTATGGAATGGAAAGACTACTAAATAAGACCATGGACTGCACGTGGCCAGGGACACTGCCATATGCTTGTCCTGTCCCCTACTCTCCCATCAATTCCTACTCTGAGGACAGCTCAACTTCAAAACCCTCAGTGATCCCCACTGCTCCATATACAAAAAATCTAACATCTCCATTGCTTGGCTCACGATCAAGCAGCTTGTCTGACAACAGCCATAGAGAGGTTTCTAAGACGTGTTTCTGTTCAACCAAACAGATTCAGCACTGCAAAACCAAATCAAAATCTAACGAACATTTAGCCTTCCAATTCAATCTATTCTTGCAGGTCTATATATTAAGTGTCTCTTACTAGTACTTCTTCTCTTTCATTTATTCCAAGTTTATATTTTCAAATAGTAATGCATACTTTAAAACAATTGAACTAAGCTTTACCTGAAAACCCTCTTTTTCTTAAAATATATTGGGATCTAAAGAACAATGATGCACAGGAAAACACATGTCAACTGAGAATTTGATCCTTCAAGATTTTGTTCTACAATCTTATTTTGTATTAATATTTTTCCTTCTAAGATAGCTGTCATCACAATGGTGGGCTTTTCCTCCAAATAAATGTAAAACCACTATGTTGATAATAATCAGTTTTATTATGAAAAACATGATTACTTTTTTTCCTGGTTTGCTTTTTGTGGTTTCTTTACATCTATCATAAAATCTCTGAATTTCTAACATCACATTAACCAAATCTCCTTTATTTGGAATGGTTACGTATTTCCTTACGAAATTCTACCAAGGACAATTTACACTGATTTAGTACTAAGGTGCAGCCAATTTTGGAACAATACCTACTTACCATGTTTATTTCCATGCGACCAAAGTTAAGAAAAACAGCTGTCTCTATGATCAGAAAACCAGTCATACTTTCCCATTTCCTCACGCCAGTGGCCTCTATCCACCACTGCACACTGCTAACTTCCCTGCACTGTGCTTAGTTCTTCAGGGCAAAATACACACTCACCTAATTAAACTCAAGACATAAGCAACGACAAGTAAATCAAGATGGTTGGACAAAACATTCTTTATAGCGTACCCTGGAATTTACAATGAACAGCTCACATTGTTTGATACATACACAAGTTTTTTCCTTGTTTATCTTGAGCTGAGGAAGAAAAAACACCTTATGCATTATGAAAGCCATGTATACATCTTTATAGTCTGTGAATTGCCCAGTGGATGTGTCCTTTACAGACCTCTCCCTCAGCATCACAGGGAGAGCAAATTTGTAAGCTAGTGTATAGTGACGGAATAATAGAAATCAGAACCATTTAAATTATTTATAGAACATCACTGATTCCTCAAGAAGGACATGCAAAGTAGCCTGCAACTGGCACAAGGAATCTTATGAAAGAGTAAAATCATGTAACAGCTATTTTCTATTAATACTAACATTTTGTGAAATTCAAGGCAGTTTAAAAATTATCTACATCATTAAAATAGCATCTTCCTCTATAATATTAATTTCAAATAACTGTCAGTAACCAAGTTTTTACTGGCTTGCCCCTGAGATCAAATTCACTGCTGAATGAAAAAGACATTTTCCTCCCCACAAGTCTAAGCCTTCACAATTTTTTTAATGAAAACAAACTCAAAACTCTATAAATTGACACCAGGGAAAAAAAGCAACAAAAAAACCACGAACAAACAACCTACCCACACACCACAACTCAGGAAAAACACAGCTGAAAGAAAACATGATACTGCATATAAACAGTACCATATAAACAAGGTACTGCATATAAACGAATGCAATTTTTTCACTTTTTGTCTTCTGTCATTCTAAAATTCCAACCTGAATCCATTAAAATCGTACCTAGAAAAGTTTAATTGAAAACAAAAATATATGGGAACATATTTGTTCCAAATGCATTAATATTTTCCAATAAAAAACAAAAAACACTAAGGATTTAATAGCAGTTGGGACTGGAGTTGGTAATCACAGATACTTTATCTTAGACGAGATACTAAAGCTGTTAAGGAATTGGGATTCCTTTTCATTACTGCTGTTAGCTAAACCAACAGGAATTCAAACATACTAGTAAAACTAAGGAGTTACACAAACACAGAATAGGAAGAAATGACAACTAGAGAAAGACGCCACATCATTTTGTTGGTTCATGTCATTTCCTGACATTGGTGACTGTATTGCCTTTCCATTAGCATAACTAGATTTTAAGTCAGGGAAAGAAGAAACAGCAAACTGAAAGCTTTACGCTGCTAGAAATAAAGTTACAGAGTAAGACCAGACCCTAGCTTAAATTAACAATTGTTGTTCTTTAGTTTTCTCTCCGGAGAAGGAAATAGACTTCTCTTAATTGCGCAAGATACTATATTCTAATGCTACAAATCATCTGAAGAACTCTTCCCTAGAGCAACTGATGGACAAATCATCACTTTGGCAACCAAAGCTGCTTCCGTACAGCCACAGAATCATGGATTAGCTGTAGGTTAGTACATGTAAAAGTTTATACTCAATAAATTTTTGGATAAGGTGGCATTAGTCTTGGGAATATGTAGTCCTCCCAAACACCATGCTAGGTGAGCTTTTAGACAAGGTTTGATATTCTGGAACATTCTAATGACCTGTGTTTTAATAAAACAGGTTTGCAATACTGTCAGAGCTGCCAATTCATTCAGAGAGTGGAAACAATAACATACTGAATATTTGGCAAGTATCAGGCTATCTACAAACCCTTCCGTTTCCTAAAGACACTTTGATATGATAGTTTGGGACCTTTTATAAGCTATTACAGAGAAAACAAGTGCAGGTTAGGATGAGAAGAACAAGATCCTTGCTTCCCACTTGACAAAACATTCTCCCGTCAGCATCAAGAAGTTCAACAAACTGCATCAAAAAAGAGGTGGAAGCACTACAGGGGAGAATAAGACCAGACACCTGCTACATGAAAGGCTGCTGAGAGATGGTGTTCATTTTCATAAAGTAAGTGTTTGGTGGTACAAAAATAACAAACAAGGCACAGAAGTTTACCTGAAAGTTAATAATCTATCAGCTATTTGTATTTTTTCTAATCAATTTGAAAGAAAACCTGGGTATATAAAAAACAGGAACTAGTGGTTATTATGAAGCATAATTTCATATTTCTTCTCCTTTCTAATGTTGTTTGACTCATATAAATACTCCACCTGATACAACAAACACAACTCAGGAAACCAAACATACTGTCCGGTTTGTGTGATTTCAAGCTTGTCTGTACTAATCCCAGTCTCATTTCACAGCCACACATCAGGCTCCCTCCCTAGCTAGCTTGGGCTTCCCTTCTGTACACAGCTTCCTTATGACAATCTTGCAATTAACACTTACATCTCCTCTCCAAATGATGCCAACTATTCTATTACACATTCAGGCTATGAAAACCACACCCCCCTTTCATGCTCTTTCATCCACCCCTTTTCCAAACTGAGAATAAGCATCTCTTGGGGAGGTGACTCATAAGTGTTCAGCCCTTTTCACGTTGTAAAACAGCTTATCTATCTAATAAAACAAAGCACATGTACAACGTTGCGTCAAGAACCAAATTATATTCATGCTTGAAGATCAGGCTGGGGAAAAGACTTATCTGAATTTTCATCCATCAGCTAAAAGTAAGATGATCCAATGACAAGCCAAAGTCTAGGACCTCTGCCCCTTATTCAGCCTTTGCTTTAAAAGTTTTTCTGAAGTTTCTGTGCTGAATTTTTAAGCTAAGATAGAGAATACTGGTGTTTCCTCCTTCAACTCTCTTTGTATCCTACATTGTACCTGTTAGAGTGAGGAGAAAAAAAGAAAATGTACATGACAAGCATTTCAATTATTTCATATCCCATAAGCTAAATAATGTAGAGATATTCTGAAACAAACAAAACAACAAAAAAGAGGAGTCTTGCCAACTCAAGAAAATCCCAATGTAGAGGCGATTGGGCTCTCATCAGTGTGCCACTGGTAACCTACCTCTGGCTTACAGGGTATGTAGGTCACAATATATTTACTGTTCTCCAGAAGTTACAGGGCACCAAAAGACAGTTAAAGCACCTTTGATAATTGCTGTATATTCATTTCACATGCAAGTAATTACTGTTACTGCCATAGGAATATTGTACAATAGATACACTGTACAGGTGTGAACATGAACAGAATTGAAACATGTAACATTGACAGGATGCTCCAGAGCCCATGGTGTCTAAATACAGCTGAGAGCTACTGGAGATTCTATCAGGCATCTGAAGTAAGACTGAAGTCTCAAGCTCACTTTTCATAGGATGGATGTCCATACCGCAAAAACTGATTGTGACATCCAGCACTCTGAACAGAAAGCTCATGGCTCTGCAAACAGACTTCTGTTCTGAACTACCTATTACACACACAAACACACACTTATCTTATCTACAATTAAAACATGTCAACAGGTCAGCAAGGAAAAATTGGTGCTGGCAGCTCTTCCATTTGGTGAACAATCTAGACACAAAGTTTTTTCAGCTTTCCACTACAGACAAGGAAAGGTAGAGAAAGTGGGAAAGTAAAAATTATCATTCTCTATTAACAGAAATCTGTCAGTTTTTAAATTGAGAAGGAGAAAACCTTAATCTTAAAGAGAACAAGATAATAAACTCTCAAATACACAGGAGCAGCAGTAACAGAGCATATTTCACAGCACGAGACACATCCACACAGACAAGGTCAGAGCTTCTAGGCCTTTCACCAATACCTTAGTGAGAACTGAAAACACCAAGGGCATGATCAGCTAAGAACCCACACCATAGCAGAAACAATCCATATTTGCCTTCCTTGCTGCCTTCTGTTCCCTGCTGCAACCCAAAAGCATTTGCATCCATGCTGCAACCCAAAACCAATCATGCATAACACACTGAGTAAGTCTGAAGCAATCAACAAACTGTTCTGGCTAAAAATAACCACTGGGGAAAAAAAATAAAACACAGAAGCAGAAAAAAAGTGGTATTACACTGAATACTAAAGCTGGCCACACTGGCAAAAAACTGATTATAACACTCACTTTTGAGACAAGAAATGCATCCAAACAGCATCTTGCTAAAAAAACTAAACACACACAAGGGAGAAGGAGAAACCCACACCTTTCTGTCAACACTGAAGTAATTCATATTAAATTTATATTTGACATGTAACAAGGCTGCAGAAAAATGCAAGTTTGAAAAGCATGTCTATTAATTTACACAGCACTTAGCATTCAAAATTGATTTTACAGCTATCCTGCTAACCTGATTAAAATTCCTCCAGACTACAAAAATTAATTCAAAATAGAGAGACTGTAATTTTTCTATGTCTTATAAGCAGGGAGGTAAAACTCTGAAAGTTTTCAGTGTGCTGAAAGTAATCCCACAAAAGTTTAATAAGTTTAAACATCAAGGCAAAAATAATTTTTTTCAATGAACATAATTTTTGACTGAAAACTCACAGTTTAAAACAGGTTCTTAAACACCTTTCCCGTCAGGGTAGCAGGAAAAAAACAGCCAAAATTAAGAGTTATGGGAAAACACTGTTTTTATATTGCAAATATAACACTGTTTCAGTACATGCTAGACTAGATGACCCCTGAGATCCCTTGTCATTTCATGCTCCTGAATTTCAGGGATGATTGTATCAGGTTCCTCCACAGATGTAACCAGAAATTTCATAAGACATTTTTAGCATCATTTTCCCCCTCAATTACAACAAAGAGGTATCCTAAAAATTAGTCAGTTTCCAAGTGACACAGTAACAGGGTCAATCTCTCTATCCTCCAGATCATCTCTAAAATATTTCCTGTATTAAAAACTGTTCACAAAGTTCTATCTCACTAAACCATACTATTTTAATATACTTTCTTATTAGTCAAAATAATTGCAAGTGAGGGTCCTAAAGGAAGGAGATTTCTCCATAATTTCTAATTAATACTAACTTCTCTCCTGTCTGCTTCATATATCCATCACATCTGGCCATAAAAATAGGGTTTCAAGTTTAATTTGTTAAATACATTCTTTCTACTTTTGTTTTCCTGTATCACTTATCTGGGTAAATTTTCAAGTGGAGCCTATGATTCTGTTCTTGACCAGACTGTCTTTTAGCTTAACCATTATTTTCTCCCTTGGATTATCTTCTTTAATTTGCAGTGTAGCTTAAAAACTACTGTCATACACATAACAAAATAGGTATAGTCTAAATGACAGCCTCATGTTTGAGGTTTGCAAGTTTATCAGCCTGGTGTTTTTATTTCTTTTTACTGCACATTAAATAATCCATCAGAGGGAACAGAAAAGAGGAACAGGGAGAAAAAAATTCAAGGAGAAATTGCCCCTACCCAGAGTCCAAACTAAAGTCCTAAAGGTAACCCACAGCCTCTCTAGAAATCATTCTTTCCAGCAGATGTGGGAAAGGTGTATGCAATAAGCATCTGTGGAGGGGCTTTAAGTGAACAGAATTAAGGCAACATTGGGGAAGGGCAAAACTTCTCAATACATTTGTTTTAAAGATTCCAGCATGCTTCCATCTAAATATCATCTTTTATCTAGAACCACAAACCTGAAACTGAAAATTGGTATAAGAGACTGAAACCAGAGCCAATGAAGAACAGCCACATGAGGGATAATCTCTTTTCTGACATGGCTAGTACACATTTTCAAGTATATGCTTAATAAAAAATTACACAGTGTGCCAACTTATCCAAACTTATTCAGTGTTTCAGCTTCAAAGTCCTGCAAGACTGACTCAATGAATCTTTCTTACTACTACCAAGGCAGTAAAGAAAATCACAAATCTTTTGTAGGCTACAAAAGATTTCTCTGATATGCAGTTAATCTGCAGGTTTTAGAGAGAAGGCATTCTGAACATGGAATGATTCCCTGATCAAACATATGTTTAAAAAAATCTGAATCTGAAACCTTAGCACCAAGACATGAAAAATGTCGAGAACCTAAGTGGCTTTAGCTTCTGAAATAATTTGGAAAAAAAGCCCAAAAATCCACATAAAACCAAATCCACACAGACACTCCTTAGGTTAGAGTGCAAAAGAAGACTCAGTTTAGTACATGAAAGAACAAAAATTTGAATAATTTAGCAAGTTTCAATTTTAATATTATTTTTAAAAGCTGTAATTAAATAAAAGAAGCATGGGTATAACTGGAGAGCTTCCTGTTGTTGTGGCCCAGCAGAGTCATATGAATCACACAGTATCACCAGTTCAGTACTGCCAGATAGGAAATAATACATCCTTATCACCAGAGAGCACCGATACTGGGATCTCTTTGTAGGCACTGACAAAGTATTATGGCCAAGTGCAGTCTTGCCTTACGTAACATTCTTGGAAGAGCAAATATTTCGCCTTTGCATCAAATACACAGCTTTTTAAAAGCAGGCAACACAAGGCACCAGGTAAAAAAAAATACACATCCGCATTCTGTATCCTGGATGGTAAAAAGGGAGAACAGAGGGAAAGTTTTTACTCCATGAATAACAAACCACAATCTTCTAAACTTCTAATTTTACATAAAAATGTGCCTATTTGCTTTTGATTTAAAGATCAGTTAACACTGCAGAACTTCCTCAAACCTTTGTTTTTCTTCTGCTATTCACAGTTTTGCCCAATAACAGCTCTTTGTTTAATGTCACTGTTGTTACCCCTATCATTTGGACAAGAGATACCTTGCAGTGAAGAGCACCTTCTGTTTTGGACTGTTACTGGACAAATATTTAAAGAATTAGTGTATTCAAATAAACATAGGCTGCAAGGGCAGCACAATAGAGGGCTGTTTACGACATACAGCAGATTACATTAAAGAGTCTTCCAAATTTTCACCAGTTAAGCACAAGTTGCTTAAGTCTGCATAGCAGACTCGTGCAGGTCTGGAAACGGTAAAACCCCAGTGGCTTGGATGCAACACCACAGAAATATGACAAAATTGTTTTCAAAGCTAATCCAGGCATCTTCATACCACATTTCCTTGCACTCCCTGTTCTAGGATTTGCTCCTGGAGAGTCAGTGTGGGTATAGCCATGTCCACAGTCATACTTTCATGTTGTTATCTCTAACAAGCAGTTCTAGCTACTTTTCAACGGGTACAGCACTGCAAAGTTACAAGTCTCCCTCATCTACTCCATGCAGGTGAAAAGGGGAAAAAAAAACATCCAACAGAGAAAGGGGTATAATATTTTCATAGCTTCTGGACTCTCCTTGTCAGTTGAAATATAGGAGCAGAGGTATCAAGAAAATGAACTCTCAATACTGTGCTCTCCCTGGATTTTACACATGGTGCTGTACCACAGCAACCATCTCCTTTTCACAGTTAAAGGATAAAAAAAAAAATCACATCAAAGTTATCTAGCCCTTCCCCCTGTGTCATGGTAACACATATCATGTTTCTGTCACAACTCGCAGCTGCTTTCATTACCTGTTCTTAAAATCATACACAACTTTTTCTGATAATATATTTCAATGCAACGTCTTACCAAGCAAGGAAAGAAAACGGATCACTGTGAACAGATCACTTAGACAAACCCTCATGTTCTCATTTCTCTACTATCTTCTTCACATCTTTGAAGCTAAAATAACAGCTCCCAGTTCATTTAGTCATTCCTCCAGACACCCAGGTATTCTTACTGCTGCAGACTCCCTCCAATTGGTTCATATTACCTCTTTTCCTTTTAAATTATTTTTAAATTAATTTAATCTTCTAAACACTATATCAATATCGCTGGAAAGATTATTTCATTTAACCTGTAGAACATTTACACATGTGTGATGCAGACATGGGATCCCACAATAAGAACTGGAAAGGTCCTTAAGGTTAACTGAAGCAAGCCTCAGGGAAAAGCATTTGCTCCTTCTAGCCTTCTCCAATTGCTCCCATCAACCAGGAGGCAGAAATTACTTTTAAAAAGCCTTGCTGTGTTTGAAATAAAGAACTGTGCTATAGGGTTTTGCAATACAAACTACAGTCACAACTTAATAACCAGCTCCATTTAAAAAAAAAAAAAATCTTCTAAGAGTAGAATTCAATCATTTTTTACAGTATCTTGGTATGATATTCTCTAATGTTATAATTCTGTAGCATTGTTAACTCCTATTATTCTTGTTGTCTACTAAAATATATAAATCCTTTCTGCATGTATCTAAAATAAACCTCTCACCCCTAAACAAGAACACTATCTCATGAGTCCATTACTAGGGAACACAATGTTTTTTCAAGCAATTTAGCACTTGCCCACAATCAATTCCCCCCAGACATTCTTTAATAAGAATTAAATTTTGGAAATTTCTATCATAGAGTCAAGCTACCAGAGGCCTATGGCTCCTTTTCTGTTAGCATTTTGGGAAGAGAAATTCTATTAGTCTAATGGCTTAATCTTGAAAATAAAATCATATGGGCTACTGCTTATTTCTTTGTCATATTCTACTGCTTTGGGAGGGTTTAATTCCCAAGAAAAATACTAGAACAAAAATAAAGATAAACAATTGACTGTACAGTTGCTCATTTCCACTTGCCCCTTGCCCCTGACACCTGTACAGACAGATACTACAATTCCTCTTCTCAGTGGCACACATACCCTCCATGAGTTAAGTAACTGCAGCAACTCAAGGATTACATCAGCCAGTCCTTACTCTTTCAACAGTGTTTTTGTAAACAATTCAAACTTAAACTTACCTAACTGCTCTAAAACTCTTTCCTCACAACAACTTAGGGTTTTAGCATTTGCCTTAGTGTCTTGGTTTGAAGGACAGATGTCTGCCAATAAAGACAGAAGCTTCTCTTTGAAATGGGGAATGTAAACCCCCTCCCTCCAAACTATAATAATAATTTTGAAATTAAGGGGCTCTCAGGCAAAGATATGGGAATTAGGAATAACAGTTCTTTACTAAGAAAATTAAAATAGAAATACAGTGTTGCAAAGAAAAATCCCAAAACACTGACAAAGTCAGAATACAACCTGACACCCCATCAGACAGGGTGTTGGTAGCAGTCCCATTAAATGGTGGCTACAGTCCTCCTGCAGTAGCAGATGTGGTTCAGCTGAAGCAGTGGTTTTGTAGAAAACTGCAGTTTTCCTCTGAAGGTTCAGGGATGATGTGGGAAGGTCCGGATTTCTTCTGGAATCCAATGGAAAGACGGTATCTTGCTGTCCAAAATCTCAGTTTTTTATCTAGGTAGGAAAGGCTTGGCTCCTCCCCCTGACTGGAGCATCTCCCAATGGGATGATGTAATTTTATCAGTTACACAGTGGGACTTAGTGGCCCACCAGCAGATGATATTTTCCTGGAGAGAGGATGCATTGTGGAAAAGATAAAGATGATTGCCCTACATAGTCTTAAAGATGGCCTATTAGAAGATAATATGTGCCACGGAGATAAGGAATCACTACTCCACCCGGTTTCAACAGATGGGGATAGAATACACATTTCTGGCCACATCAACCCAACACACTTAGACATCATGTTCACCATCAAGTCCCAGTATCTTTTATTAGACCTGAGGTGAAGAAACAAACAGAAAAAGACCTTAGCCTGCTTTTCATTATCTGTCCACAGCTCCACTCGGCAAACAGGAGCAAAACTCCTCTTTCTTTTTTACTAATTTCCTATTTCTACAATGATTTCTCATTATTCTTTCTGAGTTGGCCATTCTAAATGTTGCATTTTAATTATACATGTGTGTGTTTTATTTTTACACTAGTCCTTGGCAATCCAGCTGGAAATTACTTTCCCTCCTTGTGTTTGATGAAGAGCTCACTAGTAGCCAAGCCAGCCTCTCATTACATTTCATATTTTCATCTGTGGAAGAATAGTTTCAGTTTCTGCATTAGCATTTGCCACAGATTCCAATAGTCCTGTTTCTGAATAAAACATATTTTATCTCGGAATATTTAAGTGCACTTTGAATTATAACTGATCAGACCACACTGTCTCCTGACACCAAGTCCAATGTCAAGTGCTCCTGAAATGCTGCTGTTGACTTGATGCCTCTTAAATCTGAACTGCTGTTACTTTAAATGTTTGCAAAACAAATGTACACTAGTAAGAGAATATGCCTTTCTGCCAATACAACAAAATTTTGCCCCTCTCACTTGCCCCCCTTACTTTAAAACCAAACAGTAACATTTCAGCTATTGAATGTAAGTTGCTAAAAATGCTACCAGCAAAAGATATAATTTGCAAATAAGCATGCATTATAAATGCATTCTTTGCTATACTGCCTTAGCTGTTGCTCTCTGAACATTTAATTTTTTTTTCTAACAATAAAAATTCTTGTGAGAATAAAAAAAACGTTCTCCAAGTCCAAGGATTCCACTGGCATCCAAGGAAAACAAACCTAGCCCTATCTAGCCAAAGGAAATTATTCAAAAGAATCTCAATACTACTATGTGTTCGCTTTATCACCACTAGAAAGTCAGGAACCTATAAGCACTGGGCTGTTGCTGGCAAACATCACCTCTGTAAAAAATCATAAAAATCAAAATATGCTGAAAGCAGATGCAACCACCGACAGCCACAAAAAACCTCTGTGGTATCTGGCAGCAAGTTTATGGAAATGTCTTTTAGTGTTGTTCACACTACTGGGACCAAAATATTATGAAAAGGCAAATCAGTTTCTGCTCCCCATGATTTTCCTCCGTTCAAAATGTACTCACTTCGCAGGCTTCTCATCCTATAAATATGTTTCAAGAAGCTGATAAAGAACTTTCTAGTTGTTTACCTGGAACCACTCCAAGCAGGCAAGCATAATTAATCTTAATGCAAGTTAGCAATTCAGAAAGGAAATTATCCTGTTACACCTATTGCTATGTGTTAAGTGCTCTCCGCTTCTGTGTACTGAATGACAGAATGACCAACTAAAAGGGGAAAAAAAAAAAAGAAGAAAAAGAAAGAAATAATCCAAGTCCATACCAAAGGCATTCCAAGGACATTGGGTTATTTGAGAACAACATCGGAGCCAAAAAGGGAAAAAAAAAAAAAAAAAAAAAAAAAAAAAAAAAAAAAAAAAAAAAGAAAACACCCAAAAAAAAAAAAAAAAAAAACAAAGGAGCAACACAGACTTTTCTGAAGATCTTTATGGTTTGCAGTAAAACTTTTGGCTGCTCAGCACCTGTTGTCAGCTGTTGTCAAGGTACACATGGCAAAGAAACCAGCACAATTCTAATTCCACTCACAGAGAGGAACACTCACTTCCAAAACAAATCAACATCATGCTGTGGTTGGGGGCATGCACTTCTTGCAAAGTCCAGCACTGGAAATCAATGAGTTCCTCAAAAGGGGAGATAAACTTTTGACCTTCATACATTTTCTTACAGGAACACAGAATTTATAACACTGAACTAAAACACACTTATGGCACAAGTGAAGTGTAAAAACACCACAAACGTGCGAAAAGGAAGCAGCACAGTTCTGTTTACTAAGAACCATGGGTCCAGTGTATCAACTTACTGATGTTCCACCTTCAACTTGTAATTATGAAAGGCACATATCCCTATTCAGGCTTCCTTCTCCCCTTGTATGTTTAAAGTATTCATGCTTATAGAAGCGCTACTCAGTGTAATGCCAGTACAGTGATGAAGCAGAAAGCCAAGTAATCTCTGCCTCTCAGGTTTGTTGCATTAGGGCAGGAGCTGACCACAGCAAAATGAATTAACACAATTCAATAACAACCCATACTACATTTGGACTTGGCTGCATAATAGCAATTTTTTAACCACAGCTCTCTGACTAGCGTATAAAAAACCTAAACATCTGAAAATAATTTATTTATTACAATTATATTAACTGTTAATTGTTAATAAAACTAACTCAAAAGTGTCATGTTCTCTTTCCTCCTGCTCAAGGGTATCTGAGGTTTTACAAAAGGTTTTGTGAATGCGATATTGATTCTTCAGCAGTTTAACTCTTCAACTGTTGGCCAACAGCTAAATTTAAGTTACAATCCAACAGTTTACTAGAATATAAAGACTGTCAGTACTTTAAAAGTTGTTTTTTTTCTCATGTGCACTAGGAAATCCTTCCAATTGCGAGCTTGTTCGAGGACATCATTTGATCAGTTCCACAGGCAAACTCCACTATTACTAGAATAGTCTTTCCATATAAAAATTTTCAGAACGAAATCCTACCCTTCACCAATATACAATACAAGCAACATGCAAAAATGAGCTAGAATCAGAAGGATAATGGACACAATTATCTTTCAGTAATAGTGATACGAACAATCTATCACATTTTTATTACCACACAGATTTGCTGTCTTTAAAAAAAAAAAAAAAGTTCTTCTAAGGCATGCAAATGTTTAAATAAACAAAACGGTGTCTGTCATATGCTTGGAGACTGCAGTAAAGGTACAAGGGGAGAAAACATTTGACTGTGCTTCAAAAGCTAAATGGCAAAAACTACATTATGAGATTTTGCCTCATACTTTTAGCACTACTCTAGCTATGCTATGTATGTTCTCACACAAAGTAGATAACACCATGCTCATTATGTTTAGATCAGAATTAACTGTCATGGTCTAACATTACTGTACACATAGGCAATTCAGTATTGCATCAATATTTAACCTTTTTTTAAGGAAAAGAAAAAGATAATGAAATCACCGATTTCTCAATAAATCACCACCCATGGGAAGCCACAACAGGTTGAAACAGAATACATTTCAGGGAAAATTTTCCACCTGCTAGGGAAAAGGTGCTACATTTGGTTCAGAGATCATCTAGTCAAAATCCCAACTATATGCTGAGCCTCCTGCATGCAGAGCTATGCTTGTATCATGTTTCTAAACCTTCCTCTGTTAATTAAAGGTATTCCCACTTGACATCATAGGTAACACATTCTTAGATTATGTCTTCACATGCCTTGAGCCTGTATCACCACTCTCACCAGTGAGACTTATCTTACCTGCTCTTTATCAATTCAAACACATAGAATAGCCACACCTGGACCTGCTCTTCAGGATTACCTTAAAGAAGAATTTTTTGACCACATGGTTTAGCACGCAAAGCATTCTTATCATCACTGAGTCCCCAACTGAGAGATACCTACCTGTACTAATAGGAAGTCTTATGATCAATGCCTACAACAGAAAGCAAGGGAAGCTGCAGTCCCGAACCTCCTCAGTGTTCATAATACTAGTTTCAGCTGGTGAATGCTTCCTTACCATCGCAGCACTTCCACAGTTAAAACTTTAAATGTTTAAATCTTTAAAATGTACTGCTGTGTGTACATACATATTACAATGGAGTGATATTAAGCCAGAAGGACTTATTGTACACACTAATAAATGCATTCAAAACTGGTTTTTTAATTCATTAGAATCAAAGAATTATTAGGATTGGAAAGGATGGTGACTCCACTCCTTCCATGGGCAGCCCATGCTAATGCTTAACCACCTATTCAGCGAAGAAATTCCTCCTGATGTCCAGCCTGAACCTCCCCTGGCACAGATTGAGTCCATTTCCTCTGTTGTTGATTGCCTTGGCGAAGAGACCAATATCCACCTGGTTACAAGCTCCTTTCAGGCAGTTGTAGAGGGTGGTAAGGTCCCGCCCTGAGCCTCCTTTCCTCCAGGCTACACACCCCCAGATCCCTCAGCCACCCCTCACAGGACTCACTCTCTAAACCCTTCATCAGCTTAACTGCCCTCCTCGGGACATGCTCCAGAACCTCAATGTCCTTCTTTGTGAGAGGCCCAGAATTGGACCCAGGATTTGAGGTGCAACCTCAGCAACTTGATCCAGGTCTAACTGACCTGCAACCCATGACACAATGAGGTCCTAGCTCTATTTTCCAAATAAATTAATCAGATCAGGAAAAGGCACTGTTTCTTGTAAGCTGTTTGCACAAGTTTTTAAAGATACAGACATTCTTACAGAGCAGCCATGCCAGCATCTACTTACAAGTCTTTATTTGGCCACTATACTGCATTGCAAATAGGACTGAAAAAAAAAAAAAAAAATCAGAATTTCTAGGTCACTCATACCCCAACTTTTGACCAGAGCAGACCTTTGTAGTCTTTCTGAAAGCACCCCAAGATTGTTTGTCTTTACTCAATACTATCAGAGCATTAAAAGTGCAACCATAACATACCAAAAGTATAGGCATCTGCTGTTGTGTACTTCATTACCTGAAACACACCCAAAAGCAGGCCACAAAAAGCACTATTCTGCTAAGAGCCTTCCCGGATGCGCTCTTTCCTGGTGCTTATTCTGATGAGGATACAGCACACGACTATTTTGTTGGGGTGACAGCTATTTAGTATAAAACTGACCTATCCCATTAGGCTGAGAAGAGAGCATAACTAAGGTAACAATGCCAAGCCAGCATGTCTGAGTAGAAGAGTCAGCAACACATAACAAACACCACAAACATACCAACTACACTAAATATGCCATGGGAGAAAGAGAGAGAGAACACATCTCTCTCATGTCTAAGGGAAACTACTGCTCACAGTAACATCAGATCAGTATGTGGAGAACTGCATCGTCAAAAAGTCAAGTATACTACTCAAATATTATAGAGCTAATCAAAATTCCCATCAGACTAACTAAAATTTGGAGATCTTCTGAAACCTTCTATGGGCATCAAAAAGCAGCATCTATATATAATAAATAAAGATAAGGAAAAGAAGGAACAGCAGCACTTGTGAATAAATTCTTTGTTAAAAATAAGTCTTAAAACTATGTATATCAAAGTAATCTTAATAATCCTTCAATGTACAGTTTAACAGAGAAACTGTTGCTTCAGATGGTACTGAAGTCTGAAAAATCTGAAGACTTTAGCTTGACAGGCATCAATGCATCATTATAATCTTTCTGATGTGAAAACACAGATTTCTAAAACTCAGTTTTATGCCAGGATCAAATAAAACCACAATAGCAGCAGTTTCTCCAATTTTGGTTCTCTTGGCCTCAGATTCTATGAAGGTTTATATCCCATATAGAGGAATAAAACCCCCAAAATAAAGCAAGAAAAACAACTCAAAACCCTTACAGAGGACAATCCAGTTTTTACCAGCACTACCATATAGTTCAGACACAGTAGTTCAGACACAGTAAAGTTTAAAGAAGATATAAAGGAAACTATTTTCATAAAGCTTCTTCCATGGGCTTTGTCCACATATTTTTCATCATTCTAATAGGATTTGCTTCTTTCTCAAAGCACATATCATCCATCACCATGGGTCAATAAACAGACTAAAACAGCTGTTAGCAAAAGCCTATTAAAAACATTTGTTTTGATTGAGACAGATAAGACAAAAAGGTATTTGGATGTTCCATGAGTTTCACCAGTGCCATCTTCACATAAATATCCCACTGATACAATCATGCCGTATAATTATATATACTTCACCTTATGGATTGTAAGTTTTTCTGTCTTTCCCTTCTCCCTTTGAACTTCCATGTTCATTAAAGCAGAGCCAGAGAGGAAGAAACAAATTACAGCATTAGGTCCTAATTCTCAGATGAGTTTCAGATCAGGTGGACTCTTGTACACACACACCCCAGCAGAAATAAAGAACCACAGATAATGTGAAAACCACAATTTGACATCACTCCTTCAGGTATCACAAACCCTTTCAATCAACATTTTTTCTAAAAGGTTTACTTCTAGAAATTATGATATAAAACCAGCACAGTGCAGAGACATGAGTCTACACTGCATGACCTAACACTACTACCTTACTGGTGTATGAGAGATCTCTTTGAATGGACAATTTATTATCATTACCTCTTTTCTCTGAAAATGAAAACAAAATTAAAACCTCACACTTGCCCACTAAGACGAGACCCTAGATCCTTCTTACTGCTATATGGGAGAATAAAAACACTGTTGTACTAAAGGAAAATACAACTATAAACTCTTGCACAGCATCAATTTCACATAGATCAACAAAAATACCAAGGCAGAGAGGGCACTGGCAGATTCTGAAGTTGCATTCAGTTCAAGCACAAGTAATAGGATAGCATACAAAATTACACAATCATTTTATGCATTTTTTCATCTTATCATCACTGCATGAGCTATGTTAATACTAATCACAAAACCAATCAAACAGCCCAGGGAAGACAAAAATCAGACTGAAATAAAAATTTCCAAATACCACTGAGTACGCCTTAGCCTTTCTCAGTTACAAGAAACCACATGCTCCAACCTGGCAAACTCCTATACTGGCAGGCTGGCCTAATGCATGACGTCCCAACAGACAGTGAACACCTGCCAGCACCTATATATTTGTCCACATGGAGCAATTCAATCATGCCTATTGCTACCAACAGCCTTGTGCGACAGAAAGGTTCACACGACCTTGCTAATAGCTCCTCAAAGACCAGGGAAAGCAATACAGTAATCACTCTGTAGGGCGCACTGCCTTCTCCCGTTACCCAGGCCCCGAAGCTGCCGAGAACTCTACTTTCCTTTGCCATCCAAAGCACAAACCAAAATAGTCTTCGGTGATTCAGTGAGTGATGCAAAAAGAAAGAAACAATCAGTGATAATTAACCTGTTAAAACATAAGTCTGAACCCAAACTAAGCGCACGTGCACAGGGTCACGGGGTTGACGGCCCTACGCAGGTCACACTCGGGAAGAAAAGCCTTCGGAAAATAAAAGCTCGTATCCCATGATCTCACCTCGGCATTCGCCCGCTCACATAGCCCGGCGTGAATCCTAGGTCCTCTCTCTCCCCGAAGTTTGCGACCAACGCTGCCCAAGGGTCGCCCTAAGAACCAGCAGCGGAAAAGCCAAGCCAAAAAGATAAAGGGGATTAGGCGGGTATTACTTCCACTGACCTACATACTGCCCTCAGAGCGCAGCGGCCTCGCGGCAGCTGCTCGGCCGGGGGCGACACCGGCCTGACAGCCCACCCTGCTCACCGACGGAGCCGAGCGGAGGCGCACCGCCCCCGAAACTCAGTGCGGGGCACGTCCTAGCCGCCACCGCCCCTCACGGCTCCCTCCCCTGTGGGACCAGCCCCTACCTGGCGCGGGTGGCGGCGGAAAGTTTCTCCGGGGAGGGGCCAGGCGGGATCCACGCCCTCTCCGCCGAAACCACCAGCTCCGGGAAGGAAGGAAGGAAGGAAAGGGAGGTGGCCACCCAGGTAAATCGCCGTCCGCGACAGGATAGCGGGGCTGTCGTTAATCCCTCGGAGGGGAGCGCCCTCACGCCCGCCCGCCCCGAAGGCTCCGGTCCCCTCAGGGTGAGCATCTTGTCCCGTGCCCGCCCCCCTGCTCCCTCACAGCGGGTGTCCCCAGTTCGGCGGCGGCTGCTGAGTACTTCTGTGTGGGGCTGGCCCGTGAGTCAGAGCGGCGGGGAGGAGCCGCGATCTGCCGGGGGAGGCCCGGCCCAAGGCGGCTCCTGTCGTGCGGGCTCGCGCCGAGAGGTGGTGCAGGTAATAGAGCCCGATTTTAGGAACCCTGCAATTAAGAAAGCTTCCTGCCATCTCTGCCTGCTTACATGGAAAACTCGCAAGCTAGAAGTACCGTTTTAAATCTCTCCCGATCTTACAAATTAAAATTAGAGGTAGTTCCCTAATGATACAAGCTGCAAGGTGATCAGTGGCCTGGAGCCACTTCTCCTCTGAAGAGACGCTGAGAGCTGAGGTTGTTCAGCCTGGAGAAGACTCTGGGGAGACTTTGTTGTGGTCTTCCAGTACTTGGAAGCATCTCTCATGAGAAGCGACTGCAGGAGCTGGGCCTTTTTATTCCAGAGAAGAAAAGACTGAGAGAAAATCTCATTAATACATACAAATATGACAAAGGCAGGTACCAAGGGGATGGTGCCAGACTCTTTTCAGTGGTGCACAGCAAGAGGACGAGAAGCAATGGGCATAAACTAAAACACAAGAAATTTCACTTCAGCATGAGGAAGAACTTCTTTATGTTGAGGGTGGCAGAGCACTGGAACAGAGGTTATAGAGTCTCCATCCCTGGAGACCTTCAAAACCCATCTGGAAATGGTCCTGCATCATCTGCTGGAGATGAACCTACCTTGACAGGAGAGTTGGACTACATGATCTCCAGAGGTCCCTTCCAACCCTATCAATTCTGTGGTACTTGAAGTAGGCTCACTGGTGCTTAGCAGAGCTAGTAATATCATTCCCTCATAATCTGAATCCAGAATCTATTGCCTAGATGTCTGAGCATGCATGTCTCTTCAGAGAGCTGTTTTCCAATGTTAGATCTGGTATTTAATTTACATAAACTCAAGAAGTGGCTTCCAAGTGCTGCTATTAAGCCTGGGTGCAGAGATGGATGGCATTTGGCTGCCATCAGAGCGGAAGCTTAGGAATTTGGTAGAATTGTCTAGAGAACTTTAGGAGAAACTGAAAGGATGCTTCTACTTAAATTATTTGGTCTCAGAAGCACGGGATCCGTCAGCCAGCACACAAAGGAAAGATGTCCTTTGTGTGAAACCTCTCCTAATCAGATCACTCAGTTAAGGAGTGAGCCTCATGCACTGCCTCTTGCAGATGCTGATAGAATCCATTTTGCTTCTTTCTGTTGCTTTAAGCATTTTAAAAGCACTCCATTATTATTTTTGCTGAAATAATTAGGTTGAATCCAAGACAGCCATCCTTTTACATCTCTATCTCTTAATCATTTGATAAGCTGTTCTATCACACAGAATTAGAAGAGATGGAAGTGTGAAGATATCTTATCACAAGCTCATGCTTATCCTCCGACTCACCCTCTTTGTTCTGAAGGCATTCTTAGCCTACTGAGAAATATTTCACCCAAGTGTTAGAGTTAGAGGCATAACACAAGAACTTAAACACAGCTGACTGACAGCATAATCGTAAGTAGTAAAGGTAACATGAGATTTCATGGCCAGCACTTGCCATCTTGAATGTTGTGTCATTGATACAATTGTGCAATGCCTCTAGTGAAGTTACTAATAATTACAACTAACTTTGTATTTACAGTAGTTAGAGAACACAATAACACATATGTTCATACTTTTGGTCACCAGTTTTACTCCACAGAAAGTTCAGCCTTTCTAATGAAATTCCAGAAAGTTTCTGCTTGAAACCCAGGGCATGCCTGCAGCCTTATAAAGGTATTTATTGCTGCGGACAAAAAATGACCAAATGTATCTACATAGGTAAACCAAACAGCTTTTAGAAGAGCTCTCATATAGTAGATTTCTATGCCATTTTTTCATGTTACATGTTTTATCTATTTGGCCATAAAGAAGTGTACTTTATGCAAAGAATTTAATTACACTCTCCAATTGCTAGTCACAGGTGTACTACAAAGAGAAAATCCCTAAGATAGAAATAGTTTCATTTAAAGAAACCCAAGTTACTGTCAACAAACTAGAATGCTCACTGTAAATTAAGTGACCACTGAACTGACCCATTTAACACAGATTTTTCTTTGATTTGATCTAGATATCACCTCAATAAAACAAACCTATACCAAATTTGCTTCTTAGCAAGAGATCTGATTTACAGGAAAGGTGTTAGAAGATAAGTATTTTCTGTTTAAAAATGACGATAAATACAGGCATTTTCCAAGTCATGTTATATGCTTTGCTACAGCCAGTATTCCGTATCATCTCAAAGCAACAGGAAAAAAGAAAGTTTGCTTTAAATCTTCAGAAAGGTACTTCAGAATTTTCTCTACCCATACCTTAAAACCTTCATACTAACAAAGGAAAGCATTCTAAATGCCTTTGAAAAACCTTTGGTTACTTCGACCTAAATCATATTTCATCTGAATGGTATAAGCCACATTCATCTCTAAATGTTAAAAGAAGTCCCCAAGCTTTTTTTTGAGACATAGTTTTGCAGATATTTTGCTGCAACACACAATTTGCAACGCAGCACTATTCAAAAATCATTAGTACAGAAAAGATAAATGCTGCATTTACATGGATAGAATCCAGACACTTGACTGGACTGGTAACTAATGCAAATATGTATATAGATTGGAAATTACTACATTACTTTTAAGTGGTTTTACTTTGATGGACAGAAAAAATGTTAAAGATCTAATAATCTATCTTAATTAGTAAGTTGATTTACATAGAGTTTCAAGAAAACTCTTTAAATAAAGGAATTTGTTTTAAAAGTTATATAACAGGATTTAGTTGAAGGGATTTACCTATGATTGTTATCGGTTAGTGATTTATGAGACAAACCACTGTTCCTTTAATAAAACTATTCTTCTTTAAAACCAGATTTCGTTATCTATGATGCATTGTAAGGGCCTGACAGTAATTGTGAGAGTATGTTAATTCACTGTACTCCAAAAGTAAGTCCACTCATAGTCTGTAACTTCTCATGCGCTGTAAAATGTTGCAGGTCAGCACTGATATAAAAAGAAGTAATCTAGCCTTCCTCCACCCATTCTGTTCCTCCCTACATCTCCATCTTCCTTGATCTATACGGCTGTTTAATAAATGAGATCAGTTTCATGATGCAGATTAAAATTACCCCCCCCCCCCTTTTTTTTTGTACTTAAATTTAACATGGAGTTTTTTAATCTACTTCACCTGCCACCACATAAATCCTTACTCTGGCACAAGAGAGGAAGTAGCATGAAGGCAAGAAAGAACTGAGGCACCATAAATTAGCACAGAGAACATCTGAAGCTGAATGTACGATTTTAAAAATTACTTTTAACAGATAGGCATCTAGAAACAATCTATTGCCTGTGAGATTGGTTTTTGGGTTTTTTTGGGTTTTGTTTTTGGTTTTTTGGTTTTTTTTTTGAGATTATGTACCTGTTCTGGTTTGAAGGACAGGTATCTGCCAATAAAGGCCGAAGCTTCTCTTTGAAACAGAGAATGTAAAACCCCTCCCTCCAAATTATTATAAAATTGAAATTAAGGGGCTCTCAGGCAAAGACATGGGAATTAGGAATAACAGTTCTTTACTAAGAAAATTAAAATAGAAATACAGTATTACTAAGAACAATCCCAACCCTGACAGAATTAGAATACAACGTGACACCCTGTCAGTCAGGGTGTTGGTAGCAGTCCCATTAAATGGTGGCTAGTGTTTAGCATTGATTGCCATTTTTGTACTAGTACATGAGATATTTTTCTGATATCATTGACTATATCCAGTACAGCATCCCCATTGTCATCTATCTTCAAACAACAATCTGATATATTAAATTTTCCACACACACCTCCTTCTTCTGCCAACAAGTAATCTAAAGCCAGTCTGTTTTGATACACTGCAGCCCTTGTTTGGCTTTGTTGATTTGCTAGTAATTCCATTGCTCGACCAGTTTTGATTCTTATTATCTCTACCACTGCCTGGAGCCTTATAATGCGATTTAACATGTAAATTGGAGTTTGGTATCCCCAGCTCCCATCTTATGCCCAGGTGGCTGGCCCATATGTTTCAATTACGCGTTCAGGGGGCCATTCTTCATCTCCCCATTTTTGGAACCCTCCAAACAATTCCCTTTTGTTTCTCTTTAAGTCCTCATAAACTGATATTCCTAATTGGTCTCCCTTTGGTCCTGGTAAAAGAAAAAATCCTGGCTGTATAATTCCCAGAGTACAACTCCCTTTCCACTGGGAAGGGAGTTCAGGGTATGCTCTTTCCCCACATATCCAAAATAAGCCATCAGGTGCTTTCCAATAATTATTTTTCTGTTGATTTATGTGTTCCCAAAATTTGGATATTTCTGGGATTCCATAGTAAGGATTTTTGCCTGTATCATTACATTGAAAAAGTCTAATTCTGTCATTATATGCACACTTTTGTATTTCTTTTGTATGCCTTTTTGTATTTCCCTGGGTCCAATACTGGGTTGGTTCCTCTGGGATCCACCATGTTAAGTGTTCCATTACTTACTCTGTATCCCTTACAAGGAGTATTTCCTACTTCTTTATGAAAATTTTTCCCAGCCCACCAGAGACATTCTTCCCCTATCACTGCTGAACTTAAAATCCACCATTCTGGTCGCCTTCCCCCCTTGGTATTTGTCTGGTTCTGCTTAAGGAGTTCAATTGGACCTAAGCTACTGCCTTTCCATGGCCATTCTTCTGACATGAGAGCCCCCCACAGACCCAGCAGTTAGTTACGTTAAGCTCCTTACTTATTCTTTCTCCTAGTTTTACAAATTGGTTCTTTCCCAGCCTCAAGATATCTAGCTCTCCTTCCAGTTGTTTTTCAAGTTTTGCATACAAATTTTGAAGTGAAATTGGCACAATTTTAGGCTGTGGTGTTATTTTTCCTTTTATATTTACTAATTGTTCTTTTACCAAATATTGAGCCTTACTGTCAATGATATATGTGAAACAAATCCATTTCTCTCCTTTTGGACATTCATTTTCCAATTGGTCATCGCTTATTCCAAGGTTTTCTGCAATCCAATATTTTTTCCCATTGTGTTCACAAGTACTTAATTTGGATGGGCCATAACAGTGGCTGTTGGCATGGGTAGGTGTAATAAGGAAAGAACCTCAGTGTCTTTCCATGTACAGCTTCCGGTAGCATCTGTAACATGGCCTTGCTGACCTCCTGACAGGGAAAAGGCAAAAAATGAGTGACAGAAAAACGAATAACAGAGGTCCGGTATGGCTTATACCTCCACTTCCCATGCCTATGGGGTTGCAGCCCACAGCAGGTGTTATGATCTTTGCAGTGGCAGATACAAAGGCCAATCCAGTCTTGCCCTCTATTTCCTTGTCACTTCTTTTGACACTCCTTAGCTGTAGATTCTTACTGTTTCCCCGGCTCAGGTATTTCCCCATCAACAGGCATTAGTAACTCCCATCCACAAAATAAGGTTACTATTTTAGTAGCTCATAATTTTATCTGGATAGGGACAAGATTTGGTATTCAGAACTTCTTATAATGAGACTGCTGATTGTATGTATTACAACATCAGTTTGGTTTTTGTTTTTTGGGTTTTTGTTGTTGTTGTTTTTTGGTTTTTGGGGGGTTTTTTATAATTTAGACCTTTTATACTTAATCCAGTGAGTATGTTCAATGTTTAGGATGAGTCAGACAGGATATACTGTGTGGCATTGATGGAAGCTGTCATTTGGGTCCTCCCAATTTGTCAGCAACTGGTCCTCTCTAAAGAGGAGGTTCGGATGTTATAGTCCAGGTTCGGATGTTATAGTCCACTTTTTAGGTTCCTCCACAGGTCCTTTGATTCTGCTGGCGTGGATCCACCCGTGTTCCCTGGTCCAGACAGCGGCTTCAGTTGTCAGTAGTACCAGAAAAGGACCTTCCCATTGTGGGGTTAAAGATTGTTCTTTCCATGTCTTTACCAATACCCATTCCCCTGGCTGGATATTGTGGATTTTAAAATCTAGAGATGTGGTTTGAGGGATTATTCCTTTTAATCACAAATTTTCCAGGGTTGTTGCAATTGTGTTGATATATCCTCTAACACTCTTTTCTCCTAATTCATAAGTGGCAATTTCATGTTGGGTGGTCAGAAAGGGTAACCCAAACATCATTTCATAAGGCGACATTCCTAGGTCAGACCTAGGTTATGTTCGGATCTTCAATAGAGCCAAAGGTAAACATTTCACCCAGGACATCTGGGTTTCAATCATTAATTTTTTTAGAGTTCTTTTTAAAGTCTGGTTCATCCTTTCCACCCGGCCCGAACTCTGTGTATGCCATGGTGTATGTAATTCCCACTTTATTTCCAAAGTTTGAATTATCTGCTGTAGGACTTTTGATGTAAAATGTGTTCCTCGGTCTGAGTCTATTCTATTAACCATTCCATACCTGGGAATAATTTGTTCCAAAAGGGTTTTACAGACCACATTAGCTGTGGCTCTGACAGTGGGAACAGCTTCCACCCAATGAGTTAGATTGTCTGTTATTACTAATAAAAACTTCCATCTCTGTACTTGGGGAAGTTCAGTGAAGTGCACTTGAATACTTTGAAATGGTTGGAGTGCTAATTCACGGCCTCCGAGGGTTGTTTTTCTCATTACGTTTTTATTTACCTTTTGACAGATTATACATCTTTCAGTTACTTGTTTTGCTAATCCAAAAATCCCAATACACCCATTATTCCTTAGGAAGTGATCACACAGAGCTTGAGAACCCCAATGAGTCTTTTGATGCATATCTTCTAATATTTTTCTAGTAAGTGCCATATTAAGTAATTGCCTGCCACCAGGAAGCTTCCATTTCCCGAATTCGTCTGACTTTCCCCTTATCCTACTTAATTATTTTTCTTCGGCTTCACTAAATTTTGGAATTTCTAATTTTTCCCTTTCTGGGGTCAAAATTAGCATGACTTTCTCAGCCCCATTTTCTGCTGCATCTTTAGTTTCTTGATCTGCCAAATTAATTCCCCTTATTTCTGGAGTCATTCTCTTTTGATGTCCCTTGATATGTACCACAGCTATTTCCTCAGGCAGTTTCAATGCCTCTAAAATTTCCAAAATGAGGCCCTCATGTATTAATCCCTTTCCTTTTGAACTGAGTAACCCCTTTCTTCCCAAATTTTTCTGAAAGTGTGTACTTCCCCTAAAAGCATACCTCAAGTCAGTATATATGGTTCTCTTTTTATGTTTTAAATATTCCAATGCTCTTTTTAGAGCATATAACTCACAGGTTTGAGCTGACCAATTGGAAGGTAGTTTTCCTTTTTCAGTAGTTTGCATCTTTTTTCCATCAATTAAAGCATATCCTGACATCCTTTTTCCTTGTAAACATCTGGAGGAACCATCAACATATATTTTTTCCCCTTCCAAGAGGGCCTGTTCTGCCAGATCTTCTCGAACCTTTGTTTGGTATTGGATAATTTCTAAACAATCATGTGTCAAATCACTTTTTGGTTCCCCATATAGAAATTGAGCTGGGTTTAGACTTTTGTTTATTTCTAGTGTCAAATCATCACTGTCTATTAAAATTGCTTCATATTTTAACATTCTAGGATCTGTTAACCATTTTTTAGCTTTCTGGTTTAGCACATTTCAGACTGCATGGGGTGTACGCACAATCAGTTTACTTCCAAAAGTGAGCTTACGGCTTTCCTCCACCGGAATAGCAGTAGCTGCTATAGCTTGGATACATACCGGCCAGCCATGGCTTACTGGATCCAACATTTTTGATAAATAGGCAATCGGTCTTTTAACCCCTCCCCATTCCTGAGTCAGAACTCCATGAGCCACTCCATTTTCCACATTGACATACATATGAAAGGGTTTTTCCAATGAGGGTAAGCTTAAAGCTGGTACCGAGGCTAATTTTAAGTTCAATTCTTCTAATTTTTCATCGTCTGCTCTCATTCACTCTACATCATCTCCCTCGGTCAATTTTTCATACAAAAACTTTACTGCCTGTGTGTACCCTTCAATCCATATTCTACAATAGCCCAATAATCCAAGCAGCTTTCTAATTTCCCTTTTTGAAGAGGGAGGAGGAAGAGATAAAATCCCTGCAATCCTTTCAGGGTTTAGCTTTCGGCTATCTTTGCTTATTAAATGCCCAAGATACTTTACTTCTGATTCCACAAATTGTAGCTTTCCCTTTGGCACTCTTAATCCCTTTTCCCCCAGAAAATTCAAAAGTTATATAGTAGCCTCCCTAACTTGAGCTTTAGCTTCCCCGGATAATTAAAGATCATCCACATATTGGATAATTTGTACTCCAGGAGTAGTGGGGGAAGTTTGTAATATTGCTTCTAAAGCTTGGAGATTCTGTAAAACCGTGTGGTAGTTTTGTCCACCTTAGTTGCTGTTTTCTCCCAGTTTTTGGATCTTCCCACTCAAAGGCAAAAATATCCCAGCTCTCTTCTCCTAGTGGACATGCCCAGAAAGCATCTTTAAGGTCTACCACACTAAACCACTGATGGGTGGGATTTTGCTCAGAAGGGTATAAGGGTTGGGTACTGCAGGATAACGGGTCCGAGTTCTCTTGTTAACCTCCCGTAAATCCTGTACTAATCTATATTTCCCATCAGGCTTTTTTACTGGCAAGATAGGGGTATTATGAGGAGACATACAAGGTTCCAATGTCCCATCCTCTATTAATCCCTCTATCACTGTCTTTAAGCCTTCTCACCCTTCTAAGGATATAGGGTACTGACATACACGTATGGGACATTCTTCTCTCTCAATTGTGACCCTTATGGGGTCAATATCCAGCCCTCCCCTATTTCCTTCCCCAGCCCACACTTTTTTATTTATTTTTTCCTCATCCTCTTGGTTTAGTTTTAAAATTCTAGCTGTCATTCTCCCTTCTTCTGGTATTACCCCTATTCCTAGCTTTACCTGTAAATCTCTCCCTAATAAGTTGCTGCTTGCCCTAGGAACCAATAAGACATCCCCCAGCCAAATTTTTGTTACCCCCTCAATTATTACATCTTTAATGATAGGCACTGTGAACTCTTCTCCTTTTGCTCCTGTTACTTGTGCCATGTCTTTACTTATATTACAACCTTTTGAGGCTTTTAATAGACAGGTTTTCTCTGCCCCTGTGTCAACCACAAACTCTAATTCCTCCCCCTGGGCACCCACTTTTAAAGTTATCACCGGCTCTAGATGGTATTTATCCCCCAGAAAATAGAGCCTATGACACCCTTATTCTTCATCTGAACGCATCTCCCGGAATATTTTCGGGTTCTTTTTATGGTGGGGACAATTTCTTTTGTAATGTCCCTCGTTTCCACAGTAAAAGCAGGCATTAGAGTACTCTGGAGATTTTGCTTGTACTGGGGTTCTGTTTTTTCCTTTAAGACCTGAACAATTAGGAGTGGTGTTTAGGGGCTTCAGATTTCCCTGGAAGTTACTTTCTCTCATAGTGGCTACCATAACTTTTGCTTCTATTTTGGCTTTTTCTTCATCTCTCCGCACATAAACCTTTTGAGCCTCTCTTAATAATTCATTTAATGATCTATCATGCCAGTCTTCTATTTTTTCCAGTTTTTTTCTAATATCTGGCCAGGCATGAGTGACAAAATTAACTCTTAGTAGAGCCTGTCCTGGAATTGTATCAGGATCTATTCCAGAATATTGTTTCATATTTTTTCAAAGTCGTTCCAGCCATTCTGTTGGTGTTTCATCCTTTCCTTGCTGTACTTCAAAAGCCTTTTTGACATTTTGTCCCTGAGGTGCTGCCTCTTTTATTCTTTTGATTATCAAGTTACAATAATCATTCATATGCTGTCTCCCTGACTCCTCATTTTGATTCCAATTAGGGGGTGCTATTGGCATTTTCTGGTCCCCTGGTGGTTCCTGCTGTTTTTCTCTTTCCCAAATCTTTATCCCAGCATTTCTAATCATCTGTCTTTCCTCTTGGGAAAATATTATTTTCATTATTGATTGCATGTCTTCCGAAGTAAAAATATTTGGGCCTAAAAATTGGTCTAATTGTTCAGTTGTATCTATGGGATCTTCTAATAATCCTTTAATTTCCCTTTTAAATTCCCTAACTTCTGAAGAAGTTAATGGGGAGTTAACGAAACCAGTCCTGCCTCCTCCCATAGGGACTTCCCTTAATGGGAATAAATGAATCTTTTCTCCCCAGTCCTTTTGTTTACTGTCCCTTATATCGCTCTTTTCTAGTTTTGGGGAAGCATCAGAGGAAGTCTGCCATTTAACAGAACTCCTTGTATTTTGGTATGGCGCTTCTCCTTTAAGGGAAGAGGCGTCTTGGACAGCCGAGTCCGTTGTTGATAAGGGAACAGTGACAGAGGTAGGTGTTCCCTTAGTGTCTGAGTCCTCCGCGGACGGGGAGGGGGTGTGGGCAGGGACTGCCACCGGAACCACTGACAGGGCAGATCCTTCCAGTGGAAACCAGACCGGAGCACGGACAGCCGTATGGTCTATGGCAGCTGGAGTGGCAGAGTCCAACACAGCTGGGCCGGGGATGGCCATGAACGGGGCAGCCAGGGCAGCTGTGGGATAGGCAGGTGGGAGTAGAACCGCTGGCGCTGCTAGCGTGGCAGCTGGGGCGGGAGCCATGGCAGGAGGAACGGGCTGGAGTGGTGCTATTTGTGCTGCCATAAAGGCAGGTGGGAACAGGCCTACCGGTGTTGGCGGGGGACCCAGGGCGGCCAGGGTGGGGGCCAGAGCGTGCGGTGCTGGCGGGGGAGGCAACATCTCTAGGGGGTCCCAGTTTTTTTCTTTCTTTTGAGTTTCTGATATTTTATAAACTTTTACTCCCAGTGGCTCTTTTTCTCTTATCCAGCATGCAGCATATTCTCCTTCTTCCGGGTTAACCGGTTGTTTTGAATTTACAAATGTGTTTAAAGCCTGGTAAATCCAAGCCTCAAAGGAGCCGTGTCTAGGCCAGAAAACATGGTCAGATCTTATTTCCGTTTTTGCCCATTCTATCATACAAAACTGAATCATCTTTACTTTTTCCTTTTTTCTTGTAGAAGGATCATCCCCCCAATTATCTAACATAATCCCCAAAGGGCTATCTTCAGGTATCTCTACTGGCACCCTTTTATACCCTATTTCTCTTGAGCCTATTTTACTATTTTTTTGTCCCATCTCTTAAGATTTTATCTATTTGCCCCTGGCCTGTTTCCTACTTCCGAAACACTGCAATATTACTCCTCTCTTCCCCACAGCAGTGTATTCCACCTCACTTTATAAAATTAAGATCAATAATCAGTATCATATACACTTCCATTGATTCACACTCACTCGTTTGTTTTGTTTTTTTTTTTTTTCTCACTCTCTCCTTACTCACAACAAGACACAAACACAAAAATAAGGTACCTCTTACTTTTAGAGTCAGTTCTTAATATTTACTCAGGGGTATAAAACTTTCAAAGCCCAGATGCCTTGGGTCCTTGACATAGCAACAATGAAAGCCCAGGTTTCTTGGATTTCCCTTCCTCAACCCAGCAGCTTTTGTGGGGCCCTCGACACAGCACCAATGAAAGCCCAGGTTTCTTGGATTTCCCTTCCTCAACCCAGCAGCTTTTGTGGGGCCCTCTTCCCCTTTTCCTTTTTTTTTTTTTTCCCCCCATTTCCCAGTGGATTGTGCCAGGAAACCCTCGGCTCCCTCCAAGGGGTCCTCAACCCCTCCCCCAGGACCCAGTCCCGATTACCCACGGGAGGGAATTCTTTCACTCTTTTTCTCTCGCTTTGTTTCCTCGCTGACTGTCTCGCCACACTTCAGAACTGCAGCTCTCAGAAACTCCACACTTGCTTCACAGGTCTGGGGTAACTAGCCCGCGTCTCAAACACACACCACTTGTCCCCCCCGTCTCCACCTCCCCGAAAACTACTTACAATCCTTTTTCTTGTCCGGGTCTTTGTGCACAAGAATTGTGAGGCTAATGCTGTGGTCTTAGGGAGCCCTTTTCCTTCTCCCTTTGCTTTATCTGCCTCCTTTTTGATCTTCGGGTAGTCCAACCTGCAAACCCCAATCCACACCAGGAGAAGCGGAGCAAGGCCGCCAAAATTGGGCGGGGCGCGGCCCCTGCTCTGGGACCCCTGGGGTCTTGGAGGCGAGGTTCACTGTCTTGGGAGAATGAAAAGGTTTAATAAAAAGACAATGGGAGACAAACATAAAGCAAAGGGTTAAAACGGCCAGGTGCTTGGCATACTGCCAAGAGCATGCAGCTGCTTCGGGAACACCCCTTTAAATACGTTTTACAATTCATCACTTTGTTACATATTCATAGACCTTCACGCATTGTCAACTGTTTCTGGGAACTGTTTAGCATGGCCAATCCTTAGGTCCGCCTTTTTAGAGCATGCGTGTTTCTTGGCTTGTGGTTTCAATCCTCTTCTTATCCCTTTTAATTTGGGTGGTGATCCCGGCTTTTTGCAGCCAGTGAGTGTTGATAATTGTTGTGTCAGCTGCAGGGGTCCCCATCACATGTTCACAGGCTGTTATCTTTGAGAAGCGGGTAGTTTAAACATGCTATCTCTAAAAAACTTATGTCTAACTTTTACTATTAGCAGAGACTATATCCATATAGAAATGCTATTTTAACATTATACATATAGCATTTATCCCAATACTTGCAAAGAGCCAACAACATGTCATGCATTTGTAACAATTGACCTACCTGGTTTTGGTAAGTAATTTATAACAGAATTAAGGGGCTCTCAAGCAAAGATATGGGGATAGGAATAACAGTTCTTTACTGATATATAGATATAGATATAGATATAGATATATGTATATATAACAAGGCAAACAAAACAACAACTACAAAATTAACAACAAACAGAACAGGAACCCAGTAACAGTTCTTCCGGTTGTGGATGCCTTTCCCCTGTGGTGTAGTTACCGTGACAGCTGACAGGCAGCGCCGGCCAGCTCCTGGTGAGCAGGGGGAGGTCTGGTGATCCCACGTGGCTGGAGGGGCAGTGGGGGGGTGATGGCGGCTGTGTCCCGGATGGGAAGGGTGGAAGAGAGACGCTGCTCACGGATCTTGGGGACAGTGTCGGTCCCGGTGCTCCAACAGGATGTGTGGAGGTGGCAGGCTGAAGCAGAAAAATGTCCGAGCAGGATGAGGTGTGGAGTCCCCCAGCCGAGGAAGGCAGCTCCCTGTGTTGGTGTGACAGGGTGAGGGTTGTTTTCAGCTGACGTTCTCCTCCAAGCCAAACGAGCGAGAGCGTGAGCAGCTGCCCACACCACCGTTACCTGCCCCCGATCTCGCGGTGTTCTCCCTCTTTTCCCCCCTTTACCTCCCCCCAAGAGAAACTCCCAAAAATGGGACAGGGAGTCTCTCCTTTGCCGCTGTCACCAGCCATCCATGCTAGGGCATAGCCAACAGATTTACTAGCATGACAACGAGGAAAATTCCACAGAGAGAAAAGAGGAAAAAACAGCCCCGAACAACTTGTCTCTGAGAAATCAGTTTGCACGACCAAGAGCCCATATATTTAGAATGTAAGTTGCCAGATACTGGTATCTTAAGATTCTTTATCAAAATAATTATTTAAGTTCAAGTTTGACACCCTTAAGAAAATAACAATTTTAGGGACTCAGTCCTTTCAGGCGTAGTCACTGGAAATCACAATCCTGATGGAATTCAGCGTTTTTATTTATTGGCCATGGCAGCTGTGTATTAGTAAAATTAATTAATTAAATAAATAGAAATATCTGTTCCAGTCACTAGATGCTTATTGCTGGAGTTATCTGCATCAGATAGGAGGAAATGCTCTAGTAGAGGAGCTTGGCTTTTCAGAGCAGAGATTAGTGAAATCAGTAGGAATAAATATGTAGAATTGTGTAATCTGTGAGAAATCTCTCACCTGCCAAATGATGATGCTAACTAGTGTTAAAGTTTGAAGCCCTCTGGCATCTGTTCTGCATTATTCATTTGAGTAGAAATCCCATTATATTCAAAGAGCTAGCACAGTCTCGGTCTGTATCGTATTAAAAGGATAATCTGTCGCTTAGTTGAGAACTTAAGCCTGTAAGTTTTTTTTTTTTTGTTTGTTTGGGTTTTTTTTAGTTCATTACTATTGGATCCAGGATACCTTACTCCATATATATGTAAGAAGACTGTAAATGTGTGCGTGTTTCTATATAGAGATATATATATTACTATAGACATAGTCTTTGTGTTTGAGTGCACTGGATAGTTGTCATGCACAAAAAGCAAGAAAAAGCAACCTAATAATGCCTCATAATTCCAATTCCATTAATATCTCAATAAATATGAGAGAGAGACAAAATAGGTATTCCTCTGCAAATATTCCTATTCTGATATTCCTACGTGATAAATTAATCAAAGCTCTGGTACAATTTTCAAAAAGATGCAAAATAAATTCTTCATCAGCTGGACGTGTATAAGTTGCCAATTTCATGAAAATAACCTGGGAAAGTTGTATATAGCTGTTGAAAAAAATTGTCAGAATGAACTAGAATGTTTCACTTTTTGGTTGTAATCTGGAAAGTCAAATGGAAGTTGCTTACAGGGTTTGCAACTGTATCCAGGAATACATGATAATAATAAATAATAAAATAGGAATAAAATAGAATTGAAGTTTATAGACTTGTTCTGAAGATAACTGGGCTGCTGAAGGGCTATAGTTGTATAATGCATGGTTATTTCAAATCGCAAAACCAGACTTCTTTGAAACTAGTTCTGTACTGAATCCTAAGCAATTCAGAAAATAATTTCTGGTAGTTAATCTATTCCTAGCAGGAAGTCACAAGCAGGTTTCTTTTGATAGAAATTGCTCTCTTGTGGGAATCATGGAACCATAGAATGGTTTGTGTTGGAGTCAGTGAGCCAGAGGTTTCTCTGAATTCTTCAGAGAGAAATCAAAGTACAGGGATTAAATTAAAGCTTTTAGACAGATTGAAGTATATTAAGCCACTCACACATAAAGTAGACATTTAAGTAAAAGTAACTTAATTAAGTTAGTAAGTTTTAGGGTAAGTTCTAATGCTTTTAGTAAGTGAAAGGTTTCAAATGCCAGAGTAGCAGAGCAAGTTCTAGTGAAGGTTAAAACATACTGATATCTTTGGCAAGAAGCTCCAGGCCCACAGTTGTAGACAGGATTTGGACATAATAGAGAAATAGTAAGAATATTACATTTTTTAAATAGAACAAGATAGGTCATATGCGTAGTTTATACATAACCTAGCGTGCTAAAAATTAGGATTCTAATAAGTTAAAGAGTGATGGTCCAAGCTTGTGTCTTAGCTTGTTGGAAAAATCCTATATAAAAGTTAGTATTGGGGAGAGTTGCTGCTTTTAGCCATTCAGCTTTTAGCCACTTGCTTTTAGCCTTTGGCTTTTGCCAAGGCTTTTAGCCATTCGCTTATTGCCACTGCTTATTTGGCTTATTTGCCATTGCTACTGCTTTGCTATTGCTTGTCTGCTTGCCTGTTAAAACTGATGTGCTTTGTAATAAAACAAGCCTTGTAATAAATAACCTTTTTAACTATTAGCTGCTTTGCTTATTTAAGATAACCCAACGAAGTAGGAGCCAAGAGCTCGAGGTAAAAGCCTAAGAGATCCACAGTAAGTGCCTATAGAGCACCCAAGGTCAGAACCTCACAGGTTTTTGCTATAAGGGACCTTAAAAGTCATCCAGTTCCAACCCCTCTGCCATGGACAGGGACAACTTCCACTAGACCAGGTTGCTCAAAGCCCCATCCAATGGTCTTGAACACTTCCAGGGAGGGGGCAGCCACAGATGCTCTGGGCAACCTGTTCTGATGTCTCACCACCCTCACCATAAAGAATTTCTTCCTAATATCTAATTGAATCAAATCTAATCAAATCGAATCAAATCAAGTTGAATCTCAATCTATCTTCTCTCAGTTTAAAGCCTTTTCCCCTTGTTCTATAAATGTCCATGAAAGAAGTTCCTCTCCAGATTTCTTGCAGGCCTTCCTTAGGTACTGGAAGGCTGCTATAAAAAGTCTCCATGGAGCCCTCTCTTCTCAGGTTAAAGAACCCAAAATGTCTCTCAGCCTTTCTTCTAGGAGTAGTGCTCCAATCATCTGATCATTCCATGGCACTCCTCTGGACTCACTCCAACAGGTCCACCCACATCCTTCTTGTGTTCCCCACCTTATTTCTCATCTTTCTGGTTCATTTATAACAACCAGAGACTCACAGAAACACGGAATCATTCATGTTGGAAGAGATCTCTGGAACCCACCTTGGTCAAGACCTTGCTCTGAGCAGGACCAATTAAACCAGGTTTTTAAACTCAGGGCTTTTTCCAGTCCAGATTCAAATGCTCCAAAAGTTTCTAAGGATGGAGATTCCACAACCTCTCTGGGCCATTGTTCCAGTATCGGAGTGCTCTCGTGGTAACAAATTGTTTCTGATACCTTGCGGGAATTTCTGTTTTCTAACTTACTCACATTGCCTCTTGCCCTATCACTCTGCACCTTTAATAAAAGATAAGGGCATGCTGCCAGCTCACATTCAACTCAATTTCAATCCAACTTCACCAGTATCTCAAAATCCTTTTATGCAGAGCTGCTCTTTACCATCTGGCTTCTAGCCTATCCTATTGCATGAAGTTATTCCATCCCTGACACAGGACTTTGCATTTGTCCTAGTTAAACTTTATAAAGTCACAATCAGCCCATTCATCCAGGATACAGAGGTCCTTCTGAACAGCAGCCCTGCTCTCTAACCATATCCTCCAGTTTGGTATCACTTACAAACAAGTTATATATACAATCTATCCCATCATCTCAGTCTTTCTTAAAGATGTTATACAGTATTGACCCTAGTATCCAACTCTACCTGAAGGTCCTGCTAGTAAGTGACAGCTTGCCAGATTTTATACCATGGATCCTAGATATTTTCCTGAGGCCTTTGGATGTTTATTCCCTTAATTTCAGTTAGTAGAGTCTGTGGCGCCATTTCTGTCATAACATAAGCACTAAGAGCGCTGCCAGTGAAGAAATCTGGTTGCAGGTTTAAAGCAAGTGAGTGAGCAGCAGATGCTGGTAGTGTGAGGGATAGTTACTGATGCCTAGGAGGAGGTCTCAAGATCAAAGGGCAGTAAATAAAATGGAGGACAAGTCTCACTGATTATAATTGATATAGAAAAAAGTACTTCTGATCTCAGAAAGTTTCTGAACACCTTGCTGCTGAAGAGAGAGGTTACTCAAGCTATTTCCATACTTTTCCTGGAAGTACAGACTATTTGCTATTGCAGAATGGGACCCATCTGTGGCTCAGTTCATAAGCCATTATTGCTTACTCGACTTCCATCTTTTTTCATATAAAAACATGAAAGTATCAACAGGCTAAGAGGTAGTGATGTAGAAGTTGGAGAAAAGAAAACACTGGCTTTGTTTTGATAACCAGGAGAATGTTGAGAAGTTTGGAGGTTCCCACTATCTTTTTAATTCTTTAGAAACGTAAATTCATTGCAAATAACTGTTACAGTTCTGGAAAGTATTATATTTACCAGTTCTCTGAACTTTGATCATTAAATGTCAGCCAAGTAAATCAGATGGATGTGTGTGAGTAAAAAGGATATGTGGTAATTTGGAGGAAAATGAGTTCGCCAGCAAAGGCTTCCTCAACTGTGTGAGGGTACTCTTTAGTTTTGAATTTCTATCTCAGTCTGCTAGGTAATCTTTAGTCTTGCTGAAGTCAAAATTGCTAACTTTAAAGTATAGTGCAGCCAATATTTGCTTGCTAATTGGTTGGCATTTATCTCTCCACTTTTCTCAATTTTGTATTACGTCTGGTTTCCAAAGGACATAAGTAGCATGTGTGGACATCACAGATACAAATATGAGGAATTGCAGCATGAAGATATTTATTGTGTAATGTAATATATGTTATAAAATAATTTGTGTTGGTTTGTAATTTATGCAAAATAAAACATGCTTGTATAAATAAAAATTAAATAAGACAATCTTAAAAAATAAATAAGACAAACATATGCAGCAGTTGGGGGAAAAAGGATTGCCTCACAAGAATTGCAAAGACAAAGCAGAGGGACCTAAATTACCAAGTTAATAGAAATGGCTCCAGTGGAGATGGCTCTTTGGGAGACAGTCCGGGGAACACCCAAGCGATGATGAACACTTGGTAAGTGTCACTAATCAAGATAACCAGAGTCGTCAGGGAAAAATACTGGATTCCCGTAAGCTAACATCTGCTTTCATCGACATTCATCACTTCCCAGAAATGGTTTTGTCCAGCCTAACGAAGAGAAAGAAAGCTACATGAATATGCAAAACAACAAAAGGAAAGAAGGACCTCTGCCCCAGGTGGAAAAAAACTGTATAAAACCAAACCCGCTGGAGACAACATTGGTGAACAGAGGGGGATCCAACATTGGTGAACAGAGGGGGATCCGGAGTGATAGAGTTCGGATCAGTGTGTGTTCACCCGGTGCCGATCCCAGGCTCAATGCTGTCCTATTTGATTGTGGCTATCGAAGACTGTATTTCGGTCATGAAATAAAAATTGTTTCTTTTGATTATTCTTAATCCGGCTTAATCTTTTTATTATCTATAACAATCTAATAACTAAATTTGAGAATTGCAGCTATTTGAAGTAAAATTATAAATGGTTCATATAAAATAATTTTGGTTTTAAGGATAATGAGCTGTATAATTTAGTAGCACTGGGAACTAACTTCTTTAAAAGTTACTGTGGCTTCTCACACTAATTTCATGTTGTTGAAACTCCACCAACATTAATGGAATTAATCCTAATTTTCATTTACATAAATGCAAAGAAAGCTCAGCCTCAGTGATTTTTACTATTTCGAGGGTGCTTGAAATTGCTAAACCTATTTAATTCCACATAAAAATGAAGCTTAATGCAGAGAGATCTAATTATTCTTCTTTCACACATAAAACTCTACGGCAAAAAAACAGAACAATGAAATACTGTTCTTTGACATTTTAGATCTGCAGTGCTGGGTGAATATTCAGAGGCTTTTTGAGCTGTATTTTTATCAACGAAAAGTCTGTGAAATCAATTAACTAAAAATTAGCTTGTACTAATGTTAGCTTGTCTACTAGTTTCCACAGATGATGGAAGTGCTTAAGTGCCTGTATCAAAGGGAAGAGAAAGCATTTGATTTTTAAGACATAAATTGAATACTTCATTTCTTACTCTTTGATCTGCTTTGCTTATACAGGCATATAATCTGACCCCCTTTGTCATCCAATTTTCGACCTCTTTCCTCTCACTCCGCTTAGTATTGAACTTTTATAAAGGCTAGATTTCCCCCTCCCTTTCCCCACTACTCTGCCCTCCAGGGAGTAGTCATGCCTCCTGCAATTTTCTCTCTAGTGTTTAGAAACCCCTCTGAAATGTTAAACACTTAGGAAACACCCACTTCTTGAAACATCAAGTGTATTTTTTTTTTTTTTGTTACTAGGCTGCCGCTCTATGGCCCTGCACATAAACTACAGGTTTAGTTCCACTGAGTAAGTTGTACTGGAGAAGTTTCTGGGAATGTGTGAGAGAACATCTGGGATTCATGTCCTTCAACATGAGTATGAATACTTTAAAAGATGATGAAGGAAAAATCTACCATATCATGTGCAGGCCTCTATCAGACTGCTATCTTAAATATCTTATAGTGAATTTTTTGATCATTAATAATGTGCAGACTGTGGTGCCCTAACATAGACCCTGCTTGTCCTGGCTGTCTAAAATAATGCTAATTTTTGAGATAGATTTTCAAAGGAAAGCAAAAGGATAATCCTATCAAAATACTCTGGTCAGGAATTCAAATAAACACTTAGACTGACACATGGCTGGTATCCTTCATAAGTATGAAGTTTTGATTATTTTGAATCTGTGCAATAACTAAGTCACAGAAGTGAATAAAATGTTTTAAGAGTAGACATTTATATGTAGCCATACACAGTGGTTTATAAATGGGCTAAAGGGGCATTCAACTTTTCTTAAGAATGTTTTCATGTACACAAGGTTAGAATATGCTGCTTAGTAAGTTATTATGTAAGTCACTGTTTTCATGTCTGCATCCAAAAATGAAGAGGATTGAAATTTAGCACATCTGCCTTCTGGAGTACTGTGAGGAAGTTGTAGATTTGTCTGCCTGTAAGCACTTTTACTTGAGTCCTGCCAGTGTCAAGACCTTTCATAGCCAAAAATCACAAGAGTGTGGGAGTGGCACTCTATATGTGTGTACTATTATTCCTTAACCTTGTGCAATTTTGTATGTTTCCATTCAGAAAATGGAACAAAAGCAAACTTGAGATGTGTTCCTGCCTTTATTTTTAGCACATCCAAATTAAAAGGAAAACTCCAAGGTTGATGGAGATGGTTATGACTTGTCAGTGACCATCAGTTAAAACCTAAAATATTTTAAAGGCTTCAAAATTATGCTATTTTCTGTTTAAATAATACCTACTGTTTGAAAGTGATCTGAAAAACCAAGTCCAAAGCAGATTCATTCATTCAAGTGAATAAAAGGTCTTATTGGCCAGAGAAGCCCAGTAGATGGAAAAGAAGCTCAGAAGTTTCAATATGTGTTTTGCTTTGAATATTCTCCTGCATGCACTCCTAGATTTGCTGGAGGGCAGAGAGAAAGAAGGATTGTAAAAAATTAAACAACTTGCTCTTACTAAAATAAAAATCCATTGTACAGTTTTCATTGATTTAAACTAAAGCAGGTGCTGACCTTTGGCCATGTTAGTAACATTGTTCCAGACGCTCTCTTTAGCATTTTAATATATTTTCTTAATGTAGGTTAATATTATAAGAAGGGACAAATCTTCTTAGAATGGTATTTTCCAGGAACTGCAGCTATAAGGCAACTTTGGTTTCTAAATAAAGCCAGCTGTTAAAAGTGTTAATTAGTTCTGCCAAGAATGTAATAGTGCCTATGTCCTAATAATTCAAACTGATATATATCTTAAGAGGCTCTCAATGCCACAGTTATATCCCTCCATTTAGGAATAGTACAAAGAAAATTTTACTATGAACAGGAAATTAAGAAAGAAGGGGATATAATTAAAAAAAAAAAAAATTAGGAGCTCAGAAAGAAGTTGGACAAGAAACATCTTTGGTATAGGAAATAAACCAGTATAAAAGGAGATAAAAGATTAACTCATTTTCTGAAATAATTCTACAGCAGTCAGTGCAAGCAAGAGCAGCATTAGTGGTATGACTTAAAACCATGCATTTAAGTTCCAAGTGACAATACTGGAAGATAATTAAAGCATTTCCAAAGAACTGGGATGCTGACCAAATAGCTAGGAGGCTGGAATGCAAAAGAAAGTGAATTTTCTTTCACGAAAAGTGAAGTACAATGCAGGCAGCACAAGATCTCTCTCTGTAGTTTATTTGTTGCGGCAGATGCCCCAAGGTCCCCAGCTACCGTGGGGGCAGTTATCGGTGCCATATAAAAATCTACAAAGTGCTGCAGTGTGGAGGTCTTTGACACCTAACACATGCAGCTGAAATGCTCAAACCTACAAGCCAGGCTAAAGAGTGAGAATTAGAGCAGTAGACAGTGAAAAAATGTCAACACATTTTCTGTTGGGTGGCACTGTGTCAGGTAGATGCACATCAAAACATGTATGCAGAGACACAGAGCTAGCAAAAGCTATCACTTGCAATAGTTAATTTAATTGTTGGTTCATGAAGGTGAATCGAACTGGAAACCAAACCTGGTCCTGTAACTAGCTGTCATAAACAAAGCTATTTCATGCACATCTAGCTCCTAAAAATGTCAATTTTGTACAAATTGTGTTGTATTTGTCCCCTGAAACTTTTGGAAAACTTTGTCACTGTTTACCATAATTTTTCTTCTGCATTATTCCTAATTCTTCCTAAATGCCAGTTCACCATGCTCCAGATATGGCTGCAATAGGGCTACAAAGGACTATATAGGAGGTTATTTATTCTGCTGAATTCCAAATGTGCTGGGGACACATGGAAAGAGGGGGTGGTGGCCCATCTCCCATGGAAGCCCCATGGAATGCACATGCTCTTAAGACAAAGGGAGCAGTGGCTTCTCTGGGAGCCTCCCCTGAGGCTGTGGGGACCAATCAGAGACCTGAGTTGGTGAGTGACAGCCCAGAAAACCAATTAGAACGCTGCTTCGCTTTTACGAATCACAGGCAAATAAGTTAGTTTGGGTTTTTTTGCTTTCCGGTCATGAAGGGGAGCAGGTCACGAAGGGGAGCAGGTCTGGGGCCCAGCCGCAGCCCCGGCCAGGCCCGGGGTGGACCTGGCCCGGCCCCAGTGGGCCACGGTCTCGGAATGGCCCTGGGGGGACCCAGCCTGGCCCGGCCCCGAGGGGAGCTCAGCTCGGCCCCGGTGGGGCTCGGCGCGGCTCAGACCCCCGGCCTCGCGCAGGGGCAGAAAGAAGTCCAGCCATTTCATCATCTCGTGTGGCTGCGTCTTTTTCAGCATGGCTTCAGCCTGGATCTTTACCATTTGGATACAAGTTTAACTTTTAGTGCCTGAATGATACTTCGGATTTCCTGAGCTCCCCAGAACGAAAGGCATAAAGCAAGAAGAATTACAGAAGTCAGCAAAACGAAGAAAAGTTTTTATAGAAGGAGGGATCTGGAAAAGTCGCCACTGATAAGTACCTTAAAACCTTTTTTTTTTGTGGGCTTTAGAGGATTGTGACTTTACTTAAAATTCCTTTAAACTGTAGAATATACTTGGGGAGGTTAAGTGCCTGAGAAGAAGACTTTTTTTTTGCCTTGAGAAATGGAGCTCTCTGTCTTTGGGACTAGAATATTGGACAGAGACATTTGGTGAAGAGTGAGATAAAGGGACTTTTTGTGTTCTCAGCAGCCTGCCTTTAAAATGACACCCCATGTGTTTTTCAGCAACCCATAAAGAGCTCTGGAAGGACTGTGAAAATGGGAGGAAAAATCATAATTTGTAGTTTCCGGGCGGATATAAGTTATGAGGGTGAGGCACCCTCTAGGCCTAAACAAAAATAAGGGGCGTTTCTCTCTTGAGTGAACTGAAATGATTATTTAAGTGAATAACTGACTGAAGTGTTTTTCTGTATGTTGCTGGTATGAGGAAAGGGGGAAGAGGGAATAATCTGGAAATCTCGTTCTGAATTGTTTTTGTGTTGTTAATAAATTTCTTGTACCCTTTTTAAGCTTTAAGTCTGCTTTGTCTTTACTCCTAAATTCGATCCCCAAAAGAAATTAAATAGATTAAAATTGGTAAACCCTAGTCACACCGTGACACCAAATATGAGCCATGGCTATTCTCAGAATGCCACTCTTTCTTTGGTTTTACAATAGCATCACATAAGAAACCTGTATTTAATTGCATATTTTTCAACTGTCTGGTTTGGCTCTGCTTCTGAGATCTTAGGTGGCTCAAACTGATACGTTTTTTAAAAACAAAATAATATGCCCTCAATATTTTGGAAATGTAAAAATGTCTTAGAAAAGGACCTTCTCTTCCCTGTGCATCTAAATTAATGAAAATGAGAAAAGGCCTATAAAACCAAATTAACTTTATTGTCAAGACATGAAAATGCAAATAATAGCTTTTACCTTACACTTCTTTTCTCTTGTTCTGTTTACTAGAAATTAGTCAGTTAAATAGATCCAGTGTATTTATCATAGAGTCCAGGTAATTTAGTCATATCCAGAATCCTGTTGTGGCAACACAGAAAGTGCCTAGAGGACCCAAAAGCAAATTTCCCAGTCTTCCTGACCTTTGCCACTAAAGATGTTGGTTAGCATCATTGAACTGACAAGGAGTAGAGCCTTAGAGAGACTGAGTTAATTACCCACTTCTCCCATTCCTGATGAAATGCTGTTTCACTTTTCTCTATTTCAGTTTCCTCATCCATTATATTTCCTTCCTCTTGTATTTTTATTTGTTTGTTTGCTTTTTGGGGTTGTTGTTTAGAGTTTTGCTTGCCTTTTTTACATATTTGTTCGGATAATAAGCTATTCAGTGTAGGAACAGTGCATCTAAACTATCCAATATGAGTTGGAAGCTCTTTGTGTCAGTATAATCACACTAAAAAATTCTTCAGCTCAGCTACTCTAGCTCACTTTATTTCACTAGACATAGCTCCTCACAGCACTTCCTCCTCACTAATTCTCTGTTTTAGTGGGGATGAGCAGATTAAAATGAGCATGCTGGACACCTGCTACCATCCTTGCAAAATGGAAGTCATAGTCCAATCCAATCAAGAACACAACTCTGAGAGATCCCGAAGGTAGTATCCCCTTGAGCTGCCCAGTGCTCTGCTCTCTTACCTCAGATCAGGTTTTGCATTGAAGTAATCTTCTGTCCTGATTCTCCTGCTTTGCTTAGTTATCTGTACTGTTTGTACTATTTCTTCTCACATTATATCTATAAGGCTACCACTTCTTTTCCTGTTGGCTTGACTGCAAAAGTCTTATCCTGAATATGCGTGGAATCTAGCGCAACCTTCAGGCAGTGGTGAATCTCCAATACGGTTATTTCTAAAAGATATTTTGGGGACAGTGTACACACTGTAGTAAATTTATTGAAGTGTAAAAAGAAAAATGGCTCAATACAATGCAGCACTTCAGAAACACATTTTGATATAGCTCTCAGTCTCACACAAACATGAAGTTCTACTGATTGTCATAAAAGAATTGGATGTGATAAATTCTGTGAGCAGTATATTAAATATAAGGCTCAAAAAGCTAGCCACTTTCACAGAGCCAGCTTCAAGAAGCTAGCTTGACTTTTCCTCAATCTTATATTTAACAAATTGCCACAAAAATTTTTTTTCTCCTTCAAAATACAGCTTTTTGAAAACATCACCTTTTATTATTCTCATTTCACATCCCAGTGGATAAATATTCAGAATTTCCCACAGCTGGCAGAAATTGGCAGCCCTGTTGTTTGCTAGAAGAGAGGCAAAGGACTGAAATGGAATGGTCCTATTGCCTCTCAACTGTGATCACATCAAATCAATATGCAGGTCTAGAAAATATATAGTTTTCCATTGAGTTACTTCTACATTGTATATGTTTTGTGGATAAGGTGAGGATTTACATGTCTGACCCAAAAATAAGTTTGTAGAAAGACTGATTGTGATTCTTTGGACTATGTGTCCTCTTCTGCTGACAGAGATTAAAATAGGTATACAGAAATACTGTGTCAGGCTTCTGTGTCTGTGTACAACACAGGGAAAGCATTCCTATTTATAATGTTTTTTTTTAAAGTGAGGAAACCCAATTCTGATGTAGAAAGGAGCCTGACAAATTATGTAAGCAGTGCAGCAGGGCTACAGGAGAAATTTTATGCTGCATATGTAGAAGAAGAACTGAATTCACAGCCATAGGGGAGGATAAGCAAGCCTGCCTTTAAATCATCTTTGTACTCCTCGGATTCTGGGTTGCTCTGCAGTCTGAACTAGCTTCTGACTGGTGCTGAGATTCTGGTTCTGATAGCTCTTGTTTGCTATGTTCTGCAAGAGGGCTTTGGATAAACAGCCTTTATATTCCTTATACCATCACCAAGAAGGACTCCTCCCATTGCAGAGCACTCCAGCTATCTTAATGAGCATAAAGTGAAGACACGTAAAGCGCAGAAGAACTACATCAATACTATTGCAATGCCCTAAAGCATTTCAGTGCAGCTCACTTACTGTGATGATACATCTCTGTTGTCACTGTGCCTGTTTATCGCCGAACTTGCCCCCAAGTGTAACAGGAGAAATGGAGAAAACATGACAAAAGGCTGTGGTGAAACCTACACAGAGCTTCTTTGATAAGGGTCTCTGTTATTGTGGACCATGTGGGTTCATCATAAATGTGCAAGAATAATTATTATACAAAGAACAAATACACAAACACAACTTTTTATTGTAGCCAACAGAAAAGTAATGTAACCATGAGAAAAGTAAGGAATTATTCAAATGTATAGTTGATGGCACAAATAGAGAACTATGATATCAACTCTAGGACCAAAATTTCTGTGACGTAACATCTCAGAAAAAGATGAAAAGAAATGTCTTTTCATTATTTTAATTTCCTGGATTAACATGGGAATGATCAGGAGATGCTTGGGACATTTAGAAACCAGAAATAAACTAAAAAGTTTAGCATTTTGTTCTAATCCTCACTTTTTTACTGCAATCCCTTGCTTTCTATCTCTCTCACTTCCAACTCATTGTTCCTTAAAACTGCTTTTCCTCATCGTGATCATGTCACAGTTCTTCACCAATTATACAAGACAGTTCCTCTAGATGGTTTCTGATTCCATCATTTTTCCTGAATACTAATTTCTCATTCTACCATTTCTCCTGATTTCTCTCTAGCCTTTTGTCCTGATTTAGGGCAAATTTGGGAGAAAACCTCTAGAAAGCAAACTCAAGCAGCCCCTTCCCCCAGCTGGTTCGGGAAAAGATTGCCTTCAAGATTGCCTTGAAGAAAAGTGGAAAAAAACCTGTTTAACAGGCAGAGCACTCTCCAGCACAAAAATGAATACACAGTACTAAACAACACAATACTAAACAATACTAAATAACAAAACCTCTCGCTGCTCCAAAGAGATGACAAATTCAGAAAGTCCCCTCGTGGTTTGCAGCTCGGCTCACTCAGTCTAGTATAAGTCCCTCCAGTGGTGGGAAATGCCACAGCCCAGGCCAGGCCCAGTAGGCCACAGGTGCTCTTCTGGGTCCCCAGTCCAGAGCAGGTTCAAACAGTTCCAAGAAAAAGGAAAAAAAAAAGCATAGTCCAGGGAACTTCTCTACCTCATCTAGTTAAAAACTAGCTAAAAGCAAAGGAGGGCTCTCTCCCGCTGTCCACTGCAGACAATACTGCCTGTGAGAAGGATGTGGGGGAGCAAGTGCAGTCTCTGATAACAAACTCCGCGCTTCTCCTCTCCCCCTTCACTCTCAGAAATATTCTTAAAGCTGCAGAACAGATATCCAGCATAAACAGAACAGGTGACTGGGGATACAAGCATCATAAAGTCACTCTAGGACACCTTTAATGAAAGTGATATTTCTGCTAGCCTTAGAATTTCCTGCTTGAAATAAACTTTCAAGTAGCATGTGTGCATCAGCCAGGCTGAGTGAAGACAGAGGAACTATGACAACTGTGAGGCCTTTTAATGAATATTTTCAATATAAAAGGATTCATTTTACAGGACTTACAACAAGACACTGGACAAATAAAAAATTAAATAGGCATAATTTTAAAAGGTTTTTACTTATTTAAATAGAATTTATTTTGTTTTCTTTCTTAGGAGTGCTGGGAACTTTCGTTTTTCCTGGTTCTTCTTGGCTCACTGTTTGTATTCTGATATCTCTTTGAACAGAAAAAGATTGCCTCTTACAGAGTTCAGTTACATGTGCTGTTCAAGTGATCCTGACAAAGATGAATGGTAATAAAAATTGTTCATCCTTTGAATGTGATTTGGATTACACTGCAGAAATAGTATATCAATATTGGATAGAGCTGTAAGGAGGCTATACACAAGAAATATAGGGTTATATCTGAACAAGATTTTTCATTCTCCTCTTCACACCACTCATTCTACATGCCTGTTCTTTATTTATAGGGAAAAAGCATGCTGATATTTCAATATTCCTTCAACTCAACAGTTCAGAGTACAGTTGCAACAAGAAAAGCAAATGTGTACCCATGAACAGCCAGAGATTCATTTCATTGGATTTTCCAAGAATTGAAAGGTAAGCCACAATGCTAAATTTACAGACTTTTGATAAGGAGAGGTCAAATTTTCAGATTAAAAAAAGAAAATACATATTAATAGTATTAATAAGATAATGAAGACACTGGGAAAACAGCATATGAAATTCCCTTTACATTTTAGTAGTAACTACAGGAGAAAACAGATGTTGTCCTGTCATGCAACATAATGTTTTATTTCCCTTAGTTTTGGGGTTTAATTGCATTACTAGGGACAAAAACCAATCTTAGTTTATTTCTATAAATTACGTGTTCTTTACTGACAGGAACAGGAATGATTATGTGTACACAAACAGATGCAAAAGACACAAATAAAATTCATGCTGTTGTAATTAGAAGGATGAAAAAAGTGTATTAATTGAATTAGGCTTCAATTAATTTAATTAACGTGCCAGAGTATTTTGATCACGAGACATCTTAACAGTGATGATTTTTCATCTCTATGCCCTCTTAAAATATGTATTTTGTCATACATTAGAAAAATAGTTGTTCCCTTAAAGTCTTGACCAAATAATGATGCAGAATGAATACAATATGTCTGCTGGTAGAAGACTAAGAGTGTTAAAGTATTTCAGAGTATCTAAGATGAAGATTACATCCTGCAAAAGCAAGATATTTTCATATTTTAAGTTAACAAGAACCTTCACACTCATGAAAAAATTCACTTCCAGGGAGAACAGGAAATGTAAGCAGGCTAGTAAATTTTCAGAAGCCTTGAAGAAATTCCAAAAGAAGACTCAAAACAGAAACATTCAGGCATGTAACTTTTCCTGGTTTTAACATACCAGTTGTAATGTTGGCATGTGTGAACCTGTATAGCGCTAAGAAGTTGGGGTTTTTTTCCAACAAGATATTTTGCATCAAGGAACAAAAATAAAATCCTACTAGATTCAGAAATCTCTGGTCAGCTGAAATTGTGCCAATATTATTTGGCTTCAGTTGCTAAGAACTTTCAAGCTGCAGAATTAATAACTAGACTTCAATTGCCACTATTCACTAATGAGGCTGGAATGTGACTGTACACCTAATCAGCTGTGAATAAAAAAGAAAAAGCACAAAGCTCACTTATGACTGCCAAAATAAGGCGTTTTCATCCAAAGATGGATGAGCCCTAGTGCTGCAGCAGTATATCAACACCCAGTCAGTGTAAGCACCAGAGTAAAACAAGACACAGTTTGCTCCAGAAGTTTTCAATATATTTTTTCTTTTTGTTTTGAACATTTCCTGTGTTTTGCCCTGGGCCTGGATGATAAACCCATATTAATTCCCTTGGAAGGTTTTATCTGCATATTTTATATTATCCTTTTGCAATTTTTTTGCATTCCTTTCCCAGTTTTAGATCATTGCTTTGTCAATAGTAATTGTGTATGCCAGAGCTATCAACAGTAGAAAATTCCATATGTTGCTGCACAGATAAAATACAGACAAGAGAATAACTCAAACCTATCTTCTTTATATGCACCTCTCCAACCTGAGCAAAAGAGAGGGTGGTCTATGTAGATTTCGTAGTTGAATTCTAGATCAAAAACTATGTTTTAGTTGTATGTTCAGTTCAATCAGAACATCTCACTTGTTTTCTCTAAACTTGAAGGAAGTCTGAAATTGTTTGTCCAGGTACAAATTTGGGGCATGACCACATCACAGATTTTCAGAATGCAAAGGCTTTGATAGAATTCTGAAGTTTTTGCAGAATAAAGTTGTGTCTGAGAAAGCTCCTTCAGGACTGATAGGTTGCTTCTGGCTCCAGCACTGTGCTGAACACATGGCTTTTGTCAAAGCATCCCAAAAATTCCTTCTGACACTCTCTTCCTTATTTTCCAGACCATTGAACTCTTATTGATCGAGAATTGAACACTGTAGAGATCCTTTAAACAACTTCTGGCATTCAGACAGCATTGGGAGGAGGGGAGTTCACGGTAAACGTAAAAGATTTTTTTCTATGAAGCAGTTCCTGAATTGATAAAGTTTCCTGAGATGAGCATTTAGGGAATTTTGTCAATAAAGACAATTTAGTTAGTTAATGGGAACAACCATAAAGAGTGCAGGAAGCATAGATGAGCGTGTCTGGAATTCTTTTTGCCCTACTAATTCCTGGATACCACTTCCTGTGGAGGCACTAGAACATGGGCAGAGAAGGTGGCTTCTAAGAGGTTTTTAAAACTGTGAGAACCTCAACTGTGCTCTTTTGCTGCCTTGCATAATTCTTTGAGCTCCCTGTAGGGGAGGGGCTCCCATAATGGAGGTGCTGTTGCCCTTCTCCTACTCCCCCACTTGTAAACAACTGGGAAGGCTATGATCTTATTCACCAACTCCCAGTCTCCCTCCCGGGTGGCTTCCCCTAGGATGCATGTCCAACAGTCTTTGGACTCAGGGTTGGAGTCTGAGGAACCATCACTCTCATCCTCTGAGGAGGATGGAGGGCACTTAATTGCAGGGCAAGGTGTCTTTGGGCGGACTGGCATTGCCAGATGATGGGTGGCAGTGGAAGCCAAGATGGCTTCCTTCTGGTCATGGCCACTTCCGGTTCCGGTGTTGTGGGAGCCGGAAGACTGTTGGTCAGCGGGGGAGGAGCCAACAGCAGAAGGGGAGTGGATGGGGTCCGCAACAGAGAGAGGTTTCCCGATGGAAGGGGAGGGTCTCGGCACGGTTACACCCATAGACGCAGGGGAGGAGGAGGAGGAGCCAGGTGTGATGGAAGGTGCAGGAAATGGCAGAGAAGAGGTGGGAAGGTGGCCATTTTGGAGTGGTAGGGCAGGAGAACTGGGGTATGAGGGAGGCAAAATGGTGGGGCTGGCCACATTGCCAGCGCCATCTTGCAAAAGGTAACAGGAGGTAGAACTGGGTAAGTGGGCATATGTAGGAGGTTTGGGGAGAGATCCAGAGTGGCATGGCCAGTGCCACGTTGCCAAGGGGAGAGAGGCGACTGGGAGGCGTCAGGGAGTTGGAAGCAAGCCTATGCAATATAGCAGCCACTGCCTGCCGACCGCCCCTCAGGCAGGGAAGACAGTTTGGGAATACCAGGAGAGGAAAGAGGGGAAGGGGTTTTCAACGGGGGACCCAAAACCTGACCCAAACCATTCCCTGATAATTCAGTGGACTTAACGATCATGTGAAACCAAGAGAAAAACTTCGCAACTGAAAGATTCCCACTTGCATGAACACGGTACAATTTTCTCCCCACATCATCCCAAAAGGAACTCAAACGAATAGAATCCCAATTTGTATTATGAAAATGTTTGAAAACCCAATGAATGAATCTTTTGAGCTGCCCCTTTGAAAACGTAAAATTCCCAACAAGAAGGGTGCCCACAACTTGATGATAAACATCCCGCTGAGGAGGGCTAAGTCGAGGACAACTGAACTGGCTGCCCATCCTCAAATTTCCAATTCCCCACCCAGCAGTAAAAGGGAAAAACAGAAAGGAAAGACCCTGATAAACTCACTTTTTCTCTTCGGGCCAAGCGAAGCCCGCTGGGTCAACAAAAAACTGCTGGGAGGTGGTGAGCCAGTCAACTGGCCTTCAAAGATGGTCTTCCAAAGGTCCCGGTCTCCTCCCAGATGACCCTCACTAGAACGTGAGGAGCCCTCCTTGGGGAGCTCAAAACTCAAGAGCAGTTTGAGTCCTGCAGCTGAAGCTGCAGGAGATATTTCTCTAGAAACCTCTTGATAGAGGTCACTGTTTGGGCGGTAGCTGTCACGGCAGGGTGTTAGTGGAGTGCCACGACCTTCCAGAGAAGCATCCTTAGAAGGACATCCTGGTGGCACAGGCATGTTCGCCCTCCTGGGCGGAGTGATTTCGCTCTTTTATGAATCTTCGGCCGATGCTGGAGAGAGAGGGACGGGAGCCTCGTGTGGTGTTCCAAGGAGAAGTTTATTGATCTTCTTCCTCAAAGGGTACTAGGGACAAACTGACTCGAAAAGGGGCTGAGGGAATAGGGTTTATATAGGAAAGCTGGGGGGCAGGGTGGAGCAACAGACGAATTAACTGAGGGTGCAGGGGCGGAGCAAAAGGGGAAGGGCCAATGGGGTACAAACAATTTGTTTAGAACAGGGAGGCATTATGGGAGGAATTTTCCTCACCACTATGACGAGGTTAGCGCTTAAGTGCATTCCCTCCAGGGGAGAGTGACCGATTGGCTCATCGGCCTCCAGAACCTCCTGTCCTTAGAAACAAGAAAAACATACGTATATTGGAGTGAGGCCGTTTTTGGAGAGAGGCATAGCCAATACCTCCTTCCATGGTGTAAAACCCCAAGAAATTCTACCCAGGCTTTTCTCTGCTTTTCAAGCTTTCCACACTCCTAAAGCTTTCTGCTCAGCAGCCCCTTGAAAAATGTGGCATTTCCTTTGAGCTAATGAAATTGTAATAAACAGCTGTAAGATTTTGACTGTATAAGCTGTTCTTCTGTGAGGAAAGAGTGCATTTTCAATATGGGTAAAGGAATAAATATAGTGAAGAATAAAGACTATGAGTAGCTGTAGCTGAGGAAGACAGAGGTTTGGGACAGGTTAGAAAGGTACGATATATGCATGTTGGGGAAGAGTAGGAGACATAAAATGCTGCAGAAAAGATGTGAGGGAAGTCTAAAAATGTGAGAAATTTTCCAACCTTGTCAGGATTTTGCCAACAGCATCTTGCAAAAAGTGCTGCTTCATCAGTCCAAACCTCAATGGGAGCTCCAGACATTTGGCAGATATTTGAATTTTACTTCACTGAATCAAAGAAGGATTAGAAGACACCTCTGGACATCATCTAGGCCAACCCCCCCGCTAAGGCAGGATCACCTAGAACAGGTGACACAGGTACATTTCCAGGTGGGTCTGGAATGCCTCCAGAGAGGGAGATTCCACGGCCTCCCTGGGCAGCCTGTTCCAGTGCCCTGCTACCCTCAACGTAAGGACATTCTTCCTCATGTGAAGGTGGAATTTCTTGTGGCCAATAGGCTATTGCTCCTTGTTCTGTAGCTGGGTACACGTGGTTTCTGTTGTTTCATCTGTTGGGCCGCAGGCAGGTGTCAGGTCTGAGACAAAGAGATGACACTCACAGTTTACTGTAACAAGATTAAAGCCTCTTTATTGTCTGTGAGCACACTTTAATAGAGTGCTTGATGTTTCCCAGGCTCACATAGGTGTTTGGTTACAACTTCTGTCACTCACTTTCTGAACCAGTGATACATCAGCACTTAGGGTCCAATAGATGAGCAGGGATTTTCACCCAGGTACCTGCCTGCTTAACAGGCTGGTTCGGTTTCAAATTGCATCTTTTAGAAAAGATGCAATATTCACTACCACAGGATACCACTGAAAAGAGTCTGGCACCATCCACTTCCATGACTAAACCAGGAAATTCGGTTGCTGTTCTACTATCACATTATAAGCTTCAGCTTTGTATTTTTTTAATCATGTGAACCCTTTTCTTTTGAATGATGCAATCCTACGATCATGCTTGGTGAACACAGAAAAAATGCTGAACCCAGTGAATGTGCATATGTATATGCAAAGTTGTTAGGAGATAGAAAAAAACAGGATAAGGCTTCATTTCTTGCTATACTGCTAAGAAAACTCAACATTGAAGAATTTAGCAAGAGGTCATTGATACCGAAACCACCAGATTTCTTTGTAATAACAATGTATGAATAACATAAAACTGTTTCTGGGAGTCAGAAAAAGGAATAGTCTGGAGCTCAGTTTTTCATCTATCTAAATAGTATGGATATGCCTTTGGGAGTTGTCAGCTCAGAAACTACAGCTGTTTAAATAAGTATTTTTGACTGGAGTGAAGGACCCCTAAAAGCATAGCAAAATTGATTCTTGCAACCATGAATGTGAAATACATAAATCCCTTAGTTGATGTCAAATCTTAAGCCTCTTTAAAGCTACTGTGGAGGCCTGATGATGAGAATGCTTGTCATCTATTCCTCCACTGATATTTGGTGATTAGAATAAGTTAGTTGTGGTGTAAAATTAAAGACAGCAGTGACACTATCTTGTAGGATGGTTTTTCTTTTCCCTTTAATTGCTACTGAGGTATGAAGATCCTTCCTTCTTACCAAAGAAATTGAAAAAATAAACGCTGTTATATCTTATATCACATTTGGCTGTCTGGCTTAAAATAAGCAGGTGACATCCACAATTTGTCAGGGGTCCTAGCCAAGTACTTAATCAAAACCATCAAACTGTTTTTTCACTCAACTTTTAATAAAACAAAATTGGTCTAAGAAGTTGTGTCTTGTTGAATGTATGACTAAAACATAATGTCTGGAACAGACCAAAGTAATTTATTTTTAAAGTTAGAAATTCATAATATTCTATTTCTCATAGTATTTTGAATTGTTTTTAAACTTCCATGTTAGAAAAGTATTTTTCCATTAGTAAACACACATTAAGGCATCTAGACTTACAACCTCATTAATATTAAACTTCTGAGCACTGAATTAGTAATTATCATACAAATATTTAATTGCAAAATTATTCTGTTGCTGTCTATTAATGTGACTTTGTGAACTCTTCTGTTAAGTGTGAATTCTGTCAGTGTTCAGCACTAGAAAAACATGAGAGAATGCCTAAGTACTCACAGGTGGTACGTGAAGGGTAAAAAAATCCCAACCCAACCAACTAAACACACATACATCCAAATAAAGAAAAACAACCAAAACCAGAAGACTCTAAATATTTGTATTGAAGTGCAAAGATTCTCTACCTGCCATATATATTTCCAGTGAAAGGCAGTTCAGATGCGTTCAATGACAGAAGAACAGAAGGAAAAAAAATCAGAGCTGCTCATACCTTTAGTCCATTTCAGTACTGTGAGAAACTCCTAAATTTACCTCAATTGTCAAATTACTGCAGGAAACTCCTAAATTTACTGCGAACAACAAATTTATGACCCATTTCACCTTTAAAAAAGTTTTTAGGACTGTTTGCTCTCTTCCATAAATTTTTCCCTTGTCAGCTCTTTGCACTGAAGTGCAAGCTGCAGCAGGAAAGCTGCTGGACTCTCTTCCGGGGCTAGCATAGTATATTCTTGGGTATTAGACTTATGTGTGTCCAATGTGGTAATACTACTTACATCATACCGCTGCCAGCTTGCTTAGCACAACATCAACTTTGTCCTCTGATAACTCTGTGGTTACAGAGCAAACATGAGCATACTTCAGCACTCAAACTATGAATTAATTTGGCTTTGACAGCCTCTCATTCTAAGAAGTATTGACCTCTGAACCAGCTCTTTTCCGTCCCGTATTTTCTCTTTTTTTTCTACATCTTTTTCTTAGTCTCTCTAGTCATGAAGGCAGTAGAAACAAATTTATTTATTACCCCACAAAGGATAAGAATAATAAAGGAGAATTATACTTTAGAAAGATGTTTGTTAACAGGACAGGAAAGGAAAGGATGCTTTTAGCCCACAAAATCTGGAAAACAGCAAAAGAAACAAAAATTATCTGTAAAAGTAATATTAAAAACTGAAAACTGTAAGAATTTCTCTCTAAATAGGTTTTTCCCCCTTGAGTGCCAGTTTTTGGTCTTTTGAATTTTTTTTTTTTTTTCTGCTTTCATGGAGAGAAATCCTTTTTTGTGAGCAGTGTCAAAAATCCTAGTTTTGCATCAAGGTGATTTTTGAGGGTTTCATTAAGAAAAGTCCTTATTCATGGAAACAAATACTCTTCTATTTTAATTATCTTAATTCATCACAAAACCACTTACCTTTAGATTGTGATCATGCTGATATGCTAGGAGCCACAAATAGTTGTAAAAATGCAAGGAGAACCTGCATTTAGCTGCAGACATTTCAGGAAGCCTGCAGGCTCCTGATATGTTATTCTCCAGCTACACTAGAACTCATTGGATCAGCTGAACACAAATAGAGATCAAATTATCAGATATTGGCCCTCACAAATGTCAGCTTCCTACATTGGCTGTATAGCTAAAGTCATTCTTCTATTGAATGAGACCCTTGCTATTTTTACTCAGAATAAAAAAAAATGCTATCATGTCCAAAGGCTACATTTTCCCCTTTGAAAATATTCTTTTTTATCCTCTGCATTTTAAAATTATTTTTGTCTGCATTCTTTTATAGTTTGAGGCTCCTGTATTAGCCAAACACTGTTAGATTCATTGTAGGCTTCAGCTGCTTTGCCGAGCCTAAATCGACATTGATGCTACATTGGCACCTTCAGTTATGCAGTTCTACAGAACTGACATTTTTAATTGAAAAACAGTATCTTTTTGCAGGGCCAAAGTGGCAATTCCAAAGATGCAAATCAGAACAAAATATTTATAAAATAATAAATGCCAAGGTAACTAATTCAGCATTTGGTGGGAGTACAAAGATCCATTTACCCAGTTATTTGCTTCTTTTACTCTACCATTGTGAAATTACAAGTATATACATTACAGCAAAGATGCATATGATAAAGTAAAATTTCAATGAGACATTTCCAGATTTTAGTAACCAAACTGCAGACTTTTTGAGGCAGTAAAGTTATTTTTCTTGGAGAAGTGTAGCTATGAAAATATACAAGAGCCTTTTATTCCTACACACATGTATGCAGCAGAGATTCTCAGAGAAGTAGAAGAATGCAATTTTTTTTCCTTCATCCTGCTTGTAAGACACAAAGACATTCTACTTTATCAAATGCCTTAGAGCAACATATGCCACATGCTGATGCTTTCCTCTCAACCACCTTAGACTATAGTAAGTGCTTTCCTTCTTTTTCAGTTCTTTTTTTTTTTTAATTCAACTTCTGCAATTTGCATCTATATGTACTTTTTCTTCCCATTTTGTTTCTTTTTATAATTTCTATAGGTTTATTTGCTGAAAAGTAAAAGAGGAGCTTCAATTAGTTCTCCCCTCCTCTTTGTTTCCTTCTTCCTGTCGGCCCATCAAGCAAGCAGCAGAAGTCTTTGTGTGTGTGTGTTCTGATCTGAGCCAAATGATCGCAAATTACTCTGTCTGGCCTGGGCTGTCATTAGACTTGCCAGCAACTGTGGCTCTTTTGATTATTTCAACAGCTAGTTTTGTTGCTTTTCTAAAGACACAAAAACACAGCTCTATCCTCTCTGCAGAAACTGCTTACCAGATAAAGCGATGTGTCAGGATCTGTTCCAAGACTGCTAGGTAGATCTGCCATTGCTGCTCAATCTACCTCCTGCAGACTTGTTAAAGCCTATCTCTCTTCCTAGATACCTCTATTATTTACACACCTTTATCAGGTATCAAGCCAGTGATGAGTAGCATTTGACGAAAAACCCCTAGAGCTGTTTATCACTTGAAAATACCAACATAAACTAGAAGTGAGTTAAAGCTCACAGACAGAGCAAGGATGAATGCATTTGGGACTCACTAGGGAATAATTACTTGCAAGAAATTGAGGCATTTAAAACCTAAAAACCACTTCCAAACTTGAATGCTTGTAGCATTCCGCAGGGGTCCATATTGCTGCTTAACATCACTGATGTGGACAGTGGCACAGAGTGCACCCAGTGAGTTCAGCAATGACACCAAGCTCTGTGGTGTGGTTGACAAGCTGCAAGGCAGGGATGCCATCCAGAGGGACCTGGACAGACTTGGGAGGTGGGCCTGTGCAAACCTTCTGAAGTTCAACTAGGCCAAGTGGGATGTCTCACTCCAACCTGGGTCTCACAGCCTGGGCTGGGACGATCTCAAGTGCAAGTAGAAGATGGGCAGAGAACGGATCGAGACCACCCCTAGGGAGAAGGACTTGGGAGTGTTAGTGGATGAGAAGCCTGACATCTCAGCAACATGAGCTTGCAGCCTAGAAACCTAACCATATCCTGGGATGCATCAAAAGACAAGTGGCCAGCTATCAATCACCAATAGGTTATTCTTCCCTAGTACGTTGCTCTTGTAAGACACCACCTGGAGTGCTGCATCTGGCTCTGGGGTCCTCGGCACAAGAAAGACACGGACCTGTTAGAAAGCATGCAGAGGAGAGCCACAAAGATAACCTGAAGGCTGAAACACTTCTCCTATGAAGTCAGCTGAAACAGTTGGGGTTGTTCACCCTGACAAAGAGCAGACTTTGGGGACGTTGCACTGTGGCCTTCCAGTACTTTAAGAAAGGAGGGAGAAGGACTTTTTGCATGGGCAGATAGCAACAGGACAAGGCAGAATGGCTTTAAGCTGAAAGAGGGTGGGTTTCAATTAGATACTAGAAATAAATTATTTCATGAGAGGGTGGTGAGGCACAACAACAGGTTGTCCAGAGAGGCTGGGAATGCTCCATCTCTGCAAGTGTTCAAGGCCAGGCTGGATGGGACTCTGAATAAACTGGTCAAGGGAAGTGAAGGTGCACTTGTCCATGGCAGCTGGGTTGGAACTGGGGACAATGATTTTTAAGCTCCTTTCCAACATGAACTGTTCTTTTGTTCTATTACTGGTACACTGGCAGTGTGAGCATGCCTACAGATAGTTACCCTGAAAAATTCTATCTACTAGTAAGCAACCTCCTTTTAGGGGGATTGAGCATTATTGAATATTTTTTGCAAAAATTTCAGAAATATGATTAAAGTATGTCATTGAATGCTGCCTTGCATTTTAATTTGTTTAAATGTTGTGAAATTTTCTTGTTTCCAGGAGTACTGATTGGAAATTGTTTCTAGTAGTGTTTACAGGAATATGTTGGTTATTGCTATCTGAATGTTGTATCCACATATGAATGGTATTTTAGTTTGATCTCTTCCTTTCTGGTGAAATCCATCTTCAGTTACAGGCATTCTTTGAATGGCTCTTCTAGCTCTACATGCAGTCACTGTCCCTTGTCCATTTCCAGGTGGCAGAGCTTGATACTTTGGCCAAGCAGTTGCTTCATGGATTTTATCACTTTCTATAATTTGGTTATTGCACTTCAATTTTTAAATTGGACTTTCACGGTGATCACTAAGGATGATTGTCAGTGTTAAACACGCATGATCACTCTATACTGTATTACGTGGTATTTTTGAGAATATTTTCTTAGTAATAGCTGGAGCTACTCTGTTCAGCCTGATTTTCTTAGGCCTAAGTTTTGTCCAAATGTATTTTCCAATTTTATATGCTTGGAAGCCTCTGTGTCAATTTCATCAACAGCAACAAAAAAAGGTTTAATCCAGTTTTTGAGGGCTCTTTTTGTTTGTGTTATGTTCTATGGTTTATTTCTGGTTTTTCCTTCGTTAATAATTTTACATTATATGAAGTTTCCTTTCTGCCAAACAGCAGTGAAACATATAGTATAAAAAGGAGATATTGGGGAAGTGGAAAGTGGATGGTCCTTGTTGTTCTTTGTGGTTAAGTGGAGTTTAGGAACTGAATACCGGTGCTGCATTTTGGCTTCACGGTAGAGAACAAGAATACAAACAACACACAGTTTGTTTTACACGGGAGAGTCTCTTCTGTCTCTCACACATGCATATTCCAACCGTATGTACCTTATGAAAGCAGTGCTTCATGTTGGACTTGCACTGACATTTGTAAGGTGATTTCCTTGGATTGCCATGCAATCTATCCATGCAGAGGTCATCCAAAGCATGAGGCTTTTGAGAACACATACCTGTATTGGAAGGTTTCATTTGTCTGTTCCACAGTCCTGCTGTACATTCAGTTTTATTCCTGGCCTTACATCTTTTCCGGTACAAAGCCTTATGTCCTTCAAAGCATAGCTATTGTACCATTTGAACAGTAAGAGCTGCAGAGGAAAAAAGCCTCTTTTAAGAAAAAATGATTGTAAAGTCAAGCACTGAAACACTAAAAAATGCAGAGACAATCATGCATTGATTTGTATTCATGCATTATATATTTTTCAGTTTTGTGATGGCTTTTTTCAACCTGTACAATATGCTTTAATCACTGTGAGCATAGAAAGTGCTCAGTGTATCAGCACAGATATTGCTCAATATTAGGATTACTCACTGTTTAGTTGTATCTTCCTGCTGTAATTTGTGGTCATATTTACATATCTACAAATTTTATTGGTTTACTGTTGTGATAATTGATAAAAGATTCATGTTATTCATAGAAGTATTGGGGTTTGTATAAACCAGAATGCTTAAGTCTGAAATGAAGCATGACACTAGAGAAAGAAAATTTATGATTAAATCAATCTGTTTTAAATCTCCCTGTTATGAATATTATGTTTTTTAAATAAGTTGTATCTACTACCAGTTTGCAAAACAAGGCTTTCCCACAGCCCAATAGATTTTGCAAAATCAGATTTCCTGCCTTTGCGTAATCAATTGCTGCCTATCTACTAAAGACCAGACTTCCCGACTTCTGCTGCTCTTTATCTACTAAGACCAGATGGTTATCTATGAGACTTGACAGATCACCCAGAGACTTCACATCACCCAGAGATCTCATGGATGTTTTTTGACCACCACCGCTTACCTGGCAAAATTATGACAGCAAAAAAAAAAAAAAAAAAAAAAATTTGATTACTATGAGAAAACCATACTACAAAAAGGAGCTGCAAACTGAAGTTCAACAGAGTGTGGAGTGGGCAGTGACCCCTCATGCCTCCCCAGCGCTGCATTGCTCTGTCTGTATAAAATAAAGCAATCTAAATTTTGCTGAATATCAAGACTTTTGTTTCTCATTTATAACAATTTTGGTGCCGAAACTCGGGACGTCTTCGGAGTCCTGAGAGGCACTGAGATTTTGGGGAGGTGCCCCACTACTGTGGCCCTGGTTCATCCGTGATTCTCAGGACTCAACAACCCCACAATATAAACAGAGCAAGGAAAGAGCTCCCTGGAAGACTGCGACAAAAGCAGCTCTAAGTCTTGTGCATGAAGACCCAGACAGGAGCATCGAAGCTGGAAGTAATTGTCTGGTTTGGTGGAGATGACTGTGTGCTTGCCTGAATGAGACATGGCTTTTGCTACAAAGCGAGAGTGGAGTCCTCCTAACTGTTCCGGTATCCCGTGAGGGACCCAGCCGGTGAAGGGACAAAGCGAGTGAGGAGAGGTTGCTTTTTACCATCCTAGTCCAGGCAGAGGCTAGGTACTTTTCCCAATCCCAGCCCAGGCAGAGGTTGGACCCGAGGCGGGGGAAAAAGTGGAGAGCAACACACGAGTCCCAGGGGGAAGAGGGAAAAAGCTGCTTTTTCCCATCCCAAGCCCAGGAAGAGGCTAAAGTTCGTTCCCACCCTGACCCAGGCAGAGGCAGGATCCAGGCGGAACACAAGGGGAGCACAAACGCGTTAAAATAGTCCCTTGAGGTAAAAATAGGTTTTAAGTCCAAACAACCCACAAAAGGGTCCAAGTTCCTGTGTCCACAAAGAAATAAAATCAAGTGAGTGCGAATGAATGAATGCATATGTATTGTTAATTTAAAGTTTATTTTCTGAAAAGGTAGATTTTATTGTATTGTTAGAAAAGTTTTCTCTGATGGGGGCGGGGGGGGGGGATAGTATAAGTGATGTTTAAGTTACCAAAGAAATTAGTTAAAAGGAGACTAAGGCCAGGGATAAATGATCTGGCAAATATTCCCCAGGAGGCCTAAATTTGCCAGCCCTTAAATGTATTTGTAAATTAAAAAAACCCCAAGTAATCCAGAGAGCAGGGAGTATGCCATGTGTGGGGCAGGAAACACAGAACTCCTAAGGGTAAAAGGTTTTAAAATATCAGAGACCCCACAGAGAGAACAAGAAAAGAAAAAGAAAAGAAAGGGCTGAGATCCTCTAAAAATATTGCCTACCCCATTAGCATTGGGTTTCCCCAGCCCCAGTATTTTTCCCAGTCCCGGCACTGAACCTCCGGCGACTTTCCCAGCCTCAATCCCGGCTGCCGTGGCTTTTTTGCTGGTTGCTCTGGTCGTGGCCCTGACTGCCCTGGCTGCTCCAGTTGCCCTGGCCGCCCCAGCTGTAGCCCCGGCTGCCCTGGTCTCCCTGCCTGTGCTGGCATGGCCCATGACGATTCCCCTGCCCAATCACTGTCCTTACTAGGCTGTTGCATCTGGTGTTGCTTGGGATGATAGCAAGTAAAGGAGCAAGAAGGGCCTTTGCAAGGGTTTCACATAGATGTTTTATTTTAGCCACACCCATACATCCTCCAGAGTTCAAGGAACAAAGGTCAAGGGGCTTTGAGGGTTTAGGCTAAAATACATGGGATGAGCAGGGCGGGGAGAACATCAGGCACCAATTATCAGGGGACATGGGGGTGTTACAAGGGAGGGGTTAGGGCAGAGGGCCAACAGGGAAACAGGTTGGGAGTGACCGAAAGGCTGACAGACAGGCAAACGGCACAGGGTTGGCTCAGGGAACAGAACAGGGGTTGCTTTCCCTAATTGGGAATGCTTTTGGTCTCCACAACTCCCCTTTTCTTTATTAATTAAGAAGGCTTCTTTTAAGGAGTTTAAAATCAAATGGTTGAGGCAACTAAAGAACACAAAATAACAAAAACAATCAAAAGCATTGTGCTGGGGACACATGGAGCAGGAAGGGGGATGGTGGCCCATCCCCCAAGGAAGTCACTTAAGAGCACAAGGCTTAAGACAAAGAGAGCAGCCTCTCTCTGGGAGCCTCCCCTGAGGCTGTGGGGACCAATCAGAGACCTGGGTTGGTGATTGACAGCACAAGAAACCAATTGGAAGGCTGTTTCACTTTCACAAATCACAGGGAAGAAGGGTTGGTTGGGGCTTTTTGCTTTCCGGTGGGGCAGGGGACAGGAGCCTGCAGGGCTCGGGCCCTCAGCATGGGGCCCGGCCCGGGAAGGCCCCAGGGTGGACCTGGCTCCGGTCCCGGCGGGCCCCAGCCCCGGGGGGGAGCCCAGCACGGCTCGACCTGGCTCGGGCTCAGCTCGGCTTGGCTCGGCTCGGCCCGGCCCGGCCCAGCCCGGCCCACGTGGCGGCAGAAGGAAGTCCAGCCATCTCATCTCATCTCCACGTGGTAGCTGCGTTTTTCCCAGCATGGCTTCAGCCTGGCTCCTTGCCGTTTTGGATACAAGTTTAACTTTTAGTGCCTGATTGAGACTTCGGATTTCCTGAGCTCCCCAGAAGCATGAAGCAAGAAGAATTACAGAAGTCAGCAGAATGAAGACCAAGTTTTTATAGAAAAGAGAGATCTGAAAAGTCACCACTGATAAGTAGCTTAAAACCTTTTTTTTGTGGGCGTTAGAGGATTGTGACTTTACTTAAATTCCTTTAAACTGTGGAATATACTTGGGGAGGTTAAGTGCCTGAGAAGAAGACTTTTGTTTGCCTCGAGAAATAGAGCTCTCTGTCTTTGGGACTGGAATTGGACAGAGACATTTAGGTGAAGAGTGAGATAAAGAGACTTTTTGTGTTTCTCAGTACCCTGCCTTTAAAATGACACCCCATGTGTTTTCAGCAACGCATATATAGCTCTGAAAGAACTGTGAGAATGGGAGGAAGAAAAATCATAATTTGTAGGTTCCGGGTGGATGCAAGTTATGAGAGTGAGACACCCTCTAAGCCTAAAACTAAAAGAAGAGACTTTTCTCTCAGGAGTGAACTGAAATGATTATTTAAGTGGATAACTGACTGAAGTGTTTTTCTGTATGTTGCTGGTATGAGGAAAGGGGGAGGAGGGAATAATCTGGAAATCTCATTCTGAATTGTTTTGTGTTGTTAATAAATTTCTTCTTGTACCCTTTTAAGTTTTAAGCCTTCTTTGTCTTTACTCCTAAATTCGATCCCCAAGAGAAATTAAATATATTAAAATTGGCAAACCCCAGTCACACCGTGACAAGCATTTATAAAACAATTTTCAAAGGGCAAGCCATTTTTTCTGAGTCTCTAATGTCTGAACAGATTTTTGGAACATCTTGGAACTGGTAGGAAGGGAGGTGAAGTTTTCTTGGCATGGCTTGTCAGGAAACTGAGTCAGGAAAGGGATTCTTCAGCATGGACTGGCACTCTGGTGGCTGTTAGCAATGTAGTTAGCAGAATGGGCGTGCTGTACCTGTTGGAACTCTAAACAGAAAATTTTGAAGAAAAAACAAAGATTGTTACCTTGAGAGATTTTTCTTTCTTCCCCCCACCCCCACTAGGCGCCATAGCCCCAGGTGCCATGAGCCGCATGTGCCCAGTCCGTGCACTGATCTAAGTTCAAACAAAAAGCTCTTTGGCAGTTCCGGCACTGGGCTTTGCCCTTGACCCCTATACTTTGGAAGACCAAATCTCAATCCCTCTCTAAACATTTGTGTTTTAGAGACAAGGAGGGGGACTGAGGCCCTGACCTAGTTGGGATACCAAGAGCAAGCTAAGGATGTCTGTTTCTGCTGTGAAAAAAGGTGTTAAGATTTATAGTAAATACGAGGATAAAAAGAACTTGTGTAGTAAATATTACAAAAAGATATAATGTGTATAATAACACTGTAAAAATAGCAAGGGCAAGTGTTGGGGGTTGGGTTTTTGTTCCTTTACTGTGTGAGTTTAAAGAATTTTTCCCATTATCATGCTAACCGAGCCTGCCGGCTACGCCCAGGATCTTTTTGACGACTCTAGACAAAAGGGGTAGGTGGGAGCGGGCTTCCGGGAGGGACTACTCCTGTTTCCAGCAAGGTTGATGGAGGGGGACCCCCGTCTGCACCACACGTGGCCAGGAGGCAGGAGAGCCAGACCCCCCACTGCGATCAACTGCCCTGCATCTGCCCTGCTACCTCAGAGGACACTGCTGACCACCAGAAACCAAACGGTGAGCGAGGAGCTGGCCCTTCCAGCCTGTTTCCACCTGAGACCAGCGTGGCAGCTGCCACCCCCACCCCTCTGGCTCCTGCCTGCTTTCCCCGCAGCTGTTGGGCTTAGCCCCGTCTGAACCACTGGGACCGAGCGCAGGCAGTGTGCCTGCAGCTAAAGACTGGAACTGAGTTATCTCTTCTGTTTTGTTGGTAATTTTAATAACTGCTGTTGTTTCTGCTTGTATGGTTAGATATATTAGTAAAAGAGCTGTTACTTCTATCCCCTTGTCTCTGCCTTAGAGTCCTTGATTTCAAACAATTATAATACTTGGAGGGAGTGAAATTAAATTCTCTATTCCAAAAAGGAGCTCCTGCCTTTTATTGGCAGACACCTGTCCTTCAAACCAGGACAGCAAGGAAGAAAAAGAGTTTAAAGTTCCTACCATTAAAAGTGCAACAATTAAGAATGAAACCAAAGTGTAAAAAAGAAATGTCTTGCTGGTTCCTTATATAACTTATATAACATATTGGGTTTTATTGATAGTAGTAGACCATCTGACTCACTAAGTGAAAAGCATGGAGTGTGTACAAACTAGTAAAAAGAATAATAGTGTAGTGCCTATTGCCATTGTACACAACGTAATAAAAAGTATAAATGCAAGATGTGAAATTATGTGTGCAAATAGTTAAAGAGCTGGGATCAAACTTCTAGAAAATAAATAATTCTTTACAGTCTGTCAGTTCTAAGAAATACACCATAATTTTGAGTAATGATCAAATGTGTGTGTATAGTTGTGCTTCTCAAATACTGTAATACTGACTGCCTAGTCTGCTGGTTTTGCATGGAGGCAGATCGCCTGAGAGGAGGAGCACAAAAGCACAGAGACACAGAGAGGCTGTTTCCTCTATGAGAACTTCCTCTGTGAGCTGCAGGGACCAATTGGAGGGCTGATTTAGTGGTTGACAGCCCAGGTAACCAGTTAAAAAGTTATTTTGCTTTCGTAGATTACACTGGTAAAGTTAATCTGTCTCTTTTCACTTCCGTCTGTGGCGCAGATAACAACCAGCCAGCCCCCAGCCTGGCCTGGCCCAGGCTGGCCCCCCTCCCCATGCGGCCTGGCCAGGTGGGGGTGGGGGAGCCCACTGAGGCCCCCCTCCCCCTGTTTTTGGCTGGGGGCCCTGGTGGCTGGCAGAGAGGAGGGGGGAAGCCTTTGCTGGGGTCCAGGTTCCCCCACAGTGTGGCCACAACTCGTCCAGGGCTTCTGCCACCATTTTGGAAGCAGCCAGGAGGAGGAGAGGCCCCCAGCTGACCGCGTGGCGTGGGGAGGTGAAGCTGAGCTTTGCGGTTTCGTCCGGCCTCTTCCACGCGGCCCATGCTGCCTGAGAAGCCCTGGCATGTTTTCCAGCATAGCCTGGCCCAGCTCCTTCACCTTCTGGGTGCAATTTTAACCCTTCTAATGCCAGGATAAGACTGCAGATCTCCTGAGCTCCCCTGAATGAGAGGAATAAAGCAAGGAGTATACTGAAGTCAGTGAAATGAAAGCTAAGCTTCCAGATGGGAAGAGATTGAAGAGATGCCACTGATAAGTCGCTGAAAAACCTTTTTTGTGGGGTATGGGGAACTGGACTACACTGAAATTCCTTTAAACTGTGAAAAACTACTTGGGGGGGTTAATGTGCTTGAGGAAAAAGATCCTATGTCCTGAGGGAATGGAGCTCTTCTTTCTGGAGACTGGAAAGATGGACAGAGACATTCAGTGGAAAAAGAGATTAAGAGAATTTTGTCTTTGAACAGCTTGTCCTTAAAAGTAATACCCCATGTGTGTAGCATAACACATAATACAGCTCTGGAAAGACTGTGAAGATGGGAGGAAGTCCCACAATTTGCAAGTTTTCCCCGGGTGGATGCAAATTGTGAAAGTGAAGACACTCCCTATACCTAAACAAAAAAAAAAAAAAAAAGGAACTTTTCTCTCTAGAGTGAACAGAAATGATTATTTAAGTGGGTAACTGATTGAAGTGTTCTCTGTATGTTGCTGTTAAGAAATGTGGAAGGTGGGGGAGGGGGGAGGAGGGAATGATCTGGAAATCTTATTCTGAATTTTTTTTTTTCCTGTGCTATTAATAAATTTCTTCGATATACCCTTTTAAGTTTTAGGCCTGCCTTGTCTTTGCTCCTAAATCCTATCTCTAAAAGAAATTGAATATATTAAAATTGGCAAACCCAAATCAAACCAAGACACCTAGCCAGCACCTGGAATCTGGCTGCTTTAGAAAGTAAACTGAGATAAATACTTGTGTAGGACAGAAGCAATGGAGTATGCTGCACTTAGTGAATCATAAAAATCACAAGATAACAGAATGTGCTGAGTTGGAAGGGACACATCAAAGTTAAGTCCAGCTTGTGTCTCTGTACAGGACACCCGAACATTCCCACCACATGCTGAAGGAGTTGTGCAAAGTTCTTAAACTCTGTCAGGCTTGCTGCTGTGACCATTTCCCTAGAGAGCCTGTTCAGTGTTCAACTACCCTCTGGGTATAAAATGTTTTCCTGATATTTAACCTAACCTCTCCTGAGGTTTTAACCTCTTTCAGCTTCATGCCATTGACTTAAAACAGTCCTGGCTTTTGTGTAATGTTTGCAATGATTTGCTAAGTCTTCCGTGAGTGCAACACCACATATAAAAGTAAATAAATGTGCTGTGCCATGTGTTCTAAACACACCCTCCCTGAACAGGGAGATAAGACCAAATGACCCACTGTGGTTCCTTCCAACCTGACAATTCTGTAATTCTCTGATTCCTTGAAATGTTTTAATGTTTACAGGGGAGTGTTTGTAAAGCACAGTAGCATCTAGTGCTCTGTAAGCACATCAAACTGATGTGGCTTATCCTGAAAACTAAGTCAATGCAATAAATGAGACAATGCTGAAGCAAAAGTTAGCAGCAGCTGCCCCAGCTGAGGCTGCATAGAATAAATCTTATAAGAAGAATTTAAGAAACAGCAGTTAAAACTAAGAAAAATCTCAGAAGTGTCTTGCTCCTGGCAGTGTGCAAGAAAATAAGAAATAGGAGATGTTGTATTAGCATGACACACCTGCTACATATAAACTGTGATGGCTAGTTTAAAAGAAAGTCACTTCAGCAGCTTTTGTACGGTAGTTAAAATTCTAAACAATTAATGCTGTTAAATTCTCATTTTTAGTGTTGTTTTATGTGTATTTATTTATTATTTCAAATGTCTTTAGCCTCAGTACTTGGGTAGCCTGCCTGTTTTGTGTACAAACAAGAACAATAGCAGCTGACTTTGAGCTTTTGCATCTGAGGAAAAATACTTCCACTCCAAACAAGAAGATCAGGACTGTTTCAGTCAGAAAGTTCTTGTATTCTGGCCTTAACCTGTGACTTATATAATAACTTTGCTTTGTAAATGGGAATTTCTAGTATCTGTTGAGTGGGAAATATCTAAGAAACAGTAAAAATCTACAGTTGAGAAGTGTCAAAGAAAATTTACCTGAAAATTATCGAAAAAGTGTATCCATATTTGTACTGAGTTGTGGTGGTGTCATTCCTATGGTGGGTGGGTATCTCCCATTCACATTATGTCCAATGAAAAATAAATTAATATAAGGAAACTGTTAAGGTACTTAATACCCTATCTGCACAAGGAAAAATGGAAATTGATGATCATAACTGGTGGGAGTTATTAAAGAATGGAACAAGGGGAAAAAAGAAAGCCAAAGCAGAGGTACTGGCAAAAGAGTGCTGGAACGGGTTGCATATACTGTGCTATTACTGCTGTATCTCATACTGGTGTGGGAGCCCAGGGCATTCCCCTGACTCCTCTGGGGATGCAAAAACCCCCTGGCAGGCCTCTCAGAGACCCCAGAAGGACACCCAGGTGTCTCAGAGGCTGAATTTAACCCCTTGGGAAAATCTGCCAACATTGCAGGAAGAATTACAAGTCACAAAAATAAGTAGAGTATAAGTTAGACTGTTAACATGTAGAATAAGTAGGTTTTTGGATTGTTTATGGTAAGGACCATGTGGCCAGCATGGAGGATTTGGGGCGTGATGAGCCCCTTCCTTCTTCTTCTCTGCACCATCCATGTTGGATGACGTGCTGGCAGCTACAGATTGGATGGGGACAGAACTGGACAGTGTAATAAGGTTGTACTGTATTGGAAAGTGATTGTAAATATTGAAGACATAGTCTAGAGTATAAAAGATAGGTCCTGCCTCTCCAAGCAGGCATTTGGTCATGGTCGCTTTGTAGAGCGGACCTGTATCAGCCTGGCTGGGACACTTTGTAGATAAGATATAATAAACAACCATTAAAAACAGCAGAAGATCCTCTTGAGCAGTTTTTCGCCGGCTGCCTCAGAAAAACCTCGAATCCCAAACCACCTGCATGTCCTTCTGAGGACGTCTCACGCCTAAAGAGACCCTCAGACAGTGACAACTGGAATGTTAAAGCTAAAAGCTGGGACAAAATTAGGAAATGCTACCGAAAGAGGAAGACAAAGTGGGAGATCTCAGGACATATTCCCTGCTGCTGAGAAGATTAAACAAATCTCGGCTACTGGTAACAACCCTGTAGGCCTTGAGGGAGGTAGAGAGATGAAAATAGTCATGGGAGTCATCCTATCTCTAATTATAATAAACGGAAATAATGCTGATACTTGTTCGAAGTGTTAACCAGACAATTAGGTATGGCAGAGCACGGTATCCACCCTTGCCTTCCACACACATATCAATTTGGCCTGGTATAATAAGCACAACTTAGAAACCTGCATGTCACGGGGAAAAGTTACTGAGTAGCCACCAATTTCGGAGAAGACAGGTGGGCTCCATCGGCATACCAAAGTTGCACAGTAGGAGAAGCATACCTCTGCTTTACAAAAGAAAGTATGTGGGGATATTCAGATTAGGGAGGAGTGCAAGATCACTACAAGGGGGAATTAATAAAGAATATAACTAAAATGTTCAAGTGAACAAGGACAAACCATGAGGGAAGTTTTAACTTGTACAAAAATTTAAAACAACAACTCAGCAAACTAGACTTACCCACCTCGGGGAAAAAAAAATATTTATGGAATTAATGAAAGAAATTACTACTGAACTGAACTTTAACTCACTGTTGAATCTGCGGGAAAAGAGAGAAAGGGACACGTACTAAAAAGATGGAAAGGGTCATGTACTCTAGGGATTATCCAGCCTGCGTTTTTATGTTACCAAAAACAAAAAGGTAATAAACACTTAGGAGTTCCCTTGTATGAAACTTTGTATCAAAACAAAAAGAGCCCCTCCAGAGGGGGAACACAAGTCTAAAAAGATGATGAGTGGGGTTATTGCACTACAATTTATATGCTAAATAGAATTATCAGGCTACAAGCCGTAGTAAAAATTACTTCCAACCAAACAACTTACTCAAACTAGAGCAGCAGTATATCAAAATCGACTAGCCCTGTACTATCTATTAGCTGAAGAAGAAGGAGTGTGTGGGAAGTACAACAATTCTGAATCCTGCTTAGAAATTAATGAAAATGGTGAAGTAATTACTAAAATTACAGAAGAAATAAAACGAATAACCCATGTGCATGTACAAACACGTACAAAGTAGTTCAAACCACGGTAATGAACTCAGGCCAAGACACATATCCTCCTAGCTGTGAACCACAACTGCTGCTGGTCAAAAAGGTCAGAAGTCTGCCTGCCCCCAGCCCTCAGCCTATATCAGGGCCATAATCTGCTGCACCTACAATTCCCCCAGCTACCGGGACTCCCGACTTTCCAGCCACGCAGTGCAACTGCCCTTCTCACCTCACAGAATCACAGAATTGTTAGAAGTCATCTAGTCCAACCCTCCTGCCAAGGCAGGGTCATCTAGAGCAGGCGTGTTGGGGGTTAGGTTTCTTTTCTTTTGTTTCTTCTTACCTATAGAATTTTTCCCATGGGTTGCTGGGAAATACCGACTACTGGTATTTACGGGTTCTTGAGAAAACGAAGAGTTGGCTGGGCCCAGGTAAAAGGAGGGTGGGGGCCAGCTACTACCTCTCCCGGGCTGCAGCTTCAGAGAAAAGACGTTCGCTGTTGCTTGGGAAAAGGAATTCTCCATAACCCAGCATGGAGCTGCTTTTTCTTCTGTGAGGTGAGTTCGTGAGAGCAGCCACTGATCTGGGACGTATTAGCACCTACCTCCCTAAAAGAGGGACCTATCACCATCTGCTCGGGTACTCGGGAATTCTGAGCCCACCTCTCCCTCTCTGCTCGGAGTCGGCCATCGCTGCCCCAGCCCCCGCCGCCTCTTCGGCACTGCTCTGGGCTTCTCTACGCTGTAGCCCCGCGCCGCCCTGCCCTGCTGGGACGTCTGGCAGTTCCAACTATTGCCGCTAAGTTTCTGATACATCTCGCCCACCAGACCGGGATCTTTTGCTCATTCCTGCAGTTCCATCTTAGTGCTCTTCAGGGCACTAAGTCCTGCAGGGGCACTGGGATCGACTGCCCCCAGGGCTTTGTTAAGCAAAGCCTCTCCTCCCTCCTTTACCGTCTCGGCCGAGGTCTCTGGTTCTGTTTGCTATTGATTCCATAGTTGTTATTGTTTTTGTTTGCCTTGTTATACATACTAGTAAAGAACTGTTATTACTATCTCATATATTTGTCTGAGAGCCCTTAATTTCAACGTTACAATAATTTGGAGGGAAGGGATTTACATTCTCCAATCTAAGGGAGGGTCCTGCCTTCCCTAACCGACACCTGTCTTTCAAACCGAGACAAGGTGACACAGGTACGTGTCCAGGTGGGTTTTAAGTGCCTCCAGAGAGGGAGACTCCACGACCTCCCTGGACAACCTGTTCCAGTGCTCTGCTACCCTCACCGTAAAGACTTTCTTCCTCATGTGGAGGTAGAACTTACTGTGATTTAGGTCATTGCTCCTTGTTCTGTCGCTGGGTACCACTGAAAGGGGTCTGGCACCATCCTCCTCTTAGCAGCTTCTTGCCCTCGTTACGAGGCGAGGCACACCTCGCACCCTCTCATCGCAAGCCCTTTCTCACTTTAAGCAGGAGGCCGCCCGGGTTCACACACCCAGATCGCTGCTGGGCGGTGCTGCCCCGGGCCTCGCTTGCCGGCCTATCCCCGCGCGCTGCCCGGCGGAGCTGCCCGGCAGCGGCAGCCAGGTACCTCCCCCCGCGGACGCCTCCTCCACCCTCTTTTGTGGCGGTGCCAGGCGGGTGCTGGGCTTCCTGCTGACGCTGGCGAGCCGCGGATGGGCAGGAAAGGGCGCCTCTCCTCCCGCCTCGCCCCGGCGACAGCAGCGCGGAGCGGTCTCCGGAAGAAGCACGGCGGAGAGGGCGCAGGTACAGGACGGGCCCGGCGGCCGGGAGGTCCGGGCGGCCGCGCCGAGGGGAGTGTGCCGGCCATGGCCGTCCCCTCTTCTTGAATGCTGACAGCTGCCCCTCCGCCGCCGATGGCCGAAGCCTGGAGGCTGGAGGAGGACGAGGAGGAGCTGTGGGAGCTCGGCAGGAGGCACCGGAGGGTCGCGCTGAGCTCGGCGGCAGGTGAGCGGGGAGGGCGCGGCGGGCCGTGGCGTCGCTTCCTTTAGGCTGTCCGTGGCCCGCTCCCAATGTCTGGATTCCTGTCGGGGGCAGGGCGGCATTGGCGGTGCCACCCCGAGGCCCGGCGGCCTCGCTGCAGGGCAGCTCAGTTCAGCTCAGGTGCATCCGAGCCGTAGGCGTGTGCCCGCGGGCCGCCCCCAGAGCCTGATCCTGCTCCGAGCTGATCATAGTCATACAGTGGTTTAAGTTAGAAGGGGAGTTAAAGATCACCTGGTTCCAACCCCCCTGCTGTAGACAAGGACGCCTTCAACTAGACTAGATTCCTCAGAGTCCCATCTAACCTGTCCTTGAGCACGTCCAGGGGATAGGGTATTCACAGCTTCTCTGGGCAACCTGTTCTGCTGTTTTGCCACCCTGAAGCTAACATGGGCACGTGCTGACCAGCACAGACATGTGCAGGTGCATAGGGTGCCCTATCAGGAAATTAAATGCCCTTAAAGTACCAAGATAGAGGAACATCTAGATAGCCAAGTTGTTCACATTTAGCCATTTCTATGTATGTATAGACAGCATGTCCTGGTGAACAGGCAAGAACCAGTGCATGTGAGAAGCAACGGAGCTAGGGAGTGAGCAGATTGATGTGTCTTTGTAGAGAGACCTGGATAACAACAAGCTTTTGTTTGAAATTATGAACTCGAGTGGATCCTGGCAGCAGCTGAAAATATGTAGTTCAGATATCATTGTCAATTGAGGGTCAAAGTGCATGTCGCTGTCCTGTAGTCACTGGGGTGTGGATGCAGCATTTCTTTTTCTGTCAGTGTAAAATCCCTTCCAGAATTAATAATTTTTGTAAGGTCTGTTTCCAGTAATCTCAGCTATGCTACATAGTTGAACTCCAAATATGCTGTTTTTTAATAATTGTGATACAACTGTAACAATATAACACCTTGTGCAATTCATGTGAGTTTGCATTCATTTGAGCAACAAGAAATTGAGTGTCCCTTTATAGTTGACAAAAACACAGCAACATGAGGGATCCTAGAGGAAAACTTTCGATAGGCAGGCCCTGTTGCAAGGCAGGCCCTGTGGCTCAAGTTATGTCAATGCTTATCTGTGCAGGTGCAGGTTTATCAGGACCCTATTGAAACCACTGTGGTTTGGCATGTCTGCAGGGTTTTGCCTTGTCTAGGGTAGCATGCAAAAAAACCAGTGTTTGTTCTTGCATGGTTTCCTCAACAACAAAATGTTCCTCCTGCTGGTTATGATGTCTGTTTTCTGAAGGTGTTTCTTCTAGAGGTTTTTATTAGCAGAAAATATAGAATTGGTTCTACAGTTTATACATGTGTATAAGGTTTGCCACCTTCTTGTGGAACAAAGCTTGTTCCCAGAATTTGTCTTTCACACAATGCTATTAACCCTTAATGAAAGGTGATTTTTAAAAATTTTTATTAGTATTTTTTCTTGACAGCTACCCGTTGAAATGGGGCCAGCACTCTTTGTTTACATTACTAGTGTAAGGTATGTGTGAATGAATAGCATTCTCCTTGAGCTGTCTCAGCTTCTTCCCATCTGTTTGCACGTCTCTATGCTGGAAAACACCAGTAGGACTCTCAGCAGAGTATTCTTAAGGCCTCAGTGAAGAGCATCATCCAAAGTAGATGAGTGCTGCTTTGCCAATACTTGACCTTTATTTACATACTTTTATTTAGAAACCTATTGAAAATGAGTGGGGCTTTTTTGCATGTAATGTGTGGTTACCAAAATGGTAATACAAATAGGTGTTAAATAACCCTGTGAGATATTTTGTTGTAGGGTTTAAAAGAAGTAGTGACACCTTAGCAGATTAAAGTGTTTCAGTCTGTTAAACTGATTGTGTATGCAAGCAGCTTAAATTTCTGTTATGTTCAGCCTGTGCACAAAAGTGCATAAAGGCAGTTGATCACCTTTGTCCTGCTGGTGCAAGGCAGGTATACAAAGTGGGAGCCGAAAGGTGAAAGTTTGCAACTACTTCTGACTTACTAAATATTCAGACTTAGTTAGCAGTGGTTTATTGGAGAAGCAGAGCAGAGGAGGCTCTGGAATGAAGAAGTAGTATTTTCTCTTGAATCCAGTTGCAGCTGTGCTGCGCCATGTACTGTAGGATGAAGCCAGCTAGACTAAACTAATAGCTTGCTGCACCTCTAGAGGTGTGATCTCCTTTGTGCATTTCTGCTGTCTATTGTGTGTCAGCTTTGCTGCTTATCCAGCCTGTCAGTGGGTGAAGTCAATGTTGTGGTTTGGCAGTAGCCTGGGCTGATGTACTGAGTGGCTGCCTCACTTGGAGCCCTTGTGCTTGCTAGAACCTGCACCAACCTGTTCTGGTGTGTTGTCCAAGCAGGGGGATATTTTTCTAGTTTTCTTCAGTGGTTAGGAGTCTTCTGATTCAGCTCACTGAAATGGTTTTGAATGAATGTTGAAGCTGGCACAAAGAAAAGAGTAGGAACATGCAGCCAGAGGGAGGTAAGAGCCTATGCCAATCAGAAGTTAGTTTGGCTTAGATTGCTGTGAAACTGCAGCCTGAGAGCTGTTAACGACATACTCATATGGTTTGTTTTTGTTTGTTAGTTTGTTTGGATTTTTGTTTATGTTTTTTAAATGTGATTCACGGGAGGGTTGTTTTGTTTGTTTGTTTGTTTTTGTTAGGCTGGGGGCTTTTTTGCTGGTGTAAGGAGCTGAAGATGCTTGTTTAAGCACTAGACTGCCAGAGAAGATGTTGAAGCAGGGAAACTTGGAGGAATGAGATAGGCAGAACCATTTATGTCCATGGGGTAGTTGTAGATAGCTCAGGTGACTTGTCTGACTGTCTGTATCTACCACACTGCATGTCATGATCACATGTCATGGCATTATTTTCTCTGAATTTAAGAAAGTTTTTTTCTGGCATTTTCTGAAAACCTGTGGGAAGATATTAAATAGAGCACTTTTAAACTTTTCTAAAGAAATTACTTTCTCTTTGAGAAAATGCTGGTTGAATTTGTGTATATATTTATTTTTTTAGGTTATAGGGAGGTGAAATACACCATATTCTTTATAAATTGAGAACAATGAAAGTAGCTGCATAGGTTCATTCAAACGGAATAATCTGGTCACCAGCTCTGGGAAAGGAAGCCACTTTTGTTTGAAACTTTTGAGGTTTTTTACTACAATATAAATAATGTGATCAATTTCTACCTCCCTTGTTGCTTATTTCTGTCACATGCATTATTGTTCTGGGAAGTTACAGAGACCATAGGATCTTTACTGGACTTTTTTTTTATAGAATGTTAGTATTTTTACTTGGTTTGTTTTCAGTAAAGTGGAAACAAAAAAATTCCAAACAAACGAGAACAATCTCACTGCAATGCTATTTCTTCATAGATTTACAGGTTCTCTCCAGTCTAACTCTGGGCCTTAATCTAATGTGCTTTCCTATTTTCGCTACCTTTTTATTCTGTGACTAATGACTAAAGTGGACTTGCAGGAAAGTTTATAGTGAATATATTAAATTTTAGTTATGAACTGCATTGGTTGATTATCTGTCCTTGCTGCCACATTGGGGCTGAGTACCACAATATTCTGGTATTATTTAAAGCACACAGAAAATTTTTCACATATTCAGTATCTGCATTATTTCACTTTGAATTCTGGCCAGTGTTCCAGAAAGAATAGCCCATTACAGATGTGGCAGAAATTTCCTTACTTAAAAATAAAATAAAATTGCCAAATATGGAAGACAGTATTGAAAGTTATTTGAGTTGATAATGAAGTCCTATATGATTTTTACTTTAATGTGTGGTTAGAAGTACAGGTGGTCAAGGCTTTGGTTTAACTTAATATTACTCTGTTTTCTTATCACAAATGCTTGTCAGTGGTTTGTTCTCATACAATGACTGTAAATTTTGCACATGAGTTTTGCTGTGCTTATTGAAACTTCTCTGGGTTAAGTTTTGTTGGGGATTTTTCCCCTTCCTCTATTTCTGTTTCTCTATAATATTCAGATGTTTCCTGGAATTTTTTCAACTCTGATGAGCAGTTTTAGATTATGATGAAATAATCTATTTTTGGTTGGTTGATTGACTGAGTGCTTTGGGGTTTTTTATGCCAAAACAAGATTTAGTTCAGAGTTGGATCAATTCATTACACTCCCACGACTCCCACATCAAACTGGCACAGACTTGTTTTTGAAGCTGAGAACAATGAGCTATATCCAATATAACAAATTAAGGTTGAATATTTCACTGCTCAACATGCTGAGACGTTATGGGAATATATTTCTGTAGTGTGTCTGACGAAGTTCAGTGAACCTTAATTTGCAGGCATCATGGAGTTTTTACAGATAAATGAAGGATTTAATATAACAATGTTCAACAGTTGTTCCCATGTTAATACAAAACAATGTATTTGGCCTTAAAAAGTAAAGAATAAGATGGTCTGAAATTCTTCATTGAATTATTTTGGTGGGTGATGTCCTTTAGGGTTCACTGAATCATAACAAGAACTGCTCAAGCTGAGTCCTTCCCAAGAGGTGCCAGCGATCCTGGGGCTGGGAGAAAGCATGATTAGGAAAAGGGTAATTCGAAGACTTAGTTACTTAACTGACTCTTATATTTAAGAAGTGGAAAGATCAGCATCTTGCAGAAGAGAAGTCTGCATTGTTCAGCTGGAAACTTCTTGATCTGCGTGTCTGTGTCCTTCAGTGCTGATCTGGAAATTGTTCAGCTTGTCCATACCAAGTGTTACCATTTATTCTCTTTCATTAAGAGAAGAGAAAAAAAAGTCCCCATAGCCCGTTGAAGTTACTGTGCACATCTCTACTATATTTCATAGTCTTTGATTGTAGTTTGCTTGAGGTAAATATAAATACTAACTAAAGCTTTTCTGGAAGTTAAATAATATAGCCTATACATGGAAATTCTCCAACATATCTTGAAATTCAAGTTAGTGGCAAGAAAAAAACCTACTTGCAGTTACTTGGCCAGGAGTGGAGACTGAACCATAAAGAATATTGTGCCCTCTGAAGAAACAATATTTCTAAAAATTAAGGCCGGTCTTAGGAAAATAATTATGAACTTCTGGTAATCAATGGAGTGATTTCCTAGCCGAGGAAACTGTAGAAAGACAAATCAGTATCATTATTAAGTGATTAAATGGGCTTTCTTCATTTAGGTTAGAGCCAAATCAAGCCACAGAAGTATATAATTGCTTAAGGAGAGGTGGGTGTGTAGCCAGAGAATGACCCATAGAACTATGGTCATTGCCCATAGACCTTGCTGTTACTTGTGTTGTAAGCAATCATTTCCTGTCAGCACAACAAATGATAAGTCTGGGTTGTTGCATAAAGAATGCAGATGGACAGCAGAGCGTAAAATGAGTCGTAACCTTATTGCATGAAGCTTTTACCAAAGTGGTTGTTGTTTACAGATGGAAAGAAATATAATATTTGTAAATAAATTTCTAAATATTTGCTTTTGAGAGTATAGCCTTTGCTGTTCCATAATGGGTTCCTTCACTCAGTGTGCAAGAGGCCAATCCACACAAAGTTGAGGTATTTGATTTATTTCAATTATCTTTCAGCTCAGAAAGGGGTCCTAGCTGGCAAATTCACAAAGCCAGTACACCAATTATCAAAAGTTTTCATTATTTATACTTTTTGATGAGTGAAGGCATTAATGTTTATTGGCTATAATTCATACCGTTCTCTTAGTAATTTAACTAACAGAAATAGAGAAGTAATTTATTTCTTGCTTCTGCTAATCAGTCCACATGCTTAGTCTTCTTTTGAGTATGTGGATTTCTTGAGTTTGTGGCTGTGAGTCAGTGGTTGTGGTCTTACCCTGCCAGAGTTGCATTTTGCCTAGTTAGCACATTAATTTGATGAGTTGGCTTAGTTTACTCCTCCTAATCTGGTTCCTGCTGGCCTTATCGTGAACATTGTCCCCCATAAACTTGCTGTCTATCAGTTCAGCATTCTATTGGGATTCTATTTCTCAAATTTTGTATGCTGAGGTTCTCCCTTTTTCTTTCTTTCTTTATAGCTGCAGTCACTGAGGCATGTTAAGTTGCAATTACAGAGATGTTATATATAATTTATCTATTTGGAAGCTGTGAATCACCTTGATTTAAGATCTGGAAACAACAGGGTAGTGGTGTTGATGCTCTCCATTAAAAGTTGATGAAGTTCTGTGTGTTTTGTTTCAATAAGCATCTCACTTAATATGTGCCATGTGAATTTTTATTTCCATAGCTCTAAAGTAGTTTGCCATGAACTTCTTTTCTTAATGCTAGTTATCTATAGTGAAATACAATGCTTTAAGCATTCTTTAGTTTCTTTGCTTTGCTGACTTAGTGTTTGTGGCCATGGAAGTGTTGTTTGGAAGGGAATTCTGGGTTACCTAATCCAGACTCTTTCTTGAAGCAGGCCTGTTGCCAAGGCTAGATCAGTCCAGCCAAAGCTTTGTCTACCAGTGTCTTGAAGTCTCCCAAAAGAGAGAGATTTACAGCCTCTGCCGGCAACCTCTTTCAGAGCTTTACTTATTTCCTAATGGAAGAACTTCTGCTCATCTACAGCCTGAACCTCCTAAGCTACATTTGTGACCATTCAGTATTGTCCACTAACACCAGGAAGAGTTTGCATTTGTGATCTTTGTTGCTACCCTACAAGTAGCTATATGCTGTAATTAAATAGCTTCTTTGTCTTCTCTTTGCTGTGGTAAAGGAGTCTGGCCCCATCTGCCTTCTCATTGCACAGTCCTGCCTTGCTTATTCAGATCCTCAGATTGTATAAAATTTGTAGTGGAAATGTTGTTTTCTCTGCTCTTGAAAAACAGTATGCACAAAGGACACTGAAGCATTCCAACAGCAGATTTGAGAACACAGTATATCATCTGTTGGTCTGTGGTTTATACTTGGCAGGCATCTTTACCTTTAGAGAAGGACAAAAATAAGTTTTGTGGGAAAGCACAGATTTAGTAGTTGATGGCACATACCAAGAAAAATTCCCATTTTCCCACTCAATGTTGTATAAATTTTGAATGGCACAGGATCTTATGTATATCAGTATTTTTAAATTGACCACTTGATGTACTGCTGGTACAGTAATTGCTTCAGGTGATGTTTTAAATCTGTAGAAATTTGTCTGGATTTTATGTATTATTCTAAAAGGATCAATTTGACATTGCTACTTGACAATTTAGTCTTCTGACAGAAGTTAATGGAATGCTAAATAAGATGTTTCAAAGATGAGCCTAATTGGTTTAGAAATTCTTGCGTGTGTTGCAAAACAAATCTATCCCGTGCTTTCCTGCTTTCTATGGCTGTGTTTGGGTCCAGTTGAAGGGCTGGATGACAGCAAGACTGAAAAGATTTACACTGGAATAGAAGCTGAATGCAACAAATTTTACTGTTCTTTTTTTTTTTTTTTTTCCCCTAAGCTTTTAAAGAGGTCATAGCATTTATTTTTTGTGTGTATGTTCTACCTTGGCCAGCTTGTTCAGGCTTTTGAAGAAAATATGATTGGATCAAAACATGCTAAAGATTTCAAATGATCATTACTCCTGTGGTTAATAGTGGGCACCTTGTCAGGTCAGCCTTTCAGAGCTGTACTAGTAGCACATGTGTCACAGCATGCAAACTGAAAAAACAAGTATCTTCAGGAAAGTACGCAAGAATCACCTCTGAGGATACAATTTTTACTTCCAAGAGAAATTCCTTCCCGTCTGCAGTCGATTTCTTAGCAACTTCTGGGGGGCTGCATATGAAAGGCCCTGCTACATTGCTGCCAGTAGGTTTCTCTTTCACTAATTCAATTGCTTTTTTTTTTTTTTGAATCCACTTAGACTTTCAAGTCTTCAACTCTTACATGGTAGTAAGGAACACGATCATTCGTTATATGAAATCAGTTACCGCCTTTTACATACTGGTTGGTACTTCTGCTGGATATTAACTGGTTCTTGAATTACGATGATTAATTTCTTATCTGTGTTTTGCTTTTTAATGTGGTCTTGATTGTGGTGATTTACTTCCTTAAAATCTTAGGTAAATTTTCAAGCACTGTGTTTGCTACAAAAGAGTGTCTAGTCCATTCTCCTTCTAGACAGAATATTGTATGTATAAAAGAAGCTGTTTGACTTTTTTTCTTCAGTTAAAGCATTTTGATTCTATTTATAAGAGATGAGCTAAAATTATTATGATTTGTTTTCTCACAGTGATAATTTTGTATTCATCATTAATTCGTGTCATGATCCGCCCAACCCAAGTCGTGATGGTTCGTTCGACCCCAGGGGGCAAAAGAGAAAGGGCGCGAGACTCAGGTTTAGTTAAGCAGAAAGCAGCAATGCAGTTTATTGTGTTGCAATTCAGTGTTGTGGTGGAGAGAGAGAGAGAGAGAGGATGGCTACCAACAGATGAGACGCATCCTCCAATGGCAGACGCGTCTTCAGTCCGTTGGGGAGAAAGAGATCTCAAAAGTCCTATTAGAAAAGTCACTTTTTTATAGTCCTTTTCCAAAGCGAGTGGCTTCTGGCCAAAAGGTGGGAAGATTTATCGACTATTGTATGTGGAGATCGTAGCTCCATGAAACAGGTGGAAACAGGACGCCACAGCCAGCACCCTGCTCGAGCGCAGTGTACCATGGCAAGCTCCAAAAATACCAACAAACAGTCCTTGGCAAGCATCCACCTCGGCCAGGCCAGAACTCCGGTCCAGAGCGAGTGGTGGGGGTCCCAGGGTCTCAGTCTCTGATGATGGTTGTGAGGCAGATCAGAGAAACTACGGACCGACTCTTATACCACCCCGTGACTCACAATCATCAGCAGGAGCACTTCTTTCATGGTGTTGTTGCGAAGTCTTCAGGACTCGTCCAAGTTGGTAGCATATCCCGGAAAACAGAGACAGAAATTTGGACAGAATAGAAAAGTAGGAAAAAAGATAAGGGAAAGGAAAAAGGAGAGAGAAAATCAATTTTCAATTTCAATTTCTGATTACAAGCTAAAGAAACAATTTAAATTAATGTTTATAAATTTTAAACAATTTGAATCAATATTTAAAAGAGAATGCAACATAATTAAAATAAACAATTTTAATAACAAAAAATAAATTTTATCAACATTTATGATGCAATACAACAAAGATAAGCAATTTTTAAAACAAGGAATTTTCAAATTTCAGTCCAAAATGCAACACAACTAAAATAAGCAAAATTTAAAACAAAATCATGTTTTATCTTATTTTAAATCATACATTTCGCCTTGTGTCAATAACCTTAGGGATGTCAACAGTGACTGATTTGTGTACATAATGTAGATGATTGCTGATCTGTAAAAGGTGATGAGAGGTAAAAATCATACCTTGTAATGTTAGTAAAGTTACAAACATAAAGATTTAAATGATTTTTAGTACTCACTACCAAATCTACAAAAACACTATCACAAGCAGTTCTAAAGCATGCACACCCATTGCCCATATACCCCATCAGTGTTTCAGAAATCTCGTTTGGATAAATTTCAGTTACAGACATTCTGTTCTGTTTCTAAGCAAATATCTTGAGCGCTGATTGCATTACTTTCACAGATATAAACCCTTGTTGTTCCTGGACAATGCAAATTTCCAAATTAATAGTTTGTTTCGTCTCCCCAGTTTGACAGGCCCATTGTCTATGCTCAAAAGGATAGAGAATAGCTCCATCATGATTCAGCCCTAATACAATGATAAGGAATATTGAATATACTGAAGCATTACCTATGATCAGTGCAAAGGCTGTGGCTGTGTTTGTGCTGCAGTCATAGGTAAAATTTACCAAATTTCACCAGGATTGGAATTCTTTTTCAAAAATCATGGGCATTGTCCCAAATTATTCTCCGAATTTTAGTAGAAAAAGTGCCTTCCTCGCCTTCTCTTATAATAGAAGCAGCAACCGACTGCATCCACAATTGAGCCTGGATACAGCAGAGAGCTAAAGAAATGTTAGCCAATTTATTCATCAATACTATTCAAAATTCCCAATCATGTTCCCACAACACCGGTTACTTTTCTTGTAGTTTATTTCTTAAAATGATCCCGCTTTTGCAACAAGGTTGTCTACCCTTAGAACAGGTGAACAAGTTTGCTGAATTACTGAGTCATTGTTTTGCATTGACAATTTGACTTGTTTTAAAAGACCATGCCAAATTAAATAGTATTTGCTGTTGGCCAGTTTTCCGAATTACCTAAGGTCCAATTTCAAAAATTTTCAGGCTCAGTATAACTGGTGGTTGGGTATTAGGTGTTACAACATTAATATCAAGTTCTTTTCAGTATTTTGCATTGTTTTTACCACATATAATTTTATTGTACAACAGTTCAATTTTGATTCTGAATGTTCACAAAATAAAACACAGCTGTAAGGTCCTGTGCCACAGCTGTATACAGGTTCGATGAGGGATTCAGCAATTAATCTTCATGTTCCCATGGCGTTATTCTGTGAAAAGTAAACACAACAGAATCTGCCACAAAGAGGCAGGAGCTTAAAATGATGGAACTATGCAGCATGTAACGCAGACTGGAATTCTGTTAACTTCCCAATCGTTCTGCCAAAAAGGAAGCCAATCTGTACCTCCTTTAAACACAGGATAAGAGTCAGTGTAGTTGCAAACAAAGGAGGCACTCTGCACTGCAAGCTGGAAAACACTCTAAACAACCATCAGTGACCCAACCCAAGGGCCACCCCATCCCCCAGCAATAGTTTGTTCAGCAGAAGCATTAGTGAACAAAAAACTAGTGAACAAAGATTGTCTGGGGGCAAAAGCAAAGACTACTTTAATTACCGAGGCAGGTTTGTCGTAGCTGCTACTCAAGCTCTCAGTTTCTGTTATTGCCAGATTTTTTACAGTTCCTTCTATTACTGAGGAGATGTTACAGTACTGCTCAATCGGGGCATACCACTTCCTAACTGAGGATTTCTGGGCCACCCTGTCAGGAGGAGAGATCCCAGTAGTGGCTGTCTTCAAAAACTTAACTTCCTGAGAAGGTTTTTGAATTTTCTTTGAAACAATTTGCAAGTTGAGGCTTTCCAAATGGGAGATTATTTTTTGTTGGATATCCCCCACTACTTCTATTTCACCTCCTCCCACAAGGATATCATCAATATATTGATAAACAGCCACATTGTCAGGTTTGGGATTTTGGATTGGCCATACAGGGAAGTTTCGCAAGTCCTGTATAACCGGTTTGGTCCCTTCTTTGGCACCAGAGGAAAGAGGGTATTGTTTTACATTAACGATTTTGCTAAATGGCAGGGAAGGTGCAACTCGAAGCAGTATAATGTTAATGTGTGGCGTGCCAGAAGACCAAAGGCATCCCTCTTCCATTCCTAATAGATCATTTGGAGTATCTTTACTTACCATTTTGATAAGTAATTAATTTTCTTCTTTAAATCCTAAGGCATTGAGGGCAAAGTATTGTTTTCTTATTGGGACAACTGCACGTTTCTGGGCAGCTAAATTTGTTAATGCAGAGTCAACTACAAAAGTAATACTTGCCTGTTTAGGACCAACTATTGCTATTATTAATAAATCTCCATTTTCAGGATTTCGGGTGAGCAATTTCAAAAAACAACCAATCACCCCTGCTCACCAATCTCTCTGCTCACCTAAGAGAGATGGGTATTTTAGTTTCCCTGGCTCTGAAGTTGTTTTGGCTCCAATCCTACAAGTTGAGAAGAATGCTTTGGCTCGATGCCCACAACCTGAGGAGAAAGCTGCTTTGGCCCAACAGCAAAACTCTGTGAAATTGGGGGGGCACTAGGCTGGACAGTAGAATTTGATACAGTGGAAATGGGGCAGTGCCAATTTAAAACTATTTTTATCAGTTTCTCAAGTGGTAAGCTATTCATAACATCTTTGGGGATCCCTTTTTTTAACCCCAAACTCCACCAATATTGTCTGGTATTGAATTGCCTCGCCTTTTCTGATTTATTGTTGGAAAGAGCAAAGTATCTGACTACATTATTTCTATCTTTTCCTCTGTTTCTTTTGGTAAATCAGTGTGTTTTAAGGTGTTGGTGTGTTCCTGTCTTTGGGCAGCTCTTAGAGAATTATTCTCATCTTTTAAAGAATGAATCTCGTCTCTCAAAGCATGATTTTCATTTCTTTCTTCATCTAATAGTTTTTGCAAACTTCCACTAAATTTTGTAGAGAGTCAATAATTGTTCTTTCTTCACTTCTTCGCGTAAAGCGATTTTCTATAGCTGCTGTAAGACAGGCCCCCAAAACTGAGCAGAGAATGGTCTTATTTCTGCCCAGTTTGAATTTTGTTTCATGTTGCAAAGAATGTATCCTATCAATCACATTTTCTAAATTAAACCAGTTACTGTGTGCACAGTCTTCTCCCCCTTGTGAGGGTCTGGCATTATACTTAGCTAGTAAAGCATAAAAAGCATCTTTATCTTTTTCAGACATTTTTACGAAGGGACTAAAACCACTCTCAGGGAGGCATGCTTAAAGTTACACAAAAAGCACAGCTAAAACTGTGTTTCCCTTCTCGTCCCTGGAGCGGGTGAAGAGACTACCCTACTTGGGAGGTATTACCGTAGTTACAAAAATAGCTTGTCTCTTCGCGATTCCAAGTAGTCAAACAACAACAAAAACAACAACAGCAACAGTTTCAACAACAGTTTGCACTGCAAATTTTAGTTCCCAAGTAGTCAAACAACAATAAAAACAACAACAGCAGCAGTTTCAACAACAGTTTGCACTGCAAATTTTAGTTATTTTGCGAAGGGGGGAATGTAAAACCACTCAGGAAGGTCAACACTTACGCACAGCTTTTTGCTGAGCTCAGCCTCCTCTCTTCCCTGGGTGGGTGAAGAAATTAGAGTTACACACGCACTCCACAGCCTGCACAGTATTTTCCCTAACTCAGGGAGGTCAGTTCACATTCACACACAGTAATAGTTACACATGCACTTCTCAGCCTCTGCAGTATTCTCCCTAACTCAGGGGGGTCATTTCACATTCACGCAGTAATAAAGAACAAGAACAGAGCAGTTCTACCTTTTGCACCAAGAGATCTTTTGTTAATTTCTGAAGACAGAATCCTCAAACGAGTGTAGGGATGCTTTTCAGCTGGGTGCGTGCAGTCTGTGGGAAATCTGAAATGCCCCCATTGCTTTCTAGTCTGGCTCACCCCTGGTGAGGTGGCTAGCTAGGTGCGGCTGAGGCAAGACGTCCTTCCCCTGTTACAGACTACACAAAACCAGCAACCCTTCTGTCTGTCAGAAAACCAAGTCAGTGATGCCAATTAAATGTCACAATCCGCCCAACCCGAGCGGGAGTCGTGATGGTTCGTTCGACCCCAGGGGGCAAAAGAGAAAGGGCGCGAGACTCAGGTTTAGTTAAGCAGAAAGCAGCAATGCAGTTTATTGTGTTACAATTCAGTGCTGCGGTGGAGAGAGAGAGAGAGAGGATGGCTACCAACAGATGAGACGCATCCTCCGATGGCAGACGCGTCTTCAGTCCGTTGGGGAGAAAGAGATCTCAAAAGTCCTATTAGAAAAGTCACTTTTTTATAGTCCTTTTCCAAAGCGAGTGGCTTCTGGCCAAAAGGTGGGAAGATTTATCGACTATTGTATGTGGAGATCGTAGCTCCATGAAACAGGTGGAAACAGGACGCCACAGCCAGCACCCTGCTCGAGCGCAGTGTACCATGGCAAGCTCCAAAAATACCAACAAACAGTCCTTGGCAAGCATCCACCTCGGCCAGGCCAGAACTCCGGTCCAGAGCGAGTGGTGGGGGTCCCAGGGTCTCAGTCTCTGATGATGGTTGTGAGGCAGATCAGAGAAACTTCGGACTGATTCTTACAATTCCCTCTTGCATTATAACCTGAGTGCTCAATATCAGATCTATACATGAAAATTGGTTCAGGTTGAACACATCTGTGCTAAATAATTTACAAGAATTTTTAAGTGTACAGTGTGTTGTGATCTTACTTGTTGTTAAAATACTGTTTCTTCATCCTTTTGGAGAGGTGAGATGTAGATGTCTGGAGACAAGCTCAGCATTTCAATAACTTTGTCATATTAAATTACTTCATTGGGGTCCTTTATTCATTTTATAGCCGCACTGTAAATTTAGGATACAAAACTAATAGAAATGTGGGACTTGGGATCAAAGTAGAAGCTTTATAAGAAGTCTGTCTCCTTCTACCTAGTACTTCAAGAACAGCATTGTCAGTTACCACAGTTCAACTGATGGCAAAATGGTGTACCTTTTGTCATTTGTCTTAAGCTTGCCATTCTTTGCAACACCCAGTGAACTCCAAACTGGGATGATGAAGTTCACCTGAGAATGGAATTCCTTAGGCTGGGCACCTACCAAGTCCTACCTGGACAGTTTACCGCATCCGTTGTTTAAGCATGTCAAGTCTGTGCTTGGACAAGCATCACTGCCAGCGTGGAACAAGTATCACTGAATGATGAGATGGGATAATGCTATAGACCTCATGTATTCAGTGCTTATCAGCCTAACTGTATGGAAAAAATTAGTTTTTTTCTGTTCTAGTATGCAAAGCTTACTGCAGATCACCAATATCATCTCTGGGAAATGCATGGTAGTAGCTGCTGTGATATCAGGCACATTTCATTTCTCTTACTGCTCTCCACTAGCTTGATATTTGTGGATCCGTTATCAAGAACTATTTGAAGTGTCGTAATGGTGTTTTGGCACCATAGCAATGTAGAGGTACTTATTAGTGTCTTTACAGAGGCTGAATGCCTCTGACAGGATTTGTAGGCCTTTTTGTTGAGTGCATAGGATTGGGGAGAGGTTAAGGAGTACATGAGAGGGTGGTTATTTCCACCAAGGTACCAAACAGTTGGAACTGTTTCTGCCAGAATTATCAGAGTGTCCAGAAAACTGTTTATCTGTGGTAAGCATAGGATTCTTTGTTTTGGGAGTTTCTGAATGCTTAATAACTTTGCCACCCTTTTTCTTGGTCATGTGATTTTTGAAGCCTCTGATTGAACTGTAGGTGAAACTGCTTTGTATTACCTGAGTAGCAACTGAATGGATGGAATTTGCATTTAGAAGACTGAGAACAAGATGCAGTAGCTTCATGTCAAGGGTAGAAGCAGGTAAAGAATTACTTTCATAATAGCTGCACAAGGTGAATCATGGTGCAAGGAATCCAGCTGTACATATTGACTGACATGTCACTGGATGTCCAGCTGACATCATGACTACTGGTCAGGATGGTCTTCCAGGATCAAAGGGCACACATATGTAGATTTACATTAGGCCAGTAATAAAGGACTCTGAGGTACCTTAAAGGGGATTTGTGAGATGTTTAACACTTACCTTGGAGTAGATGAAGATAAATTCAGTGCACACCTCAGTAAAATGTCTTCAGAATGCCAGGTGATTCACATCTTTAAAAACTGGATGCCTATCACTACATTATAAAATAATATTATTTAAAACATTATGTGGACAGTGCTGAAGGCTCGTGGAAAAATCCAATCTGGATTTTTCCCAGGCTATTGTCTTTCTCAGCTTCAGCCCGGACCTTTCCCAGGCTGGGGATCTTTCTCAGAGACAAAACAAGGGAAGGAAGAAAGAACAACACTGGTAAACACCTGGTGTTGATCACTGAGTCGTGTGAGTGTCTCTTGATGTTTTTGGAGAAAGTATATTTTCAAAAAGGTGTTGCCTTCTTGGACCAATGAGTCTTTTCTACTTTCTTTCTACGATCTCTTATATAAATGCCATGGCTTTTCAATAAATAGCTTCTTCTTGCAGCTTGGAAGGAGGGAGTCGTGTTGCTGCATTATTCGCCATTCCTAATCAGACAGCGACAGCATTACTTGCTTTAATAACAGCAAAGTCATGGGCTTTCTGTAGTATGGAATAGTGGCAGAGAGTTGCACAACTTTTAAGCATGTGCTCAAAGCTGATGGATGAGGGTTATCTCAGGGTACAACAATTTATTCATATATGCCACCATCATTAAATAAATCCATTTTTTGCACCTTCACATTAATCCCTTTTATGATGTGTTTATATCTTGTAATATTTGTTTGATGATAAAGTGCAAGAATCCTTTTTGGGAATAATCCATTTTATGGTACTTCAGAAGAATCCAGTGATTCTCACAATTGTGAGAAGCAATTGTTACATTCAGTGTCCCAGATTTTTTTATTTCTGTGTTGGGCAGAATTACCACTATCACCGGGAGGAAAATACTTTGTTAATAGGCCAATTTCAAATGTGCTTCCCTAGAAAATGAGTACTTGTAACAAAGTCAGTGAGATTTAAGACTCTTCTTATTAGGTGAACTGGGTAAACAGCTTGGGGAGTCTTTAATCATAAATAGTGACAAAGGACCACAAAATATTCCAAGAAAGAGCTACTGAGTATTTCAGAGGTATCTTAAGAGAAATAAGTACTTTCATTTGCCTGGTACACTTCTTCTGTTTTTTGAGATATTGCTTTTTTAATAGTTGAGTATATTACAGTCTTTTAATTTCATACATTATTTTCTTCCTCTCTGTGTCATTTAATCTCCCCATTCTCCAAATTCCTCCCACAGTGAAGACCTATGCACTTACACTCACTATCATGTCTGATATCTAAATTGGAAGTAATGTCACCTTTATTCTATCAGTGGCTTTGTAGGATGAAATAGATAAGAAGGAAATTCTCTTGTACGTTTTAAAGCCAAATTAGTTTCCAAAAATACGGAAAGAGGAATATCTTCTGAATTGCTATTCAGCACTTTATTGTGAATCCATGTCTTGTCCACGTTGAATATGACAGATTCCAAGTGCTTAGTCCATAAGATTACACTAGAGACTTTTGTTGTTGAGATTTGTCATCTCAACAGTATGTTGTGACAAGTGAATGTACCTACATACAGGTGTTCAAAGCTGGAGGCGCTTTTGGTGCTGGCTGTTCTGGTTCTCAAGCAGGGCAAACCCTTGAGGAGGAAAATAATGGAATAAATTTGGATCTTGCATATTGTATATGAATGTTTGTAAGGTAGTCTGTTAATACAGTGTCGGAAGGACAAATCTATTCACACGTCTAACTATTGGTATGTACTGCATGTGTATCAGCATCCTGTGACAGGCAGACATAGGTAAGAGTGAGTGAGGTCTGTGGTCTAGCTGAGGAATATGCAGAATCTCTGCAGGAATGCTAAATCTCCGGTTTGGGAAGAAAAAGTAGTACAGTGCTCTTGAAAGATAATTTCCTTTTAATGGCAATGCTAGCAACATCAGAGAATTATTTTTCTGAAATGTAGATTTAACATTTCTGAAATGCCTAGAGAGGAATGTATTTTGTGGCTGTAATTCTTCTGTTAATCAAAATGTTGAGTCAATTGATATTTTCTATATGAAAATATTTTTAAAAAAATTAAGCTCATCTAGAGTAGCTCCTGCTGTGATTCTGGTGGTATGCTAATACCTCTGTCTAGTTACACCTGAAGTACGTAATCTAAGTACGTAAATATGAAGTACGTAAACTACATTGCACCGGTTAGCTGGGATGTCTCTTATGAAGATGTGGGGACTTGTACTTTTAGGAGTTGCTAATTTTTTGAAAAAAGGGCTTTAGAAGCAGCTGTATCCTAAATTTCATTCTTAAACAACTGTGGGAGAAGGCAAAAGTGAGGTAACGTGTATGTAGTGGGTGTATTTGGTTGCTTATATACTTTGTTTATTGTTTATGGCTTAAGAAAAAGCCAGGTTCTCCGTGCTGAATTTGGTCTAGGTTCTTACAGCATGAGCCGTTCAGAGAAATGGTGAGAGTTAACACAGTCTGTTTCCTTTCTCTTTTGTTTTTTGTGTCAGCCCCCTCCTTTTGCTGGCACGTATACTCACAAGTGATGCACACACACTTTCACTGTTGCAGTACAGGAGAAATGTAGGAGCAAGAATGTGGGAGTGGAACTTCAGAGTCACCAAAACAAATCGACAGCAAATGTAGCATTGGCAAACGTGGCCTCTGCTGTCCAGTCAAACAGGCAAATCCTTTTTTCACTTATGTGTTGTGTGCTTAAAAGTGCACTAAAGGCTTTAAAGGTGGTTATAGTTTATTTTTAACCTTTTTAGCAAGGTAAAGATATTATAACTTAAAGTCTTTGGGTAATTACACACCTTATGGTGATCAGTAAGTTTCAAAATTAGGTACTCAACTGCAGAGGGTTCAGTGTGTTCTCAGCTACGTGTTGGGGTACATCCCCAGCCGTCCATTAGTTGTGTTTAAGAGTTGGGGGGGGGGGGGGAAGCATTACTCCAAATATAAAAAACTCCAGTAATGCTTTGTTCTTACACTCATTTACTGTTTAGCACTACAACTGACAGACTACTATAATTTCATATTAGGGGGTATTATAATGTTGTTTTCTTCCTGGACTATACTGCTCTGGAAGTCAACAGCATACTGTAGAATTTAAAGTAAGTATAAAAACTGTCTGTCTTTACAATTAAAAACTCTGAGCATGTCTTGATTTTTGTAGCCTTTTGCAGTAAAGGGAAAGCTATACATAAAGTAAATTTTAAAAGTTTCTTCCAAGCATCTCATTAATCTCTGCTTGAGCCTTCTACTTTTTAAACAACTGATAAGGGACTCTGCTGTTAAAATATTAAAATACATAAACAAATGTTTGGTTTTATGGGTTTTATTGTATGGCTATTCCTAACAAAATTGACCAAAATTTGTAGTAGACTCTACACAGTGGAATCAATTTGCATTTTTCTGATTCCTTACCTGAGGAAAGTGCTGAAAAGAAGGAAGAGTGGCTTTGAGTCACAATATGCCTTAACAGACAGAGGCAAAAAGTGGCAGTATCAGTTATTGCTTGTCTCTGTGCAAATAAAGCAACTAGTGTTGAAAATCCCACACAAATGCAGATCTTCTTCTCAGAAAATGTGCAATTCATTTGAGTGAGGGCCCCATCTACACTGCCAGTTAGAAATGAAAATTTGGGGTTCTCGTTGGAGTTGTCTGTCAGGGACTGGTGCACCATTTAGCTATGATCACCTGGGTCTATATGTATATGACTAAAATAGTGGCAGGAGCCATCACATTTCTGCGTGATGCCTTGTAAGCCTGCTGTATTGGTCTTAGCATCTGGGTTTGTTAAATCCTCTCAGCCTTCAAAGCTAATTGGGGATTGATGCATTCAGATGAATCATTAAATGAAAGTTGTACAGCTTCTTCCAATAATTTGCTTGTCCTGAAAACATCACTTCCCTCTATATTTTGGAGTTGCTGGCACTGCTTAAGAGCCTATGGTTCCCATTGCTTGGTTTCGTTGGAATTTGCCATTGTTACAGTAGCATGTCATGCTTCCTTTCCTTGTGAAACCACTGCTGGGCCATCTGGGGCTAAAAACTGCTGGGATGGAGACTACTGGTTGCTCTAACTACCTGTCTTCCTGAAGAGTGTTGGTGTCCCGCCTCTTTTGTTGGCTGGTCAGTTTGACAGGTGTAGATAAACTGGAAGATACAATATTTCCCAGAAATCAGAAGGGTATGTCCCCTTTTCCTCCCTTCAGGCAATTCAGCTTTTAAGTGATCAAGCTATGAAATGGGGTTAAAAGTACTAAGTTACCAGCTTCGAGGAGGTAATTGCATTGGAGGTTCCCCAGTAGCTTTGCAGTTTTGAAGCAGCAAAATATGTATTAGCTTTCCACTCATTTTTCAGCAACAATTTATGTTTATACTTGAATGTTTTTCTAGTGAGGGCAGACTTTTCAGTTGAATTCATTCTTAGCAGCAAGATGCTTTGAAGAAGCTTGCAAAATAAACAGAGGAAAATAATGTCTCTAATTAGTGTGAGTTGCCTTCTACCTTTGCTTTGCTTCTCTTCCAGAAACAAGAGTGATTGCCTTAAAATATACTGTTTTCTGCATTGGTGGTCTTTTTGGCAAAAACTTAAGCTATTTCGAGTTTGTAGAGCAACTGAAATGATGTTGACCCAGTTATTTTTCTCCTGATGTTATGTTTGTATTTTTCTTGAGAAGGAAAACTGTTCTATCATATTAAAAGTAAGCAATAAAAGAAGCTAATTTTCCCAAACTTGGAGTGTAGGAGAATCACCTTTTTTTCTGAAAGCAACTGGAACATGGCATTTCTGTCTGCCACTCAACCTTTGAATGCTGAAAAAAGGCACAAGGTGTCCATGCTGCTGCTGAAAAATAAAGAGCGTGATTTTGTCATGAAATGCTAGATTTGCCAAACAGTTGTGGTATGAAGAGCAGATCTTTGTGCCTTAATGTTTTCCTTGATTCTTCTGCTGTGCTTAGAACTGGGCAACAGTGTTCCCAACTTCAGCCAGTCTGACTTCTTCCATCTCATCTGCTCCACCTGCTAGCTGCTTGGCTTCTTTCATTATCTCCTGCTGCTGAACAAGGGTGATATATTCTCTTGTATGACTGTAATTTTATGAGGGCAACAAATGTAGTAGATGTGAGTATGAAGTGGAGAAAATCTTACAGTATGGTCTACAGGAGGTTGGAAAATGATCAGTTCTTATGTACTGAGAGACTGCAGATTTCTAACTATGCAAATTGTGGATTGGAGGACAGGCAGAAAGAACTTGATTAACTAAAATAAACTTAGGATTCTACAATCTGGTTCTGTTTCTTGTAAGTACTAGCTGCTTATGAGCTCCTAGCATATTTTACTACTGCTATATACACAGTAAGGAATTCAATTACTTTTAGCTACAGAAGGATAGGGTGGACAGTACTGGTGTCTTGCATTTGGAAGATAGTATCTGTCACAGGAAGTGGCATTTTTTTCCTGTGCATTTCCCTGCTAGAGTGCAGACTAGCCTGTTTGTTCATTTTAAGTGCTAGTCCAGCACTTCAATGTTTTCTCTGATCTGACATACAGTTTTGGCTTCGAGAGTTTAGAATTGAAGAATATACAGTTTTCTACTAGAAGGACGTCACGTCCTGGAATTTTTTATAGCAATTTATATCTTGGATATGGAGGAAAATCCGTAGTGCAGAATTTAATTTTCAGATCTTTGTAACTATACATTTTTCTTGCTTATTTTTGTTAGAACAGATTACAAAGACATCCCTCTGCTGTTGAGGTACATGTATAGAGAAGAGAGAATCAGTTGTGGGCATGCACTTTTGAGACTCAGCTTTTTCAAGTCAAGGATTTGCCTACAGAATGGAAAGATAAGATGTGTGTGTGTGTGTGTGTGTGTGTTTGTGTGTTTGTATTTAAAAAAAAATACCTGTTTTTTCTAGGCTTTCATATTCTAGTGTTTCTAGAGATGTGTCATTATTTGAATTGATGCTTGTACCTAATACCAAAACAGCATGTTGAATTGCAAAATTTACAGAATCACTGAATCGATTAGGTTGGAAAAGACTTCTGAGATGGAGTCCAACCTATAACCACACCACTTTGTCAATAAGACCATGGCACCAGGTGGCCATGTCCAGTCTTTCCTTAAACACCTCCTGGGACAGTTACTTCACAACCTAGTTGACTCCAGGCACCTAACTGAAAGATTGAGCTCTTTGAGTCTCTCGTTACACTTGAAACTAAAACAAATTTAAAAGGTTAAGGTCACAGCAAACTTAATAAGGTAGAGGTTTTAGTTCTATTTTAAAATGTTGGCTCTTTGCATGTTGGATTACAATTCATTCTTTTCAAGAAGATCAGTATGCATGTGGATGGTGTGCTCTCACAAAGTTTATCAGAAAATAAAATGTGCAAAACCAAATGTAGTATTGAAATGTTGAAACAGAAATTAAAATAAAAGGGCGAAAGGACTCTCATAGATTTCCTGAATGAACAGGTTGCAGCAGTATGGGTGGCCTGTGGTGGATCTGCTGGCTGGACACGGGCTATGTGGGAGAGTTCCCAGGTGCTGTGCTTACATGTGCTCTGATTCCTTCTTACTGATTTGTTCACACGATTGATTGTTTCAGCAGTAGGAGGGCTTTGTCTGAATACTGTTAGATTGTGGCTGCATGCAGAGCAGGAGGTGCTGAACAAGGAACAGATGGCAAGCAGATTTCAGTAGGAAGTCGGGTCTCATTTTTTTCAGTGCACACAGGTAAGGAGGTTACATGGTAAGGAGGTTACATGGTAAAGATGGAAGGAGTGTATATTTGAAGAACTGCTGCAACTCTGGTTTGACCTATTCCAGAGCTATACCATGCTGCTTCTGCTAGCAGAGTTGCACACAGTGTGATGAAGTGGAGATCACTGTGAGTCAGGAGGACTATGGCAGCTCAGTAGGGGCACCTGTGGATCCGAAAGGCATTACATACTCTTAAGCACCATTGACATGAGATAATAATTTACCACTTCAGTGGAAACTTAATCAAATGAACACATAAAGCTTGGAGAGGAAAATATTTCTTTAATACAGGAGATAAAACTGCACAAACAAATGTGCTGTCAGCACAACAAATTTTATTTCAAATGCAGAGCTTTAAGATTGAAAGTACAATCTGTGAGTGTGAAAATTTCTTTAGGAAGACTCTTCTGTATAGATAAGCTTTTCACGAAAGCGTTTATTAAAACATGAAAAATAGCTTTCTGTATAAAATACACAGATATCAAATTAGAAGCAAAATTAACATGGTCAATAGAGTTTATATGCAGTTGTAGGAATTACCTTCTGCTTGTATGGAGTATCTTTCCACATTAAAAGATTTAATACCCCCCTCTAATTTTAGAATATGTGCATTTTAGGTGGACAACAGTCTCCATTTTTCAGGTAGTTCAAAAGTCATGCAGTAAAAGATATTCTGGACCTAAAATATTAATGATAATACATGAATTCTAATATCATAACAAGGTGGTTATTTTGTAATGCATGTATGATAATCATAACTCTTGGGAAAAGTATTTTATACTTTCATCGCATACTGGAGCTTTATGTGTAGATTTTTGTGAGTCAGTCTCATTAGTCCAAATAAGCTACTTGAAATACTTACAGGATAAACAAAACACTTTCTAAAAACAGAAATATTAAATGTTTGGAACACCTAGAAGCTGAAGAGTTAATGGTGGGGTTGCACTGGATTCAAGTTATTTGCAGATGTTACTGCAACCAGCTGCTGATTTTTCTTCCATCCTGTCAGGGAACTCTGCCAGCCATGATTCATGGAACAATTTTTTTGCGCTGAGTAATCTGTGTTTTTTCTTTTTTCCGCTTCCCTCTCCCTTATTTTTGTCCTGAACTAAAGCACTGTTCATTTCAGCTGAAGGGAGGAGAAGCTTCCAAAACACTAATACAAAACATTAAAAACACTGAGTTCTGTTCTGAGTGGAGGAGTTGTAACAAGTACTAAACTTACAGTAATTTTACTTGGTCTTAGGCAGTCTAGTCCAGTGTGGGAAAACAGTTTTGAAAACAATCAGCTTTTGGTTTTGCTAGTCATATGGTTTCACAGTGCTCTTAAGACTTCTGTATTAGTATTGCTAAAGAACATCCAAGTTCTGTGCTGATATTATGCCTCCTTTCTCACAGATCCCTCAGAAAGAAATAAACCAGACTGCCGCTCTTCAGGGTAAGAACTGTATTTCTCTGTTAATTCTTCCCTTCTCTTTCTTATTTTTTCCCCCTTATTTTTTTCCTTTTATTGGGTGAACCAGGAAATTGGCCAGAAATACAAGAATATCATTCTTCTACTTCTGTTTTGGTAACAGTAATGTAATACTGAAATAAGTTTGTGCTAAAAATAATTGTTTTCTATTCCTTATGGGCAAGTTCTTTTTCAAGAAATTAATAGGACTCGCTACATTGTGTACACTTAAACTCCAAATGCTTGTTTATGTATCATGCACAGAGTTGCTTGTTAAAACTATGGTTTAAAACAAGCCCCTCATTTGCTACTTTGAACTGCTTGCTTCTATAGCAAGGAAAATAATTCTTAGTTCAGTCAAAAAAAGCAACACTTCGTTATTTATTCCATTAACACTGATCCCATCATACCTAAGGTTTCACAAGAAAGAAATGGAAGTGTTTTAAACAAAACATACATGCACACATGTTGTGTTTATTTAGAATTTCCGTCAGGACTTGTCATGAACTTCTAGACTACTAATTTGCAAAGCCATACTTTCCCTTAAGCTTCTGAATATTCTGTATAAGTTATTCTTATCCTCTGATTTTTAAATAATCTTTTTCTCTATTCCTCATTTTCAAACTCTCTCTCTTTCAATTCTCCACAGGGAGCCAGGATTTTGTCCATGTCTTGTGGTAGATAGTAGAATTTCAATGAACTAAAGTGATAGAGACCAGCGAACACTGGCTCTCCTATTCCTTTGTGAAAAGTCTTTCCAAAAAATGCTCCTATTTTCCAGGTTTTTGACATGACCTGACCTTTTCATTTGATTTTTATAGTCTACATTTTTTTTTGTATATTTTTACAATACAGTGGGCTAGCATTTAAGCTGGAATAACAGTGTAGCATTTTCTTGCAGCTCACTTGATGTCTTGGATCTATTGTGCGATATGATGGGAGAGGATGTTTTTCCCTTCCCTCCCCCATCTGCCACAGCACTGTAGCTGATTCCAACAGTGTGTTTAAGTTGCAGGGCAGTATTGCCTTTGTCTTTGAATTCTTGTATCTGCTTAAAAGCTCAATCACTGCATGTACTGTAATCCTTTAATACTTAAAAATACTACACTTTTTTTCTTAAAAGTCTAAATGTTAGAACTTTCATTAGATCATGTCATATTACAATAATGTCAAATGAATCCAAACCATTATCAAAAGGAAATATACTTTTTAACAAAATGTTTAGTTTAAGGTTGAAACTGCTTCAATCTCTTCCCCTTTCTTCTCTCTAGTCACTCTCACCAGTACCTTTTTGCTCTGGAGTGTGTTTTAGAAGTTTGAATTTGGACCAAAAGTAAAGTAAAACACCAGATTTTTTTCCTTGGAATTGGAACATCAAATGTGGACCAGCCTTGGCAATAAAGCATTGCCCTAAGTTGCCTGGACTACAGTTTACAAATTCTTTTGTGAAAAGCACAGAAAAATTAACAGTATAATGTAGATTGCACATAGTGTTGAGAGAAATGCAGCTTTCAGTAGTCTTTCATTCTTGTCAGTAGTGCATGTGCTTTCTGACCATATCTTCTGCCCCCTTCACAGTTTCACTGGCCATTGTGTCATGAGCTGTGAGGAAGAAAAGCCACCATTTAAAGGGTAGTGTTGTTTTGTGCATGATTCTGTGCTGTTTCCAGACTGGAACAGGAGCAGCCTGCCTTACTTAAATGATGTACTGTGCTAATTGGTATTGCTACACTCAGTGGTTAATCTCTCATTATAATTGGAAGCATTATTCTGTTGAGACAAATTGCTGGGCAAGATTCTTATCCCGTGTCTGGCCATTTCACGCCCAGGAAAACACCTGCAGTTGCATCAAGGCCAGAGTCCCTTGATACAAGATTTGAGGGAAAACTAAATTGTGAAGTATGCAAGGCTAAAACTGAAGTGCAAAGCATACTTCTCTTGTAACATGGGCAGGATTTCTGAGCTGTTTGAATTCTACTGGGAATAGTTTTATGCTATTTTATGATGAGCTACTGCACTTAGCACGTTATCCTCTCTGGGAGCAGTTCATGACAAGGGAAGAAGAAAATACAGTGGTTCAGAGGCATCTTGGCTTCTTATTTCTTAAACTCCGTGTTGAGGGATGCATATCTTAAAAATCGAAATACTATCCCTCTCATGGTCTCAAGTGGAACAAAAATGACACTGCAGGTCTTGAACTCAAGGTATAGAAACAAGAGTTTCTGCACTAGAATTCCTATGAAATATTGGAGGTGGACATGAGGAGACAAGGTGACAAGATGCAGGAATAAGCAGTGAGCCTTAAGAAAAGTAGATAACCTAAGATGAAATAGCAGATGCAGATGTTTCCAAGAGAGAGCCAGAGTAGCAGTTTATTGTTTAATACAAAACTCTGCTGAGATCTTACCCAGAAGTCTGTCAAGTCTAAGTAAAAATGTGGAACACTGGTATAAGAAGAGACAAAAAAAAGGCCCAGATGTCCACCATCAACTCTTCCTCATGCATTGTAAGGTTAGGTTTTGGTCTGAAACATGACCATCGTAATAAAAAGGTCACATAACAATATTTCTTAAGATTTCAAGGCTCTAAAGCTTGCCCTTTCCAACCTCCTGTTTTTATATATTTCTCTACCTGTGTATTTCTAGATATATTTCAAGCTTGTGCTTGAGTCTTTGTAGTGTTAGAGATGAAGAGTTTATATACGGTGAGACAAGGATCAGTTGTAAAACTCACCTTGGACATAATTCATCTGCAATGAAAGATATATTTAAAAAAACCTGTTCTAGGTAGAACAGTATCTAAATGATCATTAACATAGTTACTTTATTTTAGGGGGATGCCATTTAGAAGAATTTTTACAGTAGTATCGGGAACTCTGACAAATGTTCTGGTTTGGTTATTAGCCTATGAAATGTTTAGCATGGGAGAAATGCTACAGAAAGAGGGAACATTCAGAGGGTGATAAAGGGATCTAGCACAACATGCACAAGGATTCTGGCGAGTGGATGAGCCAAAGACCATAGATAATGGTTTAAAGGGAGGGAAACAGATATTAGGTAACATTTACAAAATGTGCATTATTACATTATCTTCTCCCTCTTTTGGTAATTAGCAACCATCTGACACTCAGGAGAGTTTAGAGAAAGCAAGGAGTAGCAGAACAGGATCTGTGTATCTATTTTGTGTACTGCTCTGTGCTGATTTTTTTGTTAAATATAGCACATTAGTAAGATCAAAACAAATGTTCGCTGAATCCAAATAAACTTACTGCTATGTTAAATTTTTGTCAAGAAACATTTAGTTTCATGACCTAATAGCCATCCTTCAGTTGTTACATTTCAGACAGTATTAAAATATATCTCTACTGGTAACAGTGGTCTGTAATTATAATTCTTGATTTTACTGTCAGGTCATGCTTGTACTGCTATCTCGGATAGCTTCAGGTCATACAGTGCTGTAACACAAGTCAATTAGGTCAAAAGAAGTAGATCTTTATTCCTCTAAATGTTTTCAAACTGAAAGTTATATGATAGTAATAGAATAGAAGGTTTCAGGCATCTACATATTTGCAGTTAATCCCTGAGCATAAGTAAAGCTTGTAGTAGGAATTGGATTTTTTTCTTCTTTTGGTTAAGGATTATGGATGAAAAAATCCTGAAATGCAGTCCTATAATTTGACATGTCATTGTAATTCCCTTGACCTTGGAGATGAGAGGATGAAGGTAGCTAACAACTACAGCAATTTATTGAGAGTAGGGTATCAATCACTTGAAGTCAAGTAAGAAATTTTGATTTTTAGAGTATCAGTGTCTACTGTGAAAAATGGGGAGAGGGATGAAAATAATTAGTTAATTTCTAGAAACAGATCCTAGGTTTTGCTGCATATAGTCTGCATGCTGACTGTAGTGTGCTTAAGTTCTTTTACAGCTGATTGCCTTCATTTGGTTGCAGTAAATTGAGCTTTTTTATTTGAAATTCATCAAGTCAACAAGGCAAATAGACAAAGGTCTTTTGTTCCTTTATAAACAAGCACTTGCAGTGGCTGATCAAAGGGGCTACTGATCCCTTTAGTGAAGCTCTGGTAAATCAACTGATTGTTTTTATGAATGATATTTTGTATCCGACTTTGGTTTAGTTGTTTGGGTTTAGTTGTTTAGTTGTTTAGTTGTTTTTTTTTAATGTAGCAGAATTCCATTAGTGAAAGTTTTTCTGCATTTATATATAATGTTGATTTTGTGAAGTTGTGTTTAAGTAATACCACAGTAACAGTCTGACTAAATCATCTCTGAAGCCTGAAAAGACACCCTTTAATGAAGATCTTAAGAGTTTAACAGAGCATGAAGGGAATCTTAAGGCACTGGCTTGAGAATGTAGTGCAACTGTCCCTATGTTATAATTAAAATGAGGTGGTTCTACGAATCAATATGCTTTTGAGGTCTTGAAAACTGACAGTAACAGGTTTTCTATGTTGTAACCATTACAGTTTTCTATGTTGTAACCAGCCAGTCATTTAATAATTTCACAGGATCATAGAATATCCTGAGTTGGAAAGTATGCACAAAGATCATTGAAATTCAACTCCTGGCCCTGCACAGAACCATCTCCAAGAGTCACACCATGGGCCTGAGACCACTGTCCAAATGATGCTTGAACTCTGTCAGGCTTGGTGCTGTGACCACTTCCCTGGGGAGCCTGTTACAGTGCCCAACCACCCTAGGTGTGAAAGAACCTTTTCCTAATATCAAACCTAAACCTCCCCTGACACAGCTTCAGGCCATTCCCTCAGGTCCTGTCACTGGTCACCACAGAGAAGAGATCAGTGTTTGCCTCTCCTCTTCCCCTCATGAAGAAGGTGTAGACTGCAATGAGGTCTCCCCTCAGTCTCCTCCAGGCTGAACAGAGCAAGTGACCTCAACCACTCCTCACACAGCTTCCCCTCACAAGGCCCTTTGCCATCCTTGTTGCCCTCCTCTGGACACTCTCTAACAGCTCAATGTCTTTCTTCTATTTTGGCACCCAGAACTGCCCCCAGCACTGCCACTCCAGTGCAGAGCATAGCAGGACAACCCTCTCCCTTGCCCAGCTGACAGTGCTGTGTCTGATGCCCTCTAGGACAAGGTTGGCCCTCCTGGCTGCCAGTACACAATGACTCACATTCAATTTGTCATGGAACAGGACCGCCAGCTCCCTTTCTGCAGCACTGCTCTCCAGCCTCTCATTCCCCAGTCTCTGTGTACATCGATGGTTGCCCTACCTGAGGTGTAGAATCTGGCATTTGTCTTTGTTCAACTTTATATTGTTGGTGATTGCTCTTAGTCGAAGGGGCAGTGTGGAGAGACTTCTGCTGCTTCTGTACTGAGAAGTCACAGAAAGGTGAGAAGGTCGTGCAGGTCATGTAATCAAGCATCGTGCTCAGAGTGGGAAGATGCTGATACTAGATGAGGCCGATGATGTTTTGTTATAGCCAAGATTTGAAAATCTCCCAGGCACAAGAAATACTCACTTTCAGCCCACTCACTTTCAGCCCACTCAGAGGCTGCTTGTCTCTCATTTAGTAACTTTATTTCCAATTGAAAGTACTGAGGGAAACACTACCAAAAGAAACAGTCTAAACACTGGACTACTTAATATCCAGGAGAACTGGATTCATTCACACAAGCATCCTGAAGTACAGTTTTTCATCACTTTGTTTAAAACCCTTGTGTTGTCTACTATCAATGTCTGGACAACCTTGTCAGTGCTTCTGTTTTACACAGGAAAATTTCAGGCTTTTGCCCATCTTGCCAGTGTTACAGACCATAATACACACCTGAAGTTTGAGACTTTGAACCTTGCTGGCACTCCATCTGAATGGGAAGAGTTGTGTGTAGAAGAATGAATGAATGTTGGGGGCTGTTTTGCTGTGATATTCTTATGCGTTATATTTAGCTTTTGCAATTTTTAAGGCTAGGGAGTATCAGGTTGCTCTTGGTCTAAGCATGCTTTTAGGCTGTGAAAATAGAGATGTCTTGCTTTTGTACCCTCCCAGTAGGTCAGAAGTCAGGGTAGTTCTAAAGAGTATCTAGTCTCCTTTCCAAATCCTTGGGGTGCAGTTTCACAATTGCCCTGAGCTGAGCTATGCCTGTGTTGCTCTAAGAAGGAAAGGTCTCATTCTCTCCTTTGAACTGCTGTCAGTGCTCATGTGATTAGTTAGGTCAAAAGACTGATCTCCAGGGGAAAAAAATAGCTGTGTCTCCGCATCACAGATAAAGCAAGTTCAGCATAAGGGGGTAGAGTCATTTCTTGCAAGTTCAATCAATGGCAGAGCTAGAAGCAGGGGCTCTGAGTTTTGACTTTCTTGTTGTTATCTTACAAGGAGGGTCATGTGACTCCTTTTTCTTTCATTCAGAGAAATACATTTTGGATTCACTCAGTGCAATCCCATAGGTTAAATAGAGATTTAAACTGGTGCAATTTGGATTTGGAATCTACTTATGTGCCTTTCTTTTGTTTATCATGTGTTTCTCATTTGCATGTGCTTTCACATCGGAGCTGTTTCTTCTGGGAGTAGTATAAGCTGGAGCAATTTTGTGCAGCATTTTTCTTTGGTTACTTCTTTGCCACAATAAATCATTATGCTTAATTTTTAATTTGCAATGTTAATTTTTACTCGGCTCAGCTTATACTTACCTGTAAGTGAGAAAAAAAAGAATCACAGGTAGAGCTGAGGAATAAATGGCAGATGGGTTCAGCGTAATTTTTGGTACTTAGGGATCACAAGAGTATCTAGAGCCCAGTCCTTGGGGTGTTTGTTTTAATGTTGCCAATTCACCACTGTTGTGTTGAGAATTTTTGGCTATTCTTCTCACAGACAGCAGTGAAGAGTTATTGTGAAGTGTGGATGACACAAAACTCCCAGGAAAATATCCATGGGAAGCTCTCTCCTGAGAAACAAAGAAAAATTCCTCTCACATGAGACAATTTTTGCCTGAAAACTTCTTATCACTTTAGAGTTTTATTGGTGTTCAAGTTAGTGCAGTGATTGGTTTTTTTTTAGAGTGTTAAGTGAAATATAATTGGATATTGAGTTTAACTAGTGTTTTAATTGGTTCTTTTCTAAATCCCTCTGAAATCTATAAATACTTCTGTTCTACCTGTATCTAATGGATTTGTAGCCTGAACTCCCTTCGGAGAATAAACTGTCTCTGGAATAATTCAGCTACAAGTCTCAGTCTTTTTCCTCGCTGGCAGGTAGCCAAAGGGCTACCTGAACCCCCCTTAGCTATCTGGGTTCTCGTAGCACCTTGAGGGGCTAGCTTAACCCTAGCCCTCCCACGCTACAGTGAAGGGTGTATCCTAGCCAGCCTCTTAGATCCCTTATTCCTAAACAGAGAAGAGGGATTTATTTGAATTAAAAGAATGCTCTGTTCCTGGTTTCTGCAAAGGGAATTCTGAAGGAAGACTGTTTGCTCTGGTGCCCTGAACAACTCCTTCCATTGTCTGGACTACTCTCCAGTGCTTATTCTAATTCATAATGGAAAATAACACTGCAAATGAGATGGTTGTTGAAAGAATAAATAGAAAAAGTCTCACCCTCTGTCTTCACTGAAAGAATTTCACTGCTTCTTTAGGCACCTTATGTACATGAGCAAGTTTCACCATCCCATTATCTTTCAGAATAGACTCCTATGTCAAGTAGTGAGGACCATCCAGACATGTGGCCACACTCCTTGTGCATTAGGAGAATTATCTGGGGCATGAACAACCATGATAGATACTAATTCTAAAAAAGGTGGTTTCAGGAAGAACACAATTGCACATTTTTTAAGCCAAGTTAATCAGTCATGGTTATAATTCCGCTTTTTTATAATTATCTTTTTCTTCCAAGATTTCTCAGTGATGAACAGCAGATTAAATTTACGTGGTAGCTGAGAAGGAGGGCTGGGAGAGGATTCTTTCCAAATGTATTTGTACTATTCTCAGAAAAAACAGAAAAGGAGGAGGAGCTGCTAAGAGAGACCTACAGGATATGTGTCAGGGTTCAGGAGGCAGACTCAGCAGATTGTAAAGCTGTAATGCAGAAATAGTAATTGCTCGGTTGTCTCTGAAAGAATTTCATGTTGATATTTTTTAAGTGTTGGAGCTTTCGTTTATTTCCCTAAGGATATATGTAGGTTTCTATCTAGGCTTAGTATCTGCATTTTCCTTTGCTTCTGGAATTTGAGTGGGAGAGCTCAGTTTGCAGTTATATTATATTCATTTTCATGGCCTCTTACTCTGATGTGCACAAAAGAGAAGAGATTGTTGTTTCGTTTTTTTTTTTTTTTTTTCACTTTTTTTCTGTCCTGCTCACCTACTTTGTAATTTCATTGTAAGTTATTTCTTTGGTGTATTTGTTCCTTATTCTAGTACAAGGAATCAGTTACCTTAAGTAGCAGCGTCTGATTTGGCAGGTTGAACATTGAAATTATTAATCAAGTACTCTTAAAGCATATTACATTTGCATTCTTACGACATCATGGGACTAAAGTATTCCTGGTGAGGCCTGTCACATTGATAATGTCTTCCTCTTGAATGTATTTTAGTATAATGTACAGTCATTGTGCAGTTTGTGCAGCCATGGTTTAGACGCTGATCCTGTTGTTTGTGAGAAATTGCATTTCTGATTTTGCTACAAAATTTCTCTGTCCAAAAGCGGTATTTTGCTCAGCGCAGACATCACCATTTGAATTTAAGCCGTGTTTGTATACTGAGTTTGTCCTAGTTTTGGCCATCTGTGACAAATCACGTGCTCAGCTGAGCTAGTATTAGCCCCTAGTATAGACAAGGATGAGCTTGGTTTTCATCTGTTCCAGCTGCTTCAGCCTCAAGAAGAGAACTAAGATCCAGTGATACAAAAAGTCATGTTGCCTGTTCCCTTGGAGGCTTGCAACCAAGGCAGGTCACCAGCAGGTCTCATGCCACAGGAGGGTCCCCTGCTACAGAGTACTGAAGTTAGACCGTGCAACGCTAAATGTGTGAAGTATTCATAGTGGTGTGGTCTTTATAATTATGCATAGCTGCATCTTAATCTGGGGAGCATTGTCACAAGAGGCTTGTCATCTGACTGTGGTGGACATTGCCATCTCCTCAGGATTGAGGCAAAGGTTGACTTCTAATTAAAGAGAAGGTCCAAATCTCATCAGGGTGTTCCAAACACAAGCAGTAATTACTTTGTTAAATCTCTCTTTTGATCTACAGCATAACATCTGGGTGAAGCAAAAGAAGTACCTCAATGAGATTACATTTTTATTAGGCAATACTTTTGCTTGGAATAAATGCTTAGTAAAAAGAAACAGCTTTGGTTTTACTGTTATGATTCTTTTATTTCATGTCATTGGACTTGTGTTTCCCCATCCCCTCACACACTGGTATCTGGTATCTAGTATTAGAACCTTAAAAGAGGTTGTAGAAGTAAGAGGATTAGAGGAAATGGCCTTAAGCTGAGACAGGGGACATTCAGATTACATATTATTTTTTTAAAAATTCACTGTCATGGTAGTCAGACACTGGAATAGGGTGCTCAGGGAACTAATGGAGTCTCCATGCCTGCAGGTGGTCAAGAGATGTCTGGATCTGGTGGTGTATGATACAGTTTAATGGTTTAGTAGTTCAGGGGTTACAGTGGTGGTGCTGGGTTGACAGTGGAACTTGATCTTTAAGGTCTCTTCCAACCCTGATGATTTTATGATTCTGTGAGTACAGTATACAATATACAGTATACAATCCAGATATTGTTCTGTGGTTGGATCAAGTCAGGAAGTTGCTTTCCTCTCCCAAAAACACAGTTTCTTTGGACAACAGTTTTAAAACCATTGTGTTGTTTTACTGCCTTCTTTCCACAACCCCTTCTAAAATAATAGATCCATGAATAGCTAAAAGCATGTAGTGCTCCTGATAGATGAAGGCTGCACAACTAGGAGGAAAGAGAACAATATGATGGGACAAGTACTTTAATGACAGCTGCAGGAGAGGCTTTCTCACCACATCTTACTGGTATATAGGATAAAAGATTAATTGCTTTACTATTCAATCTATCTTCTTCCTTCCAAGGCTGTTGACAAGCATATGAGTTCTGTTAAATGAACTTTTTACGGTGTGAACTGACTAGAAATGATTTCTGTTAATAATAGCTTTTTTTTTTTTTTTTTTTTTTTTTTTTCCCCACCAAAAGCAGATCTGAAATGACAACACAGTTCTCTGGTGCAACTTGAAGCTATTTCCTCTTGTCTTTTTGCTCATTATTTGGCAGAAGAGACAAACTCTTACCTTGATACAGCGCATTTTCATGTGGTTGTAGAGACCAGTAAGGTCTCACATGAGCCTCTTTTTCTTCAGGGTAAATGCCCCCAACTGCCTCAGCTGCTTGTCACAAGATTTGTGCTCCAGACCCTTCACCAGTTTTGTTGCCCTTCTCTGGACACTCCTAGCACCTCGGTGTCTGTCTTGTAGTGAGGGGCCCAAAGCTAAACACAGAATTCAAGGTATGGCCTCAGTAGTGCTGTGTGCACACAGACAATCACTGCACTGGTTCTGCTGGCCACACTGTTTTTGATACAGGCCTGGAAGGCTACCTGGACACATTGTGGCTCGTGTTCAGACACTATCAAACAGCATCCCTAGGTCTTTTTCCACCAGGCAGTTTTCCAACCACTCTTCCACTCTTCTTCTGTAGCAATGCCTGGGGTTGTTGTGGACCACATGAAGAACCCTGCTCAAGCAGGGTCATTGTAGAGCACATTGCAGGGATTGTGTCCACGCTGTTCTTGAGTATCTCCAGTGAGGGAGACTCCAGTACCTCTTTGGACAATTTGGCACAGTCACCTGCACTGTAAAAAAGTTCTTTTCCATGTTCAAGTGGAACTTCCTGTGCATCAGTTTGTTTCTTCCCTCTTGTCCTGTCACTTAGCAGCACTGAGCAGACCCTGGCTCCATCCTCTTGTCACCCTCCCTGCAGATACTGAGACACTGAGGTCCCCTCAGTTTTCTCAAAGCTGAACAGGCCCAACTCTCAGCCTGTTATTTTAAGGGAGATGTTCCAGTCTTATCGTCATCTCCGTTGTCCTCCTCTCCAGGAGCTCCTCCTCACCTGCTCCAGGAGCTCCATGTCTCTCTTGCACTGAGGACCCCAGAACTGGACATGGCACTCCAGATGTGCTTCACCAGAGCTGAGAAGAGGGGCAGGATCACCTCCCGTGCCCTGCTGGCATTGCTCTCTGAGAGAAGTGATACTTCGTATTTATTAGCCAACAGTGGGTTTTCGTTAGGGTTTTTTTAAATTCATATACACTTCTAGTGTGTTGTGGCAAGCAGTACCAAAGCTTAACCTCATGTTGCACGTTGAAAAATCTCTTTGGCTCTTTTGAGCTTGATGTCTTGAGTTTTCTATAATGCTTTCTACGTTCTGTAGTGTAAGAGACTGAGCTGTCATTCCCAATAGCTTTGCTTGTTGTTCTGCTTTTAAATAGATCATATAAATCAATTAGGTAGTCTTAAGGAAAAGGTTACTATTACTTTTGGAGGCCTAGGGGCATTTTAGCAAGAGGCAAGAAGGCTGACTGATACCGGAAGAAGGAGGGGAACAATTCACTGCCTTTGGAATTAAGGGCATCACTGAAAGCAGAGATTAGAGAAATTACCTGCTTATGTTATCTGTATCCAAGGCCTTTAAATTGCACTGGAGATTGAAAAAAGGTAATATTTATTTTCTATTCCTGTCCCTGTCAAAATTATTGATCAAGGGTTAGAGGTTAGAGATGAAGTGGTTGTTATAAGAGAAGGGTAACCCCACTGGTCACTGTTTTTTTTTCAGTTGTTGGAGTAAGCTGATACTTTGTGGCTCTTTTTAATTTCCTCTGCCTAATTTACCTCATGATGTGGCACATTGATTGAAGTGCATGGAAGAGCATGTGATAGAGCTATGTGTTTGATGGGGGAAGGGTACTAGTATCTGTGGCTGTGTAATGTTTTGGAGAGGTATTTCTTATGGCTGTTGCTCTGACAAGGTCCAGTTCAATCTGTTCTGCAAGGTGTTTGTTTCTGAAGCTAAATTTGGTTGAGTGGCAAAAAATAATAGTGATTGTTTCTTCCAAGTTGTAATCATCCATTAGAGACTGCAGTATTTACTGACTTGGCATATAATTTGAGGTCCATGATGTTGTAAGACAGCCAGGATATATGACTGAGGGTGGAGTAAGTTCCTTTTGTCTTGTAGTATGTTTGCATGGTGACTTGCTCAAAGATGAGCTCTCTGGAGAAATGTCCCCGGAGGTTAAAGGCCTTTTCTCAATTGTTGAGGTAGGTATTTTGTTCTTAGAGCAAATTCAGTGCTTTTCCCCCCATGAGGATTTTGCAGTGAGGTAGATGCATGTTTTTCAGGCATTGGAATGATTTTAAAAATTTCTTTGGCTCTGTGGGTTGATGCTTCTGTTTCACTCTTAGAAAATAATTTGAGTAAGTGTAAACTTGAATGCTTTTCCCCAGCCTGGGCTAGCAAAGGTGTTAACTTTACCTATACACTATACCAACATTCTTGTAGAATCAGAATTAAAAGACTTCAAAAATAATCTTTGATGCATATCTTTTTAGAGTGGTTGACCTTAATCTCAGAGTTGCTGGATCACTGTGAATGTATAAAAAGGACTGAAGTTTAAGGTCATATTTAAACTCAGAGGTAAACATTGCAGACCTACAGATAAGTGAAAGGTGTGGTTTGTTTTTATGTAGTGCAAATTTCTAGTGAATAATTTTCTGTATTTTGTAACTAAAAGCTTTGTCAATATCTGTGACATTAAAGAAAATGAAGCATTTCAAGAAGGGCAAGGGAAAAGTGTTCAGGAAAACATGCCATTTCTCTGACTGAACTGCATGCAGAGTATCTTCTGGAAAGACAGGTCCAGAAGGTTGGGAGATTTTATTTGACAATTTCTGTGCCCTGTGCATTCTGTAAGGGCCACTGTTACAAGTTCATGGATCTCACATACTATAGGGTGTAACTGGGTGAGTCAGCAGTACATTTCAACAAGATGTGATCATGCATGAAGGTGGTTTTACTTTTGCCATATTTTAATGTAAGATGGTTGAAAATTAGTGTTTCTGCTCCTTTTTAAATTATTTGTTTATAAGTACAAACAGCCTGTTTGAAACCAATATGTTTTTTTTTATGGATAACCTTGTAGTATTAACCACATCTTTTGGCTGTTGGTTCACATTTATGTTGTAGAAGGGTTCTGGGTTTTTTTGTTTCTCATTTTTAAGCACTCAGTTAAAGCTTCACTATGTTTGATGCAGATGTATTAATATTTCTGTCATGTAGGCTGCCCCTTCACAACAAATGCCTTTGTTCTCAACAGAGATCTATAATTAAAACAATGAGGTAATTCCCTTTGTTTCCTCATTGAGATAAAAGTTCAACTCCAGCATATTTCATGCTGCTTCTTTGACTCGGCTGGCTTATAAAGAGGGTCAATTCAGCTGAAGGAGCACAGAAATCTTATGACATGGGACTTGTCAAAGAACTTAGCATTGGCAATTGTACTTTGAAATTCCCAAAGGTGCTTAGCTGATGTTTTGGCACTGAGGTCATGCCAGTACAGAATGCTTCGTGTAATCCCAGTTCTGTGGGTTAGGTTGAACTTAACATTTTAGATCCGAAAGATCTGTCTTTTGTGTTACAGTGCTGGAATTGTGCTGCTAATCTTTGACTAGGCAACATCCAGATTGCTGAGTGTAGAACCTATTTAGTAGTGTTCCTGGGAAGTAAGACTCAATAATTCACCTGTCAGAGACCTTGATTGCCTCAAGATTCCCCAGGAGCTCCTTCCTTATTACTCTAGATTCCTCTTAAAGGATGCACAGTAATTAAAGCAAATGGGCATATATTTTACAGATTTTTACACAGGAAACAAACATATCTAGATAAAATAAGAAACACCTATAGCTTGTTGCCTTGGTCTGATTACTGCTGTGATGACTTTGACGTCTGTATACTTGCAAGCACCTGAGCTTTCTCCACTGGATTCCTGTAGCGCATGCATCATCTGGCTCCTGCTGAGTTCTTGCCCTTGCAGTCAACACCCTTTTGTTCTTGCCTGTTTTTCTCTGGAGCAATGCTCTTTTGTGTTTCTATTCTGAAACTTCTCTGTTTTCAAAAGTCCAGCTGAAATATACCCATCTTTTAATTTCTTTGGGTGATTTCCCCACCCATGCTTTACTGTTTTCTCCTTACTGATCTGCAGATAAATGATTTAGTAAGGATTTAATATACTCACTGCTATAAAAGTAGTGTTATCTATTTTATTACAGTTATTGCTAACATTTCTAGTCAGATGGGAACACTGACATACCACTTTTTCCCTTTACAATACTTCAAAGATAGACTTACCACTATACTCATTATCTTCTATGAAATATAGAAACTATTTGAAGAAAATCTAATATTCATACTTTGTAACAGTTAAAACACTGTAAAGACACCTTGAATCCTGTGGATCCAGATTTAATGGGTTTTTTAGGCCTTTGTCCTGCTCATCCTTCATGATTAAACCAGGTTTTATTTATCTGTGATGTCAATTATAGAGGTTCTGGAGCTCATTGAGCAACCAGGTTATATTTGATGTACAGAGATGTATGAAGCAAGCAGAATGTCCTGTCAGTGGCTAGAGAAGGCTTTGATTTACTGACTGAAATGCAGCTTCAAGTAGTTGAATCAAAAAAATTTCTTCAGAAATAGGCTTTATTTTGTACTCTTTAACTGTAAAAGTAGGGCACTGTCATCTTTCCTCATGTGCAAATGCAGAAACTCCGTAGACTTTAATGGTAAAGTATTCCCATCAGCAGAAGCTGCACTTTACAGCTAAATTGTTCTATTTGTAAGTGCTGGTTCTTCTCTTCTGTTTTTCATGGTTGCTTTTGTGTCTGAATATAATGCTGGCTGGGTCCAAATATCCTGTCCCTATCACTATAACAATTCAGTGATACTTTCATTTACATTTACAGTGCTACATTGCTATTATTAAAATTATAGATGTTTCCTACTCCTATAATATTTACTACCAAGATTAAATCATAAATACTATTTACTGATTTTAGTCAAAACATACTAGCAGGCTTATCATAACAGCGAGTGTGATGGATGGCATAGCAGGGTAGCCTTTTTAGCTGTTACAAAAGGGCCAAAGTCTTCCTGTAGAATACATTTAATTGAGAGCTGAAATCAGTCAATATGCAATGAAGACTGGGAGTGATTTGAATCATGCTCTAAGGATTTACCTTTCTGGAATGGCTGTATTTATAGAGTCATCTTAGGGTGAGGGGGCAGTTCAGTTTGGTTTGTTGACTGAAAGAAAATGCTGTAGGAAATCTATCTAGAATGTCTGTATCTCAGGATCAGGAAAGAGTTAGTTCAGGGTGCACACAAGCCAAGTGACTCAGATTCACAAAAAATCTGGGAGGTGTTTCAGCTTCAGGGTCTAAGCTGGACGTTATTAAACGTGGACGATGTTGTAACCTTATGACTTGTAGACGGCTGTGAGAATTGAAGTGTGAAATATTATCATCTGCTGCCATGATTTGCTTTGACTTCCTGCTTGTATTCTGGCTTAAAATTGAAGGTTTGGTTGCTAAAATATGATCCCAAAGTATGACAGTGAAAAGACATGGATATGTAATAAGTGGTTGAAGAAAAAGAGGAAATTCCTGAAAGGATTTCCCAATGCTGATCAACATGAGCTATTTTAATTAGCCGAGCAACTGGACTTTAGCTGCTGCTTAACTACATCTTCACTTGTTCAGACAATGGGAAGTCACTGTTGTGGCACTCATTAAGTGAGGCAGAAGCAGAAATTCTCAGCATATTGATGAGGATTTAATTGTCACTGGACTTAATCGCTGGTTCAGGATTTCTTGCTTTTGGGGCTGAATCCAAGAGAGAAGTAAAGTTGTGTGGGATGACCTATCTATACTATTGAGTGTGTGATTTCTTAGGTGTCTAGATCTATTTTAGCTTCCTGTACCCACATTGCCAGGACTTGCATGATCTAGCAGAGAACATGTAAGTGTTCATTTTACAGAAAGACTATGGGGACAGGCTGCTGTCAACTGTGTTTTTTGTGGTGATTGTCTGATCTCCTAGTGAGTCAATATGGATCATCAGCACTAACACCAAAAAAAAATGGTTTAGCTGATACTGAAGGGTGAGAAGAACAGCTGACATGAGGTATAGCCAGCATTTGGTGATTTACCGTCAGATTTGTGGCAGAGTCATGGACTTAAGGTTTGTTTTGTCAGTGGAGGCTGAGCTGCTCACCTCAAGGACTGCTGCTGGCCTCCCCATCAACTCACATCACTCTCCGGTGCCACCCTGATGCTCGTGTGGCTCTGCAGCCAGCTGGAGCAGGTGGCCTGTCTGGCTGAAAATTAATCAGGATATTTGGGATGGGATTCTTTGTTGTAAACAAAATCATGTAGCTAATCCAGCAGACTTGTGACCATGCCAGCCATAACACAAGAGAGCTGGTGGAAATGGTGAGTGTGGGGAATGGTGAGCCAGGAGTACTGGCTGTGCACTGTCTGCTTCTCTGACGCTGATGAGGAAAGTGCACCTGGGCTCCATGTGCCATGTCAGCTTATTTACACTATCATCTAGAGGACTGGGGCTCCTCAGCAATGGAGGCATTGACCATGGTGGCTGCATTTTCAGTACAAATTGACTCCCACAGGATTAATACAATTCTGTCTACTGCACCCACATAGTGAATTTGGGATAGCTATGAGTCTTCTGTTTTAGCTTTAGGAATTTTTTTATAGAACTAGTAAGTATGTCTTTGGCCTGCAGTGGTGGAAAATCTGATAATTTGCACCACCCCTAATTTAGCTATAAAGTTATTACCATCTTTATGTAATTCAGTCTGCAGTGAAATAATTTAGGTGACATTTAAACATTTTGTGCTTGAAGTAATACCTTCTAATAAGTTTTTAGAATGTTGCAGTGTAGTACACTGGCTGTTAAAAAGATGGCATGATTTCTAAAGTAACTGAGATGAATATACGATGCTTTTTATTAAACTAGTGTTTTGCCTTACAGTAATTTCAGCATGAGCTATTTTAAATTCTTGGCTCACATTCCAAGAAGTCACAAGACATTAAAAATAGCAGCATTTTAATTCTTTTTGCTCTGTGTGTGAATACAAAGTAGGGTCAACAACCATCACAATTAGACATACGTTTAACTTTTACATGGGTATATGAACCTAAGGACTGATACTTGATGAAAAGCTTCATATAACTTGACATAAAGAATACATTTTGAGACCTTGGAATAGATGGTTCAGAATATTAATTTTTTTAGAACAATTGATCATTCTTTTTCATTATTTTGTTGGCTTTTTTTCCCCTTTAGGCTTTTATGTATGTCTAGAGTAATGTATGAAAAAAGTGCAATCAGTTTTCCTTTAGAATATTCATTGTTATGTCAGTTTAGGTAAATAAACTAAAGGTTCTGGTTCTGATAAAAGGAGCAGGAAATACAAATGTCTGCTCAATTCCTGCTGAGAACCCCATGCAAGCCAATAGGAAGGTGTGGAAGTAGATGGCGAAGAGATGATTAAACAGGCTAGTAGCTTGGGACGTCTTTTTTATCTCAAGCAGTATAACAACCTGTACAGCAGAAGACTGTAGATAGCCAAGGGAGACCCTCCCTAGATGGTGTGGGTATGCTCACATGCAGGAAGGGGACAGTCAAAAACCAGTCCTGCCTGTGATCTACGGAGACAAGTAAAATCCATTAATCCTCTGCCTGTTTGCACTCAATAGCTAAGCTGCCTTCAACTTCACTAGGTTGGTTTCATGAAAGGTTTTACTTCTTTGTTCTTTGCATTTTGATTTTTAAAATTCTTTCTATATATCCTTTTGGTCCTTATGCCATATGAAAAGCTTGAACATGTGTCTACATGACGACTCCTATGATTTCCAGCCAAAAGTACTGGCTTTTATGTGGAAGTGTTTATCAGATTCTGAGGCAAATTGCGATGGGTCAAAGGGCTTTTGTTAGTGGAGGAAAGAACTTGCTCCTTTTTGTTCTTTTGTTCTGATACTTGAATGTGCATACTTCATAGATTTCCTAATTTCTGCTTATAAAACTTAAATAAAACCTGAAATCTTTGTATAAAAAGTTATTGTTGCTCCAGAAGATTTTAGATTCATATTACCAGACTTTGGTCTTATTCCTCTTCTTGTCTGATAATAAATACGATTAAAATCCTAGTTATTCAGAGAAATGGAAGCGAAGGAATAAAGCTTTAAAAATGAATATCCAAAAGAGACTTGAGATACAAGGAACTGAGAAAAGTCCGGGGTACCTCTATAAGGAACACAACTAAAAATGTTTCTTAAAGATGAGGCTATATTATGATGGAATACTTTGAAGGAAAGTTAGAACCCTTTTCTGCTAAAAATGCACAGTGAAATATGACTGATAGAAATGTTTTCTAAAGCTGCTTTGTGAGCAGTGGATTAGGTCCAAGCCACATTTGAACTGTTTCTGAAACCAGACAAATAGGCATTGTTTATCCTAGACTAGCCAGACTGTTTCAGAAAACAGTTCCGTCAGAGCAACATTTATTTCAAGTCTTAATTAGTTTCCAGAATTACTGTAGAGGGAGAACTTTTTCATCCACATCTTTTTTGACTGTCTCTTTCTTCTCTCCTCCAAATCCCCCCACTCTTCATCACACTGGAGTAATTGCAGCCATCACGTGCCCGTGGAGCTAAACTGAGCCTTGACAAAGTTGATGTGCTGCGTTCCAGCAGCCACCAGCAGACTTAAAATGCACTCCCTGTACTAACATTCCTGCTGATGAAGTCTGGTGCTGGAAGGTTTCTGGAAAAGGCTTGAGTAGTATACCTTTGTTTTGTTGTTTAGATACTGTATTAATTTCAACCAGATAATGTCTATTTATTTTCAGCCTTTAAAAAGTCCATTCAGCACTTCCAAAGGCTTCTCACCAATAAATATTTTTAATTTCTTGTGTTTAAAAGAGAAAAAAAACCCTTCTTTTTTTGAACTGGTTGATTGGTTTGTGTTGTTTTAATTCCATTGTCGCTTAGCACAAAATGGAAGAAAATATATTAATACCATGTTCTTCAAATTGCAACATTTCTGAAAAGGACAATCCCAAAATAGATTTGATTTTTACTTGCAGACATAGTAGGGACTGCTGTATCTGTTAAACAAGACATTCAGAGGAGAGACATCAAAAGCCTTAGTCTTACTAAGGAAACCAGTTGGCAAAAGGAAACATATTTCTATCCTTGTGTATCAACAAATATTAGATCATGTTGTATTTCTAACCCCACCCACCAAGTTATTACTGAAAAATGTTATCTCAACTTGAAGGGAAAACAAGTTGTTAAGTAATCGTTAAAAAATATTTAGCAAAAGGTTTGTAGGTTTTTACTTCACTGTGTAAGTTTTATTTACTTACGAGAATGTTAAGTCATTGAAGGCTTATAATCTGTGAATATGCACACCCACATGAGACCGAATGTGAACTTCAAGAGAGAATTGAAAGAAATAATGGATTTAATAGTTGGCTTTCTCTCTTTGCAGAGTCTTGAAGCCAAGCTGTAACCTGGTTTTCATTAAAAGGGGTTGGGTATGGTTGTATAGTTCAGGAGTTTTGGACAAATTCCTGTAAGATAACAACCTAGGGGAAAAAACAGGCTTGGCAAACCCTTTACAATATATGGGGATTTTTTTCATTATGTTACTTAATTGTTTTCTATTTGAGACATTAACCATGTTTTAATATTTTTTTCTTCAATAAGCCAAGGACCTTTGTCATCCTTAAGAGCAGCAATCAGGAGATGTAAGTTTACTTTTCCTTTTTGAGAACTATAATGTTTTAAGACTGATACATCTTTTCTTTAGTAACTGTTTAACTTGGTATGTGAAAACGAAGTAGCTGTAAGTAAGTGAGCAGTAAGCTGAGTGGCTGTAATTTCTTTCTCTCTTTTTAGACCATCTTTTTGTTGCTTCTTTCCAGTTCCTAACATTTTCTTATTTATGCACTAATGCATCTGTGCACAGATGTGATCCGTCTCTGAAGAGCTTGGTATGGTTTTCAGTTCTTTGACTGATCCATAGGGTTCAGAAAAGTGAGCCCAATGTAACTTGAAGGAAGCAAGCATGTGAACATGGGATCTGCTCAGAAGCAATGTTTTGATCTCAACTCTTAAAAAGTTACCCTAGGGTTTTTAGTGGTGGTCTCAGGCCTGGACACACCCCTCTTATCCAACTGCCACTGAAATCAGTGAAATTATTTCCATTGATACCAGCACAAAAAATCTGCACTAAAATGCCAAAGAAAGTAGTAAGAGGCAAGCCAAATGCTGCAGCAGTGAGACAAAGGAGAACAAAAACTGTTTTCACTTGCTTCTTCACTCTTCCAGACCAGGATGTTGTTAGGAAGCAGGGCTACAGAAGCAAGTCTCTTATCCTAAAATGCTGGAAGAACCTGTGGGCTTGTTCTATTCTCCTTCTGTCTTAAGTAAATACATGGCTGAATGAAGGATGCACAACAGCTTATATGCACTCTGAAGCTGTGGCTTTCCATTTGGCAGTTTTGCAGCCAGTTTTGGCTGTGTCTTCTGTTTTTCATTTTGTTTGTTTTGCTTGGGGTTTTCCTAGATTCTTTTGGCTTCCACTTTTTCCCAATCAGATCAGTTCCCTGACCTCATTCTCTTCCCCATCTGCACAAACATTTGGGCTGGCGTAATGCAGATAATGGTGCAGAGGCAGGAACATACAGCCCAAGGAAAGGTGTAGGAGGGAATGAAGTGCCTTCTTAAATCATGATTATCAAATTTGAGTAAAACTACAGGCTTGCTCTAAGGGTGTAGTTATGAAGATTTTATTCAGTAGCAATGGAAGTCACACAAAGGAACAGTGCTCACAACAGAACCTTACCTCTGAGCAGATCCTTGATTACTTCAGTTGCCTTTGTATTGCCTTAAAAGGTTGCCTGAAAGACTGTAATTTCTAACCCAGCTCTCTTCCAAAGGCTCAAATCTGCATGTCAGACTTCTGTTGCCACCGGTTTGTCTGTAGCATCGAAGTTTATGGGTTTGTGGTATAATGGTGGTTGTATAAGTATTATATGATGTTTTGATCCCATAGCTTAAAATACCCCCTGCACCATAATCTGTATGTATTTCAAATACAAATGACATGCTAAGTACACTTAAAAAGTAGGACTCTGAGAAGAGACAGTAGAGGAAAAAATTTGAAACGTAAGTATGCAGCACAAATAGAATACTATTTGCCTCCACACATTTAAAAATAATTGAAAAAAGCCCACTAAATAATTCTAAGAAATATGTACAAAAGAGGACTCTATAAGTCACTATCTGTCCTCTATTTACAGTATGAGATGAGTAATGAGATGCCTCATTGACTAGCTAACAAAGTGCCTCATTGACACCAACAGAAACAATGGTATGAGTTGATTTGAACCCCCCCCGGCCAGTGAAGTTATAAGAGGAAAAATTGAGGTTTTTATACACTGAGATTTTCGTCTCCTTCCCTTTCTGAAATGGCTTTGCTTGTTTTACTTCAATACTCCTAAGCATAAGCTTCTGGAAATATTAGTGGCTCTCACCCTGAGCATTTCTTATTGTTGAAGTTGAGAAGCTAACTGTTTTCAGTTGTCAGTGTTTAAACTAGTACTGAAATACATTTCCATTGACTCCCTTGATGTAAGAGAGGGTATTCTAAATCTTAAAACTGTCATAATTTGAAATCTCAGGGGATAATTAATATTATGTTTTTTTCAAGACAATCCACAAAAGGAAAGAAGAATGGACTTAAAAGATCGAAAACTACAAGGCCAGAAAAATAGCTGCAGGTTTTTTTTCTTATGTTTTTTTAAGTCAGGAGTGTACAATATTTAACAATTCATGTACTTTTTAATTTAAATTAATTTCTTTGAAATAGTGAAGGAATAAAAGCTGTGCAAGTCTGGGGACAAGGATTATTTAGAAAGTTTGTATTTTCTTTTCCATGGTGTTTGTGGAATACCTGTGAGCAGAAGATGCAGTAGCTTTTATCTGTTTCTACTGTGGATTTAAATCCTTTAAAGAGCTTCCAAAACAAAATACGTTCTAAAAGTGTGGTTGTAAAATAATGTGACAGCCATTGACAGAAGAAGGGAAGACCTTTGTCAGTGTCATTAGAAAATAAATGTTTATATTAATTATTTATATACATAGAAGTAATTTGATTTCATTAATGCTTGAGAGATACTTTTTTTAGAAAAGTGCGTACATTCTGAAAATATACATATATTACTTCTTCTAAGGAGACATGCTTATACATATATATAAACTAGTAAAGTTATTTTTTAATAAATATTTTAAATGTGTTGTTTTCAAGAGAGTTTATTTATTTACTTGAATTTTGGAGCTTGATGGGTTACATAGATACCAATCTCACTGGTTTTTTTTTTTTTGCCTATGCTAAGAAAGGAAAAAGGTCTTTCAAGCTCTTTTTTGTTTTTTCCTGTTTAATAACTCTGATAAATAGAAGCACGTTTAGAGTCTCACAGGAAAAAAAGAGCTTGTAGTATTTATCCAGAAATTAAGAAATAGTGAAGTAAGGTGACAGGTTTATCAATTAAGTTTTGCATTCCTCCTTAATTAGCTTTTATTTCTCCTCCCTTTATCATTGGAATTGTGCTATAATCCAAACAGTTGTAGTTGTATTGACTACATTTACCAAAAGAATACTTTTTTCCATCATCTTTGCAAAAGTAATATTGGATTTTGTTGGAGTCAGTTTAGGTTTTTTTTCCTCTAATGCGTGTATTAGATCAGTGCTGTGTTGAGATCTCTGAAGAAGAAAGTGAAGGCAAGGTGCTTATTTACTTAGTCAAACAATTTTTACAGAACTGATTTAGATCTGAAATTATTTGAGGTGTGCCTCTTGTTGGGATCAACCTGCCTGCCTGTACCTCTGTGGTAGGTAAAAGTATAAATTATGGGATCCCAACTTCTTTGCACCTGTATCGAGTCCTCAGTGTAAATTATTATTTTTGGAAGGGAGAAAAAGGACCCAAATAAACCAGAATTTTAAACTATGCAAAGGCATTCAAAGAGATTTGATTTCACTCTGCTCATTCCCACTGTGTTTCCTTGTTGAGCCGTACTGTGAACATTTCCATGTTCAGTATATTCTTCATGGTTAATTTATTGCAAGGAAAACTTCTAAATCACCGCTGTTAAAATTGGCATGCAACTAGAAATAAAATGTATTTTTATTTTCATTTTTTAGGACACTATGTTGTGAATAGACATTACAGTTATCCCCTTACAACAGTGGCATATGCACTATCCTTGCATGACTAACCCATTTGATCATGGCCTCTGGCACTCTGAAGCCTTGGTTTGTTCTCCTTCACCTCCTCTTTGTCTTCTGTAACCCCTTCTTTTTTTCCTCTAGCACTCATGAATAGTGCACATCCAAAATGCCCTGTCGAAGAGGTATGTCTGACACAACACTCTCCAACTCTTCAATCAAGTATGCTTTGCTGATTTTGGCTAACGATGTTGTGATGTTGCACAAAAAGATGCTACCATTTCCTTAAATTGCACTTGCTATGCAAAAAAATTATCACTTGGATAATTTGCTGTTCTCTCTAAAGAAATCCAAATGAAAATGCAATGTGGCCATTGAGAAAAATTATTTGAATGTAAATATGGCAAAACCAGAAAAATTAAGATTTGCATATTTTATGTAACTTTTATGTATGGTTAGAAAATAAAAATATTTCTGGCTCTTAATCCACAAATGATTTAAACTTCAACAAGTATCTAACTGGGAACATTTAGTTGTTTGATTTTTTTTTTACATGAAGGAGGGTGAAATATCTTTTTAGGTTCTGTGCCTTAATACATTTCCCTGCTCTTAAACAAGCAGAGACATTAAATAAGATTAAAGGACACATCTCAGAAATTATCCATCAAAAGGAAAAGCTGATATGTTTAACACTTCTTTTTGTTTAATTCATGTATTCTTTTAAAGAAAGGAAAAGAAGTTTCAACTCTAGGGTCCCCATAATGCAGAATATAGGAAGGTGTGGGAATGAAGAAGACAGGACAGGACCATCTCTCTTGGTGGTAACTTGGACATAGAGAGACTTAAAATGATTACGGAACTCCACTCTGAATATATTAAAAAACTTCTCATACTTAATACAAATAGTGTTGTTTTAAACTTGGCTCATCTTAAAATCTGTTTTCTGCATTTCATTGATAGTGGATTGGTAAGGGCTCTGCTGTTATCCTCACATTGTTGTGACAGTATATTTTAACCTCTTGAAAACTTTTGTTTCTTTTCTTTGTATAGCTTCTCGGGCCTCTAGCCATAGTGATCAACAGAGGGATAGAAGGTATGATGCTGTTATTTATACTGCACTTAGGTGTTACTGTAAAACTTGATAGATTGTGTCACAGTATTGCTTTTTATGCCTTTCTCCTCTAGTTGATTTTTTTCTTCTCTCTCTCCTTAGTATGTTTAGAGTAGAGTTGGAAAAAAATAGAAATGCTTTGATTTTTAAGCACGATAGGTTAAGAGTTTGAGGAATTCTCTCATTAATTTCTGTATGTGTCCTCAAAAAGGGAATACAACTGACCATCAAACCTCTGCAGAACTGTTTTATTTTGCTAACTTGTGTGTGCGGGATCACTTCACAATGAAAATAAGGACACTTTCAAGCCTCCTTTCAGTTTCTCAAAGGGTATTGAGGTCACCAACCTGGATGGCTGGTGAACTGAGTCTGCCATTATTATAGATGTGAAGGAACTGTACCCTTATTTTTAGAAATAGTTTTTTAAATGGTTTTAGAATTTATCCTTCTCTCAGCAGACAGAAGCTTCTGTAGCAGATGCTTTATCTATTCACAGAAGTCCTTTTCAAAGTTTAGTGAGATTTTGGTTGGATCAGTGATGCTGCAGGAACCATGGCCTGGGAGCATGGGCCACCCCTGCAGCTGATGCTCTGAAAGAGCTGGTACAGTGATAAACCAGGGGTGCTACCTGTGGGTCCTTTACTCTCACGGAAGTCTCTGTTGTCCTGGATGATGGAAGCAAATAGCCCGTGTCCCAAAGGCCTTGTGAGAATTGCTCTCCCCCACTTTACCACCCTGGAAGGTTTCCCTTGGGGTCTGAGGATACACAAGTTTTTAGGTATCTAGCCAAGAAACAGTTTTAACTACCCTACTGTTTTCAGATTGTAGCTGGCTAAGGGCAAGCACATGATTAGTTCTCATTATTCTGTGAAGACTAAGACTTCTGCCATCTAATTGAGTTACACTTATGTTTAAGTACTTTGAGGATTTAAATTACTTCACTGAAGCCAATAAACCTACTTTTTGGCTAAGAGATTTAATTAGGGGCTTTGAATGGAAGCCTAAGTGTTTGTTAGAAAGGTCAGGTAAGTTGCTTTGAAATCATGGAAAGACACCTTTAGTTAAATCAAAAAATCCCTGAGCTACTTTTATTTCCTATTCCAAGAAAACCTTGGTCTGTACTTAAAAGAACTATTTTTAAATGTTTTAGGTAATTATTCCCCTTTGCCTCCATTTCCAGGCGTCCTGAAATTACAATAGTTGCTGCTGAACCCCTCCGACCATCCTCCTGGTTTCCAGGTGCAAGTCCTGTCATTCCTCAAGGATTAGGATTCCCTTCTGCTTCATCTCATGCTCAGTGGAGGAGAAATGAGCATCTTCCAGCTGAGGCAAGTGTGAATTTACATGAGGCATTGTTTGATTAACAAACATAAAAAGCTCATTAGGTAAGAGAGGAACAGTTTTTGCTTGCTCAGACTTTCATCACATTGAGTAGAAGATTAGGCCAGTGTTCTTTTCCTCTGTATATGTAATTTAGTATTTTTAAATTAATATGCCAATTTTTTTAAAGCATCATATCTGGATGTACCTTAATATTTATCTCTCTGTTTTGTAGCTTCCGCCATCGTACGAGCAGGTGATAAAAGAAATCAATCAAGTGCAAGTCAATACAACAAATAACAATAATGCTGCTGCTTCTAGACAAACCACTTCTTCTGCAACACAAACTGACTTTCCAGAGGAGCTAATCAGTCATTTGCCAGGAAGTAATGTAAAAACTAGTGTGTGTACACACTGGGAATCAGGCTGTCAAGGTGAGGCTGGCTTGGATTTCTCTGTGGTGAAAACCTTACTCTGTCTCCTGAAGATGCACTTTATTGTTGTCCTGTGCAGGATTTAATATGAATAAAAGTTAAATTTCTGTGAATTATTGCTACTGTAAATTTCTGTAAAAATCCTTTCTTCTGAAAAGCTACTGTTGCATTCAGAGTATCATTAAATCTTGAAAGTTTTCCTCAACTCAGCCAAAATGACAATCAGAACTTTGGGGCCAGAGGAGCTCAGATACCTTATCAGAACAGCAGCATTTCATACATTCAGACTGAAAAGCGTGCAAACCAAGCTGGGGAAGGTACTGTACTCTTCTTTGGTCTGGATTTTGTTTGCATGCCACTTAATACGGCAAGTTAACAGGAGGTTTTGAACTCAACTTGTAGATACCATGCATTTCAGCAATCTTCAGCTTTTTCCTAAAGATTGTATATTCTTCCATTAATATCTTTTTAGGAACAGAACTGTATTTTTACAAGCACCAGTAGATTTCTCAATGAAAGCCATAATTTTTACCATCCTGATGTCTGTCAAAAAATAACACAAATTAAATATTCTGAAATAAATAAATAAAATAAATAAAACCTTTTATTTTCTGTTAGCAGGGCAGAGTCCTCTTAAACCTCCTAGGCCTCCTGCATCTCTTCTGAGTAACTCTCCTGCCGAATATGAGAATCCTTTAATGGTCTTTGAAAATCATGAAAGTCAGAGGTGCCAAGTAAATCCCAATGCTGTGCTATGTCCTGTGCCAAAGCCAAGATCAAGAATCAATTTCAGACCTGTGGTCAAAAGTAATGAAAGTAAGACAGACAGTGGAGAAGAAGTGAACCAGTCTACTGCAAAACAGCAGCAACCTCTAATTCAGCAGTCACCTCTTCTAGAGGAAGACAGCTTACTAGACAATCACTTGGTGATAGACAGCATGAGTACAGAAAGAAGCCAAAATAGTATTGTTTCAAGGATCAAAGTGTTTGAATCCCAAGGCATTAATGATACCTTAGGATCATCCAAAAAGCCAGAAATTGCCCCTCGTTCATTTGTCCCAAGATCTGTTACTACAAAGAAGCCAGTGATTGCTCCAAAGCCAGGGGTGGGCAGAATTTCAGAAGAGTGGGATGCATGGACTGAAAACAAATCAATACCTTCCAAAGAATTGCAGCCTCAGCCTGAAATAGTTGGGAGCAGTGTTATAACCAAACCTGAGCTGCTGAAGAAGCCAAAACCCAGCCTTGTCAAAAGTAGCAGTGATTTTCTTGATGCAAGGAGTGGATCGGTTGCAGAAAACAGCAATGGACAGAGGAGATTTCCTGTTCCTGCTCCAAGGCCTCTTGCTCCTAAAAAGTCATGTTACTCAGAAGATCTTGCCCTTTCTTTGACCTCACTAAAACCAGTTGCTGCTCCTCCACGGCCTTCTCTATCTTCCCAAGAAAAAGTTTTAACATCTCTGGGGAAATTGTCCCCTGCAGCCAACTCCTCAGCACCTGCTTTGCAAAATAAACTAGATGTGGAAGGAGATCTGATCAGTTTTGATGATGATGCTTTGCCATTAAGTCCAGTTTCTGTAGTTAAAGATGGCATCAGTTCTGAAGCTACAGCAGGTAAAAAGAAAAAAATTTTAAACTGTTACTATGGTTATTCTTTGCAGGTGTATCCCGTGTGAATTACATCTACTTGTCTTGGGGTTTGTATGAGTGTAAGGAACTTTAGGTTTTCTATTGTGTCAAGATCACTATGAAATTACATGGATTTTGAGACTCTCTGCTGTCTGTCTTGTCATGTGACTGCATTCTGGTGACACAACTACAGCTTCAAGGGTTTCTTAATAAATGAAAATAATTATTTCATGTAGACAGATCAATTACTAGAACTACATTCCTTTCATAAGCCTTGTTTGATACTATTAGACTGTGGAATTAGGTGCGGGGTTCCTTCTGACCCCCAGGTGCTCTGTGGCACCAGACTCCGGAGCTCTCTAGGCTCCCACTCTGAGCTCTTAGGCTCTTACTTGTCAGATAATCTTAAATAAGCAAAGCAGCTAATAGCTAAAAAGGTTATTTATTGCAAAGCACATCTTATTACAAAGCACATCAGTCTCAACAGGCAATAGCAAAAGCAATGGCGAGCAATGGCAAAAGCAGCAGCAATAAGCAAATGGCTAGAAGCCAGAATGGCTAAAGCAAGTGGCTGGAAGCTGAATAGCTAAAAGCAACAACTCTCCTAATACATACTGTTATATAGGGTTTTTCTAACAAGCTAAGATGCAAGCTCAGACCGCTACTCATTAACCTAATAGAATTCTAGTTTCTTAGCTCACCAGGTTATGCATAACACTACACATAGAATCTATCTTGTTCTATCTAAGAAATGTAAGCAATATTCTTACTATAACTCTATTATGTCTAAGTCCTGTCTACAACTGTGGGCCTGGAGCCTCTACTGCAGATATCCCTATGTTTGCAACCTTCAGTAGAACACACTCCGCTACTGTGGTATTTGAGGCCTTTCACTTACTAAAAACACTGCAGCTCCTACTAAACTTTATTTGATCCCTACACCCTGATTTCTCTCTGAAGAATTCAGAGAGACCCTAACTTACTGACTCCAACATTAGACAATTTTTTTTAGTCCTGTTTTAGGTAGTTTAAGACACAGGTGGGTGTTGGGCTGTGATTACATTTTATAGCATAGGTTTTGCCCTCTTAATATTCAATATGTCTGGTTTAGTTCACCAGCCCCATTACAATCCAGGGATAATTCTATTTTAAAGCAGAGGGTGTGACATACAAAATCCTTATTTAAGGAACTAGCTGTGATTTTAATTTTTTTTTAAACCTCATCTATTGGGTTTGCGTGGCCAGGTTTTGGTATTGGGAAGTCTACTATTGGGAAGGGGTGGCTTTTCTGAGAAGCTGCCAGAACCTTTCCCCAAGTCCAAGAGAGTGGGAGGGATCCCATGTTGAAATAGGGTAAGAGTGTGGGAAATCATCCCGTGATGAGGAGGGAGGAGCAGAGACAATGTGTAATAAACTGACCACAGCCCCTGTTTTCATCCCCCTGTGCTGCTTCGGGCAGGAGGTTATGGCCACTGCAGACGGCCGTAACAGGACTGAGCCAGCCAGGGAGTCTGTTGCAGAATAGAGAGGTAGGAACGATGGAGTTGCCAAAAAACTTTTAATGTAAAAATTACAAATGTAGAAACCGCATGGTACAAGGGCAACCTCAAAATACCTCAAAACTTGGAAAGCACGGAGATATATATATATGGGTTGGAGGGTACAGGATCTAAACGAGGATAAGGAACAGAACCATATATGTAGCTGACAGCCAGCCAGCCATATATCAAAACCAAGAGCAACAGCTTATTTGCAATAAACCGATTAGCATATTAGTTCCCATGAGACAGCTCTTTTCTCTTCTCTCGCCACAATGTAAAGGATGTCCTTCCTCGTAGCTAGGTGTCTCCCAGGGTTTGAAGCTGAAGCTCTCTACATCTGCAGGTGAAGCCACCTCCTTGTCCACCTCACTTTCCACAGGAGGTGAGAAAATTGCAAGTGAAGTTGTGACTGGAAAGAGGGCAGAGGTGAGAGTAGGTGTTTTTAACATTTGGATTTATTTCTCATTATCCTTCTCTGATTTGATTGCTAATAAAGTCAAGTAATGTTGTGGTGGCGACCTGGTTCAATGCCCAGCACAGCAGCCCTAACTCCGGGCCACTCGGACCATTGCTCCTGGACACCAATGTGGTGAACAGCAAAATGGCATTTATTGAGGGGTCACAAGGGTTTTTATAGCTTGGGTAGTCTGTGTCCTTTCCTTCAGCTCACGTCCGGCTGGGTGGGCCGGGTACAGAGCAAAGGTCAGACTGTGAGGGGGGATGGAGTCCTAGCTGCCTGTTACAGCCCGATTTCTTCCGCACGCATATCCCTAATTCTCCACATATTCCCCCCCTCCCATGATGAGTAAAAATCGTATAAAATTATAAAATGTAGACATTATAAAATTTCATGGGTTAGTAAAATTAGTATAGAATTGTAAATGAGTTAGTAACAGGCACGCCTTAAAGTAATTGTTGGCGTTCGATGAACATAATGTTAACTGTTTCTAAACGTTTCTTAACGAATAGCACTAATTTGTTTAGTATGCAAGGCCCGAAGATTAGTGTTAGTAAGATTATGGTGAGTGGGCCTATTAGGGTAGAAATTAGGGTGGTGAGCCATGGGGACTGGTTGAACCATGACTCAAACCAGCCTTGTTGAGCTTCTCTGTCCATTTTTCTTAGGTTTAGTCGGTTTCTCAGTTCGGCCATGGAGTCTCTAATGACTCCGGTGTGGTCCGCATAAAAGCAGCATTCTTCTTTCAAGGTGGCACACAGGCCTCCTTGCTGCATGAACAAAAGGTCCAGTCCTCACCTGTTTTGGAGGACGACCTCTGAGAGTGAGGAAAGGGATTTTTCTAGGGAAGAAATGGATTTCTCGATCCTCTGCAAGTCCTCGTCGACAGTCATCTGCAGTTGGTCCCGTTCTTGACGTTGTGTTGCAAGGGCCGAGACACCCGTGGCAGCGCCGGTAGCTCCTAAACCAAGAAGAATTGCGATGGTGATGCCCGTTATCACTTCTCGCTTGTGGAGCCGATCGGGTTCCTCGAACAAGTGGTACACTTCTTCTTCCTGGTGATACAGGACTCTGGGGACAATTAAAACTTGGACACAAAAGTCAGTAGAATGATCAAATTTGTCAAGGAGTACACATGGGCTTTCTCCGGATTGTTGACAGACCCACATTCCCGATGCAGCTGGGATCACCCACTGGAACTTCCCCCCTTTAAGTTTGACGAATTCCCGGCAGACATTGCCCATCCACTTTGCCAAGGTTGCATTGCCAAAGCATTTGCCTTGGCCCGTAACCTGGCTTAGGGTAATGCCTCTCCGGGGGGTGTCCCATCTGCATTGGCGTGCATTGTCTGGCTTTGAAAAGATGAATGGGAGATCGAGGGCAACACCTTCGTAAAAAGGGGGTTGTGCGTCATAGCATAACCAGCATGATTCTGTGAGGCTCGGGTTGGATTGGTTTAACGATAAAAAGGTAGCATTTAACACGCTTAAGAATGGATTGGAGAGGGTTGGTTTGGCTAAGAGATCGGACAGGGAGGAAGTAGATTTTAGCATCTGTGTTTTGTGGCTAGAGCTACGGTTAGCTGCGATTTTCCTCCTGGGTCTACTCATTGCAAGAACCGGATTGGGTCCGACTGATTGGGATATTGAAGGTGGGAATCTGATAACTTGTATGTTCGCCCAGATGCAGCGAGAATGATGAACAACTGCTGTCCACCCTTTGCCCGTTGCCCAGCTATCATGGGTCGGCTGCAGGATTGTCATTATATAGCCTGTGCAGGTGTGCTGTTTCCTGCCTTGGGGCAAGATCACGTACTTATCCATACCAAATTTTGGTTCGAGACAGCCGTGGGGAGTGTACTTAATTTGCAAGAACTTATCAGGCTGTTGTGGTTTCCATCTATTGCTTGTCACAATAATTTCACACCCCCAATATCCACAATATCCATACCCTGGGTAATTACAGTAACTTTTTCCTGGGTTGGAAGCAGGGCACCAATAAGTCTGAAATAATACCGTCTCATCAAATTTGGGGAACCCTGTATGCCAAGGAAAAATGTCTTTTAGCCTGAACTCAAAAGATGGGGTGTTGGCCGAAACAATTTCTTTGATGACCCTCTCACTTGAGAGATGGCGTAGAACCCACCTGAACGGCTGGTGAGGGTAATGCTTTGTGTCTGCCTGTCCTCCGCCTACTAACCCTAGAAACAAAATAACACAGAGATACTGTTTCTGCTTTGATTTTGATGGTGCAGGCTTCTCAGGTGATGCCGGGTTGCTCGGTGGTCTCTCTCTCTTTCCTGGTAGTGGGGCGTACGGGTTGCGGGGGCGTCCAATGATCCAGTCCTGCAAAGTCTCACAATTCTCATTAGCTCCACTCTGAAGGTCTGGTTTAATAGATTTGAGTGGACACCATTTAATATCCCCATCTTTCTTTTTTAACGGCCGCATACCCCCGCCCCGTGAGCACTAGTCTCCAACCTTGTTCCCACTCCCCTAGTTCATTTTTGATCACAACCCGTGGGCCTTTCTCTAGTGCTTGAGTGGCCCAGTGTCTCTGGGCAGGACTGTTTGTTTCCTCCTCCCTTGGGAATTGATTTAACGCTAGCGGCATGGTTGCTCGTATGTGCGCCTGGTCACTCGAGGGAATGGCATTGGTGAAGCTTTCTGTCTTTGCTAGTACTTCCAGTTTAGTTTTCAGAGTCTGATTTGCTCTTTCAACAATGGCTTGTCCAGTGCTGTTGTACGGGATGCCATGTACCAAGGCGATGTTCCATTTTGAGACGAATGCTTGGACCGTCTTTGAGGTGAAGTTGGTGCCGTTGTCTGTTTTGATTTGTTTTGGAACTCCAAGCCATGCCATGGCTGTCAGCCAATGTTGGATGGTTGCTTTGGAATCGGTCTTGGAATGCTGTGTGGCCACGATCATACCGCTGTATGTATCTACGGTAACTGCGAGCCACGCTCGGGGTTTTAACGGCTGACATTGTGTAAAGTCTGTCTGCCATATTTCTGAGGCTTTGAGGCCTCTGGGGTTGACGCCGCTTGACAACAGTGGTGATTTCTGACAGTGAGGGCAGGTGACGACGACGTGCTTTGCGTCTGCGGTAGAAATTCCGCACTTCTTCGCAAGTGCTTTTGCTCCAATGTGAAGGGATTCATGCAACTGACGGGCTTCTTTCAGCATCCATACATCTTTTGCGGCAGCGGCAGCCTTGTCATTGCCAATCTGGTAGAATCCTTTGATCAGGTCATGGCTGTTGACGTGGATGATGGATATGGTGCCTTTCCGTGAATAGAGTGCTTCTTCTAGCATCGTTGCCACTCTGGACACTGATACACCTGATCCGGACATGGCTTGGCAGAGCTTGGCCACAAATATGGAGTCAGTCACAATGTTAAGGTGTTCTTCTGGGAACAGTCCGCACGCTAGCACTACGGCAGCTGCCTCAAGTTGTTGGACTGAAAGCGTGGGGTCGGTTGTCTTGACGCACTGCCATTGTTCTCCTGACTGCCATACTGCCGCTGCGGTGGAGGTCAGCGACGATGCATCCGTGAAGATGGTTGGTCCTGTCTGCGGTCGGTCGATTATCTTTGGTGGGAGGTTGATGTCGACGACCGTGAGCAGCTAAAACCAAGGGGCTTTTGCCGCGTAGCGAATCTCTCCTCCAAAGCCTGCAAGGGCCATGGCTAGGTATTCGGATATTGTTGTTGACTGTGCGGAGAGCTGTTTGCGGAAGGGCAAGTATATCTTGGCAGGTTCGATGCCCAGATTTCTCAGGGCGAGTTTCCTGCCCTTCATGATGAGGCTGCTGAGGCACTTGATTCCCGGGGAAAAGGCGCATGACGGTTTCCCCAAGACCACCCATTGTATCGGTTGGGCTTTGTCAGGGGGTCTTTGGGCTAAGGCTCCCACTCCCCCCTTTTTTGTTAAAGTGGACATACAGATCAACCGGTGTACTTGAATCCCATCTGGTGAGCGTCCTCACTGACATCTGGTGTTCAATAAAGTTGATCGAGCTTATCGCTTCTGCTGTCAGGGTTTTCTGCTCCCATGGGTTCTTTCCTTTTAAGAGGTCGTTTAGAGAGTCCATGACTTCGGGAGGAATCAGGACGATGTTGCGGAGCCACTGTAAGGACCCTGCCAGCTGCTGTACGTCATGGAGTGTCTTGATATCTTGGTGGATTTTCATCTGGGGAGGGGTTACATAGGAGCTTGTGATTCCCACTCCTAGGAAGGTCACATACGGTCCCTCTTTTATTTTTGCACTCGCTATTTCAAAGCCATTTGTCTTTAAGGTCTTGGAGATGGTTGATACCAGCTGGTCTACTTGGCTTGTTGATGGTGCGGCATGATGGTCACAGTCAGATTGCTCTGCCGGACTGCTGCTAGCGCTCGATCTACTGTGATCTGGCAGATGGTAGGGAGGTTGATCATTCCTTGGGGTAACATTTTCCAATGAAAGCACAGATTGGGCCGCTGGTTGTTTGGAAAGACGATGGAAAAGGCGAACCGCTCCTTGTTGTCTTCGTGCAGGGGAATAGAAAAGAAGCAGTCTTTGATGTCGAGCACTGCGCAGGGTTGCCCTCTCGGTATCACTGAGTTCATGGGCAGCAAAGTTTGTACCGGGCCCATCGGCTGGATTCTCTTGTTCACTTCCCACAGGTCGTGCAGGAGATGAAAGCCTTCACCGGACCGTTTAGGTATTACGAAGATGGGGGTGTTCCATAGGCTGGTGGAGGGTTCTATATGATTCTTGTGTAACTCACGGCCAACTAGCTCAAGGAGAGCAGTCATTCGAGGCTTGGATAAGGGCCACTGCTCGGTATACACCGGATCAACTGATTTCCAAGTAAGTTTGATGGGCATTGGCGGATATGCGACAGTGGCCCTTAGAATAAATTTATCACCCTAACGTCCAGCAGGGCTAGGGCATCTCTCCCCATCAAGGGTGGGCAATCTGACATAACGTATGTCGTAAGGATGATAGTCCTTCCTGGTCCTCTCTTGGTGCGGAGTGTTATTGATATCAGTTGGGTGCTTTTTTGAGCCCAGGATTGCCCTCCAACTCCGCTCACTGCGGGGGCCTCTTCCAGTCCTCACTGTAAGGGCCAGTGTCAATCTGGGATGACGGTAACTTCTGATCCTGTGTCTACCCAAAAGGGAAGGCAGATGGCTGTCATCAGAGCTGTTATGGAGACGACACACTGCCCACACGATCAGCGGGTGCCTACCCACCTTCATAGCAAAGGCCACCCATGGGTCTCGTTTCTTTGCTTTCATGGCCAAGGCCACCCAGGGGCCTCGTCCCCAGGGAGCTGTTCTTGGTATTCCTGAGGTGCAGATAGGTTTGATTGAGCTATTGGTTGGGCGACAAAGTTGGTCATTTCTTGAGGGGGTAATGGGCATGGAAGCCCTGTGCCCCATTGAGGGTTGCTGTAGCTGGGCCGCTTCGTGTTCCAGGAGGGAGGGGGCTGGGTGCGGCCTGGCTGCCCCCTCCCCTTCCCGTTTTCCTGAAGCTTGGATCTGCATTCCTTAGCTAAATGCCCCTTCTTTCCGTCCCAGCTCGAGTCAGAGTCCGAGCCGGAAGTCGAGTGGCTGGACGTTTCCGGGCTGCAGAGCCTTTTTCTCGGGCTCCACCCCCGCCCCTTCTTCCGGGGGTCGGGCCATTCCCTCCCCCTGGGCTCTCCCTGCCTCCTGCTGGGGGAGGTTCTTGCCTTATAAGGACCTGATTTAAAATGAGCTCTTTGATTGGTCTTAAGCTCCGTCTCGGGGGCCGCCCCTCCTCCCTGCTCACCTGCGCACGCCCCGTTCAATGAGCCGTCTGCACTTCCACCTCCCGCGTCTTTGTTTCGCCCCCCATCATGCGGTCCAGTGCCATTTTCAAATTCATATGGCGGGGGTGCTTTTTTAACAACTGTGTCAGGCTCTGATATTATAGCAGCATTCCGCGCCTCCTCTGCTAGCCCCTGCCAAAACGCCTGCGCGCGCTCCCCCCCCCTCCAACGGCAGTGAGTCCGGTCCTGGGGGTCATGGGGGGGATTCCGGGGTCTGCGGGTCTGTGCGCCCGACTGGTTCAAGCTCTCCTACGGTTTGCATCACTGCCCCGATTCCCAGTTGCGGCGCGGCTAATAAACAAGTTCGCGCGGCTTTCCAGGTGTCCTGCTCCTCCCAAGCCTTTTGCAGAGCATGGATAACTCTGCCCCACGATTTAAGAATTTTCCCCGAGCCTGAGGACATGGTTTCCTCAGCCAGAGCCTTCATGCATTTATCCCATACCTCTGGATGGAGTATTTCTACCGGGCTTTCTATAGCCCCTATCTTAATCAGTCTCGGCACAGTGAGAGTAAAATCTTTAAGCTTACAATCTATATCACACTGCACGTGGATTTCACTTATGACCTTCGCGATAGCCTCCATGCGTCTCGCTGGTCCGGGGACATCTCCCCCACTGCACTAGTCCAGCTGTGCAGCCGCCGGCTCTCATCCAGGCAATTCCTGAACCCCGGCCGATAATCGTATCCCAGGTTTTCGGCACCACTTGTTGTGGTGGCGACCTGGTTCAATGCCCAGCACAGCAGCCCTAACTCCGGGCCACTCGGACCATTGCTCCTGGACACCAATGTGGTGAACAGCAAAATGGTGTTTATTGAGGGGTCACAAGGATTTTTATAGCTTGGGTAGTCTGTGTCCTTTCCTTCAGCTCACGTCCGGCTGGGTGGGCCAGGTACAGAGCAAAGGTCAGTCTGTGAGGGGGCATGGGGTCCTAGCTGCCCGTTACAGCCCGATTTCTTCCACACGCATATCCCTAATTCTCCACATTTCTCCAAGTTAAGTCTGTTTGGCCATGATGGTAGCTGGTGAATGGTCTCTCCCTGCTCTTATCTCTACCCCAGAGCATTTTGTTACATTTTCTCTCCCTGTTCTTTGGAGTGGAGTGGTAGAGTAGCTTTGGGGGGCACATGACATCCAGCCGGGATTGATCCACCACACATCATTTATCACTTTAACTTTCACAAGAGAGAAATGTAGATGCTGTGTAGTTGTCACAGTAAATAATTATTAATGATGGTTTACAAATGAAATTTCTTCACAGTTCGTGAATTATACTGTCAGATGAAGTTCCAATTTGTTATCTCCTCTGTATTGTCATAAAAGCTCCAAGGCAGATGTAAAAAGTTCCCTTAAAGTCTTAAATTGCTAAGATTGGTACATACAGTTCTCAGGGGAGCTTATAAAAGTAGTGAAAATAAGGGCACTAAAGATCCTGCAGGAGAGGTGATTATTTCAACATGGATACAAGTCTATTTTTTCTCGGGCTGACAGATTCCAGGAACACTGCAAAAATGACACTAAAACTGAAAGGAAGCAGGAGTACAGGGTGACTGGAGAGGTGTTTTGTATTTACGTCAAGGAAATGTATGCCTGATGGTGTCTGGGTGGGAACAGAGGCATGATCCTTGTGTCTGGAGACTGGAGTCATGGAATAGGTACTATACATGTGGATGGTTTTAGAAGAAAAGCTGTTTAGGGTGAAACTTTTGTCATTTCAGTAATTTTATTTTGATTAATAAATGTAACAAACAGAAGGAAAATGTACCTGTTCTAACTACTAGGCAAGAAAAGAGAATATTTACATTTTGAAAATGCATAAAAAGTAATGTTTAGCTATGTACACTAAAAGACAGACTTGCCTCCATCCTTGAAAAAATTCTATATTATTAATTCTTCCATTACATCAGAGGTCAAGTGATCACATGAAAATCACCTGAGAAAAACAGCTTTCATGATGAAGTGATAAGTGTGTCATTCTTACTCTTTCTGGTTGGTATCCCAGGTGTCATTCTATATTTAATTAAAAAGAAAATGTTTTCCATCTTCATGGTTAAAGAGGAATTATTCATATAATAGTTTCCTGACTTCTTAAGTCATCTTCCCGTGATTTTCTTTATTCAATAAAATTTCATCTGCACTGCAATCACTTCTTGCCTACTAAAGAGAAAAAGGTATGGCAGTATTACTTTATTACACTGTAAAATTAGGACTGATTCCAGATTTTTGCTGACATTTTTGAGCTCAAGATCACATCCTGTACCCTGGATAACTAATACTGTGCAATGTCTTGACACAGCATCTGCAAGAACAACACTGGGTCTCTGAAAATGAGGCAACACAGAGCGCTGACACTAGCTATTTCTCACATTCCTATAGGAACAGCTTAGAATTTGCAAGATGAACCCATGGTAAAATGTTTTGTGAAGGTGGGAAGAGAAGCTCTAACCTTGCTCTCAGTTCCCCAGACCTTTGCATTTCTAACATATTTGTCACTGTCATTACTTTGCAAAATGACAGTGATCTGCTTGTTGTTATGACAACCCTAGGAAAGGAAGAAGGCTTCTATGCAGTGGCATTGGAAACCAAGCACCAACATCTTGTTTGTCAGAGAGCAGCATTACATCACATATCACAGTGTTACCAGAGCTTCATTTTGCCTGGTACACCACAGGTGCATTAGGCCAATGTAAACAGAGATGGAGGGATCAATCCCTACTGCTGGTGACTCTTGCTGTGAACAGAGGAGTGGGAAGTATTCAGTGGATGATGAGGAGGGTGCAGAAGGCAGAAGTTGAAGTGAGCATATGAATGAAAAGATGAAACAGGCAAAACAAAGTTGAGAGTCTCTAGAGTGATTTAATTGATTGATGTAAGACATCAGTTTCCTCTAGCAGAAGGCTACCACCTCCACAGTAAGTGAAAGATATTTGAATACTGTGTATGTGCTAATATCAACAGTGTTGGCAACCAGTCTAAATGTCAGTGTTTAACTGGTAGTTCAACTACCAAAACTAGCTGAATGATTCAAGTTTACCTCAAGCAATCCCTTGAGTTTTATCAGTGTTTGACAGCATCTCCAGCAGCACAGCCGTTAGTTGAGTGAATTTACCCTTATCCGAACATCAATAATTTTATTCTTGTCTAACCTATATAGAGGGGAGTCATTCTGGTGCAAATAGACTCTGGATACTGAGATTTCTTTTTAAGCTTTCAGCATCCACTCAGAGAGTTGGAATCTATGGGAGCTTTGGAAGCTGCAAAATTCAGAGGTGAATTGTGACTGTATCTTGCATCCAGCTCATGATGCTGGCCCAAGGGAAGTGCCAGAAAGGAGAAGTCAGCAATGACAAATCTGTAGAACTGCTTTGTCATCAGCCAAAACAGTTTTAAGTGCCATAATTTTGGACTCAAAGGCTAATGTTCAACGCCATTTGTATCCTAATGAAATTACTTCTATTTAAGTCAGTCATTTAAATGTGGAGGCTTCTGCTTGGGACTCTACACCTTTTGGTTCTAATGCTTTTGTTGATAGTTGTGATATTTTGGATCATATGGGTTACTTTTGCATTTCTTTTATGGCTGGTAACAGGGACTTTTGCAGTTCCTTGGTGCAGGTGGTTAAAAGTTCTGGGAATGTATCAGGTGGGCTCAATTCTCACTTATCCATTTTTACAAAGGCTTGGAAATTAAATCCTAGTGCAAGTTTAACTGTGTAAATTTCACAGCTTCAGAAGACCCATGATTTTACCTGTAACTTGTATTAGTTGTTATGTCAAAGCATGTAGTGTGCCTGCTTGCTAAACATTATGAGAATATGTTTTGGACAAAGAAGATAAGGTAATGGTGCATTTATAGCACATATTTAAATTAAGACTTGGATGTTTGCAATGCATTTGCAATGATTGCTGCAATGTTTTTATTCCTTCTCCCATATGGGGAGCTCTTCTTCTCTTATTTTCCTTCTCTCTGAAACAGCATGTAATTCACTGATTGCTCTGTGCCTGACATAGCAGAATTCAATTTAAACCAGATGCTTTGAAAAGTAGTTCAGAGAGTGTCTTACCTTACCAGCAGGAGACAGCTCACATTTTGATATATTCATGATCTTCAGGTCGAACAGGTCAGGCCAGCTACTGCATTTGTTAATCATCTTATCTATCTGTCTGTCAGTTTAACTACTTTATCATAGTATAAAGGTTCATTTCTGTCTCTGCTGAGAAAAAAATCCAACCAAAACAATGCTGCTACTCATTTATATGTATTGTCGCTTCTTGTGGCATGAATAGTGGCATTTGTGTGACATTATTGACAATTCAGAAAAGCTGCTGTTTGAGTAAATCCAGATTTGTCTGCTGTGGGGATATTGCCCCGCTGCTTGATTTTAATTGCTTCCTCAGGACTGAAAAGAAGAAGGAAAAAAAAAATGGAAATACCTTTTGACTGGTAGATTAGTGCAGACATATCATCATAATCCTGTAGCTTTTCTTAAGATTCAGCTGTGTTTTAAATTACTCTTAATGTGGTTATTTTCAAGATACATGTCTCCTTATTTGCTTACTGACAAATTATCACCCCAGAAAATAATGAGGTGTCTCATCCATTTTAATCTGCTCTTTGGCATAAAACCCTATTTTATATGAGTACATGCTGCTGTTGGAGATTGGGGGCTGGGCTGTGTCCTGTTGGTTCTGCTGCAAGGTTTTCAGTCTCCAGGAAAAGTGACAAGCATCCATTAGCTCTTCAGTCAGCACAGATGCTTGCTTAGTGGATACAAATTGGAGCCTTCGAGGACCTTGAAAGTTGACACAGGAGAGGGCCTTATATCTAGGTTCAGGAGACAAGTAAGGTTTTTAAATCATAGCTACATAATGGATGAGTAGTCCTCTAGGTTGTCAAATGCAAATTAATTTGGTTTGAGTTCCAAGTCTATAGATGTGAAGTAACACACAAGTAATAATAATGTTCTTAATAAGATCTATCTTCTCTGATAATTAAATCTTTTTATTTTACAATATTTAAAATACACATATCCTTTGTTTGTCAAGGAACACCAAAATGCTTATTTTAAAGAAAATATTTATAAATGAACCCCTTTTTTTTTTGCTGAAAGCATGTGATTCTTTGCAAGAGAGTAGATAGGTATTTTAAATAGCATTATCTTGTCCCTCACATTTTCAATTAAAAACCAAAAATTGTATGTCCAACTGCTTTCCATTATCTGCTTTGGCAATTTCCCGCATGCCTGTTTTGGGCACTTAAATCTCTTGGCAATTAAAAAAATCATTCATTCACCTGGCAAGAATAGACAAGGCTGTTGTCCTGGTTTGAAGGACAGATATTTTGCCAAGAAAGGCAGGAACTCCTCCCAAAATGGAGAATGTAAGCCCTCTTCCTCCTGATTATTATAATTTTTGAATCAGGGACTCTCAGGCAGAGATACGGGGGTAGGAATAACAGCTCTTTACTAATATATCTAACCAGACAAACAGAAACAACAGTAGCTATGAAAATTAACAACAGAACAAATAACTCAGTTCCAGTCCCTTTTCGGCCGCAGACACTCCCTTCCTGCGCTCGGTCCCGGTGGTGGAGAGCGGGGCAGGGCCCGCGCAGCTGCGGAGGTAGCAAGCGGGAGCGGGGTGGGGGGGAAGGCGGCAGCGCCGTGTCCCAGGTGGGAGAAGGATGGAGGAAGGCTCCCCGCTCACTGTGTGTGTCCTGGTGCTCGGCTGTGCTCGGAGGTAGCAGGCTGGAGCGGAGAAGATGGCAGTGCAGTGTCCCACAGCGGAGAACCTGGCTCCCGGTGTTGGGCTGGCACGGCCCCTGGACTACCCCTCACACCCCGCCAGCGAGCAAAAGAGGGAGCCCGCTCCCGCCCATCCCTTTGTCTTGAGCCATCAAACGCTAGGGTGATGCCTGGCAGGCTTCCTTAGCATAATAATGGGGAAAATTCTGCAGAAAGTAAAAAAAAAGGTGAGGGAACAAACCCCAACAGCTGTGTTTCTTAATCTTCAGGGTTATTTGGGGGTATATTTTCTTAGTCACATATTGTATGTCCAAATACCCTCTGGCATATAAAGTCAGACCAGGTTACACAACCAATTTCTAGCAACATGCCCTCACAGCTGACCTCTTCTGGGCAGGAGATTTGGTTCAGCGACTTCCTGAAGGCTCTTGCAATCTGAACTATCCTAATCTTACTTCAACTAGCAAACTGGATCGGTGATAGAGGAGTAGCCTCCAAATTCTCCTGTAGTAGTTCATGCTGGTATGCGCAGTATTTTTGTGCCAAAGGCAGTATAATTTCCATCACCTTTACTAGTACAGATGAACAAATGGTTATGCTTTTAGATACACACAGGTGGGCATTCCCACACTTGGAGAGAGAAGCACTGAAAGCTCAGAAAAGGTCCACCTATATCTGTGTATATGTACAAGTAGTATGTGTGTTGTTTTCTACCCCATTAATGCTTTTATTGCCATTCGGTGTTACAAAAGTCCATGAAGTTTTGCTATTCTAATAGCAGATTTTATTTTATCTACTCTCCAGCTTTCTGACTATGTGGATGAGATTTCATTGCTCAGTTAAAGTCCACTTGCATTTTCAACAAGTACATTTAAGTCAAATCTTCTGTGGCATGTCTTGGCAATTTTTTTCTATACTTTACTGAGAATACAAAACTATATATTTCTTTGTCTTTGTGCCCTTTTGTCACAGTGATGACTAGGCTCTTTCTGCAAAGCAGATTTTCTTGTCTCTCCTCTAATTTTAAGTCTGAAGCAGTAGTAAGTCTCCTCCCAAATTATACTGCATTCCTTTTATTTGAATGAGCTGGTGTAGTCTCCTAGCATTAAGAGAATACCAAGAAGCCTGAATGTCACCTGAACTTACTTTCAGGTTATGCACAGATCAGATGCTGAAAAAAAACCTGTGTCCCATTGTCTCCCTCCCTCTCTCTCTCTCTTTTTTTTTTTTTTTTTTTTAATTTATTTTCTAGTCTCTTAGAAGTTACGGGCATGACCAGATGATGACAATTTTTGTGCTGAGGGAATTACAAATTGCATATTTTGTGAAAGGTAGTGTAGTTCACATTATTCTCTCTGTGTCTGAAATCCATTTCTAAAAACAGTGAACTGTTAATTTTCTTGATGAAAAATACTGCAGAAAGCAGATTGGTAAAATCACTCATGCTGGAATTTAGATACCATACCTGTCTAATACATCTCTTTATCATTGTAAATAGGTTGAGATTTAAAATGTCTGAGTGAACATCAAATTTTTGATTGTGACATTTCACAGTTTCTTGAGCATGAACCCTATTCTTTGAGGTATTACCTGTTAGGTTTCTGTTGAATCTCTGGCTATATTACTAGGAGGGGCCTATTATTGAGAATCTTCCTCCAAGTATGGGTTGATTATGCTTCCATAAACACCAGAATGCTTTCATGAGGCCAGGTTTTAATAAAACTATTTCTTGATCATGTCTGTTCCTGGAAGATTCTGGTAACAATACTGATCTGTGTGAAGGTAATGTGAGAGTTTTGCCTTTAACAGCTGATTTAAGTTTTTTAGTTAATCTTTGAAAGTAGACAGAGTTACATACTCTGTAGTGACAAGTATTGTAATATCAGCACCCCCACCTTTGTACTCTATTGTACTCATGTGTACTGAGTACTTCTTGCAGGACTGAGCGTCTTCACAACAGATAGTACTATCTGGGCTTTTAGATTTCCACTTACTATTTGTTGTCCCCTTATTGCTGCTGAGGTATCTATTACCATCTTACTATCTCTCACTTAAAGACTACCAATAAATATTTCAGGAAGATACCCATCTGTCCTTCTTACATGGGCAATAGGTACTTCTTCTTCTGTAACTTCATTTTTTATTTTAAACAAGGGTGGTGTATGTCAGTGGCGGGGGGGTAAAAGGTTGTTTCTCCAAAACTGTTAAAAGAAAAGAGATTATGCATGGTTTATTTGAATACACATCTTGCATTTGTTTTTCCTGCAAACAAGCACAGGATATATGTTATCACATAACCCTTTGAAACAGAAGCTCTAGAAGAAATGAGACGAAGGAAGCCACAGACTTTTAGCATTGTTGTAAAACTTAAATTTAAAAAAATCAATAGAAGTCTGTTGAATGTGTCTTCTGAAAAGTGACTTGCAGATTAATTTCCTTGAGCTGAGAAGCTTTAAATGAGTACATTAACAATTCTGTTTTCACACCTCCATGAATTATGCCAAGATGCTGTTAAACAACATAAAATTCTGATATGTTGTCAGTTCACAACACAAAGCAGCAGAGTAATTTTCTCAGCTAATTTCTGCTCAAAGCCCAGCACTGGGGAATGGAATAACACAAACAGGGTAATGAGCTTTAAACTATTTATGAGGTGACAACAGTATAATTGAACATAAGATAATTAATGGAAAACTAGTGTTTATCAAATGGTTTTCTCAGCCCTAGAAATTGCTTGTCAGACTTAAAAATTGTTAGATGCATTGATGCAGAGACAATGTGTCTGCCAACTGCTGAATGGTCAAGAAAACTGTTTCTATGCATAACAGTGATTAACAGCTGACAAACAGCAATCTTTTACAATTTTAAATCTCCTTTAAATTTACAAGACTACAAAACTGTGATTGTTTGGGTTATTTAGTGCATTTCCAGTCAATCTCTCAATGTCTATATTTTCATAAGATGGAGGCTTTGGCAAATTGTTTCCTCGTTTTTCATGCAGAACTTCCTTCAACTCTGCATAACCTTACCCTGTGCTCTGTGTACCAGTGTTCCTTATGATCGTGCTGTTTCAAGGAGCCCGTGACTTAGCCCTGCTCACCTTCCTCTGCTCATCCTGTGTCTCCAGCTTCCCAATAGGTAAATGCAGCTTTGAGGCCTTGCTTGCCTCATCAGGGTCACTCCTCAAGGCTGATGTAGAGTTGCCAGATAACTAAGAACAAAATGCAGTTTCAGGGTTGTTTTTTTCTTTCAGTTGCACTGAAAGTCACTCTGAACAACAGGACTAAGGCTAAGGTTTGATAAATCTTCATTTTTTTAAATGCAGTTCAAGTGTTAGCATTGTAGCTAGCAGATGGAGTTATAAAAGAATAAAAGAATATTGCAGGCTTGCTCCAGTGGTAGGATTTTGATTTCTTGTAATGACTGTACTTCCAGAATGCTTCTACCCCATTTGTGGTCTGTTTTCAAATCCTCTGCAAAAACTCTTCCAGTGATGCAGCTTTCATTGAAGAGACCTAAACCCTCTGCCCTCATGTGCTAATCTATAACTTGAACAAAATGTTGTTTCACCCTTACATTCTAAAGCATTGTGGGTTGCCTGTACCTAATTTCCAGATGCAGTGGAAATCTTTGCGCACAATGTGATGGAGCCACCTTTTGTCTAGATGTTAACAGAGTTTGTTTTCAACTGTAGCCTGTATACCTTTATTTGTAGACAAATTGTTGACCTGCCATGATCCTTTTTACTGGAAATGTACACTCACAGCTGTTGTATAAGCAGCCTGACAGAAGGAATTTATTTGCTTGATTCCTGATTAAAATGTGAGCTGAAGGTACTCAGATGGGTTTCTGGGGAGCATATAGGCAGGTTGGCTTTAGGAGAGGCCATGGCACAAATCCACAGAGCACATCCACATCTGGGCAGGGTGGACATGCATGGGCCCAGTGGCATGTTGTCCCTGCTGTTGTGGCAGCTGCATGCTGGCAGCAGGAACTGGGAGGACTGCCAGAGGGGGCTGATGGCAGATGCACCAGCAAGGGGGAGCTGTGGTCACCAAGTCATGTGCATGTGGGAGGGCATGAAGTTGTTCACAAACAAGTACTGCATTTCTGGACTTTCTTAAATTTTATGTGAATTGCCAGGCACAGATATATAGTGTCTTGCTCGAATTGGATTGTATTTGTTCAAAATTGTCCATAAGAAATAATGACTTTGTATGACATAACTGTTTTTTCTAAGTGTTAAAGATAAAATTTTAACAAGAACACATTTTTCCAACTTTGTCAGGAAGTGTGGCAGTAGTTTTGGGAAAGGGTATGCTTTTATTAAAATCACAGGGAATTCAAAGAGATGCCCTGATGTGGACACTGTTGAAGACTCGTGAAAAAATCCAACTCAGATTTTTCACAGGCTGTTGGCTTTCTCAGCTCCAGCTCGGATCTTTCCCAGGCTGGGGACTTTTCTCAGAGACAAACAAGAGAAAGGAGAATGAATAATACAGTTTAAACACCTGGTGTTGACCACAGAGCTGTGTGAGTGTCTCGTGATGTTTTGCAGAAAGCAGGTTTTCAAAGAGGCATTGCCTTCTTGGACCAATGAGTCTTTTCTATTTTGTTTTGTACAGTCTGTGTTATATAAATATGATGGTTTTTCTATAAATTGCTTCTTCTTCCTGCTTTGAAGTTGTGTGTGTGGCTGTATTATTCACCATTCCTACTCAGACAGCGACACCCTGCATGTTTCCTCTCTTAGACTATAAGACTATATGGACTTAGACTCCATAGATAACATCTCATTGACCTGTGCATCTGAAGAGGCTGGCAGAAGAGATCTGACTCAGTTGTTGTGGCTATGAATATGTGTCAGATTTATCATCCAGAGTCCTTCTCCAGTTTCTGCTGTATACTTTTATGGTACTGTTAAGCATTGCCATTTTACTGCAGAATTTGATAATGTCAGAGAAGGAAGTAGCAGTTGTTAAGAAGAGAGAAGTATTGCTCTTTGACATGAAGGCATACTTGAGAAAGAACACATTAATTTGATCTTTATGTTCTAGTATTACAGCTGCCATCTACATGCACCTATATTCCTATGCCTTTTTATAAGAGACAGGTGTTTAAGGTAATGAAGCATGGGGAACATTGCTCCTGTCTTACCAGTGGGATGTTTGGACAGGCTTGTAGAGGAATGAGTGATATAGGCAGGGGCAGAGCTCAGGCACAACTCCCAGACCTTGGTCTGAGCCAGTCCCCTCCATGTCACCAGGTTTACCACCAGCAAAATGTTGCAGAATCTCCAAAATAATTAGTTGTTCTACAGCAAGAACATTTTGTAATCAGTATTATTTAAATGTTTTGTATGTTTCAGTAGATATTTTATCTGCTGCAGGGTGGATTGTTTAGCTTTGGCAAGATTGTATTTATTAAAACTTCTCAGTGAATGTGTTCACAGCTATGTCAGTGCATTAGATCGAGTACTTTGTAAACATTTCCCTAAAGCCATTCTGATTTCAGGTCCCTATTACCAAGCAATGCAGTTCTTCTTATTCAGTGGCTCATATAATCCCAGAAGGTATCTGGAACATGTTTATGTTAAGTCAGCTATGAAAGCAGATGTACAAAAAAGGCCTGTTACTTACAAAGAGCTGGGTATGCTAGTTGAATCAGTCTGATCTATCTTTTTTTGTTACTGTATTTGGTATAAAATATAAATATCCTTAATAAAGCAATATTGGGTAAGATTGGTGTTCAACAAATAATATAAAAGATGTTGGGTTTTTTTCCTCCTTTTAGATCCATTTCAGTTCCTCACCAAAAATGAACCTGCCAAGGAACAGATGCCTCAACCAGCTTTAGCTTGGAAACCCACTGTGATCCGAATCCTAGCTAAACCTGGGAAATGTAAGTTCTTCTCCCAAATGTCTGAGAAATGTGTTAGAAAACCGCTTCAATTGGGACTTAACATTTAGTAATTGAATTGCTGTTTAGTAGCTAATACCAGCTGCCAAAGGAATCCCATGGTACAGTTTGACAAGAGAGAGTAGCCAACCTAAGGGCTGTGGTGGGAGGGAGCAGTAGATGAGCATCATGTTCCACTCTCATGGCTCCCTCTCAAGTTTGATGTCTCTCAAACCTGATGGAGCTGATGCATATCAGAGGTGAAACTGTATGTAAGGGGCAGATCTAAAGGCTGGAAAGGAAGACTTGGAAGAGACCCTTGCAGCAGAAGCAAGCTTGTATTTTCTGCTAAACCATATTCCGGGGCTGAACCTTTGGCCAAACTGACTTTGGTGCTGACCTTAGCTGAGGTTTAGTGCCGCTCCCAAGCTTCCTTGTCAAAAGAAAAACATTGGTGTATTAAACTTTTCTTCAATTACAGCTTGGTTGGGATGTTTGCCGTAGTTTTCATAGTTTAAATCAAAAAGTGCCATTTAAGCAAGAATGTTTAGATAGCAGTTTGAGGGAATATAAAAAGGCATGTGAGAAGTGGCATGCAGAAACCTTATGTGTTCAATTTAATGTCAGGGTCTTGACTATAGTTTTCTGAGAGTTACTGTATTCCTAAAGCCTGCCACCTCTAATCCTCTACAGCTTTACAAATAACACTGACAGTGTCTCAGAGTGGAAATTTATCAGAGTGCCACAAGGTCTTTTGTAACTGTTAAGACTAGGGGGGTTTCTAGCCTCAACTGCTACAAGTTCAGATAGCTCTGAAAAGTCCTTGATGCAGTACAGTTACAAAGCTAGCTGAAAGACTTTGCTGCAGAGGTTCCAAAGATCGTTTATTTCTCTGAAGGGGTTCCACATGCTAAATCCAATTACACTGTATAACAAAGGGTTTCTATAGCTTTCTAGAGGATTGAGTTTCTAAACAATAAAACTACAAGTTACAAAATTATCAAATTACTTTAAAATTCTAAGTAAGAGAAAACCAATCACTTATCTTCTTTAAAAACCAATAGGAATCCTAAAAGATAACAGAGGTTTTGATAAGGAAAGGGAGGGCATCACTCTGAAGGATTTCTTTGTCTTCAGGGAATTAAGTCCCAGGGGCCCTTCTCGGGGGGCATAGCATCATCCACAGTCTTTGTGTTTGCTTCTGTATGCTGGAGCACATACTTGCAGAATTCTGTTTGGCTTTATCCTTGATCCTCAGAGCTTGGGAAAAATGTCAAAAGATAGCTCTTAAAACTCATGTTTCAAAATCATGTTTTGCCACATTTAGTAGGTGTATAGTCAACTTGTAGTAACCTTATGTCCAGGTGGTATTTCTGCTAAGAGCTTCACTCATTATTTCCAGTCTCCCTCCGCCACCAATCCACTGTTAAAATACTAAATTTTCTTTTCCCCTGTATATGGGAGAATTGCAGTGGAAATGATTAAAAATGCAAAGACTCAAAAGAAAGCTGTGAGGAAAAGTCTTTCTGTTAATACCTGATTAAAGAGTTTTTTTCAATTAGAAGAATATGTTTATGGACTGCTGTAAAGAAACTATGACATAATTCTTCTCTATTAAGAAAATTTTAACTGCAATTAAAAATAAAATTAAACAAAAAGCCAACCAACTACTTAACTTTTTTTTTTTTACTTTTTTTTTTACCTTTTTTTTTTTTTTTTTTAATTGAGATGTATTCCCTTTTGAACTTGTAGATTACTGGTCCCTTGCTTCTCTCTAGTGGTAATCGAAATTTCCACAAAAGACTGCTGGTCTTGTACTTGGCTGCAAACAGGAGGAGGTTGAGGAGGGCTGCCTGCCCTATGGGAATGAATAGTTGGAAGATTATTGGGATAAGGAGGAAGAGAAGCAGATTCCAAGAAAGCAGAGTAGCCTTTTGTCACATAGAAGCTGCTGCAGAAGTATAACCTCTTAAGTGTTAAAAGAGAAGAACAGTACAACTGGGCCGAGGTATAAATGGTTATAGTAGGATTTACATTGTAAATGGGCCACATGATCTCAGTACAGGAGAGTCTTTTGCCATCTCGTTTATAGAGGAAATAAATTTTGTCAGGAGCCAGCAAAAATGGAAAAGAAAAACCCCAATAAACAAAACAAAATAACACAAAATTTTAAAACCCCCCAAAAACAGCCCACCCAGCACTACCAAAAAGGTGACAGAACTGCTTAAAAATTTGAACTCCAGTGAAGTTTACAATTAGGATTAGCATTTTTATCGAGATGTGGTTAGAAAGGAAGCATTAAAATTCCACTTCGGTTATTACATTTAGAAATCACTGAAAATAACACCTGCCTTCTAGTTGGGGATTATTTTTTTTTGTAATTGTTCCTCTAGGTCCTTTAATTCTGACCATAAAAAAAAAAATAAGGGAGAGAAAATTAGGTCATCTGTATATATAGCAAGATTTGAAGTGGTAAATAAATGTCCCGTGCTTTTTATATCAGTAAGACATGATAAGAGAAGATTTCTTTTGGAATTACTGCCAGGTATTGTTTTTACTTTTCATCCATTGCAGTACTTTAGAAAAGTGATGAACTTCCCAACATTTTTCCCCCATGCGTGGTAACTGCCAACACAGTAACTGTGAGCTTCTCCTAAAAGTTGAACTGATCCATTGAACTGATAATTTTTAAGCATCACAGCGGTATTTTACATAGCAGTAATGCAACAAAGGTGTTGACAATAAACAACACTTCTGCTTCCTATGTGCTGTTTCTTTGTTGAGAGTAGTTTTCATGAAACGAGCAACTGAAGGTTTTGTTTTGGATAGCATCTCTCCTCTTTTTTTTTGTCATCAGTCTATAAATGTTCAGGCTGTCTACACATACTTTTATGTAACTCCAGGTTCAACTGGAAGTCAGAAGAGCTTAAGTGTCTGTAGTTCTTCCTATGAAATTAATTTTCTTGATATACAAACTGATTGTAAAATAGATGACATGGTTCCAATATATAAAGACAAAATGTTTGGTAAATACGCTGGTAGAACCTGTCCAAGTGCTTCCCAGGTTTCAATGGCAGAGACATTAAAATCAAATACCATATACTTAGGAGCGTTTTCTGTTCTTTATTGAGCATGAGGACGTCATCACTCTTCCCTAGTAAGATCTGTAGTGTTTCCTCTTCCATGTCCTAAACTTGTTTTACTTTTAGTCTTTAAGACTACTTGGGAACCTTCATCTCTGTTTTCTGTCATCCTGAATTTTGTGGCAGGTAAAAATTTATGTTCTTGCCTTCACCTTTCTGGTGATTCTTCCATCCAAGTCTCCTGATCTTTCAGGGTTACTTGAAATAACCCTCAGCTGTTTTCCAGCCTGAAGGATATTCCAGAAGCTGACAGTTGGAAAAAAAAGTGAGCCAGTTTAGAAATGTGATGATGGCACTTCAGGGTATCCAGTAATGAATCTGACGTTCCAAGGGGTAGAAACTCTTCTACTTATCTACTATTATGTCACCAAATATTGCAGCTGAAACACTGAAACTCTGAAATTACTTGCTGGTGTCCTGAGAGGAAAGTAAAGATCCATTTTGCAGGATGGGAAGTACTTAAATCAACCTCAGAGTTAGAATGTTCTCCTCATGTCCCTTTTCTCTTCACTGTTCTTTAAGTGGTTCTTCCCTTTGGCTGTTCCGGCTTTGAGGACGGAAGTTGCATTCACACAAAAAATGCCTCAAACCAAGGTGGATTCCTTTACCTATTGTTGATCCATGTAAGGAAGGTATTAATTAGACTTTAATTTGGGATTTTTTTGGTTTTTTCCAGCTTTAAATGACATCCCACATAGCCCTCCGCCACTTCCTGCTGAAAAGCCTATTGGGAACACATCCAATATCACAGTGGGAAAACTCAGCAGTGGTGACCTAGTGGAAAAAGGGGTAAGTTAGAACTGTTTTCCTGTATTACACCTTTGTCTGCTTTGGTTGAAAGATCTCTTGTTATCCTCAAGCATTTTTAATGTAAGTTGTTTGAGGGACCAGAAGATGAATGCAACTACTCAAAAATATAAAGCTTTTTAATTTTAATTCTGTTCTCTAATTAATTAGGTAATTTAGACTGCTGTCATTTTTGAAAAGCACTCTAGTGATTTTACTAAACTTTGATCACATGTATCTTCAATTTTCTGTATTAATCATCTGGGAACAGGATATTCTATAACTTAGTGTCAAAAGCATTGCGAACTGGCTCAAAGTCTAGTGGAATTTACATGGTGAAATGTTGTCAAAGTGCTTTAGAAATGTATTTTTTTACCTTCACGTATTTTTTTACCTTCACACACACAGTTCCTCTTGGTGTCTGTGCTAGCTTGAAGGCAGAGGAAACTTTGCTGTAGAAGAATGAAGCTTGGGGTTTTTTTGAGCTCTTTCCTTCCAGTTGTTTCTGCTGAGTAAAACTACCTATTTTGTGAAGTAAGGCTCTGCTCCTTGCTCCAGAACACAGACATAGTAACGGTAGATGTTGTAGCTAAATGACATTTAACACAGATTTTCAAAAGAGAATTAAAATAAACTAGAAAGTGACATTTCCAAATATTGAGTTTTCTGATGGCAAGGATGGCAGAGAATCTTGTGAAAGCCACAGGAAGTAAAAAGGTAAAATCAAATTAAAAGCCCTTAGTAGATGGACACTGCCAACAAATTCCTTTGTAGCTACCTCTGCTATTAAGATAAAGGGTAATAAAACATCATAATTGAAAAGGCTGATCAGAGAGGTCCCAACTTTTCTGGATAATGCTGAAAAAAATAATTTACGCAACAAGTCATTAAGTGACATTTTATGCAGTGGAACTCTAAAACTTTTACAGTGTCATCCAGGTTATTGTGGTAAGCTTCAGAGGATGTTTTTTAAAGAAAGATTATGTTGAATCCACTGGAACATTGAAATCCTGTCTTTGGAAAGGTAAGAACTGTGCTTCTAAAACTAGTATTGTTTGTCAGTGGGAGTGATTAAACAGCAACAGCAAAAATTGTTGACCATAAGCAGCAGTTGGCACAGATTTCTTCCTTTTCACAGAGAAAAGTTTTGATATGAGGATAACATCCTCATCTGAAAGTGGCAGGTTGTTTTCTAGTAGGGTCATTTAATCAGAAAATTAATTTGGGGACTCAGTCAGGGGTCAGATTTTGTCATAAAATGTACCTGGGCATTTTCTAGGTGGACAAAATCACAGAAATTGTTTATGGTTTATGTTTATTTCAAGCACATTCAAGCACCTAATTAAGTAAACAAGACTGTTCAGACATATTTAGAAGTACTGTTTCAGAAAGGATTCTTTTGAACTCAGATTCAGTACACTGATTTATGATGCTGTTCAGCTTGTTCTGCAGAGCTGGCAGAACTTTCTGGCACTGGGATGAAAACAAACAGCAGGAGGAATAAGGATGGTCACTTGTTAATCCATCACTGTGGTCCAAGCCCTTGAGACCTGGCACATGTACTCCTCTCTGACTGCTGTGTGGTGGTAATCTCTGGCAGGGCCAGCATGGGCAGCTGGGAGGAGTGATGCCAAAGCAAAATTTGCTGGGATTTGTCTGTTAGATTGCCACGGCCCGAGGCTTGGGGAGTAAATACACCTAAGCGATGTGGGTACAAAACTCCACTTTATTCTTCTCTTACAATGATTTATATAGTCTTTTAGTTCCGTTCACGCGACAAGCAGCATCTTGTCTTTGTCTTAATTGGTTAGATACACCTTACACGAGCTGTGCACAAGGCCTATTCTAAATTATAATTGGTTGCTTTTCTTACTAAATATAACAGTATATGGCTAAAATTAATTTTCTATTTCCTGCTTTTTATCTGGTTTCTGGAAATCCCCTCATTCCATCGTCTACAAGGACACTCTGTCCTTGGGCCTAGTAAGTATCACTGTTATAATAGCCCCGGGCCTAGCAAAAGCCACTTTTAAAATCTCTCATAATATCTCATTATTCCCATTACCCCAGCATCTCCCCCTCTTTTTTCAAAAACAGCATGGACAATTTCCTCTAAACGTTGCGTTATACATCTTACAATGCATGGGCCAAGCAACAAGCACAATAAAAGCAAAAGCAAAATTCACCCAAAATGCGCTATAATGCTACTAAGCCATGGTCCAAGCCCTAAAGAGGATAACCATCCCTCTAGTCCTAACCCATCCTGCTGTTTCAGATCATGCAGATGATTTTGTAGTTTCTTAATTTTTGCATGAATTGACACTGAATGGTCAGACAAGTTCATACAACACATGCCTTCAAATTCTTCACAACCATGGCCATGGGCTAGTAAAAGGTAATCAATGGCAGCTTGATTCTGCAAAACTGCATGATTGACACTGGACACATTGGCACTAAGTTCATCCAATATCTGTGATGTCATGTTTAGTTCATCCTTTGCCCAGCAGGCAAGTTGTTCAGCTAATACCATTGCCTTGTGAGCTGCTGCTTCGGGAAGGATCGTGGCTACAGCTACTTGTTTGAGCTTAGACCAAAATTGGGGACTGCTGGTGTCCTTGCAGTTTAATTCATGGACACTGCGTTTGGACCTGATCTTAGAAATCGTCATCAGTGAAGATACATTGGGATGAAACAATGTCAACTGACCAAGATAACACGGTCCTCCCCTAGGTTGAGCAGGGATGCCATTCCATGCTTTATTTCCACAAATTAAGAAAATACCTTTTGGCAACTTTAGGGGCATTATAATGTTGTTTCCATTGCATTTAGAGTCGAGGGTTCCGAGCACCTCATGATCCTGCAAATCAGATTTCAGAGATGCCCACAAGTATTGGTCTTGATTCCATTGTGAATCCTTAAGTGGCTCAAATAAGAACCATCCACCTGTTTTATTTGCCATACTAACATTGCCACATTCTACAATGTCTATTTCTTCTGGTGGGGAATCAAGAGTGATATTCAGGGCCAAAATAATACGACACTGCCACCCTCCATCAAGTTGATTGCGATTCAGTCCTTCTGCTGTTTGATTTACCTCCTTAAGCATTTAAGTCTCATTCTGTACGGTGGCATCATGTACAAATCCCTTGAAATCAGAAGGTTGCCAGGTTGGCACACCAAACGACAGGTCTTAAAAGGACTGTTTACGCTTCCCAAACTTAAACAAAGTGAAGATTGACCTGTCTGCTTTGCTATGGTTACCCAAACATTTTCACAAGGACCGAAAGAAGTCAGTGCCAAACAGCATCCAATTATCATTGTTAAGGCTAGTAAGTTCTTGGTTAATATGGAGCGTATAGCCCCCCATCTTGATTATGTTTAGCACAGCACCAAGAAAAACTCCACACCAGTGTCCGTGTTTTAACAGCTATCTGTAATCGGCGCAAAGCACACCACACTACAAAAGCAACATGCGCAAAATGCAAAGCTTCTACGTTTTCAGTCGGGGAATTCCCAGTTCTCTCAAAACCTGTTCTCCTGCGAGTTCCCGTAGTTGTTCCCAGGGATTCTGGGTAACAAACGGGTGAGTACATCTAATGCATCCGTCCAATGCTTGATCTATCCATCTAGTATCTCTAACCTTCTCAATCTGTCCACAACCTTCGTGTTCAATCACTATATCATCTATCTTTCCTCTACACTCTGAGCAACATCTCTCTAAAATCCACTTCCTACGTCCTATATATACTTGAACCAACACTTGTGCATCATTAACAAGCGGAGAATCCCAATATAGCGAAGCACAAAGATCGCGGTCAATATGATACCGAAACAGTGCATTAAATTCTTGGCATAACGGCTTTAAGATGAGTTTTCTGCGATGTTGCCATCTGTCGCGGTTTTCTGGAGATAAGGCCGCACCCACTTGCCTGGTATCCAGCGTGTTTCGTCTCCTGTAACGACACAAGCATATCCTCTTCCCCAGGTTAGTAGCATATGTGGACCCTCCCACAGTTGTTTCCCAGGATCCCATGTCATTACTTGGACTGAATATTTGGTAAAATCGTTTGGGTTTCCTTGCCCGTGAATCTCAGCTGGCGTATATCCCAATTCGCCAACCGGATTTTTCCAATTTAAGACGTAACATACTTTCATTAAAAGAGCATTGGGTGCGAAGGGGGGGCGTTTCCCCCTCTTTTTTCAAAATATTGACGAGGCGCTTTACATCCTGATGGTGGCACTCGATGATCACCTGACCAGTGCTATTGTGTGGGATGCCTGTACAATGCTGAATAGACCACAACAAAATTGTGCACAAGCTTGGCTACAATAAGAGGGTGCATTATCTGTTTTAATGCTTTGCGGAACACCCATTGCTGCAAAGCAAGCAAGCCAATGTTGTTTTACACATTTAAAAGCTGTGGAATGGGATGCAGTTGCCCAAGTCATCTTACTACATGTATCTACTCTAATATGTACAAAACGCTGACGACCGAAGGCTGGGATTTCAGTAACATCAGACTGCCAAATCCCTTGGGGTTGAAGGCCCCGCGGATTAGCTCCTTCTTGTTGTAGAGGAGGTATTCGAGCGTAGTCAGGGCATGCAGCAATGAGGGCTCTGGCATCTTGTCTGGTAAGGTGGAATTCATGCTGAAGGGCCCGTGCTGATTGGTGGAAAAATTGATGAGATTGCGTCGCTTGCTGGAAAGCTGATGCTGTCTGGACAGTGACAGATGCTGCCTCATCAATAACCTTGTTGCCTTTTGTTAAATGACCAGGTACAGATGTATGACTTCTTATATGAGTACACCAGAGAGGCGCATGCCTGGCCATTATGCTATTTTGTAAGTGGATGATTAGGCAATCAAGTCATTGCTTGATGTTCCGATGATAGCATGATCAAGACGTGCGACAATGCCTGCAACATACTGTGAGTCAGTGACATGATTCACGGCTTCTGCATGATAATACTCCAGAGCCTGTATCATTGCTTTAAGTTCCAGGATTTGCATGGAATGCCCTTTCTCTTGAGTCACTTTTATCTGCCAGTTCCCTTTTTCAAACCATGTGAATCCAAATTTCCCTGTTCTGCCACTTGCATCAGTGAACACAGTTTTTGCCCCTTTAATTCGTTTTTGCTCAATAATTGGTCTCTGGACTACGCATAAATTAGTTTTGAATAAGGGGTGAGAGGGGTAATGTGTGTCCAATTGTAATCCTAGTGTTGCCAGGGCAAAAGGCAAACTATTTTGTGCCCATTCTTCCAATAGTTCTCCTGTTTTCCATGGCAGAAAAATTTTAGTGGGTTCAATGCCAAATACTTGTCGTACCCATCATTGTGCTTTCAGTAACAGGCTTCCAACCCAGTCCATTAATGTCGTGACTGTGCTAGATGGTTGTGCTGGGACAAAGACCCATTCTAAAATTAATAACTTTTTCCCAGTTGTTACTTGACATATGATGGCCGCAGAGGGATGCTTCTTTCCATATACTGCAATATGAAGTGGGACTGTTTGATCATATCGGTATGCTTGGGTTTGGCTCAGCATTTTTTCTGTGTCTCGCAGCGTGGCAAGTGTTTGTTCCGTATGCTGGCGTGGTTCTGCCGGATCCATGGAATTTTTTAACAAGTCCAATAACGGTTTCAGTTGTTCGTTGGTAATATCACACCACGTTCGCACCCATTGTATATCTCCTACAAGCTTCTGTACATTGTTGACAGTATAAATTTGGGATGACAATTGCAGTTTATTCGGCCTTATTCGGCTTTCTGTTACATGCATACCTAGGTACACCCATGGTGACTTTCGCTGGATTTTTTCCTCAGCAGTGGTCAACCCATACGCTGAGAGAGCCGCATATAAGCTTTCCTCATGTTCCCTAGGTAGTGGTGACTTAGATGCAATTAAAAGATCATCCATATAATGGTACAAAAGATACTCAGGGTGTTGTTTTCACCATGGTTTTAAAGCCAAGTCCACATACCATTGACAAATAGTAGGAGAATTTTTCATACCTTGTGGCAACACTGTCCATTCATATCTTTCATTGGGTCTGGCATTGTTTACCTGAGGGACTGTAAAAGCAAATTTTTCTTTGTCGTCGTCATGTAATAGGATTGAAAAGAAACAATCTTTTAAATCAATAATGAACAAATGGTAATTCCGTGGCAAAGCAGCTGGAGATGGTAATCCTGGTTGCAAAGCTCCCATATATTTCATTACAGCATTAACTTGTCGGAAGTCATGGAGAAATCGCCATTTTCCAGATTTCTTTTTAATAACAAACACCGGAGTATTCCAGGGGCTTGTTGATGGTCAAGTATGTCCTTGTTTTAATTGTTGAGATACTAATTCTTGCAAGGCTTCAATCTTTTCCGTTGGCAGCGGCCACTGAGGCACCCAGACAGGGTTCTTAGTCAGAGTGGAATCACTGGGAGGCCTTGCTCCCCAGTGGCCGCTCCACAAAAGGCAATGTTTGCAAGACTACTCCCCATTGTGAAAGAAGATCACGACCTGCAATCCATAGAGTGGTATCCATTACAAAAGGTTGGATGACAGCAGTATCTCCTTCTGGATTTATAAAGCGGTATTGATTTTTCGCTTGATATGTTTGTGCTTGCCCTCCTATTCCTGCCAACTGCCCAGGGAAACGAATTAACAGCCAATGGGCAGGCCAGTACGCACACGGGATAATTGTAACATCTGATCCAGTATCGAGTAGCAAAATAATCGGGTCCTCTAGACCTAGCAATTGAGCCAAATCTTCTCTACTCTTGCTCACAATGGTGACTTTCATCCTTGGCCTTTTTAATGTTATTTTTTGAGTTAGTAATACAAGGGGATCACCTGTGCTGCCAAAGCCTTTATCTTGGCGTTCAATCTGTCGAGCCTTAGGTATCTGTGGGAAGAAGGGTATTAATTGCGCAACTTTGCTTCCTTCAGGGATGGTAACAGGAGGTATAAAAACCTTAATCATTATTTTTATTATGCCAGTATAGTCAGCATCAATCAATCTGGGGAGTACAAATATTCCCCGTTTGCTCATGCTCGATCTTCTAAGCAATAAAGCGGCAAGGCCATGTCCTAGTGGTCCGGAAGTCTGGGAGTCAATTATGTGAACCTGTTCATCACTAATAGTTACTGTTCTTGCCACGGCCAAATCGACTCCAGCGCTTCCTCCTGTTGCAGCAGCAAGGTTGTCGAGGCAGCCAGCACCCGTGGAGTCTGATGTGAGTATTTGTTGGCTGTGCTCACCCCGCGGCTGCTCCAGTTTCCCGGTGCGTTCATCGGTGGGGTTAACAGGGTTCCATCCTTCTTAAAGCGAGATTGGCATTCTTTTGCTTGGTGTCCACATTTGTTGCATCTTTTACAATTTCCTCCAAAGGATTGCGGAATAGGTTTCTTATTCATGTGTTGGGGGCAGCATTTTTTCCAATGTCCTGGCTGTCCACAAGAGAAGCAGTTTGGTCCACGATCTCCTTTCCCTTGTATTGGAGCCTGCTTTAAGGCTATTGCCATGGCAGAGGCATGTATCTTTGCCTTAACCTTTTCCTCTTCTACTGGGGCTCGAGCACATGCTGATATATGATTCTCCAGCAGGTGAGATTCGCATTCTGCGTAACTATATCCTTTAGCATGATTACTGTAGCATCCTCCAGCAGATTTGGCACAGCGTCAAGCCCCTCTCTCACTCGATCAACAAAAGTAATAAATGGTTCATCCGGCCCTTGGCTTATCTTCAGGTAAGGCCGTTGAGGTTTACCTATTTGAGGCACTGCAGCAAAGGCTTCTAATGCAGCTGCTTTTGATTGTCCTAAAACTCGAGGATGTAAGGCAGCTTGCAGCTGACAATCTCGGTATTGCCCAATACCCATCAACTGGTCGATGGTAGCAAAATGGAGTGGATCATTTGGGTGTAAGTTCAAATTTTCCAACAGTTTTTCTTCCAAAATGGTTTGCCACTTCATCAGAAATATAGCGAGTGCAGTGGGTCCCAATATTAATTCCATTATTAAACGTATATCCACTGGGATAAGCTCTTGGTATTTCAACAGACTATTTACTTGCCGTCGTACCAGCGCATTATGCATGCCATAGTTCATAACATCTCTTTGTACTTTTGTAACTACTGTCCAAACTAATGGTCTCCACTCAGGACCGTTTACTGTTGATATCACTGGGGCTGCTATGAGGGGTCCAAATGTAAGTTCTCCACTTATCTCTGCATGTCCCCGCCACCGTTTTGCAGGATCGAATGTTAAATCCCTAGGGGGATCTGTTTCTTGAGTACCCCCGGCATTCTTAGGCTCAGCTCCGGAGAGCCACGCCATTCTTTCATGGGCTGCATCAATTTGTTCCTTTTCAGATGTAGTCAGTCCATGTATAGCCCCAAATTGAGATTTCAAATAATGGTGTAATGTTTCAGAGTCCCAGTCACCATTTAATGCTGATTGTATCAATTCTTTTCTCCGTCTCTCCACTATTGGGGCTAATCTTTCCTCCCGTATATCATGTTGGTGACTGATATTTTCCAGTCCTTCCTGTATTGCTTTAGATGCTTTTTTATACGCCTCCTCTATTTTCTTTTTCCCTGAGCTGGGATCAATCCTCTTTAACTCCTCCAGGAGCTGTAGCATTTGAGTTGATAACCCTCGGACCTCCTGTGACAGCCCGCTCTCCCCGGTATCATTATCTGCAGGAAGGGGCACCGTCGCAGGATCCACTTCCATAGGGAGGGGTGGGGCAGTTGGTGGTGCTCCTGTTGATGGCTTGTCATCAGGTATAAAAGGTGGAATAAGATCATCAAAGGGACCTTTAGAAGCAGGAGCGGCAACAAGGCTGGGAGGCAAACTTTCCTTTTTATCTGTCTCAGTCTCTTTTAATTTACTATCTTCCGCCACCTTCAGACATTCTTTCAGAACTTTTGAACTTCTACTTCTGCATTTAACTGTTCTAACGCCAGCCGCACGGATTGATATGTTTTTGAACATTCCTTTGCCCCTCTGTCAGGCCACCGTTCAGACATTCTCTTCACGGTCAACTTTGCACCACTCTTGGCTCCCTTCTGCGATCTAAGCTGTCTCGTACACGCTATGCCAGGATCGATAGGGTATTTTCAGAACATTCCATTTCCCTTCGTCAGGTCTGACACCTTTTCACCAGGTCGAGGGGGTCACATTCATCACGTCGGGGTCACCAGAATGCCGCGGCCTGAGGCTTGGGGAGTAAACACACCGATGCGATGTGGATACAAAACTCCACTTTATTCTTCTCTTACAGTGATTTATAGAGTCTTTTAGTTCCTTTCACGCGACAAGCAGCATCTTGTCTTTGTCTTAATTGGTTAAATACACCTTACACGCGCCGTGCACGAGGCCTATTCTAAATTATAATTGGTTGCTTTTCTTACTGAATATAACAGTATATGGCTAAAATTAATTTTCTATTTCCTGCTTTTTATCTGGTTTCTGGAAATCCCCTCATTCCATCATTTACGAGGACTAATATAAGAATTATATTATTTAAACAATATTTTTTATTTGCCTTAGGCTTAAAGAAATGTCTTTTTTCTTTTCAATGGTTGTAGGAGTTGGATCACTCAGAACAGTGTGGCGTGCCTCAGCTAGAACCTCTGCTACCCCCAAGGTGAGTATGGTTCTTCAGACTCACTTTAAATTAATTTGTATGGTTAGTCTCAATCTAGACACTACTGACTCCAGCCATAGCTCAACAGTCTTGGCTTGGCACTATGCTCACCAATAAATAGGCAGGACCAAGTTGATAGCTGTTTAATACTTGTTTGTACATTATGGTATGAGCAAGGAGATTATAGGGGGGCAACTGTTTGACTTTTTAGTTGCTGTCAGTCATTCCTTTCTGAATCTTGAACCTTTTCACCCACAGCACTTGCACTTGCAGTGGGGTTTGGGTGGTAAAGGAATGGTAGCTGATGATGCCACGGGGAAAAGGGCAGATGCTGAGCCAGCAGCTTCCCAGAAGCACTGACTAGTTTATACAGTTCAGACCTAAAACGCAGGTGCAGGATAACCTTGGGGTTTTTTATTCTTGTGAACCAAAAAGAAAGAATGTCTGCAAGGGCAAAAGTTGCTGGACCAGCCTTTAACTCATGTTCATCAATGCAAAAGACACCAGTGGATGGAGATCTGGCATTGACTAGCCAGCCCAGTGTGGGTATCTCAGTGTTTGCATTCTAAATCTGTGAGTTTAAGTAAAGAGTATGCTCTGTTGTGTTAGGACAAGAGAATCTTTCTATTACTGAAATGAGCCTATCAATAGTAATAAGTACTGATTAACAGGAAAGAATGTGGATGTGCTCTGAGGAAACACCTCATTATTGCTCCTTAATGGCTTGTTCCTTCCCCACATTCAGTTTAGCATGACATTCCTATGAGGGTCTCTGGGACTGCAGTAAATATTTTGTTTTTTCACTCTTCTGCTCAAATGGATTTTTTTCTTTTTTATAAGTAAGCAGTAATAATTCACTGAATTGCTTGTTAGGATCTTCTTGTTTAGTTGAGTTGCTTTAAAAATCTGTGGGTTGGTCTGTTTACAGGTTTAAAGCAGTTTAACTTGGAATATCCCCTTTTGTCAATATTAAAAATTCCTAGTTTAAGGTGAGGCCAAGAAAAGGGAGAAATGGATGATGAAGAGAAGTGGAAAATTTTTTTGACATTTAGAAATTGTTCCATACTCAAATAGTAATAAAGAACTCTTTTCAGGAGTATTAGTAGAGCACTAGTATCTTCTCAAGTGATGGGTGACACTCACAAAATGTGTTAGACTGATACTTCAAAGATCCACCAATGCACACTTGGGGTTGATAATTTTTGCAGACCCATGAGAATTGCATATGAGCAAATAATTATGCTGAATTACATTATATGAAAAAAAGATAAACAGTTGTAGCAGAAACTTGCAGTAACTGGTTGAAGATATCCTGATAACAATCAAATGACACTGTATTTTTGGAATATTACTAGTAATGTTAATGGCTAGTAAATATTACTACATCACTTGCTAGTCTCTGATTTTGGTTTCTGAACTGCTGGTCTGCTAATAAGAGTGTGGGACCTCCAGCATTGCCAGAGAATTTGAGTATTTTCACCACTGTTTTCTTTGTGTGGTAGACATCAGTTGAATAAAAATGGTAAATTCTGCTATTGATGGCAACGTGCAAAGTGGTGTGATATGTCAGGAGTTTCATCAGAGTCACTTCAGGTAAGTGACATCCCAAGGAATGAGCTAGGTTGATTCCTAAAGACAAGCTTTCACAAAAGCTCTCCAATAGCAGAACTTCGTCCTGCAGCAGCTACAAAGAAAGCTTTTTCTAGAGGTGGATTGCTAGAACAAATCCTGTTCATTTAGTGGGCTCCCCAGAAAGCTGGCAGACTGTTGGTGAACAGACTTGGAAATATATAGTCAAAGAATCTGTCAAAGGACTTTAGAATCTGGTCCCAGTCAGTATCTGAAGAGTTCATGTATTCCTGTTAAGCTTCAGATACTATACACTATACAGCCCAGGTCATCATAAATCTTGTTTCCTTACTGCACACTTTGTATCTAGAATGAGGTGGCAGGCTTATTAATATGCATATTTCTCTGATGGTTTGCACACTTTTTAGGCCTGTGGATGGAAAAATTACACCTGCTCGACCTCCCCCACGTAAAAGTGTTCCTGGAAGGCCACCTCCACCAAAATTCCCTGCAGCCAAGACCTCGTCCCAGAAGGATGTTCTTTCGCGATCTAGTTCTGACATCGCTGCTGATAAAAAACCCGATAAGTTCAGCTTGGGACCCAAGAGAGCAAAAAGTGCAGTCTTTAAAAATCTAGATCCAGCATTACCTCCTCGACCTAAACCGGGTCATCCTCTGTACACTAAATACATGGTGAGAGTTGAGATATTCTATCTGAGTATATTGTTTCTATAAAACAGTACTGGTTAAAATAGTAGAGAAAATACTAAAGTAGGTTAGTATTATGTGGCTTTCATATTGTATCTATCAGCATAATCTTCCCTAGAAAATGCTAGTAGATAAATAGTAACAAGTCCTGTAAGGCAGTACTGGAGAAAGCAATAAATGCATGTAAAGTATAGATCTGTGTGGTATATTTTGTGTATATATGTTATATATATATATGTATATATATTATACATATCTTTAATGCATAGTTTTTGGGGTTTGGGTGTTCTTTTTTCAGTCACTGGTTCTGAATTCTCTTTCAGTAAAATGATGCTGAATAATTGCATTTGTTTATTGGTTTACCCATACATATCAAAATGCTTAGGGAAATTGGAGAAGTATTGGAACTTTTAAAGTCATTAACCTTACTTAAGCTTGCAAAGAGTGCGGAATTATAAAAATGGTTTTGGTATTGTATGTGTTACTAGGGAATTTTAAATACAAATGGATCAACGCCGCAAATAAAAACATGAAGGCCTTTCCCCAGAAACTTGAAACTGGTCAGTGATAGAGCTGGTGGCTGCTTGAACCAGTGCTGTTTTCAAAAAAAGCAGCCACGCGACCAGAGTATGTACAGCATCAACATTCCATCAGCATGAAGTGGAAACCTTCTGTTGCCACCTTTTTGATCTTTCACTTTTACATTTAGAGTTTTGTGTATGGGATTTTTTTCTGTAGAAGATCAGTAGTAATTCCCTGCCCTGAAGTCTTACTGTCAATGAAAACTTCCTCTCAGGGTGTTTTTCTAGTGCCCTCCATGACAACTATGTTTCTGCATCAGAGTGTCTTTCTGAGTATCTTGTGCTGTATGGTGTGATAGCAGTTAGATGTCTAAGACACTTTCAAAGGGGGGTATCACCACCTGAGTTTCTCAGAGTGGCAGTTCATGTCACCAGCATTCTGTTCTGAAGACCTTCCAAAGGAACCTGTCCTCTTCCACCGGAGTCCTGATTACCTGTAGTAGGTGGTTTGAATAGTTCCATCATCTGACTATTATCACTTGCAGTGAAAATTTGAGGTACTTAGAAGTGAAAAACACTTTCCCATTTGCCTGTTTCTCTTCAAGCTACCTGTGCCTCATGGAGTTGCCAAGGACAATTGTCTTCCCAGCAACACTGGAGAACTGTCCTGTAAGGTGAGGTGCTTTCTTCTGCTGGCTTAAATATTCAATGAACAAGACTCCTGTTGCAGTAAAATATGAAATGTTTTAGTCTTCCGAGGTCACAATGTAGTAGTGATTTATAAAATCCTTGTGTTTCTGTAATCAAAACAAAACAACTGCCAAAACAAAACCTAGTAATGGTGATTTGCCTCAGAGCACAGGCACATTCAGCTTATGGAACAGAGCAAGAGTAATTACTTGGAGTGCCAGAAGGGAGAGGAAACTGGTAAAGTTCCTCTGTCTCATAGGAAAATAATCACTCCCATGGCTGAGGATCTGAGAATTGAGCAAAAGATAAGCGAGTACTTTATGAAGTGCTGTACATGATACACCAGCGAATTGGCTTTGCCATACGGACTGGGAAGTATTTTCTTCTCTCTGCTTCTACAGTTCCTGACTTGGTCTTAGGGCATTACCCTATTAATATTCAATAGCTAGTGGAAATTATAGCAATGAGCAGCCTTTTGGACTATTATCAGAAGCCTACATAGCTGAAATAGATTTCTATATGCAGTATGTTGTTGTCTGTTGTAACTCATAGTACTCTGGTCTTATCTTTATCTATGCTGGGCTTTCTTGGTGGTTTTTTTTTGTACACAGTGAATTACTTTGAATGTAATTCACACACCATCATTGTCATCATTGTACACCTAAAAATTCCTAGTGGGTGGGACAGATAAGGTGGCTCAGCATTTTGAATATAATTTCCCTTTATGAAGCTGCCACAACAAAACTGTCAGCTCCCCTCAGTGTTACCTTCATGTAAGCAAAGGCATAGTGACTTCTTTGCTCCTCTTGGAATGTTGGTATATGTGCTGTCCCTGTTGAGTGTGCTGGGGGAGAGTTGGCTTGGATGTTCCCTCGAGCAAGAGGAGCGGCTGGTGGCACACAGTACCAAGCACCAGTGCAGAATTTGTCCACAGCCCTTGCCATGAGTGTTGCTATCAGTGCTACAGATTTCTGGCCCACAGAGATAGCTGAGATTTTTCTGTACTTGGAAAAGTTCCGTGCCTTCCCTTCCTTTCACTGGCTCAAAAGTAGATTTTGGTAAAATGTATTCTTGCAAAAATGTATTCTGGCAAAAGGCATACCAAATTCAGACCCATAGTTGTGTGACCAGTAACATTTCCTTCAGCAATATCAGAACAACTCCATGTCCAAAGTCAGAAAATTAATTAAGGAGTACATAACAGAGGACCTAACAGATCTCCCATGATTTTTAAACTACTTGGATTTATTTGTTGTTGTCAGGATTCAAACCACCCTCCAAAAGTTTCTGACACAAGTGCACCTCATGCTGTAGTCCTGCATGATTTTCCCGCAGGTAAGTAAATGTGAATATTCTGGAAGCATGTTTTACTCCAAGACTTTCAAATGGAAATTTTCCTAGAAATTAGAGCTTAAAAATTATGTGGAAGCTCAGTCTGCCAAGTCTGCACATAGAGTTGTTCAAATCAGTGGATTTAGCTGTAGATGGGTCAGTCTTTCAGTTAAAGCTGATTGATTTATCAGGTAAAATTAAGACTTTTTAAAAACTGATTGTGGTTTGTCTGTGGTATTTGTATTAAGAAGGTTTTACATAGAGAAAGTCAGTGAGTGTGACAAGTACTGTTAACTGAAATGATGTTCTCTTACAGAGCATGCTGATGACTTGGACCTTCATTCTGGAGACATTGTTTGTCTTTTGGAGAAAATAGATACCGAATGGTATAGAGGAAAATGTGGGAACCGCACAGGGATATTTCCTGCCAACTTTGTTAAAGTGATTGTATGTAGACTTTGTATACATTGCTGCATAAGATCCTGTTGCATTTGTTTTCTGGTTCTATTTTACTAAGGTTCCTGTGTGTTTAACTCCATTATATGTTTAGATAATCTCATACCCCACTGTCAGCACAGAAGACTCATCAACTTAATGGTGTGGTATTAGAAAGATGCTGGATTTGGCACAACCAGCTTGTGTTATGGGGAATAATTTGCTGTGGATTTAAAACCACACTTGGTAAAAGATGGTTGATTTTTGTGCCTCCCCCCAGCTCCCCGTCTTCTGTCATTTCCTCATCCCTTGAACTTTGCTGGAATCACTACTTTTTTTAGCCATGTAGTGAACTATGTCAGAGTAGCAATTAGGCCCAAAAAAATGTTTGGTTTTTTTTCCCTAGAATATTATTTTTTCCAACAGGATCAATTTACCTCAGTGGTTTTCTATGTGGCTGGTTGAGCTGGCACAGTGCAAGGAGATTGTATTGTTGGAAATGAGCAGCTTAAAGCAATCCTGTTCCTGAATGTGACGCTTGACAGTGAGTGGAAGGCAAGAGACACACGCTCTTTTGGAGCCTGATGATAATTAATTTTAAAGGGATACAATATGGTTCCCTGCAATCAAATGCTGGGTCAAACCTACTGCAAGCCTGAGTCTGAGACTGAAGTCCATTTTGTGACAGTGAAAAGGGCATTGGGCTGTCCACACCAGCCATATGGACATGGAGGAATGCCAGTGACAGCAGGATGCTGGGAATGTGCATGGCTTGGCACTAAAGACAGGAAGTGTCTGTGGCAACACTTCCTAGGCCAGCACAGCTGGCAGAGTGAGTGAGCCCTGCTGCTGCATGGGCAATACTAAGGATTTGGTAGACATAAAAGAGGGTAGGGTGTCTGTTTAGTTTGTAATGGTGGTATTGGAGAAAAATTTTAAGATCTGAGAAGTGATGAAGAATAAAAACTAAACTCCTAGTTAGTAGTAGTGGAACCATGCTTGATTCACTTTCACAAGAAAGATTTGTTAGCTAAATTGATTGGCTGCCTCTACACAGACCAACAATTTCATTTAAAAGCTCTTCTGTCTATTGATAGCTACGGAAAAGAGGTTTTATGTTAAAGCAGTGGAGTGAGTATTTGGGGTCAAATTCAGCACTGATACAGACAGATACAACTTCATAAAAGCTAGGGAAGATGCATTCCTATTTCAGTTGTAAAAGATGATTACCCTTTGAGAGCAAAAATCTTTTGTTTCAGAATTTGGGTTTTTTTAAAAAAGAAAAAAGAATGCAGTACATGAGGCTAAGTATACTTGAGTGAATTCTCCTGTTAATTCATGTCAGATTTCATCTTGATACAAGGTGATACAATACACTACAATCTGTTTTACAATATTGAGCTGAGTAGTAGCTTGCGTCTGGACACCTGACAATAACAGATAGTTATGATTTCTCATAGAACCTTCAGAGCACTACAGATACCAGCTCCTTCAGCAAGAGCCATTCAGAGATTATTTGTCCTAAAAGGCACTGTGATTTCCCCCAGTGCTTCACACAACGAAATGAAACATTCCTGTTGATTTTATGGGAACTGGCTTATACAATAGTGAACTGTAACCCAAAGCTCTTCATCAGGGCCTCTCAGCTCATAGTCCTGTATATCTCACAGATCATCCTTCATGTGTCACCAAAAACACAACTGAAGTCCTCCTGTGATAAAGGACTTGAATGTTGTCTGTTTGCTATATCTGTGTATTGATTTTTTGAGTTGTATTTCTCCATTTCAAGTGACATTTGTGAGATGTGTTTTTGTTTGGAGAGCAGTTGGCTACCAAAGCACAGAAGGGAAAAGTGTAAACAGTAGTTCTGTCTGTTTTAGTACACTGTGCCAGTAAATAATTGAGAGCAATTACCAGTTTAGAATTGGGATCTAAATTCAGCATGTAGTAGCATCTAGTCACATATTCTATATATCAGTCATGCCACAAGTAGAAAAAATAAACCAGCTTCATAAAACAAAACATTAAATATTGCTCCTTGTTTGCATAAGATCAAAAAATTAGAAAACATGCATAAATTTACATTAATGTGGTCATATATAAGAAAATGCCTATTACAGTGTCACACATCTGAGAAACAGATTATTTTAACCAGTTTCAAGTTTATTGTTAGTTCAAGGTTATGGTTAGTTGCCATGAGCTTGTAATGGAAGATATAATTTATTGTATTGTCTTATTAGATTGATGTTTCAGAAGAAGCCAACAAGAAAAAAATATCCTCTTCATCACGATGTATCAAGTGAGTCAAATAAATTTTATTTGCTTTCTCATGTTGATTTACAAGGAATGAAAAAGAAATATTAACTTTTGAACTGGTGGCTCGCTGCACTGAGGTTAATAGGGTTAAAAATTTATTCACCAAAATATATTGTAAAAATTAAATTATGTGTTTTAAAAACCTGAATGTTTATGATGTTTTGTTAAGGCTCATATTTAGGTAAAAAAACCCTAAAACCATACTATCATGAAAACTGGTTCCAGAAACCGTGAACCAATCTAATTAATTTCCGCAGCATTGTACTCTCCTCTCTTTGCTCCTGGCCTTGCCGCTTTCTTCCAGAGTACTCACAAGATGGAACATGGTAGGGCTCCTACTCATGTGCAAGAACAAGATACAACAGAACAGAATATAGAGGTACTTTAAGCAGTGAAGTGTCTGTCCTTAAGGTGTGCAGCTGTATGAATATATCTAAAGTTCCCACCAAACAATCAAATTAATTTCCAGCACTTTAATTTCTGATTTTCAAACAACTTGTACTAATATTTGTGGGCAAGAAATAATTTTTAATGCTATTTATTTCTCGGTGATATTTATGGGCTTTCATAATCATTCATTTCAGGAATTAAAGCAAATTCAGGCAGAGGCGGGAGCAAATACTGTCCATGGGATCATTCAGTTGTTCTTTAGATGAAGTGTGGTTTGTCAGGAGCAAAACTTTATTTTAAAAAGCTGCTTCTGCAGCTAAGAAAGAAACAGAAAGTTCTAGTTCTGTCCTGGAAGATACATCCTTGCAAAGATACTGAGTGGGGGACGGGGTGGGAATCAAGCTTCTTACTTTGTGTGCTATGAATATGTGGAAAGAATTAAAGCCTATTACTCCTTTTTTCCAGCATGGCATTTCTGATAAACCAAAGATTTTTTTTTTGTTAATTTCTTAAATTTAATTTTTTAGCTTCTTAAATAATGAAATTGATTTAAGTTGGGGGAAAAATAATTAGGTTTTTTTTCAGTACTGTACCAAAGCATATAAAATTTATCAGATAAATTTATATTTCTTTCTTTGACAGGTAAACTTTTTCCCCTATAAGATTATAGGGATGGATTTTACAGAATAAAGTATTTTAAAGTAGATAAAAACTAGCTTCTTCCTATGAAACCTCCATGTATTTGGGACAAATATACAACACTCACCCCCCACCCATTTTTGATTGCATCTAAATTGGATGCTAGTTCAAAAAACAATCAAACTCTTAACAGCAGTGTATCAGGACACTTGCTTGGATGTAGGCAAAGATATGAAATTGGACAGGTGACCCAGAAACAAGAGGGTTTATTGTTGCTTGGAAGCAAAATAGGGAGATCTGGCTACTGTAACAGCCAGCAACTGGGATGCAGAAGTTGCATCTGGCTCCTCCAGACTCTGTACTCAACCTCCTCAGAAAGCAGATGAAAACCAGGGCTGGCCCCCAGTTTTCCACCTGTTCTATCTTCAGTGCATTTTTAAAAATCATTTTAATTAAAATATCAGTCCATATCTTGCACACAATGGTGTCTTACTATTAAGTGGTAATAATAAAGCATAGTAATTTTCTCTTTTGTTTGTGCAGAGGTCCAAGATGTGTAGCACGATTTGAATACATTGGCGATCAGAAAGATGAGCTCAGTTTTTCAGAAGGTGAAACTATTATCCTGAAAGAATATGTAAATGAAGAGTGGGCCAAAGGAGAGCTCAGAGGCATGTCTGGAATTTTCCCCTTGAACTTTGTGGAAGTAATTGAAGATCTGCCTGGAACAGGTATGAATATATTTGCAAAAATATTTTAGATCATGGTTTTGTACTTAATGCAAATAGGCAGCATATAGGAAAAAATTCCAAAAGGACAATGATTGAAGAAAGGAGGTGAAAAGAGAGGGAAGACCGATTAAAAAAACCCCTCAAAATTAACAGTAGGACTTCTTAAGAAGCTGTTCTTAATAGTGACTTCAAATACCTAAAATCTGTCATTAGTAACATTCTAAATAGACATTGCTCCTATTCTTAAGTTGTGCTTTACTTATGTAGGTACAGAAACAGCACTGAAGAATGAAGTGGAGGTTTCGTCTTCCCTTTCTCAGGTAGTAAAATATAGGCAAAGGCCAGAATTATGTATAGATTTACAGAGACTCTATTATAATGTGAGAGTAACTGCAGAACCTGATGCCACTCCCACAGAACACAATGCTGCATTGTTATAGCCTCGATTCTGACACTTGGCCTAAGCTGATTGAATTCAGAGCTTCTGACAAATTAACACTGGTAAATTTTTATCCTTTGTGCTGAAGGAAATTCTTGTTAGCTCTATTTTAAATATTGCTGCAGTGATCTAATTTTGAATTTACTAATTCTTTCCCCTGCTACTAGAGATAAAAAGGAATGTGGTTGAGCCTAGATGAAAATCTGTGGTGGTACTTGCGGAAATGCCATTCTAGTCTACATCTGCAGCAGCACTTTTGTATTGGCAGGGTGTCAGGACACCCATGTGCTGTACAGCTGCTTTCAGCAGCATCCATCAGTTTTTGGGCTCCATTCACACTTCTAAAATTAATGCATCTCTTCTGTTAACTTGAATAGAACAACAGACGTTCAGTAGAGTGGTGTGAAGCACTTCATGATTTTACAGCAGAAACCAAAGATGATTTATCCTTCAAAAAGGGAGACTACATCCAAATACTGGAACAAGTAGATTTGGAGTGGTATAGAGGAAGACTGAATGGAAAGGAAGGGATTTTTCCAGCAGTTTTTGTTCAGACCTGCTCAGGTAAAGTGCTCCTACTAGATGGCAATTCATTATTCTTTGGGTTGTGCCAGTCATGACAGCTGTGGGAGAACACAATGCCATCAGCTGCATCACCATAGTCTTTAGTATTCTAAAGCTAAACTTAAGTTTTGAACCACCTTCTCTAATAATGGCAATATAATGTTCTAGTCAGTAAGTAATGTACGAAGTGACACAGACTCTGGAATGTTTTCCGGGGTGGTTTGGGCACAGGCAAAACAGGGCCATTGAGCCACCTTTAAGGAATAATTCAGGAATATTGATGCTGCTTCGTCTTAAAGCAAGAAGGAAAGTCAGCATTTAATGCTGATACAATTAATATGTATCACCATTGGGAAGTTCAAGTTAAGTGAGTTTTAAATTTAGTCTGCTTAGAAGCAGAACTGTGAGACTGTTTAATACTATAAAATGAACTGGTGGCAGTAGCGTTTTTATTCCTGTAGTACAGTGAATTTCTTACAGCAGTAGCAATAACATTTGGACAAGCTGTAACACAATAGCAGGGAAAAAACATGAGAATGACAGGAAACTTCTCCAGAAGCAGAGATTTATTTCACTCCAATGCAAGTAACTTCTCTTGTCCATGTCCTATAGCCAGGGTACAGCTGCCACAGCCTGGAGGAGGGAAAAAAGGAAAAGCCAAAGCTCTTTATGCTTTTCATGGAGAAAATGAAGATGAGCTTTCCTTCAAAGTAAGTACCTCTCATATTTCCAGGACCAATTTCTAAGAGGTCTCATGCTTCTAAGGAGTGCTAAAAAATGAGGTTCATCCACTGTGAAAATAGGCTTTACATAAGAAGGATGAAGCACATAGATATTAATATGCATAAATATTAACACATTTGATAAGTGGTCTCTTTAAAAAAATATTTTTTTCCCTTATCACTCCTGTCTCCCATTAGCAAAAATCTTCATTAAAGACACTGAAAAGAGGTCAGGAGTTGTAGAATTTTCGACTTCTCTGATCTAGTTAACATGACAAGATAAATCTTATTTTGCAGTACACTCAGTTCCTGATTGGTTGATATGGTCAAGGGAGCCTCTCTTTGGACTAGAAAGAAAACTCTGAATAGGAAGTAGTGGTGAGAGTAACAATACTGCAGCAGCCAAGCCTCTAAGGGAAACCTAGTACAGCAAAATCTTCAACTGGCAGCACAATACAGAGTTGCCATGGGAACAAGGGGAAAAATTAAATACATGCTGGATGCTCAGATCATATTAAGCATGAACAAGAAACAGAGTACCCTTGATATTCAAAGTCATGACTTAGGTAACCATGTTCTCAAATTTCTGAGAAACAATAGACTTTCACAGGAGCTGAAACACACAGTATTTTTTCTTCTAAAACTAGCAAAATATTTTCAGCATTAGCAGCTTGCAATGCTGAAAGGATAGATGATTCTTTAAAGCAGAGAAGGGGAATAGAAGGGTGTGGCATGGGACATAGTGAGAACAAGAATCAGGACCAAACATAGGAGCTGCAATTTAAATGGCCATACTGCGCTCTTAGATTGCTTTTCCTTCGTTTGGGAAAGTTTCCAAGCGGTAGAAAATACCGGGACTAAATTTAATTTAAAAAAAAAAAAATCCAGTGTTTTAAGAATACAAACCCTAGAAACACACACAGATAAACAGTAAGGCAGGGGGCCCATGAGCCAGCTATTAATATACTGGAGAGCCAAAGCAATTTGAGAAGTTATCCAGCAGTGTTCTTCTGTCCCTCCAAAAGTGGTGATTTTTCAGCATAGACGAGTATTTAGCCTAAGAGAAGCTTCAGCTGGTTTTGGCAAACCGTCTCCAAGAGATGTAACCAACAGAAGAGACTGGCCAGATCTTCTTCCTATTCTCTTTGATACTAATTGCTTCTAAATAGGATCAGCTCTGCATGCATTAACATAGCTCAGGAACATTACATAGTAAGCTGTACTGACTCATATTACTTCTTCTCTTACAGGCAGGTGACATAATAACAGAGCTGGAATCTGTAGACGAGGACTGGATGAGTGGAGAGATACTAGGAAAGTCTGGGATATTTCCCAAAAACTTTGTTCAGATCTTAAAAACACCATGAAATGTTGCCTTTGTACTACTCCCTTCGTGTAGGAGAGAATGTTTTCTACTCTAAAGGCACAGCAAAGAAATCAACAAGTGTTGATTATCAGTGTTTTGCACTACTTTTTCTAGACAGCCATAGTAATATCTTGAAGTCAGATAAAAAAATTTGAGTCTTTTATGACAATGTATGTAGTCATGTTTCATGAATGCTCAGAGAGCAAAACAAGCAGGCTTTTTGGCCATTTCCAACTAGAGAAATAATGTGGTGCAACACCATTTTAACTTATATAGCATTCTAGTGTGTTTACTCTCTGGTATTATATTTATCATGCACAAAGATGCATGATAAATAACATGCATAACATAAGCTGCTTTGGCCTTCTTTGAACTTCTTAAGATCCAAACTTATAAAAATGTTTATTACATAATTGCAGCACTCAGTATGTAGATGAAGTTTGATATTCAGGTTTCATTACTACTTGAGTTCCACATTAGCAGTAGAATCCACTTTTGTTTATGAGTTAGAGGATAAGAAAAATAACTGGTATTTCATAGTAGAAAGGTATCAAATCTAATACTAGAGTAACAGGGAAAATGGAGATATAAATCCTTGTGTAGTATCCTTCTGTTCTTAGCCCAAGCTGCTCATACAGCAAGATCACAGTAAAATTAATAAAATTTTTATGTATTTTGCCTCTTAATGAATTGTTTAAATTGGTATGAATCATCTTAGACCTTCCTTGCTTTCCCCAAAATACTTTGCAAGTACAGGTTTAGTTTTTTCCTACTGCCCACTGTTTTTTGAGCACCATCATACCCTTCTTTCCCAGCTGAAGTTAGTGACAGTGTTTATTGAGCCTTCTCAGATCCCAGCCATGGAGCAGCTGCATTATTCCAACTGTTTGCCCCTCCACTCCCTTCATGGAAGTGGAAAGCCAGTATTCACTCAGTCTGCATTTTATTTGTCACTTAAGCACTGAAACATACTTCCACATTATTTCTATCCTTAACATGAAGTATATTATACAGCCTTAGGTTTAGTTTTCAGCAGACGTGGTATTAGTTTTCAGTTTGTTGCCACATACCAAATACACTGAGCATCCCTATAAATGGTCTGTCAAGGCCCTAAGGAAAACATGCCTGGCAAGACATTACTCCAAGCATCTCTAACCAAGGCACTTGGTAAAAAGCAGCAGTGTAGCTTGACTGATCAAGATGGACATGATTGAAGTACTTCAACATTATAGGAACTTCTAGTAGTCAATTCCTTTTTGTAACACTTGGCTTCTGACAAAACAGTCAAATAGAATCCTGATTAACTGCTAATTCCATCAGACTGGAATAGAAGACATTATGCTGCAGTTGGTTCTTTCAGTGTTGCCAGTATTCCACCCCTGTATCACAAAAAGGAACCAGTAGGCTGATGAGTCACTACTCCAGAGCACTGCAGGTCACTGGGTATCAAGATACCTTCAACAAGACTTTTCTTCATGGGCTTGGCAGTTCAGGTTGCAGAAGGGCCAATAGTTGGATGTGGATGGAGACTGGAAACCAGAATCATTGTGATGACCTTGAGATAGTTTTGTTTTAGTCACATCCCTGCTGACAACTTCACTGGTATGAGGTCTGAGCACCACAGCAACAGCTGCCTGCTGCTGTGAGATTGGGGTGCACCTGAACTGGGGCCTAAGCAGGCTCTGGTTACCATCACAGCAGGCAGGAATAGGCATAGCCAGAACTGCAGGCCTCCCCCCAGCAAGGAATGGGCATCCAGCCCCAGTGGGAGACTGGAGCTCACCTGAAGCAAGCCTGAGGGTCCATTCACTCAGTCACTACTAAGCCTAAGACTGTCCTAAGACAGACACAGCCCTCCCATGCTTTGTTTTCTGTTGTGTTCACACACAATACTGTTCACACGATTGGGGGATGAAGACCACACAAAGTTTTAATGAGCTGAGGAACTGGAGTTCTGTTTCCATTAGGGATTAACATGATAAACAAAATGCTGAATTATGTGCTGTTCTGGAACGTTGGAAACACAATGGGTACAGCTGTTACTCAGATTTAGCAGCCCCAGCAAGGTTGTCTGGAACTCGTGTGGAATCATGTGGAATTCCACAGCCAAGGACAATCCTTCCCACTCTCCCAAGTTTTCCTGTTAGGAGATTCTAAAGGTTCTTGTTAATTCCAAAAAAACAGTCATCTCCTAGAGAAATCCAAGGAATAGCCAGGTCCGTCAAAGACATACCACACCAGTGTGGTGGCAGATACGGCAGAAGTATATGTTTACTTACTGTTTGTCTGGCAGTTTTCTAAGGTTTTGATACAAGTCTCTAAAGTAGAACTGATTTTTTTTTTCAATTTCCTCCTTCCCATTTTTATATCTGTGTCTTGACTAGTTGTTTTTGTAACTTCACTGAATGATTTGTCAGTTCTGTTCATTGACAAGACCACTCTGCTGTATGTAATCTCCTCCCTGTGGGGCAGGCCACTGGCAGCAGCAAGGCCTTTTACTCAGAGCACTGAGTGCCATCTAAGGACTGTTCGCATGGCTGCAGGCAGCTGAAACGAATGCTGAAACGAGGGAAATGCTCAGCTTTTACAGGACAGGATTTTCCTAAGACAATGCCCAACACCACCATGAGATCACATACAGATCACAATGTAAAATTCTTAAGGTGTACAAAAAAGTCGAGAATGAGTTTGTTATGGTACCTCTGTAAATTAAAAATGTATTTAACCAATAAAATTTTTGTAATTAAGTCATGAGGGCATTTTAGTTGTCATACTGAGCTTTCCATTTGACCGTTTTAGGGATCTGATTCTGCTTATGTATTTAGACCAGCTGGAAAGTAATACCTCACCCCACACAAGTAGTCTAAACCCCTTAGAGAATCTGGATGATTTTAACAGGTTATTCGAGCCTTTGGACTTGGATATGCCTCATACTCACCACCTACAGAACATACAGCATTTTGCTACCTGCAGCAAGCAGCTGTCACCACAGGGTATCACACACACTGTGGTTCTCACTGTGACAACACTATGAGGAAGACAGGGGTTGATCCTGCATGCAATTCAGGTGTGCTTTGCTGATCACTGCTTTCGTACTCCATGATTTTTCAGCTGGTATTTTTGAAGGAATAGAGGATGCACAGTATTTTCCTTCCTGCTTTTCCCCCACCTGAAATCACATTACAAAGTCTGCATTTACCCAGAACACCTACATGGCAATGCACTGTTCCAAACAATACATTTAAAAGCCTGAAAACACCCCAACTTCTTCTTCTTTCCCCAAATCCTCTAGACTAACCTTTTGGCAACATACAGTCCTCAGATACGCATCTAACAAAACCTACAGCTTCAAAAATGTGGCTGACTGCAATTCCTGGAGGCAGGTGACACCTGCCTCAGCAGTAGAGATGGGAAGAGCAAAGCAGCATGATTCCTTCCCCCTTCCAAGGTTCTGAGTGCGGAGCACTTACTCTTCCAATACACAAAATGGAAAGACCAGAACATGTTAAAAGTGTAACTTAGAATCACAAGACAAAAATCACATCACCTGCAGCACTCTGAAGTTCAAAACCAGTCTTCTCATTTTGCCTATTACTTGGTCCAAACCAGAATTGTCAACTAGGAAAAAGTGAAAATCCCTGACAGGGAACAGTACAGCCTTCAGTAGCAGGGCCCCTTCTCCTTTTCCCCAGTAGCTCTGCTAGAACAGTAACATTTTCACTATTTTCCTTTATTCCTTGTCCTAAGCTCTGTGACAAGCAATTGCAAGAGTCATCACTCTGCATTTTGCTCTCAGGTTTTAAATCACTAACTTACCAACAATTTAATAGGACTAAGTTTAGGTTTGCTGCCCTATTCTAAACAAAACACATTGATAGCACACAAAACACATTTTAGGCAGAAAAAACCCTCTTCAATTTTTAAGCCAACATAAGTTGAAGAAAAAAATTATGTTAGATAATGGAAAACAGTCTTAAAACTACTCAGCAAAACATTTAAGTGCTTTGTTTTCAGAATACTCATTGCCTCTTTACAGGAATTTTTCCCCTGATTGTCCACAGGTTCTCCTTTATTACAGTCATCCCTCAGTTCTGACAGGTTAAAATCCAACACCCCACTCCACTGCTTGAGCACATTCTGGATTTCTGCACTGCTCGAAATTAACACTGCTTCCATCATCATAATTACACCTTTAACACCTTCAAACACCTTCCGACCACCAGAGACCACACCTATCCCATGAGAGGTCATATTAAATTACCAAGAAATTTAAACATAGGCACATTACTCTGAAGCAAGTAATCTGGATAAATAAAAAATTTCCCAGTAATACCAAATTCTGACACTGGTTTCCCTGTTCAATTTCTGCCTTCCTTGTACTCTTTGAGGCACCTGTCACCAATACAACCTCTGCACGCATATATGAGGTTTTTTTGGTGAGGACTAAAATTACTGGGTAAAACCAACATAGAGAATCCACAAAAAGGACAACTCACCTTCTTCCACCCATCTCCACAACACAACTGAAGAAGTACATGAGTACTTTTTTTTTTTTTAAACCAAGGCTGTAGGTCTACCTTATTGAAAACTCATCCACACATCTAGTACCAGTATTGTCCAGAAGCAATACAGACAACCAAGCATTAGTTCTGTATATTAAAACTTTTTATTTTCCACCAATTTTTACTTTCACACAGACTCTTGCACAGGCGGCTCATATCCATCAGCTCGCTCTACCTTAGTGCCTGCCTCATCCCCAGAGGGCTTTCCAGCACCACCACCTTCACCATGCAGCTCCATCAGCTTGCCCACTAAAAAGGAGTGACAGAAACAGTGAGAGACGGACGTGTTTAAACAGTTTCAAATTACTCAATTAGTCAACATACACATATGAAACCATCAGAACATTTTCTATAGGTAAGACTAAGTCCCTTGCAGACAGCTCATGCAGTGGCAGTCAGACAAGAAACAAGCAGTAAAACAAGGCTATGTAATGAAACTACAAATGACACCTTTTTCTAAAAGGATCTGGACTCAAGAACTACTGCTGCTGCATTACACAGGAATGTCAGAACGAAGGGAAATGGAATCATTCCACATCATCTGGGACCGAAACATTTTGTCATCATTCATTCCCAAAGCAAAGCTTTTAAACATTCAGCAGCAGTTCCAGGCGAGAATTCAAGAAACTCCAAACTGAATGCTCACTGCTTGGCTTTCAATCCTGGAAGATACACACGGGGACAAGGACACACTGCTTCCTTTCTACAACTACTTAAGCTTATTCACGCTGCTGTAACATTTTTATCCAAAAGCGAACACATTTAAAGTAACTCCTCTCCAGGCCCTCCTTCAAATGTCTGCAGTAGAAGACTTACATTCAAACTTAGGCTTCTTGAGCATCTTCACCTTGCGGACATAGACATCGTGCAAAGGGTAAATGGACTGACAGGCCTTCTCGATGTCCTTGCCAATGCTATCTGGGATCCTGAGAAATGACAGAGCACAACAATGCTAAAAACTCTGCCTGCTTCTGCAGCAGCAACACAGGCTTTAAAAAATCCTTAGGAACACAAAATATTCTACAAAAGTTTACACCATCACTGACAATTTTCTTCAAGTACATTTAGACTCTAAGATGTCTCCCTTGAATTGTTAGAAGGGACGTATTGCAAGTGTGCTCATTTTGAGAGCAAATCTGCAAACTTGTGAAAGCAATCAGCACACTTTGAAAAATTCTTGTATCAGAAGAGCTCAAGAGCATTCACAGCCTCAATGGATAAGAATTACAACTTTAGTCTGTAGAAATGCGAACCACAAATTTTCTAGAAGAATGATTTTACATTTATGCAAATGTGACAAGGTCAGACAAGATGCAGAGACTAAAAGAAGCCATTTGCAGAAAAGGGCGATGGGCCTCTCTACATGAGGGGCTCCTTGCCTGGTCTCTGACAAACAGCTTGGGATGCACTAGCACTCCCCAGGCACTCAGCAACAACTAACCCTACCAAACAACTGTAGGGGAGAAAAAAAGAACACAGCCAAAGCTTACAACTTATTGACAACTTCCTTCAGGTCATTGGTCTGCACCTCCCGGGTCATGATTTCCATCATTTTCTTACGGATCTGCCGGACCTGCTGGTGCTGGGCATAGGAGGTCTTGCGGATTTGGTTATTGCGCTTCTTGGTGAAGCCCACACAGAAGAGGCGCAGCAGATACCCATCTGTAGTTTTGACATCCACATGAGCTTCAATCATTGTCTGAAACAGGAAGCACTGAACGTTTACCACCCACACAGCAGACAAGCTGCCCAGCCCCACACACCCCACAGTCTGATGCTGAAAGTGCTTCAAATATGCCTTTGTCAGGCACCAGCGCTTCCCTCCCTCCCTCCCTGAAGGCACCAGCAGCAACACAGACCTTGTTTCTTACACACCTGCCATTTTTTGACCATGGAGCACATTTTGTCCCGTGTGAGGTCCATCCCATGGAAGTTGGTCAGACAATTTTTGCCCTGAACGTCCTCAGTGATCAGTTTAAATTTGCGAAAGGCAACCTCATCATTCTGCAGATCAGCCAGGCTCACTTCAAATACACGGCCCTTCAACCCGTCAGAGGCAATTTCTGTGTGACAAACAGAATAAAACACCTTAGATTAACATTAGAAGCACATTCTTCAAATCAGATACTGAATTCCTGCTGGAATCCTGTTCTCTGATGTTTTCTAATGGTGATCACAGAGCCACAGCAAGGTTGGAAATTTCTGCCGTTGGGGAGGAATCATTTTAGGGTAATAGTATCAGGTGTGGGATATGAACAGCAGTATATAGCAGATTCTACCACATGTAATAATTTGGTTTGTTTCAAGCATAAAGAGGTTACAAAGTATTTGAAAATTATAAATAGTAATGAAAAAATTAAGCATAAAATGCCACAAGCACTCAGCAGAGACAGAGCAGCAACAAACACCCAGTACAATGATTTCACAGCTCTTCCTTTAACGAGGAACCATTTTAACAAAACTGTCTGGTTCACACTTCATTTGGCAGTGACCCTCATTTTATATGTTTCACATGTTGCAGTTCAAAGTAACAATCATCATCCTAACTTTGAGTGCAACCAGCAGAGTATCATAAAGCAATTTAGGCATTGTGCATGGCTAAACCTTCAAAAATAGATTGCCTCTATTATTTGTAACTGAGGGGTTTTCTTCCTAAGGTGTGCCAGATAATATAAACCCGAATTTACCCTCTAGCGATACATCAGTACTTACACTAAGTCAGCAATTCCGGCTCTAATATTTACCCAAAACCTTTAAATTTCAGATATTTCAGTGTCTTGATGTGCTGGTTGTTATCCTATTAGGACTAAAATCTCCTGTGGCACTGGTCTCCTGTCCCACATCTCCCCTTGTGACAATCAGAACTACTGCTTATTTCTTGAACTTTTCTAAACTTACCCGCCGCTTCTCCCGCCCCGCCAGGCCCACGCCCGCGGACGCCATGACAGCATCGGCCCTGCTCCGGCCGGGCCGCCTCCGCCGCCATCCACCCCGCATCCCCGGCATCCCGCCGCCGCGGCGCCCCGCCCGGCTTCCCCGGGCACCGCCCGCCCGTGCCCCGGCGGCCCTCACACTTTCTTCTTGGCGCCCTTCTTGCCGCCCTTGGTGAGACGCTTGTTCTTCCCAACCGCCATTGTGCAGCCCGCGCCGCGGAAAGGGCGAGTAGCGAGTGCTTCCGCGAGATTATACGATACCGGTGTTCGCGCGAGACCTGCGAGAACGGGGCCGACTCCTGCGCCGGGAGCTGGGACGGCTGTCCCGGGACGTACCACGGCGGGACGGAACCAACGGCACGGGGGGGACGGGGGGAGGGAGCCTCGGCACAGCCCGTGAGCGCCCCCGCCTGGAGCCTTGCGGAGAGCCCAGCCCAGAACCGCCGATCCCTGCGCCCTGGCCCGGGACTCCCGGCCGGAGCGCGGCGCACGCCGGAAATGGGGATGCCAGGAAATGGGGCTGCTGTGCGAATGGGCAGAGCCACAGCCCGAGTTCGCTGCACTGACTGTGCCCGGGCGAAAGGCGGGTGCCACCTCCTGCCCATTCTGATGTCTTCAAGCTGAATTATCTGTCCCCAGGCTGAATCTTGTCGCCTTTTGTAAACGTAACTGATGTCGTCTGGTATTTTCTACAATGGAAGTTGCTTAATGAAGAACTTTGTATTTCAAGCATCTCGTAAGAGTACGTCATATAAATAAATAATCATCGATAGACGATGAATATGCATTAGATAGGCTGGCTCATGTAAATTTTACTGTATAAAAGATGTAACTTGTTACCCCATGATTTGTTTGATTTGTCAAACCTCCAGCTGCATCCCGCGCAGAATAAACGTCTTCATTCTAAACTAGACTCCGTGTTTAGAGAGTTGCTGAAATCGACAGCTTTCCCAGGCCTTGGGTCGCCAAGGCTACAACCAGAAGCTGGTGGTCTGGGCTGCCCCAAATACCCCGGCAAATCGCTCCTCTCCCCACCACACATGGCAGGAGGAGGCTCCGCTCAGCCCCCTTGCACGGGCCGGGATGGGACATGAGGAAGCGGTGCCCAGGACAGCGCCAGGCAGTTGGGACTCCCCTGGGACAAGAGGTGACTACAGGCTGTGGTTCACCAATGAGCCTCACAGCAGCCTCTGGCAAAGACATGCCTGAAGCACTGACAGGTAGGATGGGATCCAGCACAGGTGGCTGCACCATGCCAGCTAGAGACAGCCCATTGCTAAGCGTCCAGGCTTGTCTCTTCTCGTGTGGATGCCATCTCTTTTTCACCCACACCAGGACAGTGGAAAGCAGAGTGCATCCAAGGGGTTATGATGAGAGTCCCCATCCTCCTTCCCTGCCCTTCAGGTACTGAGAGTCAGCAAGGGGTGACTATGCTGACCTTCCGTGTCTCAGGTTTTGGCCAGGTGCCTGAGCTGCTCCAGTGTAGGGACTGTGCACCTTTGGGGAAGATTTCTTCAGAGACTGTAGAAATGCCACCAGAGCCTAGGGCAGCACCCTCTACACCTTCACTGTGGCCAGTCTTGGAAGTGTTACAACTCTCTTGGGAAAAGTGCTGCTCAGGACCTCATTCTCTCTTTGCCACTTCCCATCAGAGTCTCTCTGATGTCTTAGAAGAGAAGGATGGAAACCACTTGCACCCACTCGTGACAAGCTCTCCTGGGCACTGCATGCCTCTCCCTCTGGAGAGGACATGCTTTCCTTGGGGCTCCATTACAATGGTCAAGGGAAAGGAGCATTTAATGGGCTCAGGCTGGATCCTGGCTCTGCTTGTCTCTGTATCAGTGGAGCAGCTGGAGTATGGGAGGTAGCAGTGAGGAAGAGTGCATCCTGGCACTTCCTGGGAGTATGAATTTGCCTGCAAGGGGACACAGGGAAAAGGAACACATAGCACTTAGCTTAGTCCTTAGCACTGCAGAAGGGCCATGGATGTGTCACATTTTTCCAAGAGTTGTAGGAACATCTAAGAGCTGCCCCAGAGGTGATGGTGACATCCTGCCACCCCACTAGGGAACCATGTATCTTGCCCTGCCACCCTAAAGGACCCAGGTATCCTGCCTTTCACAGGACAGGTGGCCAAGGCCAGGGTGGCCAGGGGCCACCCAAGGGAATGCACATAGACAGTCACATGGTTTGTTAATGACTACCTAATGACCTTGGAGGCCATGAGGGTGAGCAGGGCCTCCTGGACATCTGGCTCCCGTCAGACATCCACTGGACCTTGCTCTTTATTCTGCCCCTCCTCCTGGATCCTTGCCCATTGGGCACAGCTGGGGCCAGTATAAAAGAGGTGAAGAGGAGTGGGAGGGATCCTGGAGACCCTGAGGCCATAAGGGAAACTGAGGCGCCCACGCAGGTGCGGGTGAGGGGTGCATAGGGCACCAGAATATCTGGGGAGGGGGGGGGTGTCTGTGAGGAACCCAAGCATCCAGTGGGGAAGGGAGGCTGTGTATGGCATCTGGGTGTTGGGGCATGGGGTGGGTCTATAGGGGAGCCAGGGGTCTGAGGAGCAGGTAGGGGGTGTTCCATGGGGGCCTGAGGCTTTTGGGGAGTGCATAACTTTAGAAGACTCATGCACCCAGGCAGAATCCACAGATAGCCCAGCTGTCCAGAAATGGGCCCCCATGCACTGGGAGGGGATTTGTATGGGATGCAGAAATGTGGGAGGGGGAATTTGTAAAATAGCCAAGCACCCAGCGTGGGATTTCCAGTCAGGGACCCAGAGGTCCAGATGGCCCTAACCCCACCTTCCCCAGGTGTCCATGGCGGGCTGGGTGCTGTGCATGACCCTGGTGCTGGCAGCACTGGCAGGGGCGGTGGGCGAGACCCGCTATGAGAAGTTCCTGCGGCAGCACGTGGACAACCCTCGGACATCCACGCTGGCGGCGCATCGCTACTGTGAGACCATGCTGGCACGGCGTCGGGTGACAGCCCCAGGCAGGCCCTGCAAGCCCTCCAACACCTTTGTGCATGCCCCAGCTGAGGACCTGGTGGCTGCCTGCTCCCAGGCACCTGACCCCACCACGGGGTTCCACAGCACCCCGAGGGCCTTGAGCCTCACCGCCTGCCGCCTTCGTGGCAGGGACACGCGGCCACCCTGTGCCTACCGCGCCCGCCAGGTGCAGCACCACGTGCTCGTGGCCTGCCGTGACGGGCTGCCTGTGCACCTCGCAGGCACCTATGTGGACCCGCAGTGAGGCCGTGGACCCTCAGTGCGGGTGTGAATTCTCCCTTTCATCAGGGACTCTTGTTAGTGCTCGCAATAAAGGTGGTATCAGATGCCTGGGCTCCAGTACCAGCTTCTGGGGGGACCCTGCAATCACACCTCTCCCTGAGTGCCCCCTGAGCCCCTTGGGTGACTCCAACCCTGTCCAAACTGTATTTGTGTGCCGTATAAATCCTTGAGTTTTCACAGCCTCCTGGGTGTCCCATAGCCCCCTGGGGTGTCTTTGCTCTCTCCTGTGCCCTCTCCCGTGCCCTCTCCCATTTCTTGGGTGTCCCACAACTCCCATGGGTGCCCCATAACCACCACCACTCTCCCAGCTCCCCAATCTCCTGGATGTGCACCTAGCCCTCTCCCCAATGTCCTGACCCTTTGGGTGTCACATTGCTTTCCTGGATAGCCCATAACTCTCACAGGATTTTCCAACCTCTCACATGCCTTATAACCCCCCTGGGTACCCCCAAATTCCTCCATGTCTGACCCATAAACTGTCAGATTCCCTGTCTCCCAGATATCTCTGACTCCCATCTGTGACCTCTCTGGGGCTGAAGCTACTCCCTCTTGGGGCCCCCACAAGACTGAGCCCCCACTGGGACCACATAGAGCCACTCTCCCACACACACCGAACACAATACATACACACAATGCACGTGAAACCTGCAGTATGCCCACAATGTGCAGCCACGCTCACAACACAAAGCATTCAACACTCACACCCCTCACAGCACACAGCAATAGCACACCCAGGACACATATACCAGCACATACACACAGTATGCACACACATACAGATGTCTTTGTGAATCTTGATGGGATTTCACACATTTCAGCTTGTGTACATCACCTCTTGTCCTTCATTCTCCCCATCAATACTCAACAAGCTTACAAAGCTTCCGCTGTCTGAGCCTTCTCTTCTCCAGGCTGAACAGTCTCTGCTCTCTCAGCTTCTCCTCTGATCAAACATGTTACAGTCACTTCACCATCATCAATTCCTTGCTGGACTTTCTCCAGTATGTCCATGTCTCTCAGGTACTGGGGAGTCCACCACTCCAGGTGTGTCTCAGTGGTGCTGAGCAGACGAGCACGATCACCTCCCTTCATGTGCTGGCAGCACTCTGCCTTAGTGCAGCTGGGTAGGTTGGGGGACCCCTTTGCTCTAGTCCTATTGCTGTGGGAGTCTTGACAAGTCCCATGGGACTGCTCTGAAGCGTATGGGAGCGGTGGCACCCATCCTGGGGAGGCAGCTCTGACCTGCAGTCCCAGAGCAGCAATGCCATTTCCGGAATGCCCAGCGCGCTTCAGCTACCTGAGTCTGTTGGAAAGTCTGGATGATTCTTCCCATTTGATGGCAGGGCAGCTCCACCACTTCAGCCCATCCCATCCTGTCCCGTCCCATTATTGCACTGTTGGTTTACTCCTCTGCTGTTTTCCCCTAAGACGCAGATTGTTTCTTCAGCATATGTTTGTCTCTGTTCTTTGTGAAGGCTAAAGGGAAAAAAATAGCCACAAAGGAATCAGGATCATCCAGAGGGTGTTGTGGCCCTTGCCTCAAGCAGCAGTGGGCCATTTACAGGCAGTGGTCAGCAAATTTGTAATGGCAGCAAGTAGCAAAAAGCCAGGGAGTAACTGGTGCCTGAAAATAAAGGAAGAAATTTTGCAGTATTATGTTTGAATAAATCACTGCATTTATTTCTTAATTTCTTCCTCATTTAGGTATTTTAATGTTCTGCCTAACACAGTCAAACATAAAGTTGCAAAGTTTGGGGTTGCTTCTGCTTTGTAACACAGAAACTGATCATCTTTTCTTTGTGGGTGAGAGTTAAGCAGCTTTCTTAAGTTCACAAACAAGTCTGAGACAGGAGCTCAGTTCAGATCTCTTCAAGCCATATTTGATAGACTCCCTTCCCATTTATGTGCTTTCTTTTTCTGAAGAAAAGAAAAAGATGCAACCAAAAATTATTTCAAGAACAGCACTATATGCCTAAAACTTGTTTCTGAGTCATATCTGCTTGACTTTCATGCCCAGTTTACTTTGACAGTGGTCAGCCTCTGCTCACTCACTCTGTTGCCAAACAATTAATTCCTTCACCAGAAACTGGCTGTCATTTGTTTAGCACAGGGGAATGAAGCAAAGCTGACTCACAGGCTTCATTTTGGCTCACAAGCTTCCACCATCCAGCCTTTGATGGTATAAAATGAGAGGCATGAGCAGTGTGTCAATATATTGCTACTGTGAAAATTTGTTCCTGCTACTTGAAAAACAAGGACATTTTTTTCAGAACTGTAGCAGAGAATTGCTTAAGCAGGCATTGCAAAGACCTTCAGAAGTATTTACACAGCAAAGTCATATATCAGCTCCATGGATTTGGCAGAATGAGTCCTTCGAAACCAGGCTGTTGCTGCATGTTATGCATGCCAAAATTGACATGGAAAATGCTTCTTTCCAGTATACTGCTTGCTCTTAAAATATACCCTGCACAAATACAGCAAAATGCAAGACAGTTTCTGTGCAACACATCCACCTTTCTTGTGCACTTGGACCACGGGGAAAGGGGCTGCCAGGCTGCCTGGGGGCAGCACAAGACAAGAAAACACCCCTTTCCACCTCCAGCAGTACCTCTGAGATCCTGGGGACTGTGGTGCTCCTCCAGTCACTGTTCCTCAGCACTGTCCCTATGGTACACGGACCTCAAGCTGTGTTCCCAATCAGACATATCCTGCAATCCTCCTTCCCCTTGAGTGGGTGACACACTTGGCCTCTAGGGTGCAGCATCATCTGTGTCCCCAGCCATACAGGGAATGATCCTGCAGAGGTTCATGGGCATGGGGACAAGAATGCTGGCTAGGAAAAGGGGAACTGCTGCTCATGGTGTGGTGGGAACAGCAAAGACAAGGGGGGACGTAAGACAGCTAAATCCTCACACTGAGCTGTGGCAACTCATCTGAGGCTTGGGTGTCACTTTGCCCACAACAGCTACGCATCAGAAATCCTAATGCACTTCCCCAGTTCAAGCATTGACCCTAAGACCGAAAACCTAGGACTGTTCAGGCTGAAGAAGTATGCGCTACCATAAGAGAAAGTACCAGGAAAGCCAGGAGTTAAGAATATTTGTTTATATGAGAGGCCACCCACCCAGTCTAAAAAAAATATAGCTGAAAAAGACTATTGTTGGCCTCTGGTCAGCTGGGAATGCTGCTGCAAGGTGCCAAGGCCAACACCAGAACCAGACTCAAGTGCCCAAACTCAAGGGAAAGAGTTTTGATCAAGTTAACATCCCATGCAGGCCCTGTGCCAATATCTGTAAGAGTGTTTGTCACTAAATTGAAACTCAGCTGCTAAATGGATCCAGTCTTGTGTTTTGTGGGCTGGTTGAATGCTTGGCTACCTCTTGAGTCCCACTGAATACCCAGCTAAAGCTTTGCAAACTACTTGCCTTGCAAATTATCTCCCCCTTGCCAGCACAACATGGATCTGTGATGACCGGTCCCGTCTCCTTCAGCGCACTCCTGCAGAGCTGCCACCAACCTCTTCCCTAAATTCATGCTTAGAAACTGAGTCATCTCTCCATCTTATCTCAGAGAAACATGCTGGCTCCTTCAGACAGATTCTTCAGCTCTTTTGTCACTCTGCTGCCCCATGTGAGATCACATGCAGACCTTCCAGAGTGTTGTGTTCAGGATGATCCATGGGATGGACAGTGGTTCCCAAGCCAGAAAGCTCCTGCTACCTCTACCAGGGGGAAGTGGACCCAGAAGTCAGATGTAAGAAAGTCAGTGTATAAAAAATTCCCAGCAGTCACTGTTGAAGCCATCCCACATTCTTGCAGCAGGCAGGGACATGCACAGCCTCCTCCCTAAGGGCATCAGGGGAAATTAATTGCAAATGGGTGCCCAGCCAAGGAGCCATCCAAGGAACCAAGCCAAGTTCCAACCAAGGAACTATCCCCTCCCATCAGCAGCACCCATAGCCAAAGAGATTAAAAAAAAAGAAAAATCCAGGTGAGAAGCCTGGAAAAGATTCACAGAAAATACACAGAGTGTCAAGAAAATCTGGGCAATTAAAAATCCCCAAAAGAGCAGGCTGTGTCTGGAGGTGAATCAAGGCTGGAGGAAGGTGCTCATGAATTTCTCCTTGTTAGAGCTAGGAGGTGAGTAGCTCAACTAGTGATATCCTGTTTCTGATAAGCCGATGCTGGCTCTCTCCAAATGTCCCAAACTCACAGCTTCTCCAAGGGCTGTAGTAATACTGATGTCAGGAGCAGGGCAGCACATCTCTGCCTCATGTTGGGGTGGAAGAATAAAAGAAGCCTGCAACCTTTGAAAAATCTTTTTTATTTTCTCAGCAGCACCGCCTCTCTTCCAGTCTGAGCGGCTACTCTATGTCTGGATGGAAGGAAAGGGGGTGAATGGAGCAATGCCAGTTTCTCCACCTTTCATTGTGCCGCTCCTGCAACCCATCTGTTAGAGAAACGTTTGCAGTGCACCCAGCTCCATGCACTTCTAATTCAAATACCAGCAGCAATAAGACCCTGTGGATATGGGTAATGAAAATGAGACTGATAGTACTGTAGATTTAATCAGCATATGCAGCTTGGTAACGAGGATGCCCTGGCAGAAGCAAACAGAGCTCTGACTGCAAGATTGAATCAAGTCTGGCTTACAGGAAATAAGATTTTACTAAGTAGAAATGTAAAGTTTGTCTATGTGATGTTTAACTAGATGATTGTAGTAAAATATTACCAGCCTTCCTGTAAATGGTTGTCCTGGTTTGAAGGACAGGTGTCTGCCAATAAAGGCAGAAGCTTCTCTTTTAAATGGAGAATGTAAACCCCCTCCCTCCAAATTATTATAATTTTTGAATTTTGACTCCCAAGCAGAGATGTGGGGGTAGGAATAACAGCTCTTTACTAATATATCTAACTGGACGAACAGAAACAACAGCAGCTATGGAAATTGCAACAGAACAAATAACTCAGTTCCAGTCCTTTTTCAGCCGCAGACACAATCTGCTTGCGTCCAGTCCCGGTGGTGAAATGCGGGGCAGGGCCCCTGCAGCTGCGGAGAGCAGACGGGAGCAGGGGGGAGGCGGCAGCGGCCACACTGTGTCCCAAGTGGGAGAAGGGTGGAGGAAAGGCTCCCCGCTCACTGTTTGGGTCCTGGTGGTCAGCTGTAGGAGGTAGCAGAGGTCAGAGGTAGGAGGCTGGAGCGGAGCAGATGGCCGGGCAGTGTCCAACCAAAGAGAACCTCGCTTCCTGGCATTCAGACGGCATGGGCCGGAAAACAAGAAGTCCCCTGGATCCCCTCACACCCCGCTGGCAAGCGAGAGAGAGACAGCCCCTGCCCCATCTCTTTGTCTTGAACAATCAGGAGCTGGGAGTGCCCGGCAGGCTTCCTTAGCAGGATAATGGGAAAAATTCTCCAAAAGAGGTGGAAAAGTAAGGGAACAAACCCCAACCCCCGACAATGGTATATAAGCACATGTAGTGCTCAGTAAAAATTGGATTCTGATCACCATTCAGTGTCCTCATCTCTCTCTCATCGTTGATAAGAGACCCTGCTGTCCTGCAGTGGCCCCAGCCTTTCTCATACCAGCTCATCTCTTAATAAAGGAGTTAAATAAATGTTAGATACAAGGGACAGGTGAATTACCAGGTGAAGCTAGGGAGCTGGAGGGATGGGGAAAGCAAAGCAACCTGGTCCTTTTCTCCCCAAGGCCTTGAAGGTGAATCGGGAATTTTCCATTTCATTAGCTTTACACAGGGCAATTCCCAGCATCACCCTCATGAACAGACCCACCTAGAGCTCACTCACACCCCTTCTCATCCAACAGTGATGCTCCACTACAGCTGCACCCTAGACAGGAAAGCCAGGCTGTATTAGTATCTAATGAAGGTAACAGGCAGTTGATATTGAAATGCCCACAGAGAAAAAAAGAACTGATACACAGAAACAAGCAGTAATTTTTGTTTTGAAAGGGAGAAGCAAAATGAATGCCAAAACTCACAAAATATGTGAATTTGAAAGCCCTGGTTCTCCCTTGCAAAGAAGCAGTATGTGAACTGCCCTTGCTCCTGAAAAGAACCAGCCACCCATTCATCCCTACTTCCCACTCTAGAGTGTGGTGGTGTTCCAGGGCAAAAAGGCTCCAATGCTTTAGGAGAGGTGGGGATTGGAGGACTGTCCCATAGGCACAGAAATCAACTCAGTACAGTGAGTTTATTAGAAACATGCACACACACAGGCAGGAGTTTATTAGTCCACATTTACCATACCAAAAACCAAAAATCCCCCAAGATAGGGGTGGCTTCCCAGTTTTGCCTGCTCACAAACCAACAGTGCTGAGGATACTAAACATGCCTTGTGCACTCTGACTGGAGTGCAGGGCAGGAGCTGAACATGCATTTGCAGCTGGGATTCAAACCTCTCACATATCCAAAGTCAGAGCAGCTGCAGCAGTTTTAATGTGTGCAAGAGAGAGGCTGGCTTAGCAGATGCTAAGTACTGGCAGCACAGCCAGTCCTCCAGTTCAATGCCCCGCTCCGTGTCCACAGCCCTCTCTGCAAACTTCATCATGAGCAGGGCACGTTTCATGTCCACCCAGTTCTGCAGCACCTGACACAGGGTTTTCTCATGACTGAGGGCCTGCTCCATGAGGTCTCTTCGAGGCCCCCAAAGCAGACACTGCAGCATCCGCTTGGCCTCAGTAATGCGCACACGCTTGATGGGATCTGCTTCCAGTAGTAGGTGGGCCAGCTGCTGGAGTCCCTGGGAATAGATGGACAGGCTAGGTAGAGCAGGGAGGTCCTCAGGGCTATACTCCTGTTCCCTGAGGTGTACCTTCTCCTCAAAGGGGTTGGGCTGGTGCAGCAGTTCATAGATGAGAATACCAGTCTGAAACTCATCAAATTTCTTGTACTGAGAAGCTGACACAATCTCCGGAGCCAGCCGGGCCTGACTCTTCTTCAGCTTGGAGTCTCCAGTTCCAGTCTTCTGTTTAGCTTTCAAAAAATTGCTGATGATGAGGCGGGGTAAGTGTTTGTCATCTTTGGCTTTCACACAGCTCATGGGGGGCTTGCAGGGCACAAGCAGTAGGTTCTCCAGGCACAGGTCACGATGGATGATGCCATGCTCTTTGAGATGCTCCAAGCCATTGCAGAGCTGTAGGAGCAGAAAGCAAACACGACGCTCATACAGCTCCGGCTTGGCTTGGTGGAGCATCACTGAGTCCCTCACAAAGTCGGCAGTGGTCTGGCTCGGCACCTCACGGGTGATGACCACCACACAGTCATGCTCACTGGTAGTATGGGAGGGATGGAAGCCATCTCCAGGCATACTTTTCCCCACATCTGAGGCCAGCAGCATGCTAGAGGGGACAGAGGCCACAAAATGCCCACAGTCCTGTTGGATGTTGAAGTGAACTGGCACTGCAGGGCTGCAGTATGAAGCAGCTACCTTGGACTCCTGGGTTTTACAAATCTGTGAAGAGAGATAAAAAGAAAAGTCTCATCAGCCAGTGACAGAGAGAGGGCAGAGACGAAAAGTTGAGAGGTGGGATGCTAAGCTGTGATTTGCAGATGCTCCAGAAGACAACAGCAGAAGCAGGATCCCTTAAACACTGGTCACTTAAGCACTTTAAATGATCTCCCGCCTTGAGGATTATTTTTGTCCTGCAACAGCCAAACCTTAGCCACCAGATGTCTGGGTTGCATTTCTGGACAAGCTTCCTTTGCCAGGAAATGCCCAGTAATAAGAGGAAAGGAGGACAGTAATCCTACTGTGAATGACTTACGAAGATTTTGTTTCACTGCCAACAGAAGCAACATAGCTTTTACATCACAGATATCATTGAGATAAACTCCTGCAATCCAAGAGCTATTCCTGGATGAGGCCCCACACAATGTGATGGTGAGCAATACTGCTGTTTGTGGTGAGGGGTGGACAGACATCTCCAGCACTTTCTTCCCAGTTGATCCTTCTCTGGTCCCAAGCCCCAGAGCCACTTTCACATCCTCCTCAACCATTCCACTTCCTTGTGTCAGCAACTACTCTCAAACCCCTGATCAATGGCTAAGGGAAACCAGCAGCAAGCTGCACTCCTCGGCACAAGTGAAAAAACACCAAAGAGAAAATGGAAGCTTACAACAGGCCTAAAAAGAAGTGAGAGTGCAGCAAATGCTAGGGAGAAAAAATGCCTTTTATAATCTGGATTCTCTTTAACCTACATGACTTATACCTTCATTTTCTTCCATATTTTTGCTTTATGCTGCATTAGAGACTCAAACCCAGGTTTATTACAGGACTGTCCATTAGCTTAAGGGGCCTTCTGGCATTTCTATTATACTATTTTCTTCCTTTATTTAGCGATGTGTTTTTATGTCATCCACAGGACTAAGCAACAGGCTGAAACCCAGCATAAAAGGTTTCAAAACCTAGAGTCTGCCAGTGCCAGATTTTGCATGCGTGCAAAATCATAGGAGAAATCAATTTTGCCTCCAAGTTAAAATACACACAATAATAGAGAGGAGCAGAAGAATAAGGCTGTTTTTGTATTCCTCTAGCAAGGGTTTGAATCTGGGCATTTGCAGATAATTCACTCAGATGAGACAATGCTGTGGAGATGGGGCATTTCAAATCCCTATTGTCCTCTCTTTTCTAAACAAAAATACCCTGACCTGGCTTATTTGTGGAAAGATAAGCTTTGGAGAGCTAGGCAGAATGCAGATGAGTGTAGTGGGACCCAAGATCATGCAGGAGGTCCCCAAATGTAGAGCAAACCTTCCACCCCTCTGGCTAACAAACCTTCTTGTTCCTCTTCCCAAAGGAAAGACATGTAAGGCATAGGAAAAGGGGGAGAATTCCTGGCAAGAGAGAAGTCTCTGGAAGAACAACTACATCCAAACGAATACAGGGAAATCTTCCCCATCCAACCATTCTTCTTGACTTTGGCTGCCCCAGAGGCATCCTCCCTGCTGAAAGCTTCAAGTAGGAGCCTGGGCTGGCTTAGTCACATACCTCTAATGGAGAAAAAAGCCAAGGCATGGAGCATACCTTGGCTTAATTCCTCTAAAGCCATTTCTAAACTGTTTTATACATTGCCATGTCTGTCTGTGCATAGCTCAGACTCTGGCTCCTGCTTCTCAACAGGCTCCTTGGCTCAAGTCTGATCTTCTGCCCGTTCGGAGTTCTCAAAGTCTAATTTTAACTAGAGGTCTGTGATCTCTTTCATGTAAAAAAATCTATATAGAAGCCAGGAGGGGCAGCTAGGGATCAGCCAATTGTAATGCTTCACAATTATTCATTTCCTACTTTGGCTGCCAAAGGGATGGTAGCACACAGGAATCGTATGCATACACATGGGTAAACAAATAAACATCACTATGCTAGCACAGAGTATGGCCTTGTTGCAGTGGCTTTGACTTTGTTAAGACACTCTGCAGTGTACCTAGGGCACAGAGTAAGCCCACTTCACACACAGGGACACAAGTGCAGTCCTGTCAAGAGGCTGAAATGTGCTGTTTCTGCCTTGGCAAGAATTCATGTGCTACAGCCATAGAGCTGAGCTACCCCACCTAACACAGCAGGCAAAAGAAAAGGTGTGGGTGTGCCACAGGAAACTGCAGATTGAAAAGGAGCACAGCAGTTCAATACATAGTTCTTAGACTTCAGGAAGAAAGTTGTGATGGATTTAGGTAAAAAACACAAGAAAAGCTGCAGCTCTGACTGCTGGACTAAGGGTACTGGTGCAAGATCTCATCTAATTCAATTCTGGTTATTTGCAGCCCCCCTGTTGGGTTGACTGTACTTCCTTTAGGATGAACTGGCTTTTAAGCTATGACTTAAGTAGAACATCCCTTAGGGATGTGTTAAAACATCCTAGAACAACCCTTAGAGTTCATAATGGTAGAAACGATTCAGCAGAGGGTTTTTTTCCTTTTTTTTCCCCTTCCTTAATGCATCTCTGACAGTGCTTTTTTGGGAATTATGTTAGGCTTTGAAAACAACCTGAGGAATAAGCAGCAGTGAGATATCCCCAGCGTTAAGTCAGAACGGAAATTAAAATCTCTGTATTCAAGTAGTAACATCGATCAAGAACCCAAAATCCACGGGATGTCCATGAAACTGGTTGAATAAGCTTACTTATCCAGGTTTCAAAGAGCTGAACTACTGCACCTCAAGTTTCCATTTCAAAACATGTATTCCATGGAGTTACAGAAAAATACTTCAGACCTGACCTTACACAGCATGTCTGGGTCAGCCTTGCATTGTTTAATTGAGATCTGCAGTATCTTATTGTCTGTAGTTTCAAGATCATATAAGCACTCAGTATCTGGGTCAGAGCTTCCACTTAAAAGGCAGGCAGAGGCAAAAATGCTGTCTTTTGAGCAGTCTTTCATAAGCTTATGTCGTCAGAGCCGAATGCCTCTGAATTTACAACAGAGTATTCGCACAAAGATGTTTTCAGAGAGAAAATGGTTCAGACCCCTTCAGCAATAAGCTACATCTGAGTGGCATTTGTTACAATGAAAATTCCTTCTCCAAATTAACCTTTGCGAGCAGTAGGGGGAAAGTGGCAATTTTGGAAGGGGTTTTGCTTGCCTAACTTCACCTGTGAGAAATATGAGCAGAGAAAACAAATCATTCATTGTATGAGACACCATGTGCTGCTAGTGCACACATTTCCACCTAGAAGCTGGAGATAAGCCGGGATACCTCCTGGCTATGGACTTACCTTCACAGCATAGGTAGTAGAAGGGTCCTTGGAGCAAGTGGCACAGTAATAAATTGCGTCGCCTGAGTCACAGCAGGGCTTGTTGCATGTCAGCTTGAAGAGTGACCAGTTGTTCTCGCTGAAGTGCAGCTCATTCTTCTGCTCCCGCATGAAGCAGTCCTCGCACTTGGTGACTAGGCGGCGCAGGGACTCAGCGTACAGGGCCCCCAGCTTGCTGTACACTGCCTCCTTGCTGTCAATGTTGCTCAAAAGGTTGTGGAGGCTGGAGGCTGAGGACACCTGACTGGACACACTGAGCTGAGAGGAGGAGAGGGACTGGAGGTTCCTGCTGGGGCCACAAGCGCCTGTGCTCTTACCAGTGTTTGAGCTCCAGTAGCTGTTTCCTTTGGAGCTTTTCTCCAGGGACTCAGAGGAGGAGAGGGTGCCAGGGTGGTCCCCTAGGCTGGCTAGGTGAGTGAAGAGAGGCTCCTCTCGGAGGCACACATTGCTGTCAGAATGGCTGACATTCAGCCTGGGGCTGGCAGCACCAGCTGCTTTGCCTGAAGATGCCTGTCCCCCAAAAAAGCCATCTGGAGAAGACACAGTTCTGATTACTGTCTTCTTCTGGGGCAGAGGGGGTGGGCAGCTGGGGGTAGAGGAGGAACCATCCACAGTGGAGACAGGAAGGAAAGGGACAGGGGGAAGCACTTGGCTCGCAGCTGGAGGAGGCGAGTGGTTCGGCTCAGGTGAGTGTCCTAGGAGATAGCAACACACAAGAAAATGCCATGAGTGGCCCTTGCAAGCTGAGAGCACAGGTCTTTTTCGATATCCTTGCCACCCCCAGGGCCTTGGCTGGGAAGAAAGCAGCAAGCGAAGTTACATGTGAAACCAGTGCACAGTCTTCAGCTATTCATAACTGCAAAGCTCCACAGGAGGGGTTAGGGATTTAATCCAGTTTAATAGAGCAGGTTTTGCAAAGCAGGCGGCAACCAGCCATCCAGAAAAATGCACTTCCCCACCCTTGAAAACCACTCCCCTATGAACTGCATATACAGTAGTAAAAAGGTAGTAGAGGGTAAATATTTAAGCAGTGATGTCATCTACAGGGAGGTAAGAATGGAGCACTTGATACAAGGACAATTTTTTAAACACAGTCTTTCTCACCTGGGAGCCATCACCCAGTGCTTCAGCAGCAAGGCATGGTAAGGACAGAGTGATTCATGGCACACAGCTCCAGCCCTCAGGCTATACTACAGCACTCCAAGTATATGACCCTTTCTCTCTGCTTCAACTGGGGAAGGGTCCATGAGCAAGCCTGGGATTTTGGCAATTTCTATCTTGCTGGGAAAAAAATCTGACCTTCCCCCCACTGCCTGTTTCCGAGCTTATTGCAAGACTTTCTTGCTCAGGGGGCAGGCTGGTCCCACTGCATACCACTAAAACCCAAGCAGCTCCACATGCCAAATGCACATGGATTGGGTTGGGATGGCTGGTTCATTTTGGGCAGCCATAGGAGCCGCTTTCCTACCTGGGCCAGACAGGAGATGAATAATACATTTATATGACATGAAAGAATTGGAACATTAAAAAAACGGACAAAAGGTCATCTGACATTGAAATAAAGAGCATTAATTTCAGGTGATAGAGACAGAAGTGAGGAGTGGAGGAGAAATTAAAAGAAAAGAGACAATAATTTAAAGGAATTTATCTATGCCATTTGAATGACAAACAGGACTCTGCTAACAACTTGTATGCAAGTGTAAACCTTAAAAGATGAAAAGTGGGAGTTTGCTCTGAGCAAATAGCAAATTGTTTAGCAGACAGCAGGATCTACTGCTTTCTTTAAATCTATCTTCCAAAGCTGCGGAGTGGTAGCAAACGACACTTCCTCCTCACAAAGCTGCTGCTGAGGGTTCAGCTGCCAGCAGGCACTCACAGTGGCTTTCTGTCTGCTCCAGAGGAATGCCCTGGGGCAGTTTCTGTGTCAGCCTGGCACTTGTCTCCTCACAGCCCAAGTCACTTACCAGATATTATGTACAACCGACAAGTACAGGGGCTCAGGTCCCTGAGGTCCCAGCCTGCTCCACCTCCTGAGACCACATGAGGTGACAGCAGATCCCCTGGTTCTCATCTACCAGAGTGGATGCTGGCATCATCTGGCCCTATCCCTCCTCACCAGATTTTGGTAGCACTGGTCAATTTTCATCTGTCTCCTCCACTGCCAAGGCTCTCTGTATGTACCTCCTGTAATCTATACCATCACACCAACATCACTGAGGGATACCTCAGGAATGAGCAGCACTGATATCAGCTTCTGCAGGTTTCCCATGCAAGGCTGTTTCAGCAGCCCATTTCCAACAATATGCTCAGAAACAGGTCTGTAGGAAATGTGAATCAGTATATGTCTCTTGCCCCAGTGCTTGAGTGCCAAGCTATCTGACTCCAGTTGGACACTTGCCCCAGGTGTGCGCCTGAACTGTACACCCAGTTGCCCAGCATGTGACTGCTCTCCAATTTCAGCTAAGAAATACCTGCCTTAACAACTGAGATTCATTCCCCAAGCTTTAGTGAAAACCCAGACATCCGCATCATACTCTAATGGGTCCACAAGAGAGATTCTCTCCATTAAAACCCTGCCAAAAGCCAGGGGCAGGGATCATTCAGCATGGCACCTCTTGCCACTTCCATCCACAGGGCTTTGACAGAGGACAGAGCCAAGAGAAACTCTTCTGTGTGTAGTCCACGAGTACCTTACCAGAGGCATCTCTGCCAGGACATGCAGCTGAATCCCTGTTTCAAGAGACAAGATTTACTTGAGAGAGTCTTAAGAAACAAATATCAGGAGTGGAGTCTTTGGCAACCAATTCACACGCCTAGCCCACAAATGCCAAACTGCTCTTAAGTTTTTTTTATGTTTCTAGGCTCTGCCCCAAGCAGAGGGTAATGAATTAAACTCTTTCACAACTCTCCTAACAGTGTTCTGCACCTTCAGCATGGAGTCCTTCTGCGTGTCAAGGGCTTAAAATCTCCCCTCCACTTAATATTTTAACATCTGACAGCACAGCCAATTAATTTGAGCTCACCTCACTCAGTGACTGCACAGCTTCTTGCTTGCATCAGCAAGACAAACTGCATTCAAGTATTAATTTAAAAACTCATCTTCCCCCTGATGAGTTTAAATAGTTGCTTCTGTTAGTAAAGGCAGAGAAATTCTCTTGTCTCTATCATTTTTGATAGCAAATTGCTTCTGTGCCCAGTAAGTAAAGATCCAACATATTTTGGGGGTAAGTTTTTCTTCCCCTGTACAATTTCCTTGCAAGGTCGCACTCTCAGACTCCAAGTTAACGGCGGAAAAATGGAGTTTCCAGAGCTCTGACTCTTAATTTTATTGCTGCACATTGTTGTTCTTGCAAAGACAGAACCTCCACTACATGAAGGTTACTCTTGCAAAGGAAATACTTTCTGAGTTGCTGAACACGTTAGTGCACGTCTAAGTTACGCACTGATGAGAAAAGTGACTTCATAGTAAGTATTTTTTAATCTCAGTTAAACGAGTGCAGGCAAATTTTTTCCCCTTAAGAAATAACTGGGAACACAATGAGAGGGAGAGATCACCTCTAGTAAAAAACTCCTTCTGGTACTCCTCAAATCTATGTAGGACTTTCTATAGCAGGGCTACATGTGACATTGTGAAATGCATGAAGAACAAGCGGGATTGTTTTTATATGGAGATTTTATCCAGACCAGAGGAGATCTACAAGGTGAATGATATTGGCATATTCTGAATGAAAGAGTAAAAAGCCTGTGATGTTTGACTCTGCCATATTCATCTAAAGTGCACCAAGAGGCAGAAGGGTAGAAGTGGAGAGATAAAGGGTCACTGGGGTAGCCGAGGACTGGACCCTTGTGATCCCTGCTCTGAGGATGCTGTCCCAGCAGTGGGCCTCAGGTACAATGCTACCTCATGGTGGTCACTTACTGCCATCATTCCCGGTCTGTTTGTCCGAGTTGAGGCTCTCGCTGGAGCCAGCCGTGAAGCTGATGTGACCACTCCTGAAAGGTGGGCTGAGGCTCTCTGCAGAGCTGTTGCTGACTGTTTCCAACTCAGTGTTACTTGGGTTCATTTTCAGCCTAGAGAGAGTGAAAGAGAAGTCAGGACACAGATGGCAAAAGGATATCCTGCATATATTTTTGCATGGAGACTTAGTTTGCTCTCTGCCTATCCGTATACTGCACAGTCTCTTATAACACCAGACTACCTCATTCCAGTGTACTTTTCTTGTTTCTCCAGTATCTGGGGAATTGCATCCCACAGACTCTGAGCAGGTTATAGGCTTGCAGTCCCCATGCCAAACTAGCTGTTCTTGAACAGAGAGGGAAAGCTGATGAGCTAAGAGCATTCAGTCCCAGTCTGCATCTCCTTTGCCTAGAACATGTGAGGTCCTGGACCACATCCCATTTTGGCCACTGCCACTCACAATTGGGGACCCACCAGTGTTTGCCTTCAACAAAGTTCTCAAGGGAAGGAAGTAGCATCACTCCTCCCATTTTACAGAAGGCAGGTTGAGGCTGTGTGTGAAACCCATTCCTTCATGATAGAGGCATAGGTAGCAGAAGAGTCCACCATCTCCAAACATGCATCACAGTAACAACCAACAGCTTACAAAAGAAGAAGCATCTCTGCAGAAAACATGAACCTACCACACAGTTTTTAATATAAGACCTACAGTTTTCCATGCAGCTTCCACCTAAAAAAAATAAATAAACCAGGCTTATAACTTGCTAGGTCATGGTTTAAGTGACCAGTTTAGGCAAGCAGTATTTTTTGCTAAGATAATGCAGGGGAAATTCTTCATCATATGTTTCTGCCTTGGAAAACAACAGAAACTGTTGAAATCAGCCAGCACAGAAGAGCATAAACACTCCTAGCATTGGTACAATTCCCACTCTGTCAGTCAGAAAACAAAGGTTATCAGTCCACATTTTTAAAGTATAACTGCCAATCTGCTGATAAAATTCAACACATTGATTAAGAATGTAAAAAGGCTAGTGGCAGACTTGTACAGAAGTAAAAGGACTTCCACCAGCTATCTTGCTGGAAGGTATCCGGTGTTTCCTAATCAGACAGCTGAACAGCTGCTGAGAAAGACAAACAAAAGACATGCACGACCGTTTTCTTGTCACACTCTGGTCACATGCACAGGACCCCTTCATCCAAAACTCCCTAGGACAGCAGACACAGATTTTTATCTGAAGACTGAGAAATGTTTCATTCCCCATCCAGACAAAGCACTTACTCTTGTGCCCACACCAGCACATGGAGAGAAGAGTGTATGAGAAGCCCGGAAGAAACTTCTGCCAGACTTCCTCATTTGCCTGAGCAGCCTTGGTCTAAAAATACTTGAAGGCTGATGAAAATAAGGCTCTAAAACCCAGTTCAGAGACACTGGTCTATCACCAGTGATGAATTTATCACACCAAGCCTCTTGGGGATGATTTACAAAACTTCTCAATGCACCACACAAGTCCATTTAAAAAATGAGAGAGGGAGGAAAAGAGAGAAAGAGAGAGACAGAGACAGAGAGAGAGAGTTTGAGAGGTTTAGGTCTGTTATGGATAATGCTGTTGAAAGCAATCAACTGCACTTAAACTTTTTTTTTTTTTACTGTAAAAATATAACTTTATCCTATAACTTTCTCAAATGTATAATATTCAGTACTTTGGGTGGAAAAGACACAAGGGTGCACACCCATGCCAGAACACTCTCTGACTTGGCAAGAATCAAAGAAGCATTTGAATCCATCAGAAAAGAAGATTTAGCAAGATATCCAGTCTTGATTCACACAGATGAGATGTTTTCTAGTACATTCCTTCCCCCCGCCCCCCGGAAAACTTGGTACATTTCTATTTCTTTCCCATCACTAAACACAAACTCACGGAGCTGCCTTACCATTCCCGCACTCAGAGAGATGAGACTTTGCTCAGTGCGGTCCAAGGTCCGCTCTGCACAGCCACACCTATTCCTCCAAGCAACGCTGCACTGGCCAGAGCTGTGCTGGCTGCTGCCCTTGCTGAGCTCAGTGACTTGGTGAAGTCAGATGCAGAAAGAGCCCCGTTTCCTCCCTGCACCACCGTGACTGATGTAAAGCACAGTTCCTGAATAGGCGCACCAAAATAGAAATTGTTTGCCGCTTAAACGACATCCTGCTCTTGTTTCAGATGTTACAGCCAGGCCAGCTAATACCACATGGAAACACCTCTGCCTCATATCTCTCTCTTTTCCTATGAGCTGCTTGAAGCCTAGGGCGCAGCCTGCACAGATCAAAATACCACGCACTCTACCAAAAATTTGCTAACGTCAAACTCTCCCATTTCAGTAAAATTCCACCACAAGAGTTGAACAGGCCATTGCTGGAACAGCCTGTGGGACCCCAATTTACAGCTAACCCAAACATCCCCTGCTTTGCTAGTGTTCCTTCCACCTCACCTGAGAGCAAGGACACAGGTGGCTATTTTCTGTCTTGCCCTTTTCACCAAAGGTTATTGGAAATCACCAAAGGGTGTTGAAAAGAAAGAACACAACCCATCTTAAACCCAAAGAAAATAATGGGTTTGTGCCCTGCACCACTGACTTGTAAACATCTGTGGGCTACACTCCTCTTCAGAAAGATGTAACAGTAGTTAATTTACATAAATTTAAAAATGCCTGCTCAGCACCTAAAACATAACCAACAACTTCAAAAGCAGCACCAGAGCCTTCATTGTGTGCCTGTGCATAAGGAACATGCCAGCAGAGTAGCTCTCCCAGTCTAATAATCTAAACCCACAAGATTTCACAGATTTGCAGCTCTCCAACTATTCTGGTAGCTTTAAATACACTTCAATTACTCAGCATCCTCCACGCAATAGCCTGGCATATTCAGGCAACCCTTCAAGTTCCCTATTTCCAAGTTTTCCCATCATAAACAATTTCATCCAGCTGACTTTCCACGTGATTCTCACAGTCCTGCCTAAAACAAGTAAAGATGGGAAAGAGTGGTCTTGTAAAAAAGCATACCAAAACAAAACAAAATCCACCGAACCCACCAAGAGTTTGGACTCTCAACATTAAAAAGAGACCTAGTTCATTTCCCTTGTCTTATGTTTCACCTCTGGTCAGGGCCTACTTCATGTTTCCTGTGTTTCATTTTGACCAGTAGCCATGTGTATAATTCCACATTTCTTAACAGATCAGGGTCCTACCTAATGCTGCTGTGGGACTCCAGCATCACCAACTGCATGCTTTGCGCTTCTCAGACAGACAGTGGAGATGGACACCAAAGCTTGGCTCCCCTGACTGCAGAAGACACACATGCCTTGGGATATTGCCCTAGGAATCCCTGGACTTTGGACATACCTTCAGCTTGAATTTCCTGTCTGAGATTTGACACGGAGATATGGTTACTTTCCACAAGTGTAAGAGGCAGGTTTTGAGAGCAGGAGGCCCCTCAGACAAAAAAGCTGCCAGGCTTACGCTTGCTCCTTTCCCACAGCCATCCCATGGGCAGCCTGCTGGCAGCACTGGAGGGTGTGCAAGGCACCTCTGCTCCGCACAAAGCCATGGTCACTCTGGAGTGCTGTCACGGGGGTCTGCCAGCCTTGCTGTGCTAGCAGGAGGAGGACACTCCTTCTCAGCACAGATGACAGGACTGAACAAATAACAAGAGATGCTGAGCTTTACAAGTCATGTGACAAAGGAAGGAGAGGAGGGGAGGGGAGGGGAGGGGACACGAGACACACACAAATCACTACACAGCAAACTGCACTCCAAGAGGCGTTTGGTAATAATGTCAACAAGACTCTCCCTCCCAGTATAAAATAATGGAACTTATGTACAGAAGAGAGAAAGGCCAGACTGCATTACAGCATCAAACATAATACAAGGCTAGGCATAATTATTACACAAGAGGAAGCAACATTGTGCCATATGCTTGTTTATCATGAAACCTGAATAATTATATCTTTCCCCTCTTGCCACTTGCTGTTTCTTCCAGCATCTTCCCCTGGTTCCAGAGGGAAATTAAAATCCAGCATACAGGAGCTTACAACTTCTGAAGCTTAGATTTGTACTTATCCTTCTGCTATCCCCTTGCAAATATGGAGAAAAATGAGGTAAGGGAAAGAAAGGATTTTGAAGAACTCCTAGCTTTGTTCAGAGGGATACACTGCTCCTCCCATTATCAGAGGTGCTTTATGTAGCACAGGTTAAGTTGAAACAAGGGTTTGGAGTCTGGAAATACACAGGAAAGTTCAGATAGGGTACAGAATTAAGATGGTAGGTAGGTCAAAAATTAAATGAAGTGATTAAAAATCACTGCATACTCTGATGCGGTGAAGAAGGTAAAGAATCTCATTTCAATTTCCAACTCTGTGCTTTCTTAAGTGGTAAGACAGGAAACACAGAGAAGAGTGAATTACTTTAATTTTAAAGGAAACAAACCCTCCTAAAAGATAAGCTGATAGATCACAACCTTTTAGGTCAGTGCGTTTTGTCACTGGGATATACCCTGACACTGAGCTCCAAGGAGAAACGGGTGCCTCAGGAATGGTAAGAAAAGAGGAATATTCTGCCTCAGGTACAGTTGCTGCTCTGTCACAGACTGATTCCTGGCAAGAAACACACAGCACAGCCCCATCAGCCATCATCACAACCTCCCCAGCAAGAAACAAACCTGGCTCTTTTCCTGGCGATCCAGTTCCCAACACCTGGCTCTTCTCCTGGTGATTCAATTTCCAGCATGGCAGTTTTCCTGTAACACTCCTGTGCTCTGTGTCCTCCTGCAGCAAGCAGTGGCAGCAGCACCAGAACAGACAATCTTGGCACTCCTCAGGCTCTTTCTCCCTGGCTGCATTCAGCAATGACAGGTGTGGGGAAGTGCTGTACTGCACCTTTGCTACCCCTCACCAGCGCACTCAGAAAATTTCAGAAGCTTTTTTGGCACTGCCTTTTGAATGTGGCACTAATTGTGATAAAAACAGCATCACTGTTTTCTTTCTTTAAGAGGCACATGAAATAAATTAGCCATCAAGGTTTTGGAGGCTAAAGCAAACCATGAGGATCATATAAGCCTGATCCTCTGCATAAGAGACATTAATTTCAGCAAAAATTCATTCCTTGTGCCAAGAAACTGAAGGCCATACTAGAGCATCTTAAACCAAAGAACATTAAATCATCATTGCACATAAATGTCCTGGGGATCCTAGTCTCCCTGGTGAGCTCCTTCCCTAGCCAACCACCTCCCCAGCTTTTGGAGGAAGACCAGCCACCATCTTCCCTTTCCAGCCTTTTCCCCCTTCTAATTATACTTATTTGTCATCCTGTTTCAGACCAAACAAACATCAAATATCTATAATCTTTCAAACAAGCAGAAAAAGAGGACTGTATGAAGAAATGGTTGCAAGAGATCCAGAGTAGCTTTATACAGGACAGAACAGGCACAAATTCGTTATTTTCCATTTTTTGCGACAACTTTTAAATCTCCCTGAAATCGCTCTTTCTGCCATCCTAAGAGACGGCTTATTTTCAAACCAGAGCTTCCTCAGTCTCTGGAAGGAATTTATCCCATAAAAAAAAAAAAATCCCTTTTAATTGTTAAAAGCCGAGATGAACAAAACAAAATCTAGACTCACTTTTTCTTTCTCTGCTTTATAACTATTCACACATTCAGGTTTTCCTTAAAATAAGCAATTAGGTTTCATTAGGAAAGTCAAACAGGCAAACTTAATTTTCCAGCATTAAATCAAATGCCTTGCTGCAGATCTAGAAGGAAAAAAGACGGTTACATGCCTTTCCTGCAGCTGAGATGAACCCTGATTTGCTAAGCCCCCAGCACCAAGCCTGTGTCCCAACCATTGGCTTCACCTGCATCTGCCAAAGGAGCCTTTGCAGCTGAGCCACCAGAGAATGTCCTGGGCTGAGGCGCTGTGTCTGTGTGAGAAGTACATAAAGCCTAACAGAAGGATCAGTGGTCCTTCCATCAAGGACAAAGACATGTTCACAGGCTTCCTGGACTAGGAGAGTATGGATGTGCCTCAGAGTAATTTTTGTGATTCTGCTTCTTCAGGTATTTGGCTGTAGCCCAGGATGAATGAAGGGGATGTTCCTCCAGCAGCAGGCCATGGCCTGAAGCTGCAACAACTGCCCAGGGTGACACAGTGCCATTATGGTGATTTTACCAGCTGTGCAAGCAGCTATCCCTCCCACTGCCCTGGTTCCTGTGTTGACACGCTTAGAGCAACCACACTTTTGCTTAAAACAAAAGCACCCTCAAAGCAAAGAAACAAAGCACAGCTTGCAAAACCTGAGTCTGATCAGATCACTCCTTACTGCTCCTCAGCCAGCTGGGCTTTGGCTTCAGTAGCTGAAAGCAGGACTAAGCTCTTTCAGGTAAGGTGCCCCACAGCTCTGCTACAGGCATCAAGGCCCTTGGGAGATGAATACCTGTAGCACAACCTGCCCTTCAGCCACAGGGAGTAACCAACACCTACCTCAACTTGGCAGGGTTTACAGCTGTGCCGGAAATCCCAGTCATAGATGCCATGTGTTCTCTGACCTCAGTTTCCCTGCCTGCTTTCATACAGGCTTTCTAGCACACAGATGCTTTCATCAGGATGACTCAAAAGCAACTGTTAGAACTGGCCCAATCACATCAGGAGCATGAAATAGCCCCTCAAAAGGGCAGAAAATGCTCCACACTCCTCTGGTGTCATAACACCAACATGGAGGATGAGCAAATCATCTGTGTGCTCAATTGCTTGTGAGCCTTTTGTTTCCTCTGACTCCAGCAGGCATATGGCATCACAGCAGGAAGCCCAGCATTAAGGAGAACTAAAGACACTTGCTTTTCTCTTCCCTTCCCTTGAGAAACCTTATTTGTTCACCTCTTGGTCAATTTAAAACACTAATTTCCTGGGCTAGTCAATCCCGAAACATATTGAAAATTCACAGTCTCAACTTGGAGGTCAGTGATGCCTACACATAAGCTTGATCATGGACCTGAAGGCCAAGTTCTCCTCCAAACACACATCCCTTCTTCTCTTGACTTTTAAATCAAGGAGCTAGAGTCAAATCTGTCATGCAATGCAGTTTCAGGCAGCAAAACTGCCACATACAATAAGGCAAATACAGGACACCTGCAAAAGGCAAAAGTATCCTTCCCTAGTATGCTCAGACAACACAATTAATGGGGAGAAAACCAAATTTTCTTCCCTCATTTGACCTTTATTTTATTTCTTTGTTTCCTTTTTTCCTTGTTTCTTTTTTTTTGGGGGTTTTTTTTGTTTTGTTTTGTTTTGTTTTGTTTTTTGGTGATGCACACAGCTATAGATACTAAATGCACACAAAGTATTGTAAGCCTGAGGGGTTTTTTTAATTGCTTAGCAGGACTATTTCCTTCCAAGACAGACAGCTACCTCACTTGTGTTTTTTCAGGGCCTACAGTTGCCCTGCCTGCACACCTGACTTGCAGGAAAGCAGAGAGTAGAAGGTTGCCTGAAGCTAGGTGGCTCCCACACATAACAAGCCCACATAGAGCAAGCTCCAATTACGTGTTTGCAAGGCAAGGAGCCCTTCCTGGGAAATTGTAGCTTTGAGAGTTCACCTTGAAAGCAGAAAGTCATTAGAGCCAAACTGAAAATGTTGATTTTGGAGGCCCTTGTTACTAGCATCAAGAAAAGTTGCCCAGTCCCACCTACAAGTAAAGACTGCAACCCCAGGTTTTCCGTGCTATTCAACATCAAGGAACTACCAAGATGGAATGAATCTGACCGGGGAAATACCAGCCATTCTGGGCATGGACCTTTTTCTCATTTGAATATTGGGAATAAGGCCATACCTTGCAGCCCTGAAGGGTTCTTACAAGTGCACATGACATTCCAACCAAGACTTGCAAAGATCAGACAGCTTCTCAGAGCAAAAAGCTTTTCAGCTGTGCAGTCACCTCCCATGCTCCTGAAAGCCCACTTTTGGACAGAAAAGGAGGAAAAAAGAATGGGAAGCACCTCCTAGTCAATGAACTCCTGCAGCAACCATCTCAATTGCAAAGGGTTAATAGACCACCATGCACACACTCATGGAGCTGTACCTAGACTGCTTTTTCGGTGGTGGTGGTGGTGCAAACTCCACACCATTGCTCCTGTCTTTAGGGAAATCAAAGGAGAAAGAAGAAGATTTGGTCATTCCAGTCTGGCTCTTCAGTATCGGGCCATCATCCACAAAGTCAGAACCAGCTCTTCCACTCGCAGCTCCTACTGTCCATGGGTAGTTTAAGACCCCCTGCTCCTCCTCCTCCTCCTCTATTCGGCACTGCTTTGTCCACATTGGGTTACAGTACTTCTGCCTCCTGTCATAGGATGAGCCTGCCACACCTCTACTGGACTCCTCCACAGAGACCCCATTCACATGAGTGGAGGGAGAAGGGGTCACCCCAAAGGCACCTGTATCAGTAGAGCTCCTTGGCAGCAGCTGAACACCAGCTCCATCATGGCTGTTGTCATCACCAAACCTTCCCATGTGGGAGCTGACTGGGGGCACATGTCTCCCTTCACTGCCTGACTGGCTGTTTTTGGACATCTTTGGGGGGATGGCTGGACTCTCAGTAAGTGAGGTCTTGACAGGAAAATGATGAAATCTTGTGCTGTTTTCATATCCAGATGCTTGAAAAATCTGTCCAGACTCAATAGCAGGTGATGAAGTCCCAAAATCAGAGTCAGAAGTGGGGCTGATACATGGCCACTGAACTCCTACTGCTGAGTCAGGGCTGCTGAGGAATATTGTCTTGTGATCATCCTCAGTGTGTGCTGTCATTATAGTTATCTTTGCTGCCACCTGGCCAGTGGAGTCCTGGTGTTCCTTCTCACCTCCTGAAATACAGCCACCATCCCTCCATAACCCATCAGCTTTTTCCTTGGCAGTGCTGTGGGCCAGCTTCTCCACTTTTGCCTGGCTGCCAACAGCCTTCAGCTGTGCCTTCCTCCGCTTGGTGCTCTCAGCATAGATGGGATCACTATGGGCTGGCTCAGCGAGGCGAGGGCACTGATGCTCCACCAGAGCCTCCTGAGGGGTGCTTGAACCCTCAGTGCAGAGGCCCCCAGTGACAAAAGGCTCCCCAGTGAGAGGTAAATCCTCATCCTCCTGGGACAAAGCAAGGGCAGCCACCTTGCAGCTCCCTGTGCTCTCAGAGAGGGTGGCAGGCTTGGTGTGGAGAGACAGGTTTTTCCTGTCTGAACAGAAGGCATAGGGAAGAAGATCATTCTTGTCTTTTGTAATGCAGAAGGCCACATTAACAGCTCTGTGCTCCTCTTCTCTGAACTTGACTGCCCAGTTGCTTGGTCTTGGAATCTCCAGAGCATCCTGTTGCCTCCAACGGCTGGGAATGTGACTCTCCTCACACTGTGCAGCCTTTTCCTCTGTGCAACATGGCTTCCACGGGACAGGGTGCTCTTTGAGGCAGTTCGTGATTGAACAGTACTCACCCCCTTCACTTTCAAAGATGGAGGAGATGTGACCACAGTCATACCCCGAAGGGAGCACTGCTCCTCTAGCTTCGGAAGAAGTGTTTCTGCTGGAATTAGTGGTGCTTCTGTCCCCCAAGGCAGACAGATTAGGGCAGGGGACCTGATGAGGCGGTGCAAACTTGTCTTTAACTCTGTCCTCCTGCTTGCCTACCTCACCCACAAGTACCAGCCTGTGGATGGAGACGTTTCTCTCCACTCGACTCTCCAGACCATGCAGACCCACCATGGAGTAGCTGGGAGGACAACACGACAAGCAGTCATTGGGCTGGTTGTGAAGGATGGGCTTTCTCACACCATCATTGGCAAAACTGTCAAGGCAGATGCACTGTGCATCTCCTGATTTCAGGAGGAGCTGCTTGCCAGAAATCATACCCCACCTGACCTGTATGGGTCAAAAAGACAAATGCCCCGTCAGAACATGCATATGCAAAATGGAAGACAAAATTTAAACAAATCCACAAACTGCAAAAACAAAAGCCCAGCTCTGCAGAATAGTACTGTGGAATTCACCATCTGTTTTGCTGTGCTCACCCCACCACTAACTTCCACAAACCTTTCCGGGTAAAACTACACTTGTCTTATGGCAATACACTGGAATAAGGCATTCTCCTTTCTCTTCCTATGGGATTGCTGCCAGAAACATGTCTAACCTGTCATCCTGTCTGTGAACCACTGTGCAATTAAAGATTCAGAGAGCGAAGGAATATTTTCACTTCTCTCTGCTTATTTTCATTTCATTTCACACTGCTCCAGAGTGTGTGACTCCAGAACAGACTATTATGGGTTATCCTGGGATAGCAGCTTGGCCATGCTCAGAAGTAGGGACTGGGGAACAGGCATGCCAAATCTGCATGCATAGATCAAATGCCACCAACAATGGCAGCTTGCACTCATGTGCCCTTCACCCCTTAGAAGAAAAGAAAGGGACAGCATTGGGAGGCAGAGAGAGCTGGTGAGCCCTGACTCACCTCTGGGGCATGGGGAAATAGGAGCACACTTCTGCCACAGGCAGTGGGGCAGCAGCCTGTGGTCACTCTGCTGAAGCACTGCTTGTATCAGCTGGTCAGGGTGAGGAGCTACACCTACAGGGAATTACTGCTCTGGCAAAGATTGGTAGGAAAGAGTAGGAAGGCAGGGCACTTTCTTCCTCACCCACAAAGACCATGGATCCAGTCAGCACTGACTGCAACCAGATAAGACATTGTTTCAGTAAAACTTTCCAGGAAAATAACCAGCATCCTCATTTAAAAAACAGAACTTCCTAAACAAACAATGTATTTTTAAGCTCCTCTGCACGGCTTGTGAGCAACAGCTCATTCAACTTCACCCAAAGATAGACTGAAAAACCAATATATGCCTTAAAGACCTGAGTCAAGATCAGAAGGAAAAACAAAGGGAAGGAAACATTTGTAACAGATATTCCTAGCACTGTGAGGACAGGTAAGTAATGGGAAGTCATGCTTTGACTGGATTAATCATTACCTGTGACAGATCTGCATTCATATTCATATCTGCCCACACGTCAGAAACATCTGAGTTTATCATTGTTGGCTTCACAGCAATTGTTGGCTTTGAGAAGTGGAAAGTATTTACACCTTCATCTTCCAACACAGGGCTCTCGGGCTTGGTCCTAGCTCCATCTGGGAGCACGCCACAAGCTCCCAAGTCTGCTGGTGTTTGCAGTTGAATGGAACTCTTTGGGTTGAAGCAGTTTTTGCAGGAGCCAGGCTTCCAAATGTGTTCCCCAAAGTCACTGCACGCAGACATCTTCAAATTCTCGTGCATCAGACTGAGAGCCCACTTCGTCTTCTGGATTGCCCTCCAGTGCTCATTTTGCATTTGTTCCCGAGCCACTCGAAAGGATCACCTAGTCATCTGGAAAAGCACAACACTGTCTGATTAGCTTGATTATGCCCCCAAGTGGGAAGATTTTTAATAGGACAGGTGATAATTACACTTACTCTGCTTTCATCACAAAGACATATTGTTTACAAGGCTTTTTTCACAGCTTAGCTAAAGCCCACACAATCACTTGAAAAGCCTCAACTTCTGAGCATAGCTTTCTAATAGAGAAGACATCAAGCGAGCAGCATTCCTATGTGATTTAATTCCCTGCTTAATCAGCATGTATAACCAGCCTCATGCAAGGTTTAGATCAAGGGTAAAGAAAAGGGGTCTTGGAAACAGCTGTTCACAGCCCCACTAGCAGAGCCTGACAGGAAAAATTTCTTCTCCGAAATGGCATCCTCTCTCTGGAAAATAAAAAGGCCTGGAGACACAAGGAGCAGTATCAGAGACTGTGCAATCAAGGGGACCAGCAACTACCTCCCAGAAGCATCACGGTGATTCCTGCTGTAGTACACAAAGGCTTCTCTCCCACCCAGTGAAAGGCAATCAGCAAGGCTGGGGCTGGCACTGATTTGAGCAAGTGTCTGGCAGAATGCTCTTATCTTGTTTGCCAAGAGCCACAAATAACAGTGTCAGCTCGCTGAAATGATTCATTGTCTGCAAGGAAAGAAACGTTTTGCTCTTGGATTACTTACAAAGATTCCAGTTTCCTTCCCCAGGAGGGAATGCCCCTGCATTCCTGTGTTCCCATCCCCGCCACCTCTCTTCTGGCCAGGTCTGATTGCACTCTAGCCAGTAGCTAGATACCTGGAACTAACAACTTAGGAGATACTTCTGAGGAGGACTCCCACAAAACTGGATTAATCCACAGTGGATTAGGAAAGAAGATCAGACAGAGAATGCAGTTGGCTGTTACGGGTTTCAGGATGCACCATTTCCCCACGTGGCTCCATAGAGTCCTTCCTCATCTAACCAAGTTTACATCATAATCCCCTGGCCAGCTGATCCCCTGGCCAGCTGATCCCCAGGTAAACTGAGGTCCCCTCCTTTCCTGAGGGTCTCCAAGTGAACAGGCACTTTTACACTCCAATCCTGGAAGCACATGAGCAAAATTCACCAGCCTGATCCTTAAGCACATCCTCCACACAGGCATACTGGAACACCACCAGAGCTATGGACATTTTTGCAATTGCATGCACCCCTAAACCAGCCAGCACTGCAGTAAAGATTCTTGCCTCTGGGCTCAGAGATTCCCTGGCCAGCCCCTCCAACAGCCACCAACACTGCATGGCATAAAGACAGACCACTCTAAGAGACTGGGTGGGACAAAGTGAAGGGGAAGAGAGCCACTGACCCACATGCATCACCCAATTCAAGTGCCACCTATGGGAAGGGTGTCTTTGATCGGCTAAACCATCAGCACCTGCAGACTCCTTCTGTCTGGCAGTCTAATAAATTAAGATCTACTTCTTGAAAGAGCAGGAAAAAGGGGGAAAATCAGTGGGATTCACCAATCAGGTTGCTGATAGGGAAGACACTGTTTTAGACAAGCATTTTTATGGACTTTTTAGAGTCTGAATTAACCAAAGGGCAGCGAATCACTCTCAGGCATATTCCAACACCTTCCATGAGGTTAACAATATTTGTACGGAAAACAGTTTTAAAAATATTTTATCCTTTGTTTCCTTTGAGATCTAGCATGAAGCGTCCAGCATCACCCAAAGTTGAACAAGTGTCCTGGCGAGAGCCAGCAAATTAAAAAGAAAAATCAAAGAGAGGGAAGCAGGCACTGGAACCAGATAAAACGCTTCCCTTCTGGTTTAATACTCGGCGCTGCCAAATGCCTGTTAAATACCAGGGTTTCTCTGTCTCCAGCCGTCATTTCTCGCTGCCCCAGATCCCGGGGCGGGCCCGTGTCCGCACGCCGGCTGAGCACCGGGGACCCAGCCGCAACAACCCAGGCGGCGCCGCGCGGGGAAACAGGCCGGGATCGGTGGGGGATAAGGGACCGAAATCCAGGACCTGGGTCTGTCCCCGGGCAAGCCGAGACCCACGACCTGGGTCTGAGGCATTCCCGGAACCCCCGCGCGTCCCGGGACACCGCCGAGGACCCGATGTAACGGCTACCTGTTCCCTACGATAGAGATTCCAGGCTGCGGCGCAATGATGCTCGGGCGCAAAGAAAAGCCCCAAACCCCTAGTCCAAGTGGCTCTGGCTGCCAGACGGTCCCTCCGCCAGGCGCCCACCAAGACCGGGAAAAGTTTGCCGGGTAGAGCCCGCCGGGGCTACCAGGGCGGGCGGCAGTGCCGGTCGGGACTGGAGCGCGGCCGGAGCCAGCTACAGACCCCCACCCCGGCCCTCCGCCCGCATGCTCGGTGGGCAGCGGCACAGCCCCGCCACCCCGGCCACCGGGCAGCCCCGCCCCGGCCCCGAGTGGCAGCGCCGGGGTCCCTCCCAGCCCGGCCATGCCCCGAGAGGCGGAAGCCTGGTGCCCGCTCCGGGCAAGCTCCCCGCTCACCAGGCTCCCGCGGCGGCGGCCGGCTCGGCTCGGCTCGGCTCGGCTCGGCTCGGCTCGGCTCCACGCTGTGCCCGCCACGGCCGCCACCGCTACCGGGCGAGTAGGACCCGCGTGGGCCGGGGACGGCGGCCGCCCCGCCCCGGTCCCGCCCTCGGGCATGGCGTGGGCACGGCGGAGGCGGGAGCGGCGGCTGCCGCGCGTCCCTGCTCCGCACAAAGCCCTCTCCCCCGCGCCCTGCGAAGCGTTCGCAGCTCGCAGCCACATCTCCAGAGCACCGCCGCCCCAGCAGCGCTCACGCAGACGGGCTCTGTCTTAGAACATCCCGGCGGGCAGTAGCCCCTGGGGCGTGCAAACATCCACATAGCCAGCAGCCCAGCACAGATTCCATAGAGTCCTACGCACGAATCCACCCCGCACCCCGACACCAGCCTTGAGGACGCTAGTGATCCAGCTGGAAGGCACTGGGAGCCAGAAGGTTCAGAGGGTTCACTCATGTTCGTCGAGGTTGCCAGACAACGACAGGGTGAAGTTCGTCTCGAAGGGATGCTGTGGAAGGCAGAGAAATTTGCCGCAACTGAAATCAGGATTTGACACCACTGTGCAAAAACTGCAGACAGCGTCTCAGGAAAATCTCAGACCTCTGCTGGTGTGGGAGGCTGGGCTTCATTAAAGGGTATAGGATGACACTTTATTCACTGTAGTGTCTGAGCATTAGGGCAGTCTGAAAAAGGAGTAGTCTTCACTTACCCTGGTTCTTCTTCTGTGGTGTGTCGTTTTGAGCATCTAAAATCTTCAAAACTAGGAAAAACGAAAATATTTATTCCCCTGCCCTGGTCAGAACCTTAGTTAAGTTCCTTCCTTATTTAAGTCACTGCTCCTTTAGTGCAACAAAGCATTCCTAGTGTCATACATAATAGTGGATTAAAAAGGCAAATTGTCTTGCATAATGGAGAATCCAAGCCCCAAATAACAAAACAGAAACTGGAGATATGCACAGCACTTATAGAAAATAAATATCTTTCTCATGAACCAATCATGTAAACCAGTAAATTCTTTCCCTTCAGGGAATTTTGGCAGTAGCACATTTTGCAAACATCCCAGCTGGCTGGTCTTATGCAGTTGTGGCTGTCTGCTCATGTTCTCTCTTCTTTTTTGATCAGTTATTAAAACAGAGACCCCAGAACTCCTCCACTTAATTTGCTGTAATGCCATGAAAACATCTGCTTAACAATCTCCTACTTCTTCTTTCAAGTCAACCACTCACAATCAATTTGCTGTGTCTTTTCATATGCAGGATCCCAGTGCCAGTGCACCCAGTCCTACAAGTAAATTATCTCTCAGAAATGCCTTCACCATGCTCTTCAAATGCCTTCACTGTGCTCTGTCTTAGCACAGATCAGCTCATCTGTGGGAGAGGAAAATGAGCTGGGAAAACAAATGGCCCAAATTTCTGACATTTTCTCTATTTTAGAAAGTTTGAAGGAAAGAACCCAGCTCTAACTAGCCCAGATGAGGTTGTGGCTGCATGGCTGGCTAATCCTGGAGGGTGGTAAGCTTCTTCAAATTAAAGTATCTGAATTTCATATCCAAAACCTTAAAAAGGGTCTCCACTCTTTTCAATAAGAACACTATAATTTTCTCAGCAAGCCTTCTTAGTGAAGAATCAAGGACAGCTTTGAGAAGAAAAACCAAATTTAAAATTCATGCTATGTTCAAACTGGAACAGCACTGAACTGAGTGAATTCTCCTGAGATGTTTACCTCAAGTAAGAAAACTTTTCCCATGCCAGAGGCTTTGGGATGACAGGATAATTAAAGTTTCTTTTTTCTAATGAAGTCAGCCTGTTAATGTCCAGAGATTTCAGTAGAAAATTGAACAATCTCTTGTTTTTATAAAACAATTATTTCAAAAGGTCTGAGACCAAGAATGATGGATTTTACATCTGTAAAGTCACATGGTTTCCTCAGTACAGTATTCATCATTGTCCAGTTTTTGGTATTTTCTCAATCTCCAAGAAAACTGTCAGAAAAGAAGCCCTCTCAAGTGTGAAGCAGTACACAATGCCTGCTAAGACATGACTCCATATCCTAGCCAGCCATATGTCTCCCAATGTATTGTCTTCCAGAACAGTCACAGCAACGAGGCACATGGCTCAGAGCAACCATGACAGCACAAAAGGAAACTTTAGGATAACTGGAACTTCAAGTGCCATCCCTCACTGGCAGAAAGGAGAACATCACTGAGTCTTGTTTTCAAAGTGTCATCTGTAGAGTAACCCCTTGGGAGCAGGCAGGGAAACAGGCACAAACCCACAGTGAGTGTCTCTGAAGGCAGACAAAAGAAGCAAAGCTCTCTGGAGACAGTCATCACTCATGACCGACAAAGTTGCCCAGTTACCACAATTGCTGGTGCCAATAGTGCTTTTTAGTCCAAGAGACTTAAAAATACCCAGCAACAGGAAAACTGTGATACCTTTTATCAGTTATAGTCTACACTGTGTGGTTGAACAAATCTGAGTTTCCACTTGTGGTGCACAGATCTCCTCCTGGCCACGTTCCCTGATGTGCTGGAGTGCCTGCCTATCGCTGCCAGGACTCCAGCCTTGCCCATGGTGTCACAGTTGGTAGATCTTGTGTGTGGAAGTGAGGTGGCACTGTCTCCGCTCCCACCAGTTTGCCTGTTCATATGCAGCAAGAAAAATGCACCTGTGATGGAGCCAGGGGCAACCAGTGCCAGCACCTACTGCCTGTGGAGTGAAAGGGCAAAGGGGCACCCTCCAGCAGGCTCCTGGGTATGTTAGCACCTGGTGCCAGTCAGAAGTTGCTTGAGTCAATGTGCACAGAGGAAGCTGCCTCTCTATGCACTGCAGACTGTTTGCCTACTCCAGAGGTTGGTGGCTTTGTTTCTGTGCCCTTTTTCTCCTCCAGTCCAGGAAGAGTAGATTAAAAACATCAGACATGAAGAATGGAGGATGTGGTCTCTTAACCACCCTCCATGGGAGTTACCCTCACTGCTAACATCTGGAGGCCAAAAGTATGAACTCTGTAGGACTTGTCTACCTTGTGGGACTGGAGGGAAGGCCCTAAATTGCTAACGTAACTCCATGTGTAGGCAGCAGCCCCCCATTGCACCCTGGCTGCCATGACAATCTGCAGACCAGAATGCCAACCAGCAATAGGCACCGCTATTCCTTTGCTCAAGGCACTGTGTCAAAGGGGGAGCTTGGTTCTCCATACCCAAGAGCAACAGTGACTGTTAAGAAATCATGGGATAATAGCCCTTTTGATGGATGTTCTCGGCTTGCACTGTTGGGGTGGGGTGGTTGTGGTGGAGCTGGGAAGGGGGAGGGGGCAGAAAGGCATATGAGAGTGCTGATAACAAGTGGGCTTTGTATGCTATGGCCAGGGACTCCCACAGCTGCTCCAGTCCTCATTCTCTCTTGAGGTAGTTTGGTGGGAGAAGAGGTTAAAAAAGCTCAAGCAAACAAGGACGACATAGATAAGATTTTAATGACTCAGTCCCTGCTTCTCTTTCTGTAGAAGAGCACCTCCTCCTTCCATTCAAGCAAGGTCTCTGGAGGAGAGGCTTCTCTGGGCTGATGGTCTGTCTGCTGCAGTTCCTCCTGGACAGGGAATGTCCTCAAGTGGGTCCATCCAGCTTGTTTCCTTTCCCTGTGTTGGAGCCCATGCTGGCCAGGGGCCTCATTTGTTTCTTGCCGTCACTTCAAGAGTCTTGATGATGCTGATGTAGAGTCTATGGTAACCTTGAGCACCCTCTTGGACTCTTGGAAAAAAGCAGGACAGGTAATTGCCTCCAAATTAGCCTGTCCCAGTGATCCATGCAAGAAAAGGAACAAACGTGGGGGTGGGCACCATCACAGAGGGTGGACCATGGGAGCACACAGCATCTGACTGACATTAACTCTGTGTATCCCTGGTTCTATATTACTTGTCATCATTTGATGACAGTATCTTTTTTCTTATGATGCATATTCTCTGTGGAATGGGAGACAGTGATTATGGCAGCTGGCTAGAGATTGCCAAGCAAAACCAACTCACTCCTCCCCAAGCCTCCCCTCCACCCCACCCCCACCCGCCCAAAAAAAGGCTGAGAAACCCTACTCCAAAACTCCAAAACTCCAAAACTCCAAAACTCCAAAACTACATACACTTTGTTACAGTAAACCCTGTCCCAACAGGAGACAAGCACAAACTCCCAGCTGGCATGTGTGGTTGCTCTTAGTAAATTTTGGACAGCTGGGGGATTTGGGGATGGGATTAGTGAATATAATTCAGGCTCAATTAGCAAAGGAAACATGGAGATTCCAGTTTCCATTTGGATAGATCTGGGCAGGATCCCTACGGAGGATTAATCACAGAGCAACTTGTGCTTCATTCACAAATAACCAAATAACCAAGCTGCCTTCATGTGCCATCCTACCTATGGCTGGGCTGCCATTGCAGTGGGAATGCTTGCCATTGCCAAATACTCCCTTAGCTCTTGGACTTGGCTAAGACCCGCTTTCCTGCCCATGGGGTGGGAGAGGGAAGGACTAACCACAGAGGGGAGGGGAGAGCAGGCATGCACGCAGGTGCAGAGAGCTGGCAGCCAAACAAAGGGAGATCGCAGGAGCAGATACAGGCACTTGCAGGATACAGTCACGGCTTTCTGTGAGAAAGACCAAACGCAAGGGGAGGGAGGCAAAGGAGACAGTTTGTTGTTGATGAGAAGATGCTGAGATGCACCACCAATCAGACACCAGTGCTGTGTTTAAAACTGGGATTCCTGGGCAGGGTTTTTATTGAAGAAATGCTCTTTACTGGGCAGCAGCAGGCTCACTAGGCTGCTGGGGCTTTAATCAGGACAGACTTCCTAGCACCCCTGAGCACCTCGGGATGAAGCAGGGCCCACACCTCTAAACAGCTTAGTGAGCACCAGCTTCCAAACTTTGCCTGATATGAGTCTCCTTGAAAAGCTGAACCAAATCTTCATGGATGCCTGCTAAGCATCCCCAGCCTCAAGTGGTTCCTCATTTCCAAAAGCAGCCCTCAAATTTCTCATCCTCAGGGTGTTTTAAAGACACATGGCTCCTCAAGAGCTGAGACTCAGACTCCTTCACCAGACAGGCCTCTGCTTGCAGAGCTGATGAACCGGTTCCCAGGGTGAGAGTTGTACGGACACGCTCTCCCATCGCATCGCTGGATTTTGCACAGCCCTGCTGGAGACTGGCTGCTAAACACTGTTTTTCTGTGGAAAGCACATGGACTTGGAATGGATGGGGGGAGGCTCCAAAGCACTGGTGTTCTGGGAAAGGTTGCTTATGAAGACTGAGCTGATGACAGGCAAAGGGCAATATGTTAATTGATTTTTCAGATCAGTTTTCAGTCAATTCTTGACTCTGAAGACAGGAGTCAGGAATCAGACCAAAGAAGGGTGGTGAGGGACAGGACTTGAGCCAGGCAAAGCAACTGACCCAGGAGATTGAGAGAACCAGGCTTGTTCTCCCAGCCTTCCTTGACAAAGTAGCAAAAGTCTCGCAGAGTAAGGTAATAATCCTTGACCAGTGCCAGGCAAACACAAAAAAATGTCAAACAGCTCCCCAAGTCTCAGCTTGGGGAAAAAAACCCCACCAGCCTCTTCCTGGTTCAGTATCTGGGACTCTCAGAGAAGAAGCAGCAGCCTCTGGTACTTTTGTGAGCAGCTTTGTGGGAGAAAGCAAATACCACCTGTCCTCATGTCAGAGTACTCCAGGGTCTGACACTCCCACCACAGCCAGAAAACATAGTTAGGCCTGGAAAATTGGCATGGAAAGAGCAGACATGCAGACACACAGACACGAGGCACTGCAGGAGTGCACGCCACTGATTTCTGCCTCTTTCCAATGAGACTGGCTTTTTTCCTAGTTCCTCAGAATGGTTTGGTTTATGCAGGCACTGGGAAACATTTGCTCCTTGCACTTCTTCCAATGGAGCATGGGAAAAGCTCTCACCCGAAGCAAAAACACCATGGGAATTTGCTTTCAAGTCTATTCTTCTCACTCTCTTTCTCTCCAAGTGAAAACCCTGAGCTGTTTTTTCTTCTTTGCAAGGCAAGTTTTCTGGCCAAGGCAAACTGGTGTTTGTCTCTCATGCTGTCAGGAGAGTGACAGGCATCAGTATGACAAGGGGCGGTGGCAAATCAACCAGGACAGAGGGAGTGGCAGCTGGCTGAACTAGGCCTATGTGGATCTTCACCTCTCCACCGCGCCCCGCGCCCCCCTTTTAGATAAGGGACACAGCACATTTCAGCTTCAGTAGAAAGAAATAGAACTTATTTTAAGTGGCATTTTACTCCCACAGGATATATAGTGCCCTTGGGTTTATGCTTGGCTCACTGAGGCAGGCAAAAAAAAATGGAAATTAAGCACTGAAAAAAAAAACCAACCTGGAGGCTTCCTCCTCTGCTTCCTAGATCTGGAATGAATAGGTAGTGAGCAGAAATAGAAAAGCATCCTCCCCTATCAGGAGCAGAACCAGGGTTTTTCCCATCCTTGATTCAGCTGCCGTATGATAAATGTGCCCGGTGAAAACAGACCCTGTGCCAGCACTCGACAAACACAGGCAGCAAATACTGTCAGCCTTGTGTGCCAAAATCTCCAGAGGGCTGTGTTGGAAACATATACTAGTCCAGCTGCTCTCTCCTTGCCAGCACCTCAGCTTTCAGAGAGCTGAAAAGAGGCACTTCCACCAGAGAATGTCTGACTCTTCTCCTGGCCTCTGCACCTGCCCAGGAGGCCTGGCTGTGTGAGTCTGCAGGAAAGCAAGTGGCTTCAGGCAGCCTATTTGCAACAATGCTGGGATGATTCAGGGAGTAAGGGAATTTTCAAGCAAGAGGAAGAGGCAAATATATGCACTTCCTTGCCTTGGGGACTGAAACACTCCTTCTCCAGAAAATAAGACTGAGGGACCCAGCAGGCATCTGTAGAACTCAGGAGACTATGTCAAACCTGAAGAAAACCAAGTCCTCAGGTAGTCCTGATTGCTCCAACAAGGCAGTCCATCACTACAGGAAATGTGGTCCCTGTGCCCAAGGATGCTGCTGGGAGGGGAATAAAGGCACCCTGCCCTCTTGCCTCCCCACACAGTCCTCTCTCCACTATTACAGGGTAACCCTGGGGAACACCAAAAGGACAATTGTAAACCCCAATATGACCCAAGAGACCCACTCTATACGTGTGTAAAAGAGTGAGGAATACCCTTTATACCCTGAGGTTCAAGGCAGACCTCTTAGTCTTTCAAACTCCATCCAGAAAGTAACCTGATGCCCCCTGCTATTTTTCTTGTGTGAAACTCCCTCTGCAAGAGCTGCCTTAGGTGACCAGCTGCAGGGACAGACAGATCCCAGAGGAGGTTTTTGCTTTCTCCATCTTCCACGCTCACACACCCTCTCTTTAATTGTTTGCACATCAAGAAACAACTTGCCATATTGCAGCCTCCCAAAGGGAGGCAGGCACTGACTTAGTAACCTGAAACTGCCTCTCAGGAGACAGCCAGCATCCACTTCCCTCTGTTCCTGTGTCCTCTCCCCTGCTCATCCCCACCTAAGCAGCAGCCATGTCCTCCCCTCACTCTGTTCAGCAGCTACACCCTTCACTGATAATGAGCATAGAGAAAGAAAGCACAGAGCTGCCATTCAGGGTCTTTCTTAGATACCAAGACATCTCTGTGCATTAATAATCCCTTTCAAAAGTCCCTTCCTTGCACACATCGCACCCTCCCCCTCTAGCCCCCAATGTTTTCAGGAGCGAGGTGATTAATTTGAGGTATGAAGCAGCACGGTAAACTTTTAATACAGCCTGAACATGATGTGAGAGCTCTCAAGTGCCTTTTAAGCAGCCTGCCTGTTTTCAGTGACTGCTTTGAAGATCACTTCAGTGCTGTGTGAAGAGCTTCAAAGAGAATATTTGGGACTGATTTTGACATGACTCAGAGAAGGCAGGAAGTCTTCTAACACAGTTCCAGAGCTGTGTGTACCTATAGGACACCCACCAAGTACTGTGACCATGTTCCCATCTCCACAGACTGCTGTAGGAAAAATTTCCCTGCCATTGGTTTTATTGCATGCTAATAGCCCTGGGGCCAATGGTCTGCCCCCAACTGTGACTCCAAGGACTGGAAAGCAGGGGGGATTTCTACATGCCCCTGGGTACCTGTGATGATAGGAAAAGCATGAAAATAAGGCAAAACACTTGAATGAGTCCTAACAGAGAAGAGATGCTGATAACACCCAAGGACTTCCTTACAGCCAGTAAACAAAAGGGAAACAAAACCAGTGTGCTAGAAAGTGGGAATAGGAGGTGAGTGAGCACGAGGCAACAGCAGAGGCAGAGGAGGGTAATTCCCAGGAGAGGCTTTGGAAACTTCCATGAGCAAGCGAACATCTCTCAGCTTTGCTGCTGTTCAGTGCTCCTTGGGTCCCTGGACCTCTCCAGACCTGCAAACAGCCAAGTACTTCTCTTCTGTAAGGAAATGCTCTGGCCCTGGAGACTGTCATACTCAGCCTGGGGACACCAAGGCCAAAGCAAGAGGCTGAGCTCCACATCTCCAGCTGGCAGCTTCTGGTGATCTTGAATTGTCTCTGCCTCCAGACCAAAAGGGGGGATCTGTGCTGGTACTGAAGAGCTCTCACAGCTCCTTCCCAGACCATCCATTCCCATTTATTTGACAAACTGGGGTAAGTGTCACCCAGGGCTGCATCTGTGCTGACACGTCCTGAGTATTTGTGGTTACTGAGAGAAGAGCAGCTGTGGCACTTGGCCTGTCAGGGAGCAAGTGCAGAGAACATTCCACCCTAGGCTATACCCAGCCCGGGAAATCCCCAAAGGGTTTTTTTAAAGAGGAAAATCAGTGGATTTAAGAGCTAAACTGTATTTGCCAGAGATTTGTCAGACATGCCTCCTAGGACATTTTCAAAATGGAACTCTCGAAGTCAACTGGGAAATGACTAAGGCATCTGTATCAACTGTATCAACCTTTGACCAGAGTTTGCTCTGAGAGCGAACAGAGGAACCGTATCACCTGCAGGAGGTGAGATTAATGCAGTCATTATGCATTATGCATAATGCAACCACTTAGCCTTCAGCAGGACTGGGCCAGCCATATAAACACATCAGGAAAGTGCCTGAGCTGAGGATGAATCTTCTTATGCCCAGTTTGTGCTCTCACAGCTGCAGGAAGATACAAGACAGATTCATCTGCTTTCTGGAAATCTCCTGCTCCTAGAAGGTTGCAGTCATTAGTACTTCACAGGAGAATGGAGACAATGGAATGCAAACTGTCTTCGGTGGAATTTAAGCAAACAGCGAAACTCAATTAGCTCAATTAGCTAATGGACACACTGTCGGCTGACACACCCATGAGCATGGGTACGGCTGGAAGGAAACGTCAGCCTGTCTGTGTGCTCAAAACCACCATCTGAACTAGGAACGACGGGGAGAAAAGTAGTCAGCAGCCCTGGAAGGGAGTGGCACTTGGGGGTGCTGAGCAAAAGGTGGTGCGACAGGAGGGGATTGCAAAATCACCCACCAGCTTAAGCAAGGAACTGTGGCACCACTGTGGATAAATCCCCAAAAGCCTCTCCAGGAACTCTCTAACACATCCACACACTCATGCGCGCGGGATGGGGAATCAGAGATCTGTGTGCAGCCGCAGGACCGCAGTCTTGAGGTAGGATAAATCCCGTTACTAGTGTGGCAACAGAGGAATACAGGCTTTTAGGAAGGACAAAATGGGCAGATGAGGGCAGGGAGTTGCTCTTCACATGCTTGAGCAGCTGGAATGCATGGAGCTCTGCCTGGGGATGGATAAGGAGCCAGCCAAGACTATATGGACTAGGACTATAGGAAGAATGGGCAATGGTGATGTTATCACAATGGGTGTCTGCTAGGGGCCACCTGACCAGGAGGAACAACTGGATGAAGCTCTCTACAGAATGGAGTAATGGCAGTGTCATGTTCACAGGTCCTGGTGTTCTTAGGGGGAACTTCAGCAACCCTGATATATGGTGGATGGACAACACAGCAGGATATGAGGAATCCAGAAGGTTCCCAGAGTACACCTATTATAAATTCCCCTTCCAAGTGACAAGGGGGCAACAAGGAGAGTTGCTGTGCTGAACCTTGTAATCATCAACAGGTAGGGGATCAGAAGTGAAGTTCAAAATCAGCCTTTCTGTCAGCGACCCTGAGATGGTGGAGTTGAGGATCCCAAGGGGAGGGAGGAGGGTGAGAAGCAAGCTTCAGGAGAGTAGATTTTGCCCTCTTCTTGCAAGATCTGCTTGCAAGAGTCCCAGGAGATAAGGCTCTGGATGGATGAGGTGGGGAGGTGAGGGGAAGGGCAGGTAAAATATCTGATTAATAATCCAAGTTCATGAGACCTTCATTTCAATGAATGGATAGCCAGGTAAAATTATCAGGAGGCCCATGTGGATGAATAAGGAGCTCCTCACCCAACCCAGACATAGAAAGGGAGCCCACAGAGGGTGGAAACCCGAGGAAAATAGAGGAACATTGTTTGAGGATCCCTGTCCAAATTAAATTCAACTTGAATTTTAGCCTTCCTAACTCCAGAGGGTGAGGTGGATTGAAAACAGGGTGAATGGCCAGACCCATAAGGTATCAGTTGAGGGTAGAAAGTCTTGTTGGATGTCCTTCCAACAAGTACTGGTGTACCCCGGTGCCAAGACTGGGTCCTGGGTCCTGGATCCAGATGGTGGGGCAGACTGTGTCCTCTGCAAGTTTACTGGTGACACGAAACTGAAAGAAGCAGCTGCCGTTCAGAGGGACAGGCTGGGGAAATGGGTTGGCAGCAAATGAACTTCAATGACTTAATGAAGTTCAACAAAGTGAAGTGGAAAGTAGATGCACCTGGAAAGAAAACAATGCCAGGCATCAGTACACCCTGTGGACCAGGCATTTGGAAGGCAGCTTGTCAGAAAAGGGCCTCAGGGACCTGATGGACACCAAATTGAACATGAGGCAGCAGTGCACCCTTGCAGAAAAGGTTAACAGTGTCCTGGGCTGCACTGGAAGGAATGCTGCCAGCAGGTGGAGGGAGGTAATCCTTCCTTCTGCTCAGCACTGGTGTGGCCACTCTGGGTGTATTGTTTGTGCGCTGGGCTTCACAGTACAAGAGAGACATGGCCATGAAGATGATGACGGGACTGGGACATCTTCCCTGTGAGGAATGACTGTGAGAGATAGGGTTGTTCAGACTGGAGAAGACTCAGATGGGATCTTATTAATCTATATAAATACCTGAAGAGACGGGGCAAAGAAGGTGAAGCCAGGCTCCTTTCAGTGGTACCCGGGGACAGGACTGGAGGCAATGGGGACAAACTGAGAAGGTTCTGTCTGAACGTCAGGAAATATTTTTTTAATGTGAGAATCACTAACCACCAGCACAGATTGCCCAGAGAAATTGCGCAGTCTCCATCTATATTCTCATACATGATGGAAGCTGGCCATCTGGAAGACAGCTTTGTTATAAGGTTGACTGAGCACTGACACAATTGTCCAGAGAGAGGCTGTGAAATCTCTATTCTTGAAGGTATTCCAAAGCTGAATGTACATTGCCCTGGACAGCCTACTCTAGGTGGCTGTGCTTGACAAGGGCAATTTGACTAGACAACCTCCAGAGCTCCTTTCCAATCCCAGCCATTCTGGAGTGAAGCAATAACCCCTCACAGGAGGACACACTTGTACCACGGGACTGTGCAAGTCAGTTGATGCTGCTGGACAACCACAGAGGGGAGGAAGAGTACCCCACATGAGGTGACAAAGTGAACTTGTTGAATGTTGTCTACCTACAAAAAAGCCACTTGAGATGTGAGGTCTATAACACCTTATAGGCTTTCTGGCACAGAGGGTGTGATGGCGGAGGATACAGTCCAAGGCAACATAGAGGTACAAGAAGGTACAGCAACACTGAACATATTTTCCCCCTGAAACCCACACAGGATTCCTAAATGTTTCTGCTGCAAACCAAGATGAAATCTCCCTATTCCTTGGAACAGAATCATTTGATACTACTGTTATGCCTCACCCAGGGCCCACAATAATATTCCTACCTAAGAACACCCAAGGTGCACAAAGGCCATAGAATCATAGAATTGTTTAGGTTGAATAAGACCTTTAAGATCATCAAGTCCCAGGGGCTGTGTTTACTAAGATACAATCTGACATCTCAAGAGTAGAATCAGACAAACCCAGCCCCCTTTGGCATTTTATCACTGGACAATGATTTATGGAGCAGTCTAGGAGCCAATCCAGCCAAGGTAGAAAAAAAATCATGATTAGAACTGGATCCTGTTTGGCTTTGTAGCCGATGTAATGTCTGTAGCTGACATTAAGTTGAACATCTCTCTGAAAGGCCAGCCCTGCTAAGACAAGCCTACTGGCACATTATTGCACTAGAGGCACCAGCCGCCAAGCGGAATTCTCTGTCTGGTGTTATGGCACAAAAACTTACAACCAAAGGGAACTTCTACCATTGAAAAAAAATTCTGAAAACAAGTATCAGGGATGGGTACTAGTCTCTTCCTGATTGGCCTTGGTCCCTCTGTGAGATTTGCAGCTGCTGACTTGTCTTCCCGTTGTGTGGGCATGTGTCCCTCACTGAGATAACTAAAATGTGACTGGGAGTGGCTGCATATGTTGTGGGTAAAAAATTTTCAGGGCAGCTGAGGGTTGGACTTTGTGCTATGAGTAAGAGCTCCTACAGAATGAGTTAGCTGATGCTTTAGGTGATTCATTGTCTTCTAATAACCGCTCAGCTCCAGAGGCATTGCTGGTATGTGGAAACAAGGTAGGTCTGGGTGAATCTGAGGGCTGAGGGAAGAGTACTGGTGGTAGTTAGCAAAAATATGAACAAGTTTATTCAGGGACCAAGCTGTAAACTGCCATATTTCAGGAAGGTCTGAAGTGAATTTCCTGGGGGAAAAAATGGGTCTTCTTTGCTGTCAGATTTGTCAGTTGTGTTTTGGGACCAAACTCATTACTCCATCCTCCAAAGACAGGCACTGGTGTGAAAGAAGAGCCAAGCTGAGCTATCTTTGCATGGTACCTTCTGCCCACCCTTGAAAAACATAACCAGTGAGTCCTCTGTGCCAGGTAGCACTGGCGCTGCCTGGATGATCCTGGGTGCTTCCAAAAGATGGGAGTATCTTTTCTTTCATCTCTTGCTGTCCTCCAGGACACATCTCCAGATTTTCTGGCCATGATTTTTCCACCACACACCTAAATTACAATAATTTGTTTGCATCTACAATTGCCATATTTAACATCTTGAGTACCCACAGGCTACTTTAGAAAGGACAGATCAACGGTCTGTAGGATGAAGGGAGCATGGAACTTAGAGCCAGCTCATACCTACATCGCCACTATCTTCCCACTTTAAACTAAAGGGTCTGTATTTGTCACAGAGCTAAAAAGAGCAGAAAACACAGAGGACTTTGCAATGCAGCTCAGTGGTCTTGCACATGTCCCAGAGCAAACTCTGTAATTACACTGTATCCTAATTACTGCTGCAGTATCAAAGACAGTAAAACAATGAAACAGGCACAAGCTCCCAGGGCATCCAGGCAGTCCGGGCCATGGGAAAAGATGGAAGCACTCCTAGCCCTACTATTAATTCCGGTGCTCAGGAAGCTCAGCAACAAGCTTGCAAGTTCAGGCATTTCAGTAAGGCTATTCCAAATGCAGTGACAGGCCTGAGGGAGGAATGCAACGTCAGCTCTTCTGCATGTGCTGCGTTGCCATTGTACCTGTGAGTAACATGGGGCCACCTTGCAGAAAGAGAGGGCTGCTGTGTCCAAGTACAGTGCAGATGTGCTCCTGATGTGAGAAAATAACCCGGCTTTGGTATGGACTGAATATTTTCTTTTGCAGACCCATGGCAGGATTGTCTGGAAGAGCCCTTCCCAGTCTCTGGTCCAACCTGCCTCTGGGAACAAGACTGTTGCCAATGCTGGTACAAGCCAGGTGGTTTTGTCTAACCTACACTACCAAACCCCCAAAGGTGACAGGCCACCTCTGTTCTGAGGAGCTGTCCCCAGATTGCCTCTCCTCTTAGGGGAGGTTTTTTTTCCTAAAATCCCAGTGCTACAGTAGTAATTCCTTGCAACTAGCTTTTTATAAAAGAGAGGGAGAGGGGTAAAACAGAGCAGAGGAAAGATCTGAGAATTAGCAAAGCTCAAGCATTTGCAAGTGGCCTTAGACTGAACCAGTTAGCTCTGTACCCAGTGTTGGCTTTCAGTGAGGAGATACCTTATGTGATGGAAAGGTAGTAATGGACATAAGAAGCAACACTGGGAGAGTGAAGGGAAGGACTAGGAGGTAGGTAAGAACATCACTCTTATTCATTTGAGGAAAGCACATGGAAGAAACTGATGGCTCTGCTGCCTTTTGTGCATTTAGCATAGAAGTTGAATCTGGAGGTAAATACCTCACTGAAGAGATCTATTACCCTCCACAAACCACCAAGGTAAAATGGTGACTGCAGTCTCTCTCTTAGGTACCTAAAACCAAACTCCTGCCCCAGCATTCAGCCTTAATGACGAACCAAAAGCGGTCAGGAAATGAGCCAAGATTGTGAAAGAAGAAGTTCATGAACTTTCAGCCAGGTGAAATGTATATGAGCTACAGCAACACTCATTATCAGAGGAGGAGCTGTCTCCAGTTCCCAAGCCACGTTCTCCAAGACCTGTTGGCGTGGAAACAAGGAAACGGTGCAGAAAGAGCACAGCATCCTGTTTAAAAGACTTGAAGTCAAGTTATAGATCCATAATTCAGTGTCTAGAAAATTGACCTGCACAAAGATTAGTTCAGAGGTACCAAGGGACTAGTATGGGGACTGCGAAGTAAATAACAGCAATTTCTTAAGAACTATGTTATACCAAACCATTTAAATTTTCTCTCTCAAAGATCTGGCAGATAAAGGGTAAGCAGCAGATGTGAAAATTTTGACCTCCATAAAAGACTTGTGTATCCCATTCAGACTTCTTGTCAGTAAAGGGAAATATCATCTAGATGAAAGATAGATGCAAAATTAAAGCAAATAAACACCTTGATCTGGTGGCAAGAGCTATTCCTAGCTTACAGTCAGACTAGAGAGACATATACAGAAAGGAACCGCAGGAAAATGGTCCTGGCTTTCATAATATTCACTGCTTACATACTGTAGTGTAGAAATCATGATACACTGTCTTAGAAATATTGTGGATATGTTAAAGAAAACAAGGCTAGACGAATGCCAGAAAGTAGACCCATCAGATGACCTTAAAGACCTGGCAAAGACAGGATTTGACATAATCCAGATTCAATTTGAGATGAATGTAGCATTTGTCTTTACAAACAAGCTGTAGATTGCTAGTAGATACAGTAAGCACCTAGAGATAAAAGAAACAATGGGAGGGATTACACTGATTGATGAATGGGAAAAGAGATTTGCCCTTACAAACAAACTGTAAGTTTGCTAGTAAATGAAATTGGGTAATGGAACATGAAAGAAGTGGGGGGGGGGGAGGTGTGAGGGTGGGAATTATGAATTCTATAATAATTAAAAAATTAAAAGGAAGAGTTATACATTAGAGGGGAATCTTAGGCATTCCGGGAAGTCTGTGCCTCTCAAGTACCTCAGCCTATGGGGAAAGAGAGAGGGAAAAGCAGCCAGGAAATTAGGATAAAAGGAGACTGTGTCCTCCAAAAATTTGAGAGATCCCAGGGGAATGCCCCATGACTCCTCTGTCTCCTTTTTGGACATAAACCTCTGGTATTTGTGGATTAATTTTCCTCACAAATTCAAGTCGAGTATAAAACACTTTGAAATTGGATCAATCCACTCCAAGGAGAGAATGGGATGCGGGATCTGCTGGTAGGAAGGCTCTGGATTGAGGGGCCGAGGTATGACAAGGTCAAATACTGGGTTCTTCATGTTGGCCACAACAGACTTTGGTCTCTTCAGGGATCTGCTTTGTAGAGGCCTGAAGGGAAGAGGTGCAGAAAGATATTCAAGGATGACTTTCCACAAGCTCCAGAGCAGTGCATCCCAATGAAGAGTGTAATGGTTTTGAAATTAAAACCAGTGAGAAAGTCCAAGTCAGAAGTATAATTTAATAGGGGAAAAAAAAATAAAAAGAGAGAAAAAAATAAAATGCATGCAATAGTAGAAAAGAAAAACCACTGACAGAGTCAGAATATTACTCCTAGTTAGGGTGGTGGTAGCAGTCCAGATGAAGAGGTCTTCTCGAAGCAGTGATCCTGGTAGCTCTTGTCCTCTGGAAACCAGTGGGTAAGGGCTCTTTTGGTGTTCCAAATTTCAGTTTTTATCTAGGTAGGAAAGGCTTAGCTTCTTCCCTTGGATGGATCATCTGATAATGGGATTATGTAATTTTATCATGCAATGGGACTCAATGGCCCATTAACAGAAGATAACGTTCCTGGAGGAAGGGTGGGTCATGGAAAAGATAAAGAACTTTGCCACATCTGGTTTTAACAGGTGGCCCAGCAGCAGAGAATGTCTCCCACAGAAATAACAATCACTGCTCCATCTGATTTCAGCAGATAGTGATAGAATACATACCTTTGGGCATATCTTTACATTGTAACCTAGAACAAAGCGAAAAACTGGCAAAAATGCAGGAGGCCCACATGAATGAACAAGGAGATCCTGGAAAAACGCAAACTCAAACCTTCCTGTAGGGAGACTACAGAGGGTGGCAGCAAGGCCAAGTAGCCTGGGAGGAATATGAATAATTCACAGCCAGGGATCAGGTTAGGAGCTGCTCACCATGACAGAATTAAAATCGACTAGCTCATCAAAGGCAACAAGAAGAGCTTGTATAGGTACATTAGTAATAAAAGTGAGAATGGGAGACCAGATTATCCAGGACATAAAGAAAGTTGAGATACTCGATGATTTTTTTGCCTCAGTCTTCACTGCCAAGTGCTCCAGCCACACTAACGAACTTAGAAAAGGCAAAGGCAGGATATTGGGAGAATGAGGAACTACTTGCTGTAGGAGAAATGGTTTGAGACCATCTTAGAAATCTGAAGTTGCACAAGTCCATGGGACCTGAGGAGAGACGTGTGGATCCAGAGGGAACTGGCAGAAGAAGTGGCTAAGCCTTCTATCAGAAGTCATGGCAGTCTGCTGAAGACTACCCACTGGCTGGGAATGGGGAAGCATTTTTTGAAATAAAAAAGACAGAGGTAACCCTCTGTACAAGCATCTCAGTGTCCCCTTGGTGCCTGGCAAGCTAATGAAGCAGATCCTCCTGGAAACTATGATAAGACAGATGGAAAATCATTAGGGGATTAGTGACAGTCAACATGGCTTCAGTAAGGGCAAATTGTGCCTGACAAATTTGGTGGTCTTCTGAGAGGGTTACAGCAGTGGTGGCTAAGGGAAGAGCAACTGACACTGTCTACTCAGACTTGTGCAAAGCGTTTGACACTATCCCACAAAACATAATTGTCTCTAAACTGGGGAGATGTGCATTTGGCAGATGGATAACTCGGTAGACAAGGAATTGGCTGGATGGTGGCACTAAAAGAGATGTGGTCATCTGTTCAATATCCAAGTGGAAACCAGTGACAAGTGGTGTTAAGTGGTCTCAGCTGGGACCAGAGCTGTTTAATAGCTTTGTCAGTGACAAGGACAGTGGGATCAGGTGCATTCTCAGCAAGTTTGCTGATGACAACAAGCTGTGTGGTGTGATCAACATGCTGGAGGGCCATCCTGAGAGATCTAGGCAGGCTTGAGATGTTCAGCATGGCTAAGTGCAAGATCCTGCAGTTGGGCTGGGGCAATCCCAACCACAAATATAGGCTGGGTAGAGAATAGGTTGAGAGCAGCACAGAGGAGAAAGGCTTGGGGATTTTGGTGGACAAAAAGCTGAACATGATCTTCAATGTGCTCTTGCGGCCCAGAAAGCCAATTTGTCCTGGGCTGCATTCAAAACAATGTGGGCAGCAGGGCAAGGGAGGGGATTCTGTTCCTCTACTCCACTTTGGTGAGACCCTACCTGGAGTGCTGAATCCAGCTCTGGGACATCCAGCATGAGAGGGACATGGACCTGTTGGAGCAAGTCCAGAGGAGGGTTACAAAGATAATCAGAGGGTTGGAACATCTCTCTTATGAAGACATTAAGAGAGTTGGAACTGCTCAGCCTGGAGAAGAGGAGACTCTGGGGAGACCTTACAGCAGCTTCCAGTATCTAAAAGGGCCTATAAGAGAGCTGGAGAGGAATATTTTATAAGAGAATGTAGTGATAGAACAAGGGTTTAACGATTTTACATTGAAAGAGTGTAGGTTTAGATTAGATACTAGGAAGAAATTCTTTACAGGGAAGGGGTCACAGCACCAAACCTGCTAGAGTTCAAGAAGTGTTTGGAAAATGCTCCCAGGCACATGGTGTGATTCTTGGGGTTGTCTTGTGCAGGGGCAGCAGCTGAACTGGATAATCCTTCTGGTTGCCCTTCAACTCAGGATATTCTATGATTCTCTACTGTGAGGGTGGTGAGTCACTGGAGAAGTTCGCCCAAAGAATTTGTGAATGCATCATCCCTGAAAGTGTTGAAGGTTGAAAGTGTTGAATTAGACAGAGTTTTGGGCAACTTGGTCTAGTGTAAAAGGTCCTTGCCCATGGTGGGGGAGATTGAAAGTAGATCATCTTTAAGGTTTTTTCCAACCCAAAACATTCCGTAACTCAATGAGGTAACATGGGAGCAAGATGCAGCTGTGTCTCCATCCACAACTATTAGAATAAATTCCAATAGACTAGAAGTTTCACAATTTCTCAGCCTCCAGAACAGGCACAGGGCACAGCTATCTCCCACATAGGGCTTTCTCAAGAGGAACGGTTTAAGCAGGTCTTTTCTTCTGTGGCCTTGGCCATATGTTCAGTGGTTTGACCCACAAAGCTGACCAAACTCCCAGCAAATACATAAAGGCACATGCGAAAGGCTTCTGTGCTTCAACACAATGGGAGATCAAAGTCCAGGCAGATGAGTCACATTTACAGTGTAACAAGATGGACCTCCATCATGGAGCACTGCTTTTACCTTGCCAGTTGCAACATGCTGTACACCCATGAGCAATAGCTTTGTCCTTTAGCTTGCAAGATCTGTGGCCCGAGAATTGGAGAAACTTGCAATTTCCACAGCCAGACACAGCTTTAACTGCTCTCTTATTCCTGTCTGAAAAGGACTGCACCTCCAAAACCCAGCTCAAGAGCTTCATGTCTAAACTACTCTCAACCATTACAGGACTGAGTCAGACGAAAATAGATATAGCTGCAAAAATGCTTTTTGTATCATTCTTGGAACTGAAAGCAGCACTGGAAAATCTGGCAAGTCTATGTGCAGGAGTTTAGAAAGTGAGGGAGGTTAATGGATGAGTGAATAACTGGGGGGCATCTAATAAGGCTTTCAGGATCCAGTCTGAATAGTGTGTAGACTCACAGCTGGGCTGCAGAAAGAGAGCAGGAACAGCCTCAGTGCTCACTGACAGATTTACTGTTCCCTGCAGGAATCACAGGATGCTGACCCCCAAATTGCACCTCCCTCACACTGAATTTTGAGCAGGGGGAACAGCGAAAACTGCAATGGCCACAGGCCTGGGTATGTAAAGCCACTGGTGGGTCACAGCCCTGGAGTGAGACCTGCCAGTATGGGTGCTTGCAAGCCCTTTAATGCCCAACACATCCCTGCCCTCTGATAACCCCTCTAGAGTGCATCCTCAAGGGCTGCTATAACCATGGTCAGCCTGGAAGGGGGGCAGATCAATGGGAAAGTGGAAGGCTAATAAATCTGCCTGTGGAAATGCCACCACAAAGGCTGGATAGCTGGGGCATGGAGCTGCCTGCTGGGTGTTGGACACTGTTGTCACAGAGATCTCTTCCATATTCAATCAGCCAGGGGGATCACAGACCCAGTCCTGTCTGGGGCTCATCCTTGGCCTCCCAGCAGGCACAAAGACAGCAGTATGTGTGTCCAGGGAGGAAGCTGGGAGCTGAGCTGCGAGAAGCCCATTGTAACTGCAGCTGTTTGCATGACACAGAGTGTGTCCCGGTTGCACTCAAATGTTGCAGGACTTGAGGGCAAGGAGAGCCCTCAGTCTGCACTCTTAGAAATTTTCCCATGCGAACTGCTTGAAGAAAAAGCAACAAAATTGAATGGGCAGAACAAAATCATTCAACCTGGACACCTGGCTGAGGAAGTTTTCCTTTGGGATGGAGACTGAGAAGAGGCTAAGACAACCAGGTCTAATGCTAAAAAAAGCACAGCATGGGCTGTTTGATCCATTGTGCTTTGCTCCCAGCCTGCAGGGATTTAGGGTTTCAACTGAAATGCAAACACAGATGGATAGAGGAGCTACACAAGTGTCTAGACCAGAGGAAATTGCAGCTCCCTAAGTGCAGGTCCTGCCTGCATGGGCACTGTTCTCAGCCAGTTCCCATTTCCTACATCAGGCAAAACATAGGGGACTGCCATGCTCTGGCAAAGCGAATTCTCCTCAGGTGAGAGAGAGGAAGAATGATATACAGCTAGGGTCAAGTATTGTGCCTGCTGGCTACCTGCCAGTCACAGGGCAACCCAGGGTGGCACAGCACATGTGCTGCCATTTGCCATGTCCACAGATGTGGCAGCCTTGTGGCTTGGCGTCCAGAATGGGCCAAGCTCACTTTGAACCCAAGAAGGAGTCAGGTACAGTATAACTTGCAGAACATGCAGGCACTGTGGTGGTATGAGGACATCTTGCCATATGTGACACAGGCAAAGCTCCAGGGTCAGTGAGATGTAAACAGGAATTACCAGCTGTAGGCTCCTGCTAAACAGCCCTGGCCCCAACTGTTCCCAGCACAGCAAACAGGATGCTGAGAGATCCTGCTGCTGCTGAGGATCCTACTCCTGAAGCTGTGAAGGGAAGGGAATCAGAGTAATCACCTTGAAAAGGACCCCTCTGCCCCAAGTCTCAGTGCCGTGATCTCAGCTGACCACAGAGGGGCAGAGCTACCTTTGTGCAGGGAGGCTCTTCTCTCCAGAGCCACATTTTAAAAGCTCAGTTGGGCCTTGAAGTCTGATCAGACTATGGAACACATAGGAAGCTATGGAGATTGTTGTGTGCATGTGTTCTTTGGCCATTGCTGGCATCAGACAAGCTGATGCTCTCAGCATCTGCTCAGCTGGTGTGACAATGGGGTAACTGAAACACTGCTGGTGCTATCCACACTGACCTCACACTGCCACTTAAGGGACACTAGTACTTGTCCAGTCTAGGGTGCCATCACCACCAGTGGCTGGAAGCAGACAGCTAGAGAGGCAGGGAAGAGGTTGAACACGGGAATATTGCCCTGAATTCATTCCCAGCCTTCAGTGATGCAGGCTGGAACACTAAATACCTCATAATCCATTTTTTTTTTTTTTAACTTACTTCTTTGGAATCAGTCTCAAGTTCTGACTATCCTGCCCTAGATCTTTTCCAGGTCCAATTAGCTCCAGGCTTTATACTGCTCCTCCAATTTACAATAGTTAAAAATAGTTAATAAAATAGTAATAAATAGTAAAATGTTAAAAATAGTAATAAAATACAAACCAACTCAACCAGGACTGGATTAAGTTTCCAGATTTCCATCGCATTCTTAAAGAGATGATTGTGACAATGTAGGAAAAACTAAGTCACAGCCTTGGAGAAGTAGGAAACACCAAATAAAGTGGCTTTTCCCACTCAGTAGCTAGGGTAATGTGGGAAGGAAAGCAGTTTCAGCCAGACCATTTTATCTCTTAGGCCAGACGGTTTTAAATGCTTCCCCACAGCTTGGAAAGGGCCAGGCACTTATTTGAATTGCTTTTCATACCACCTTATTAGAAACTAAAAGAGAAGAAATGACTATAACTTTGTGGCAACGGGAAACAGCTCTGTTAATCCCATTTCCTTCCCCAAGCTTACTCAGGGCAGGTCATCCAGCATCAGGGCCACATAACCTAATCTGTTTATCATTGTCCCACAGTCAGGAGCCTGGGCAGCAGCCCAAAAGGCAGATGCATCCTCCTGGGCACTCTTATTAAATTGGAAAGGCCCAGGTTTTTAAACCTGCCCTGGTGCATAATTGTCATACTCTTGGCTTCTTCTTCTATTGCAGCTGCAGATCCAAGGAGTGGCCACCTCCTAGACTTAAGCCTGCATGAGCAAGGGCAAGAGGAGCACAGCACTGCTGGAGGAACAGATGAGAGATAAAGGAAGGTGCTACAGAGAGAGGGATCCTAGGGCAGGCACTGCAAAGTCCAGGGTGGGCATTACCCTCTAAGTTTCTTAGCCTTTCTGGGTAAAATGTGGGCGAATCCAATAAAATGGAGAATTTCTCCCTTTCCGTCAGGCTGGCACATGCCCCACCCACACATCTGATATAGGGAGAAAAATCCTGGCCAGCCATGCAGGACTCAGGGCTTGCTATCACCTGCTCACAGCTTGGCTTGGCTGGTCCATGGACAACCAGTGCTATACCTGACAGCACTGCCACCAAGCTATGATTTGTCACCTTAGTAAAAGCCTCCTGAGCTGAGAGGAGGCAAAGGGCACTGATAGACCCTCATCCATGGCACTGTGCCACCCAGCTTACTACCAGCCCTTTCCCTCTGCCCCCCTCTCCCCCAGGAGTGCTTCATCTCACATCCAACCTTCACTTGGTGTCCTGATGGAAAGGTGTCCAGATACTGCTTCACTAGAGAGTTAGGACTATAGGGTTTCAGGCTTGCAGCACCTGTTCCTGTGTGAGGATCCCATGGCAGAAGGCAGACTTGGGAAACGCATCAGGCCAGCAGCATTTGGTGTGCTGTTTGGACCCACAGCTCCCAGGGCAATAGTGAGTGTCTTGGCACAGAGTCAGTGGCTAGAGTAGGGTAAAAGTTACAGAAGTTAATTGAACAGGAAAGGAATCAGCATCCACTAGTTTAGCTTCCCAGATGAGGATTGCCAAGTTTTAGCAAGCTATTGGCTGCGTACAACAAAGCCAGGTGCTCCGGAGCTATGTTCATCTGGCTGCTCTGCAGACGTGGCTGAGAACCTGAGCCTTTGGCTGAGTCCAACCCACCCCTGCCTTCCAGCTAGACTAAGATCCTGTGTTCAACAGCTTCAAAATCCCTCCCCAAAATGATCTGGCACCCAGAGAACTGAAGGGCTTCAGGGCTTTGGGAAATAGCTATGGGACAGAGGAGTAGGGAAGAGAGCCAGGAGCAGTGGTCCGGCACAGACCCACCCAGCCCTCCAGACGGCCAAGGTCAGGAACCAGCAGTGCAAAGATGCCGTGGGGTACACAGGCAGCCAGTCTTCCAGCTCAGCCGGCGTTGCTCATCCCAAATTTATCCACAGAGGTTGCTGCCCTCTCCTGGGCCCAGTGTGACTGGCAGAAATTCAGGGAAGTTTGCTGAGGCTCATGACGAGTGCTTTTTGGGGGTCAAAATCCCACACGGGGGTTCTCAAATGTGATAATCTCCCGTACCAATCCCAGAGAGTTTTCCCGCCAGGAACCAGGCTGCTGCATCTGCGGGTGCCCTCTGAGGTAAGCCTGGGACGGGAGGAGCAGGGCCAAGCTTAGGAGCTCTCCCTGAAGGACAGGGAGATTGGGGAGGTCTCTTGGGCTAGTTACCAAATGAGATCTGCCAGCACTTCATCTTAATTATTTTAATTAATTAGTTAATTAATTTGATAGCTAAATAAGCTCGCATACAGGTAATGAGGGGAGCGGTAACAGAGCCCCATGCCGCCCCAGCAGCCTGGGCACGGCCCCCATCCCGCCACCGGCGAGGGGTCAGAGGGGCCGGACCTCCGGCGCCCTCCGCGGGCTCCCGCTCCCTGGAAGGCGGTGTCCCCGAGGCAGGGGCCAGCCAGCCCTACCCGAGCCGGGCTCCGCCTGCCGCCACCGCCTCCTGCTCGCACCTCCCCACGGCGCGGGCCGGGCTTGGGCGGCTCCGCGGGCTGGCGGCCTGAGGGGCTCCGGGCCTGCCACGGGACGCCCCGCCCTGCTTGCACCGGTGCCACAGCTCCTGTCCAGCGAGCCCCTGAGCTCCCGCGGACCTAGGGCAAGCGGGAGCCATCTAGAGCCCGCTTCACCTACCTCCCCAGCATGCGGACGCCGACGGAGATGATCGTGGGGCTGGTGCTGTGCCCCTGTGGGCTCCTGCTGACACTCACGGGCACGCTGGCACCCAGTTGGAGGCAGGTGAGCCTCATACCTGACCAGCCCATGGACGTCGTCTGGGAGCAAGGCATTTGGGACATATGCAGAGAGCAGCAGAGCACCCATGACCGCCTCTGCGGGCAGGCTGACGAGCTGGGCTACTTTGATCAGGTGCCCGTGCGGGTCGCCCAAGGGCTGATGCCCTCCTCGCTGGTTGTCACCCTGGTGGGCTTTGTGGTGGCTTCCCTGGGTGTTCGCTGCTGGCAGCGAGAGCCCCGGCACCTAGTGGCCGGCGTGGCAGGGCTGGTGCTGTTCCTCTCTGGGCTGATGAGCCTCGTGCCCAGTTCCTGGTACACCCAGGAGCTTTGGACAATGCCTGCTCCGCCTGGCAGCACACTGAGCGTAGGCTACAGCTTGGTACTGGGCTATTTGGGAAGCTGTATGGAGATCCTGGGGGGGCTGGCCCTCGCTCTCAGCTTCCACCACTGCTGCAAGGAGCGCAGGGCCCCCAGATTGCCCCCCACCCCTGTGTCAGAGGCTGGGTCATGCTCCAGTAGAGCTTACAGCAATCCCTGGGACATGCTGGAGGATGAGCAAGATGGACAGCACTGGGGGAGCAGCCCACCTTGTGACTCTGACTTGTAGCCCCAGCACTGAGACAGCAGTCACATCCCTGGTATCAGGAGGAGTGCTGGCCCCTGCCCCTACAAGCCATGCCCTTCTCCTGCAACCCCTCTGAACAGGATGGAAACAAGACCAAGGACCTGTTTTGAATATTTGCAACTTCCTTAAAAGCCTGCTGTGCTCCAGGATCAGAACTGTGCCAAAGCTATGCTGGAGTGAGGACCAGAGGTGGCTCCAGTCCCTCCATGCTGCTTTTACCTCATCTTCCCGTACCATGCACAGCAGCTTGGACAGAGAGCTTTGGTGTTCCCATGTAAGCAACATACAGGTCAGAGGTGTGTAACCTTCAGAGCTGGCAATAGGGGAGAGGAGCACCTGTCTCATGTATCTGCTTAGCTCGGGACTGTGCAAACAGCAAAATAAATGCAAAGCAATGGGTTTGTGCTGTGGGATGGTTATGGGCTTTCTGCCAGGCAGGTTGGGCTGAGAGCCAGTGGGCACAGCTCACCCAGCGTCCCTGTGTTTTGCCTGAAGCAGGGAGGAAAGGTCTGTAAAAAGGGCACAGCTAGCTTTTATAGCACTTTCCCAAAGGACTTTTGCCCTATGGTCAAACTCAGCTCTAGAAGAGACTTCTCCTTCCTGGAGCACAGCCACTTCAGGGTGAAGTGGGGAGGGTGGGGGGGAAGAAGATCAGAGAGAAAAAAATAGCATTTATTTCCCCTTTCCAAATTAGCTTGGTGTGAGGTGGTAAAACTGGTCTCACTGGTTTGTAAGGGACACTCAGAAGGTCAGAACTACACTATAAAATCCTTCTCAGCCCCTGCATAACAACGTAAGAGCCAAGCCAGCTTCCTTGCAGAGTTAGTTGGGCAGATTCTTATACCCAATGCAAGCTAAACCTTGCTGCAGAGGCACAGTACTCAAGGGACAGTCTCAGAGAGTGTGTTGGGATTGGAGATTTCATGATAAACCTTCCAAGCATTTTTTGTCTGGATTCTTATGTTCACTAGGTCTTAGACATCTAGAAAGAGCAATCCAAGCTTCCCTCCCCAGCCCACACACAAACCACAATGGCACAAGAGATGCTGCGCAACATTCCTTTATGAAAATACAGTATTGATATGAGATGGTCCTTTCCTCAGCAGGGGGGCAGCTCCTGCAGAAATCACAGATGGGTGTATCAGGTGTGAGTCTGAGCCAGCTTCTCTAAGCCCACCCCCCACCTTAGCACAGGAGGTCCAGTCACAGGCAGAGTGGGACAGGCAGAGTCCTGTCAGACTCTAGGCAGCTCTGGTCTTGCCCGTCTCCTTCAGCAGGAGGGTAGAGCTTGCCTCCGGAGTGGGCACTAGGCCAGCACTGGGCCCTGGGGCACTGCAGGGTGGCAGAGGGGTCCCGAGCAGGGCCTGCTCCAGATGCTACTCACCTCTTTCCCTTCATAAGCTTCATTTACAAATGTATCACTCTTAGGGGGAAGCTCTTCCTCCTCCTCCTCCTCTTCCTCTGGATCACTTTCACGGTGGTACAAGGTCAGCACCCGAGTGGAAGCAGTGCTTGAGGTCCTGGAGAGGAAAAAATGTACACCGAGAATGGCATGGTCAGCTCCTAGAGATGGGGCAGATCCCAAACAAAGATCTGCAACAAACCCTGAATATAGCCTGCTGGAGTGATTGGAGCTTTCCAGGAGTACATCAGGACTCCACTGTCTCTGGGCAAGGAGACCTTGTCCCTCCCTATTCCCAGTCATACCTAGCCCAGCTCAGCCCCAGGGCTCACCTCCTCCGCCTGTCCCGCCTTCGCATGTAGGCCAGGGCCCCCACAGCAGCAGCAGCAAGCAGTAGGAGCACAGCCACCCCCAGGACAATGGGTCCTGCAAGGGGCTGCACCTCGGCCTCCTCGCAGTAGTCACCACGATAGCCCAGGGTGCAGTGGCATGTCACTCGGCCAGCCTTGATGGCACAGTCCCCACGCAGGTTGCATGTCTCGCTGCTGCAGGGCACAGCCCCCAGCACCTCCTCTGTGCTAGGGGGTACCACGAAGGGCTCTCCATGCTGCTGGGGGCCAGGGACTGCAGGTAGGCTGGGGTGGGGCTGCCAAGGTTGGGGTGCAGCTATGGATGAGACTGGTTTCTGTTCTACGTAGGATATTCCTGATGGTGCCACTGCAGGGACTTGTGTCCCCACCTTCACTGAGGCACCTGGAGGGATGGGCATAGATCAGCAGAGACTCAGGTAAGACCCCCTTCCCAAACTGGGGGAGACTGGGCAGGCTGCCCTGTGCTTAGGACCCTAGCACGCCCTGGCTGTGGGAAGGCACTCACAGTCAGACTCATCGGAGCCGTCGGCACAGTTGGGGCTCCCGTCACAGACCTGCTCTCTGGAAATGCAGCTCTGGAGGTCGGGGCAGGCCTGGAGCAGGGCGGGGCAAGGCGGTGCCAGTGCACACGCTACCCCATGCACCAGGTGGTATCCAGGAGAGCAGCGGCACTGCCGCCCTGCAGGGTTAGGCAGGCAGAGCTGGGCACAGCCCCCATTGCTTTTTGCACAGCCATTGGTGCCTGCCAAAACAGCACTGGTTATCACGGCCACCACAAGGCACAGCTGAACCCCACAGATGCCCTGGACTGGGGCAGTCCCAGACCCACCTTCCTGTGAGAACTGGCTGTAAATCCTCATGGCTACCAGCTCCTGCTCTATTAGGAACCACCAGTTCTCAGCCTGCTCCAGCCGGCTGTGCCAGATCTTGCTGGAACCTGGAGACACATGGCGTCAGCACAGCTCCACCTCCTCCCACAAGGGTGCCTGAGATGGGAGTTGGGGGTCCCCTAGCTTGCCCTTCACCCCACAGAGAAGCAAGCCTGCACCCCACAGGGACTGGCAGAACCCCATGTCCAAGTGCAGTAGGAAGAGCTGGGCAAAGCAGAGCAAACAGACCTACCATTGGTTGAGGCTGTGCTCCACAGCAGAAAGCCTTCTCCTATGGTGAAGAGTGAGAGATCATGCAGCCCCTCCCGCACCACCCGGAAGCGGGATCCATCCAGCTCAACACTGCTGATGGTACCTCTCTCTGTAAGGCACAGATGGAGAGGCTTCAGTGTGGTGACAGAGAGCTCTGGGCTGGCCCAGGGTGTGCTTTGCAGACTGAGTGCCTGCAGCACTGCTACCCCCGACAGTGCCCCGGCTCAGTCCTCACTCACCATGGTCTGCCCAGTACAGCCTGGTGCCAGCATCCCCAAAGGCAAGGCCAGTGGGAGCCCGGGCTCTCCTCCAGACTGCTCTGCGGCCAGTGCCATCCATGGCTGCACATTCCACCAAGGAACCATGCCCATGGGTGCCAGCTCTTGTGACAAAGCACATGGTGGAAGCACGAGGACACAGCGCCAGCCAGGCAGCGCCCTGCAGCCCCTCACTGAGTAGTGTCAGGGCCCAACGCCCCCTGGGAGCTGCCACATGAATGCTGGGTGGCTGCCCCCCAATCCAGTAAAGGTTCCCACTTAGCCAGTCCAAGGCCAGAGATGTTACAGTGCCCTCCACAGCTACTGCCTTCTTCCAGGACAGCCGCCCCCAGTCCTTCAGGCGCAGCAGTCCGATGGAATTGCCTCCCACTTCTGCAAAGTACAAACTCCTGTCTTTCACTGCGTAGTCAATGGCTGTCAGGTGGCTCACCTTGGCCAAAGGCAGGGTCTGGTGTGGGGGAAGCCCTTGGGATCCAGCTGATGCAGGCAGGTCCTTCAGGTAGACCTGGAGGAAGGAGGCAGCACTAGGATGGAGACCCCTCTTCTCTGACAGTGGTGAGAACAGCAACCCCCAGAGCTGACTCCAGAGGATGGTACCTGTGCCACAGCTGCCGGTGACACCAGGAGGGCAAAGGCTGAATTGCGGATGGGCAGGCAGGTGGTCCCATTGGCGGTCAGCATCAGCCTGGCAGGGCAGCGGCACTGCCCAGTGTGCTTGGCGCTCAGCAGGCACAGGTGGGAACAGCCACGCATCTCACACGGGTTGGGAGCTGTGGGGCGCAGGGCTGGGTGCATTATCTGTAGGACAGCAGGCTCAGCCTCAGCTCCGTCAGCACTTGCCAGCAGAGCTGACACCACAGCATGCCCCCAAGGCCCACACACAGCCTGGCTTGGGGCAGGATGGCGAGACAGAGATGCTCTAAGAGGACCAGAGACACTTGCCCACAGAGACTCTGCCCAAGGACCACTGGGATGGGGGTACAGCTCCCAGTGCCTCCTCACTCAGAAGACAACAGTGCAGGATGGGAGATCAGCAGAGCTGGCACAGAAGGGTTTGGGGCTCCCCAGGAAGGTACCTGGAGGCCATGGGGCTGCCCATGTCGTTTGAGCAGCACAGTCCTGTTCTTGCCACTGGCCTTGTCCACCTGCTGCACAGACCATGTCTTCCTCTCCGACCAGTAGAGCTGCCCCTCACACACAGCTGCTGCAAAGGGGCTCTGGACCCAGCGCAGCTTCAGGACCTGTCAGAGAGGCTGTCAGTGCCCACCTTGGTCCCCATCAGGACCCCATCACCAGTGCCCCACCACACCTTCACACTGCTGCCATCCAGATGTGCAGAGCCAACACTGCCCAGCTTCTCATCCAGCCAGAAGATCCTTTGGGTGGGGAGATCAAGGGCCAGTGCTGTGGGCCAGCCCAGTCCCTCAGCCAGCAGTACATGCCGCCAACTCCCATCCATACTGGCCTCCATCAGCCGTGAGTGGCTCCCCACCTCTGACCAGTACATCAGCCTAGTGGGAAGAGAGGTGCAGGCCTATGGACCTGACACAGCATTGTCCCAGCACCAAGGCAGCCCAGAAAAGCAGCCTGGAGCTTTCCATATCATCATGGGTGTGTTGAGAGCTCCGTGCAGGGCAGGGGCAGGTGTCTGGGCTCTTTCTTCTCCTGTCATACAGTCCCCATGGCACCAAGGTGAGGCCATCTCACCTTTTCCCCAGCCTCTCACCAACCTCCATGGAGGAAAATGGGGCAGGGCAGGGATGACAAGGAGGTCCCCATGTCCCAGACTTGTCCCAGACTTACCCTGCCAGGGGCTGGAGCACCAGAGAATGGGGCTGGTCCAGGTCTCCATCCATCACCACAGTATACTCTGGTATCCCTTGCCAGGCAGATCCCAAGCGAGTGGCCAGCACCTGCCCTGCTACCCCATCTGTCCAGTACAGGTTCCTCCCAAGCCAGTCCACTGCTATACAGTCTGATCTCACACCTGAAATGCATCCAAGAGGCAGCACCTGTGAGGGGTGACAGCTGCAGGGCCCTTTGGCATAATGCTCCCCAATCCAGGTCCCTCTATGCCAGGAGCTCTGGCTCCGCCCAACCTTGCTCCACTAGCACTTCTCCACATAAGGGATTACAGTGGGGTTGCACCCCACTGCAACCTGGAGACTGAACAGTGGGGAAGGGCAGCCCTGTTAACCCCATGCTGCCACAGCCCACCTTTCACCAGTGTGCCTTTCTTTTCCGAGTTGAGATCCTGCCAGCGGATGCTCTCTGTGGCTAGGTCCATCCAGAAGACTTTCCTCTCCACCAAATCATAGTCAAGCGAGAAGACAACGCGATCCTTGTCAGTGGCCAGCACTACATCCTCACGCCTGCTCCGCAGGCCATAGGACAACACCTCAGACTGCACAGCCACCAGCAACTTGGGCTCTGGTCCTGAGGCAACACAGAGACACATGGACCCTGCTCAGCACTAGTGGTCCCATGGTCCCAGCACATGCAGGCAGGGAACACAATGCTTACAGGCATTAGAGCTTGCTGGGACTCGGTCCTACCACACAGGATGTTCTCAGATAGGGCAGATGGATTTTCTAACCAGCCATTCACAGGATTACGAGGCTTCCCATGGGCAGCAGACACAGATGGACAAGCATCCACCGGATACATCCGGTGTATCTTAGAGGGCCAGGGCCAGCCTCAGCACTGCTTGGCCACCCCAGGACTTACCAGTGAGTTTGCAGACATGGCCATCGGGCTCCAGAATGTAGCCAGGGAGACAGCCACAGCTGTAGGACCCTGGGGCATTGAGGCATATCTGACCGCAGGCTCCCTTGCCCCACTCTGCGCACTCATCAACGTCCATGCAGGACAGACCATCCTCAGCAAGCCGATAACCTGGGCCACACCAGCACCGCTGTGGGGAAAGGGACCATCAGCTGCCCACTCTGAGGACATGAGGCTCCCTTCTGCAGCTGGAGCAGGGCATTATGACATGACAAGCCCTTGCTCCAGGGCTGCAGGCACTCACAGGGCCCTGGGGTGAGGGGTTGCAGAGATGAGTACAGGACCGCTGGCAGGGCACAGAGCAGTTCCCTCCCTCGTCTGAGCCATCTACGCAGTCCTGCCGGCCATTGCACACCAGGGATGCATTCAGGCAAGACCCCAGCCCACAGGGGTACTCGTGACTCTGGCAAGGAGCAGGGTGGCCTGCAGGGACATGTGGGGAAGGCTGCCCTGAGCATTGTCCACCAGCTCCTTTTGCTCATTTGGGGCAGATTTATTTAGCTGCTCCCAGAGGCTGCCCAGAGCTTGCTGCAGCCACATCCAGAGTTGTGCCAGTAGCCTGGCTTCAGGCTATATTAATCCAAAGGCCACTGGCCCCTGCAGAGAGAACAGCTACTCAGGACCTGGAGCCACCACAGGTGCTGGGAATAGGCAACCAGCATTTGGGGCCCTTCAGCACAGACACTTGCCCATCTCCCTCTGTGCTGGGCATGCATCAGCAACCCTGGGTGAGACAGGGAATAAAATAAGCATGTTGCTTACAGTCAGCCTCATCACTGCCATCTGTGCAGTCAGTCTCTCCATCACAGCGCCAGACATCAGGAATGCACTCGTGGCCATGGGAACAGCCCCACTGATGGTCCTCACACAGCCCTTCCTCCCAAGGGCAGCCCTGCAAGGCAGAAGGTGAAAAAGGCTACCCACTCTCCTGGGCATGAGTGGGGACAGGCTGTGTGTCCCCACTGCTCCACTCACCTGCTCGTCTGAGCCATCCCCACAGTCAGCAGCACCATCACAGTGCCAGGCCTCCAGCACACACTCCCTGCTGTGGGAACATGTCACCTCACCCTCACGGCAGAGGAGTGGCCGGGGCACGGCACAGCCTTCCTCATCCGAGCCATCCTGGCAATCACGGTCACCATCGCAGTATAGGGCCAGGGCCACGCATTGCCCACTCTGACAGGAAAATTCAGCTGGATCACACTCCTTCAGCACTGTGGGCAAAGGCCAGGGCTGAACAAAGTCACTGTCTCCATCCTCTCAGCAGGTTGTCCTGGGCAGTGTCTGCTCCTGGACCCACAAGAAACCTGGTGCATCCACCTGTGGGGCAGGCAACCCCAGCAGTCCATCCCATCCAGCCCCAGGGTCTTACCACAACCCTGCTCATCAGTGTGGTCCAGGCAGTCAGTATGGCCATCACACAGCCAGCTCCTGGGGATGCAGCGGGTGGCAGCATCGCAGCGCAGGGCGCACTCCTGCGTAGGGGTCCAGCAGCCCATCTCATCTGAGCCGTCGGGGCACTGTGGCACCCCATCACAGTGCTCTCCTGCCCCGACGCACACAGCTTCACTTGCACAGTGGAAGGCCCCTGGGGACACAAGGGGATTTGCACTGCCTGCAGAAGGCAGCCAGGGTGCCCAGACCCTCTGCTAGCCCTCCAGTGATCTAGAAAGGCTCCACAAGTAACAAGGCTTGGTCCCTCCTAGACAGTGCATCTCCAGCAGCCTAAGTCCTGAGCAAGGCAATTGCGGCAGTCAACTCAGCCACATTTAGGCCACTATGAGCAGTGAGATCAACTCTATCCTTTTCCAACAGCACTTCAAGCCCAGTGTCAAGTTCAGAAGGGACCTGTATGTCGCATTACAAGTATCAGAGCCCAGGACACAGACTTTACCAGGACCCTATCCCAAAAACCCCACTAGGAAGCAGCACAGAGTGACCCAGCTACACAGGGGACAGAAGAATGACTCCTACCTGGGGTGTTGCAAAGCTGGGCGCACCCTTCCTCATCAGAGCCATCTGCACAGTCCTTCTCCCCATCACACAGGTACTCCTGGGCCACGCACCCAGTGCCATCATGGCAGGGCACATGTGTGCGAGAACAGGACAGATGGAAAACTGGAGTCAGGGGGTGTGCAGGGCTGGACCGGAGGGATGAGGTAGGCATCACTACCCGTGCAGAACTGTTTGATCGTGGGGTGGTAGTGGTTGGCTGTGGGGCAGCGATCTCAGTTGTAAAAGATCGAGTGGTGCTGGTGGCTGGCTGCACAGTGGTAGTCTTGGTCAGTGTGATCCAGGCAGTGGTTTGTGCAGGGGTGGTCTTCTTTGACTGTCTGGTGGTGGTTTGTGATTTGGTAGCCTTGCTGGTTGGTGCAGTAGTGGTAAGTGCAGTGGTGGTCTGGCTTAGCAATGGTGTTGTGGTGGAGGTGCTAGGCTGAACAGCAGTGCTTGTGGTTGTCCTCATCGTGGTAGTCACAGGTGGAGGGAGTGGCACAGCAGACCCTTTTCTTGGTGGCACTGGCAGAGGATTTGGGATTTGTTGGGGCCATGCCCTCCCCACGCTCCAGGCACTGCCCAGAGCACTCCACATGACCACCAGTAGCCAGGCACCCTGCCACAGCTCGGAGTAGCAAGGGCCACCCGGCTCCATCACGTACAGCAGCACCAGGGACAAACCCATGGCCACTCTTACCAGCCTGCAGCTCTGAGCCCACGAAGGCCACCACTCCCTTCACATCTGCTGCTGGTATGGACAGCACAAGAGCCAGTGTCCTCCGGTCCCACAGCAGCAGAGCTGTCCCATTTGCTGATACCAGGTATGGCTCAAAGGCAGCCACGAGGCCATGGGACCAGCTGGGTGCCAGGGTGACTGCTTGCCGCTTGGTCAGACTCAGCGCCTGCAAGCCTGTGAGGTAGAGGCATGGTAGGACCTGGAGCCTGCCCTCATGGCTCACTCTGCACCCCACAACCCACAGTTATGGCAGGGACTTCATGGCTGAGGCCAGGGACTCAGCCACAGGACAGAGTCTGCCCCATGAGCATCCCACTGCCCAGGAAGGGACCTGCTGCATGTAGGGCATGGCTGATCACTCCTGCCTACATCCACCATTTCCACCCCCTGCTCCAGATACCACCAGGGCTCACCCAGGGCTGAGCTCCAGAGCACGCTGAAGGCTCTGCTGTCCATGGCCGCAGGCAGGTCTCCAGGCCACGTCTCATTCCAGACATCCCATGGAGCACCTCCCGCCAAGCTCAGTGCCTGCAGGGGCTGCCCACGGGCCAGCCAGTACAGAACACCACGCTGCCAGTCCAAAAAGAAGTGCTGGATGCTGCTGTGAGCACGGTGCAGGATGCGTGGGGACGTGTCAGTTGTCTGGATCACCCCGATGTCCCTCCGATTACATGCGAGCCAGTACAGGTCCCCAGAGCGGACATCCACACGGGCGGAACACACTTGGCAAGAGCAGGCAGGCAAGCCATTACAAGGCTGTCCCATGACCCTGCACCTCTGCCTGGGTGCCCCTAGACCCTGTGTGGTGCTCCACAGCTGCCCACTGCCTTGAGTGCTTGCCTCACTGTGGACAGCACCAGAACACTGTGCTCTGTGCCAAGGAGATCCTCAGACCTCAGGGAGAATCAGAAAGGGAAATGTGCCCTCTACCACTCCATAGGGTCTCACCTGGCAGCCCAGTCACAATGGCCTCCCTCCTGCCAGGGTGGCCCATGATGCGCAGCAGAGTCCCACGGTCATCTGTCCCATAGAGCACGGACCTCTGCCAGTCCATATCTTGCAGATGAAGGGGTTCCTGCCACTGATGCACCTGTTTGGTGTGTGCTCCAGGGCCCACATGAACTAGGGAGATGGCTTTTCCTGATGCATACACAATGGACAGCTCTGCAGGGCATAAGGGCAATGTGTGAGCACAGCCTCAAGGACACTGGACAGGGTCACCAGAATAAACCAAAACACAAATGTCACAGCACTGGTATGTGCTGGAAACTTCATCCCACCAAAACCACAGCCCCTTATGGCCCTCCTCCAACTCCCACATTCCACCCTCTGGTATACCACCCCAGAAAGCCAGATGCTGCTCACCTGCACACTTCCCTGAGGGGAGGAGGAAGAGGCCGTCGGGACATGCACACTTGTAGCCCCGAAGGTGCACAGGGGACAGGAGGCAAAGGTGACTACATAGGCCCGGAGCACATGCAGCAGTGTCCCCTGGAAGCAAGAGGATGTTAAAAGCTCAGGCAGTCATGAACCCGATATCTCTTCCAATCCCCAAAACCCACAGACTGTTGTGGGGCTGGATAAAGGTTGGAAACACGGTAGCGATGTTACATGAGTTAAGGGGGCTCAGGTCTACCCAAAGCCACAAGCCTTGGCAGCTTTCCTGCAGTTTTATAGGTCCCCTCTGTATCAACCCCACAACCCCTCATCACAGGAACAGGCAAACCATTGGGCAGGACCTGGTGAGCTCCAGGACTCAGTGAGCCTTCCCTAGCACCCAGGGATGTCGTGGGGGTTGCTGCCATGCTGCCAGCCCTGCAGCAGTGCAGCACCTGTAGGGTACTCACTGGGAGGCTGATGCAGTGTGTGCAGCACGGTGAAAGCTGAGATAGAGGCACGGAGCAGCACTGTGTGCTCCTGGGGAGAGGCCCAGGTGGCTGACACCAGCTCTGTGCCATCGGTCCAGAAGAACCGGCTCTCAAACACGGCCAGGCCCAGCGGCTCCACGTGGCCCCGCAAAACAGCGTGGAAGGAGTGGCGTCCGCTGCCATCCACCCGCAGTGTCTCGATGGACTGGGTACAAGGCAAGGCATGGTGGCCATGTGGCATCCCCACAACCTTGTTCTTCTCCTCCCAGCCCAAGGATATATGACAGACCGAGGCACTGCTCCCTGCTCCCTCCCATGCTTTGGCCATGGACACAAGGGAATCAGGGCCACCCTCCCAACTCCCACCTCATCGTCTCCCTGCCCTGCTATCCCTCATCCCTACCTCCTTGTACTCGCTGATCCAGTACAGCCTGCCAGCCACATGGTCCAGGCTCAGCCCCACAGGCTCCTCCATGGATACAACTGTGAGCTCCTGCCGGTTTGAGCCATCCATGCCAGCTGCAGCAATGACTGTCCGGCCCCTCTGTCCACGATTGATCCAGTATAGGGACCTAGGGGCAGGCACTCAGCACCCGCTTCACAGTGTAATACCAGTGCTGCCATATTCCCACAGCAGGCATCACATGGTCAGCACCAGCATTGTAATCCCAGAAGCCTGGGCCAACCCTGGTTCATTCACTGCTCACCTTGCAGCTGGATGTACTATCAGCTGCTCTGGTGCAATGTCCTTCCCCAGCACTGTAAGGTAACCCCGGCCATCACCCAGCCCTGCACAGATGGCTGGAGGATGGCTGCTGGCCCAGTAAAGTTGCCCTGTGAACCAGTCCACAGAGATGCTGTTCACCTCTCTGGCATCTGTAGAGACAGAGCAGTTTTAAGGCACACCTGTGCAGGCTGTGTGGCAAACTCAAGCTGCCTGTTCCTCTATACAGTAAAGGCAGTACTGGGGTGGCAGGCCAGCTCCTAGCACCCCTCTCAGCCCTGCTATGGCACCCGGAACGCTTGGTCCTCCTCACCTGTATAGAGAGGCTGTGTGCCTTTCCCTGGGTGGTGAACACAGAGCTCTCCATCCTCTGTCAGCCAGTAGTAGGTTTCTCGGACCAGGTCATACACCAGGGCATGGGGTTTGGTCTCAGTGGAGAGCAGAGGCCGGTAGGCTTGGGTCCGTACATCCAGGAGGGCCAGGTCCTGCCCCACAGCCACCAGGATCTGTGTTGCATTGTCTGACAGGGTGAGAGAAAAGTCATTCATTGACCAGGGACATGGCTAGCTGGGAGCACTGCTCAGCCCTCAGCCAGCCTGGGCTTCCCTTCCTCCTCTCCCTTACCTGCCACTTCGCAGGCGGTGCCATGCTGCAGAATGTAGCCCTGGCGACAGGAGCAGCTGAAAGTGCCCGGGGTGTTGGTGCACAGCTGGCTGCAGGGGCTGTACTCCAGGGAGCACTCGTCCACATCTGCACGGATAGGTGAGGTCAGCAGCCTGCCACAGAGCTGTCCCAGAGAGCATTGCCACTGCTCCCCAGGCAAGCTCTCTAGATACCAGAACATGGGCCTCAGCCTCAAAATGCACCAGCTGCTGCTGGGACGTTATCTAGACACAATCTTTATGGGACCAGGTGTGACGCACAGGCAGGAGCAGGGCAGAGGCAGGTGCTCCCTAAGAAGCATGGGCTCTGTGGAGACACTGCTGTCAGTGGCCAAGAAGTGACAGAAACACATGCACCCTGACCTCCTCTTACCAGCACAGCTTTGCCCATCTGCCTGCAGCACCCAGCCAGCCCCGCAGGAGCACTGCACTCCCCAGTGCGTGTCAGTACACGTCTCCGCACAACCCCCATTGCGTACAAAGCAGGTTCGACCTGTGGGGATGCAGCGAAGGGTGACATGAGGCAGCACAGCTCTGTGGCATCCCTCCCCCTCGCCCCACCCAGATGGGCAGCAGCCAGCAGCTACATGTAACTTACCACATGTGCTGGGCTCATCTGTGCCATCCAGGCAGTCATCCTTGTTATCGCACATCAGGGACTCCAGGATACACTTGCCCTCATCACACCGCACCATGCCAGGTGTACAGGGGGCTATGGCATACACAGCTCATGTCAGCAGGGGAGACCAATACCCTGGGCACAGGGGAAACTGTGGGTCCCAGACTCATGGGGAGGCCCCGCAAAGCATGAACAGCTTACTGGGAAGCTTGCCACCAGCCCAAGGGAAGCTGGAGCCAAGGAAAACAAAGTACTCCCTTAATTCACACATGGCCCAGACAGGTCTCACCCTACTGAAGAGCGTCCAGCGTTGTTGCTTACCACAAACATCTTCATCCGAGGAATCACCACAGTCATCAATCCCATTGCACTTCCACTCAGCCATGATACACACTCTGTTCCTGCACTGCCACTGCCCAGGCAGACAGGGCTTCTGGGGACACCCCTCCTCATCCCATCCATCCTCACAGTCTTGGTGCTGATCACATAGCTCCCAGTGCGGGATGCAGTGGTGGGTGCCAGGACACTGCACCTTCTTTGGCCCGCACACTGAGGAAACAGCACAGCACTCACCAGCCTGTCCTGTATCCCCAGCCACCTGTACTAAGCCCCCTCAGCAGAGAGTACATACCACAGTCCTGCTCATCAGAGCCATCCAGGCAGTCAGCAGCACCATCACAGCGCCAGCTGCTAGAAACACACCGGCCATCATCACACTGCCAGACATAGGGGTTCCCGCGACAGGCAACATCTGCAGGGACAGCACATGGTCACATGGTCACTGGGACCTACTGCTACGGCAGAACAACAAGGGTCCACGTCATCCTGGCATGGGACAGGTGCTGGCAGTACCCAAGGAACATGAATTCCAGGATGTGTTCTCATGCCACAGAAATTCCCAAGGATCTCTGGGGCACATATGCCCTTCCAGGATGCTACACAGGCAGAGCCAGCAAAGACTGAGGTGCCTCTAGGCTGAGATGCCTCTGGACTGTCCTGCCCCACCATTCCCCAGAGTATGAGGGCCCCTTGATGCCCGTGCAGCATAACTCCCCAGGCCACCCCATCACACCAGATGAGTGCCACTCACCGCACTGCTCGTCCGTGCTGTCAGGACACTGCTGCTCACCATCGCAGAGCCAGGGAACGGGGATGCAGCCGGAAACGCAGGTGGCCTGGCGTGAGGCTGCACACGTGAGGCTGGCGGCCGCTGCGGGCAAGAGGGAAACGGGCCAGGATCAGGCGGGGCGGCCGCACCGGGCATCCACCTGCACTGCCCCCGCTGCAGCTCCCAGCCTGGGGGTCCCGGCATAGCCCAGCGCGCGGTGGGACCGGTTCCATCCAAGGGCACCTCTGGATCTCCTCTACGGCTAGAGGGAGAATGGCACCTCTTGACTCCGCTCAGAGAAGGCAGGTACACCCCAAGCCCGCTAGGCAGCGGTACGGCCCCTCGGGACGCAGGGGACCCCATGCTGTCAGGCAAATACACCACAGGCGTCAAGGACGCACCACCGGGAGATGAGTACAACGGGGACATCCTCAGTGGCAAGGGACCCCCCCGGCCCCCACTGCCCATCGCGGGGGGATGAGCAAGCTTCCCTGATGCCCAGCGCAGCCCCTCGGGATGAGGCAGGGATTTGCCCCCTACCGGCCCGCCCCCCTCGGTCCTCGGCTCACGGGTGCGGCGTGTCCCGGCACCGGCGGTGCTCCCAGCCAGCGGCAGCAGCGGCAGCAGGAGGATGCTGAGGAAGACGAGCGCCCAGCGGAGCGGCGGCGAGGGGCGGCCCATGGCGGCGGCGGCGGCAGCGGGAAGAGGGGCGGCTCCGGAGGACCCGGCCGGCGGAGGAGCGCGGAGCCGCGGCCGCTGCTTTTATGTCCGGGCGCGGGCGGCCATTGGGCACCGCGGGTACCGCCCGCCGCCCGCGGAGACCCCCGCCCGCCCTGTCGCCGCGGGGGTTGCGCTGCGCTGCCCCAGGGAGCCGCCGGCAGGGACGCGGGGGTCGCCGCCTCGGGCGGGGCAACTTCGGTCCTGGGCCGGGCGCCCTTGGGACCCACCGCCCGCCAAGAGACCCCTGCTCACCCACCCCCCTCTCCCCGCCTCCCGCCTCGCCCCGCCGGGCGGGGGTTGTTATGAGAGCCAGCCGTGAGAACCGGGCTCGCAGCACCTGCGCCGGGCGTGGGAAGGCAGCGGCAGCCTTGAACGCGGGGGCACCCCTCGAAAACAGGGCGCGCACCCCCCCAGCCGGCCGACCTCGACCTTGAGCGCTGTGAAAGAGCCGCTGGAGCACAACAAGGAGGGAGAGAGCAGCGGCCGGGGGAGGAAATCAGCCCGGCGAGAGGATAAGGCACCTGCCTGGGAAATGAGTCTCATTCACCAGGCAAAGCGGGGGAATCTTCAACCGCAGAGATGGCCCCGGGGCACGGGAGTTTGCAAACCACTCGCTACACACCCAGGGGGAAACTGCCGGTGTGCTGCCCCTCCATTCCTGTTGGCTTGTCTCCCGGCCAGCTGCGTGTGGTGATATGACTGTCTGTTGACCCCCAAGACTGGTCTGTACTCCAAGCACATCCATGGCCTGTGGGGGCTGTACACTCATCTCCTCCAACCTCCCCATCAAACCTGCCTGCATGACAGCTGAGTCTAGAAAGCTGCTGTAGTGTGTACACACTTACTGACACCACTGTCTTCCTGTAAAATGTTCTGGCATGCACATGTTTTCTGGCTTGCTCAGAAAGGGAAAGCATCCATCCCCAGGATGATCTTATGTGTGCTGCAGAAGAGATGGTAGTGGCATTGACTTCTTCAGGCACTCCCCAGGAAACACAAGTATGCAGATTCCAGGGATGATAAGCATTCTTGTGGCAGGAACACCAGGCAAAGTGGTCCTAGTGGTCAGGGGAGAGAGTAGAAAGGACGCAGCAGTATCCAGGCAACCCCAAGACTATCCAGAAAGCTCCCATGCCCTCCTCACACCTGTAGGCCAATGCTGAGATTTGTGTTAGGTCCCTGGGGATCTGCCCTGTACCCCAGCTCTGCCACCCCACAGTGTACCCTCACAGCCAAAAAGCACTAACTCCTCACACTGGCTGGCTGGGAAGAGCAAGTGACAGCAGAGGGACTGTGTAAAAGGGTCCAGAAGTTAGTGGGTACAGTAGAAATGCCCAGTGCACCTGAGCATTAGCTTGGGGACCTGGGGCAACAAGTCAGGGCGTGGACACCTGGCGTGGCCAGTGTCTTAAAATGCAGGACATTTTTTTAGAAGTATGATTTAAAGTCAAAATATGTTTAACATGTTTTAAATAAAAAAACATATAGGTATATATAGACAATAGCCCACTGTACATAATTGTATTTATATGTACCTACAGTGACTTCTCTATGAGATACTGGTTATTTTTTCCCTGGACTTCTGAAGAGATATTTTTGATATTTGCTGTTTTTTCTTTGCAGTTGTGTTAGTAGGGAAGTCTCCTTTTCTCACTAATATTTAGATTCTCCCTTTTCTGCCTCCAAAGTCTAAAGGGGGCTGGATGTTAGGAGAAGGCTGGAACCAAAACGAGAGGGAGAAAATCTTCACACATGTGAACAGCAGTATGAAAACTGCTATTAAAAAGTCCAGCACCATGTCCCAATAACACCTTCAACTATACCAACTAGAGCAAAAACTTTTCTTTCAAACATTCAAAGGCAGTTTCACATTAAATAGTATGCTTGATTTTATATTTTTCCTAGAAAATTACATATATTCCTTCTGCTATATGATTGATCATATTCTCTTCTTGTTATTAGTGTATACCTGTTCCTTTCCAATCACTTTTAAGCACCCTTTTCCTAAAAATAAGGGATCACACTATTAAAAACAAAGAATTCTGTGGGACACTCTGCCTCATATCAGTTTTCAAGCTTCTGCAATCTTGCTTCCATACAGAAAGGACAGGTCTACTTGCCCCTGTGCTCGGTGGCCTGACTGCTCAAAATTAAACTGCCTGCAATCTGTTGACTAAAATTTATGCCAGTAGGAAAACTGGATTTCATGAAATACCTTTTTTTTTTTTTTCCCCTAGGAAATCATCTTATTAAGTGCTTAAATTAAAAAAAAAAAAATAATAATTGGAAAGCATTACAAACTATTTTTCAAAATCTGAAGTTTTTTCCAGGTAACAATAACCCTTTTTCAATCCTGTGCCCCCAAAAACTACAACTCCTATTTCAGGGTCTGGCCCATAGCCACATTGACAGCAACAATTCCATGAGACTGGCAGCATGGTGCCCCGGTCTGGTACCCAGACTCCCTGACATAGCAGGTAATCTTAGTAACTCTGTCCCAGGACAGCCTTGTGAAGTGGGTGACAGATGCTCTGCTAGAGGGATAGGAAATGTCTGGAGACATTGGCTTTCATTTGCCATTTTTCTGCTTTGCTCTCTTAGCATTGTCTTTCTTTTGCTAAATTGTCCCTCCAAACTACACCTTCATGGCCAGCTCCGTGCCCAGCAAAAGCAAACAGGGGTGGTGGTAGCACCTGCTTCAGGGGGAGTTTTAATGAGTAACAGAGTGGTGTCACAAGTGGCATCTCCAGCCTCCAAGAGTCTCAGCATAGGCAGGAGTAGCAACAACACTGAGATCTGTGTGTGGGTAAATCCTCCCACCTCCCAAAGGCCAAACAACCTTGAAAAAAATGCAAGTTTACTAACTTAAGGCACCACTGGGGAGAACTGGGAAATATTAGCATCTGCTGTGATACAGCCTGACAAGATGCTGAAAGAAACAGTGTTGTTTACCACAGTGTTATTTCCCTTAATTACAAGGTGTTTGAAAGGAACAACATTCAGGCAATTTGGAGGACTAATTTTATGAATACACTAAGGAAACAATTTCTTGTTCTCTGCAACAACAGAGCTACACTGCTTTCAACACCCTAGGCAGGTTGGAAACTTGATGTGTTTGCCTTCATGCTTTTTATTTCAGAACACAACCGGAGAGGAAGATCTTTTTAAAAAGCAAGTGAATTATCAGGATAAGGAAATTGAGACAATTTTGAGCTTTCATTGATTTGGGAAACAAACCCACAAGGTACTCTCTAATCCCCTAAAAGGTTCCAAAAGTGTTTGCTTCTTTTCAAAAAACTTTAGGCTTGTGATATCTCCCTCACATCCTTGTTACTCTATTGTTCCCCAGCCTGCTGAAAATTAACTGTGAGATCTGGGGAAGATGGAGAAAGAAATCACGACCTCCACTTAGAGATGAGACAGTTCCCCCACTGTCTCCCGTCCGGGCTTCACCCATTACGATCCACCTGTGGTGCCTCTCCATGCTGCCACTGGGGAGTAGCAGAAGGCTGCAGGAAGGTCCTGCCTTGTTCTGCTCTCCCGGGCTCTGTGAGTTATCCGTGAGTCTGGAGGAATTCAGGACCTCCCCACCTGCAGATGCCATAGTCCATGCTCAGCCAAACAGCAGCTCTGTCACACATCCCAACTTTCAGCCTCACAGCTTGTTACCAAACCCTGCTCAAAGCTTCCCTGCACCCTTGCTGGGGAGATGGGACAAGATTGCTGCAAGAAGTCCAAGACCAGGTTTAGCCGAGGACAGGATGGTGGGGGACAAGTCTCCTTACCTGCATAGCTCTGACCTGACTCTTGTTCTTCCACACTGGGAACAGGAAGGAAAAATCACTGCCAGCCTGAACCAAGAAGGCAGAAGCATCTTCCCAGGACTGTAGGCATCCACGGCTCTGTGAGATAGCTGTGCTAGGAGGACATGAGGGACCTGCCACTTGGTGACACACACATTCATCTCTGTGTATACATGCATACATATTTAGACAGATGCCTATACATATTCACATACACCTACATAGATGTTGAATGACTGTTTCCAGTCCTTTGATGCCCTGCTTCACTGAGGTGTCTCCTGCCAGGCAGGTCCATGAGGTCAGTGTATCCTGGACATGATATTTAGAGCAGTGTGAAGTGCTGCTGTTTCCCACTGCTGCAGGGCATGACCAAGAGTAGAAAGGTGAGCAACCCATCCTTAAGCAGTTGAGTATCCTCTGCACAGATGGAGGAGATTGCCTGTGAAGATTGAGCCTGTGGCTGGAAAAAAGGCAGCTTTCACTGCTGCTTATAATGACTAGGATTGAATTCATCACTATGGAAGCCTTGTCAGCTGTCATGAGCAGTGGGTGACCCTTCATTTTCTCCTCTGGGCTCATCTCTGTGTTCCACTCTGCTTTCCAGCAGTGCCTTCACTCTTTAAAGCAGCTACACTGTCACATACACTTCTTGTTTACCCCTCCAGCCAGTCTTGTTGTCACGCAAGATGCCCCCTTGGACCAATGTGTTTCTAACTTTTGTGACCAGGATTCGGCAGTTTTATCTTTTTTTCAAAGGAAACAAACAGCTGGACACACCTTGCTCTCATCCAAAGAAAGTAAAACTCTTCAGAAAAAAAAAAGCAAAACAAACAAACAAACAAAAAAAACCAAAAAACAAAACCAAAAAAACTCAGCACTTGTCCTTCCTGTTCTGTTTTCCATCCTCTATTTAGTAAGTCCAAGTTCTTCCTTGTCCATACCCTGTCTCTGGCTCTGCACACATCCCTTCAACACAAGAGTGAACAGCCCAGGTAAAGATGCTTTCTCACCGTACCCCCTGGCTGACTTAATTATCTATCAGAGCAAAAACTCAAATAATGAGAAAAGACCTTCCTCTTTCCAGAAGCAGCCAACCCAAAATTGCTTTGTCATCAGAGATCCCCCATTAGCATCACATCACTGTTTTTAGCTGCTGAGTAAGGCATACCAAGAAAAATAATTGTCTTTGTCATCTCTCTCTAGATGCATGTAACTTCACAAGAAAACATCTGATTCATCATTGCTTGGAAAACTAGCCTGGCTTTAACACACCCCCAGAACAGTTCCTCCCCACCCACCTTTGACCAGATTTCTTCAGGTTTTTTTAGAAGGGGGTTGGACTTTCTGATTTCCACCTGCCTGCAGATTTTTCCTCATTCTCTGTATAATGAAGGCTGCATCTCCACTTGGCCACTGACACAAGGCTCAGCTGGAGCAGGGAGCAGGTATATCATGACTTCTCATCCAACCCACCCATGAGTGCTCCCTCCATGAATGTCATAGCACAGGTTGGGATCTAGGTGCACTTGGTCCTCACTGCCAGGAGCACAACTGGTGTCCTGGACCAGGATGTCCCCCTTGTCTCATGATGTTGCCCTGGAGCCACTGATTCCTGCTGTCATTAATGCAGTGTTTGCATTAAAGACCCACCTGCTTTGATTGATCCAAGCCTGGGGTGACAGTGCAGCCCACTGTGATGTGAAGCATATTCTGAAGCCACTCATGCAGGAGGCAACAGCAAACCTCATCCTCAGCCAACACTTTTCAGGGTCACTTCTTTAATGACTGAGCAGTACTGAGATCTGCAGGGAAACAAAGGAGGCTATAAAATAGTCCAATCTGCCCTCTTCTCAGGCTATCACAGGTGATCTTCCTTACTGCCAGTAAGCAGTGAAGCATTATAACCCTGGGACAGCCTATGCTCCACATATTATCCTCTTTGTGATAATTGATAAAATATTCCTGTTAATCATAAAAGTATTGGAGTTTGCATAAACCAGAATACTAAGGTCTGAAGTGAAGTATGAACACTAGATAGAGGAAAATAGATGATTAAATCATTCTGTTTTAAATCCCCCTGTTATGAATATTATGTTTTCTAATTAAGTTGTATCTACTGCCAGTTTGCAAAATCCGATAGATTTTGCAAAATCAGACTTCCTGCCTTTGTTTGATCAATGTTGCCTATCTACAAAGACCAGACTTCCCGATTTTTGCTGGTTTTTATCTGTCAAGACCAGATGATTACCTATGAGATTGACTATCGCCCAGAGACTTTGCGAATGTTTATTCAACCACCCTGCTTACCTGGCAAAATTATGACAGCAAAAAACCAAAAATTATTGATTACAATGAGAGACCATGCTATAAGAAGAGGCTGCAAACCAAGGTTCGATGGAGCATGGAGTGGGCGATGACCCCTCACGTTCCCCAGTGCTGCTTGCTCTGTCTATATAAAATAAAGCAATCTAAATTTTGCTGAATATCGAGACTTTTTGCTTCTCACTTATAACACCTTTCTATCCTCGAGGAGCTTTGAACAAAATTAAGGAAAAAAAAGAAAACCACAACGATGTGAGAAATCATACTCACTTTTTCAAATTTCAAAGAATTATTAAACCTTAACAAAAATACAACAAAGGACTGAATAAGGAGAAAGGGCCATGCTAGGAGCACAGGACTAAACTACCATATGCTCAGCCATAAAATGGATACTCTGACTTTTATGCCCTAGGCCCTCCCAAAGTCTTGTCAGTTAACCCCTTCTCTGCCATCCATTGGTGGAGACTACTCTCTTGCATCTTGATTGGAGGTTAGCTGTAGTATCAAGCCCATCCTCCCCAAATGCCCCGATTACCCAACTATCCCATGACCACAATACATGGGGGAGGGGAAGAGTACTAGGGGGGATATATTACAATAACATATACATCCACAAACTTATCTTAACACACACAGCATTTTTCCTTTAATTGTGAGAGCCAACCACTACAGTACTCATCTATAACAATGAAGAAGAAATCATGCTTAAGAGACAACTGGGAAAAGGTGCAGTTCTCTCTGAAACCTCACCCAGTGATCAGCCTTTTTTGAGCCAGACATGGTGTCTCCATCTAATAGCCCTTGATGGCTTTTTCTTCAAGGTATTCCTTTTTGAACTCTTGCAAACCTCAATATCCTGCAGTGAAGACTGCCTCCTCTCTGTTCTGCATTGTGGAAAGAAACCAGCTCCCCTTGCTTCCTTCTAACAGGACATTCAACAGCTTAACTGGGTGAAAGACAGTTCCTCCTTGTCTGCTCTCATCTACCCTCTCAAGGTTGAATATACCTACCCTGTTCACAGTGTAGAAACCATCCCAGACCTTTAAAAACCTTGGTGCTCTTTTGCTCTGGGGAGACCATTGTTGTGCAGAGCATCTGAGACATAGGCACACCCTGGCTGCAGATAAACTGCAGCATTTCCATTTTGTCTCTTTCCTAGACATTCCAAAGGCCTGTCTCAGACAGGACACAGGTTAATCCATGCCTTGACATCCTGAGACCTGCAGCTAGCAGCCAGGTGCCTGTGAAATAGGGCATCCCTGCTGCAGCTGACACATACTTGCACAGCTTCCTGTGGACATCCTGCTGGAACATGGTCTGGCCAACACTCACCCTTCAGTCAGAAGCAGTGCTTCTTACCTTGCTTAGGCTGATGAGCCTAAGCCCAGTGCAAATCCCAGATGCAGGATTTCATGTGTAGGAGTACTCCTTGCATCTCTACCTGTGTGTTCCTCTTACCTAGCAGATGGCAGAAAGGTAGGCAGTTGGAGCAAGAAGGGCACCACCTCAGGCAACTGCAGCTGTTTGGTACTGTAGGGTCAACATTTTGTGATGTGCTTTGGTATGTACTGCATTTAGTCTTTATTGTTGAGTGTCTGTTTGCTTTGAGTCTGGAACCAGAAGAGAAATCACAATGTTCAAGCAGAGGGGAGGAGCACTCCATGAAAATTTGATGGGACATGTAAATAGACAGGGTTTGTATGCCTCCCTGGAAAAACACTGCATTAATCCTTTTAACAAGATTCCAAAAGAGTCATGCAGGATGGGTATTTTGGCTTTATTTCATGATTGACAGAAGCTTTGCTTTCTGCCAGATCGAACTGCATCACACATAGCTTCCCTCTGATTTGGCTTTTAGCCTCATGAAAAACACTGCTGCTGCAGTACTGCCCAAAAACAGGCACCCAGGGAGCTAGGGCTGCATCCAGAGCATCTTGTTTAATCTCATGAATTCCAGTCCCTACAAAAAAAGAAACAATTGCCTTCTCTCACAGAGGAGCTTGCTGTATCAGGTTCCTAGTGCTCACAGCAACCAAGTTAAATTAGTGTTGTCTTTGTGGCCGGTAGATTAATTTTTTTCTTTCCTGTAATGTTAAATAAATAAGGGACTTCTTTGTATTTTGGTGAGGTATGAGGTTTAGATTATCTTCTTACCTTTATGACATATTGCACCCACTTAATTTTTTGCATTGATAACATGGCAAGTGTGCTTGAAGCCAAATATGGAGTGTGTTTGCCATACATAGCAAGTGTGTTGGCAGAGAGGTTGGTTCATCTAATCAAGCAGTCAACATTATTTAAAACAATCCTAAAGTCTCCAGAGTTTAATGTCTGGGACAACTCTGCTGCTGCCATGTCAAACTCACTGGGCTAAGACCGGAAAACAAGTGGAGGAGAGAGCCCAGTAGCCATGACTCCAACAGTGCCTCAATTTTCTCATAAGAAGTATTCAAATGGGCTAATTCCCCATCTGAGGGTAGGGTTTTAATTTCTGAGATGTAGTCTTTCTTTCATTTAACTGCCAGAATTTTAATTTAATCAACTCTTAATGAATAAATGCAAACCATTTTGCCTATGTTACTGCTCACTGTAACTTAACCTTGTCTCGGGTGGCTGTTGGTAAGATGCCCCACCAGCTCGCCCTGGAAAACGTGAGGGAAGATTTTTAAATCTCCTGTAATCTGGCCGGTCTGTTCCAGTGGGATGCCCAGAAGCTAACAAGGTCCTGACCTTTAAAGTGTGCAAGGCTTTTCTGAGAGACTGGCAGTCTCCCAAAAGGTGCCCAAATGCATGAGGAAGTGCTAACGTCCACCCTCCAGCGCACAGCCACCTTTCTGGAAGCCGTCTGTCTCTGCATTTTTCCTTCAGAGCAATGTATGAGTGTCTGCATTGAACATTTGGTTGTTCCTTGCAGTGACTGTGTTGCTAAATCCTGGGATATAAAGCACTGCAATAATTTTCTCCTTTCAGGGTGGTTCTATCTTCCATTCTGCCCAGCTCACTCTGGTTTAACCCCTTTTCCTACAAGCAGGGGTTGTTTGATACTGGCCAGTCAGTCTGTGAGTCCCTTTTAAACCCACAGGTCAGCAGCCAGCCGTTAGCCAGAATTAGACCCAAGCACAGGGTCTCCAAAATATCTTGGTTCCAAGAAGATCAAGCCCAGTAGAGGCAGCAGACCTCCTAGCAGGACCTCACCTCATCTCTGCAGTGCTATCAAAGAAAGACATGGTGCATCAAGGCAATGGGTTGCTGGCTCTGCTTTCCAGGGGACCACTTACTTTTTCCTTGCCCTGAGCATCCTTGGAATGTGCTCTTGCCATTGAAAAGGAAGAGCTTTGCAGGGAACAGTAGGCTTGTGACCTTCAGCTCACCTCTCTTGCAGTGAGTGGATGCTGCCAGTCCCTTTGGAAAGCCCTGGGGTTGGCTGTAGCAGTATTTCTACTGCAAACTAGAGCTCTGGGCAGCCACAGATTGCAGCATCTAGCACAAATACATGGCTCAGCTATTTTTTTTTTTTTTTCTTGGAAGCAAAAAGATGTGAGCGTTAGGACTATGACCATCAGGCTCTAACTTCCCAGGGGTGTAGCTGTGCTGATCCAGCCAAATATATTCCCTGTGGTCTTGTGGCTTTTTTGGGAAGTACAAGGGGCAGATGACATCATCACGAGCAAACAGTACTTCCTGAGCTGGTTGGGAGGGAGATGGAGACAGCACACGCAATGCTGTCATACAAGAGATGCTGGGTGTGATTGTCATTTCATCCCTCGTGGCTGGGGTGAGAATCTGTCCTGGGCAGGCTGTGTGGTATGGATGTATCAGGATAAAGAGAGGGCAGCCCAAAACTTCAGCATGTGTTAGCTGTCCACGTATTTAATGTATGCCTCACCACAGTTTACAGCTTCCTCACATGGGGAAGAGAAGGAGCTAGCACTGATCTCTGTGGTGACCAGTGGACAGAATCTGAGGGAACAGCATGACGTTGTGTCAGGGGAAATTTAGGTTGGATGTCAGGAAAAGGTTCTTCACCCAGAAGGTGGTTGGGCACTAAAACAGGCTCCCCAGGGAAGTGGTCACAGCACCAGGTCACAGCCTGATAGTGTTCAGGAAGCATTTGGACACTCTCAGGCACATGGTGTGATTCTTGGGACTGCCCTGTGCAGGGCAAGGAGATGGACTAGATAATCCTTTGTCATTGCCTTCCAACTCAGTACATTCTATGACTCTGTGATTCTATGCCAGGATATAAATTGCCTTGTTCACGGAGAAAAAACATATATTTAACCTTGCACCCACCATCAGGGCCCTCATCTCCAACTAAGGTATTCCCAAGCCTTTGGGGAGATGATAAAAGCAATAAAGGAGGCAGAAAGTAATTGGGAAAAGCTCAAGGGCTGTGAAACCTTCCCCTCTATTAGCTGCACTTGCATACAACCTGCCAGGCTCCTTGGTCTTTCAGAGATAACCCTGGGGTACACACTCAGGAGGAGCTCAGTCTGTCTGAGCCTGCCAGCACCTCCCAGCTTCAGTGAGAGCCCCAAACCCAGGCAGCCTCCAGGGCAGAGCACAGCGCAGCCCAGCAGGAGTTCCAGAGGCCATGGTAAATAACTGTGGCTTATTAAAACAGCCCCAGCTTGGCAGCAAAAAGTAAAACAGCAGGAGTGAAACTTGCAGGACTACTGTGAAACCAGCTGCCAGATGTTTCCTTGAGTGTATCTGTCTACCTCTGGAGGAAGGGATTAAGTAAGATGCTCAGTCTCAGTGCAGACACCTGGAGTTTGGTGTTATGTAGCTGCTTCTGAGCCATACCAGCCAGCCCAGCAGGGCGCAAATACGTACCACCTACCACAGGGAAGCCTCAAGATCCTTCTGCAGAGGCCCTGTTTCACCATCTCAGTCTTATCACTGGGCAAAGGGCAAAGCAGAGGGACTTCTCCCATCAGCTCAGCACTGGACAGAGTTAAGGTGATTTAGTCTGAATTCCTTAATGCTTCATTCCTGGCTTTTAACCACACTCAGTTTCCTGCACTTCTGTGGAGGTAGCAAAGCCTTCTACTGCTTCATTCAGCCCTTGTTTCACTTTGCTTTTGAACACCACTCCATGGGGAAGAGAGAATGGAAGCAAAGTGGGCCAGGAGCAGATAAATATGCTGGGTACTGTTTGCAGTTGGTTTCCTAAAAATTTGAGTTTGTGGATAGGATTGATGGCAGAGAATTTTCAGCATGTTTACATTGCATCTTTACCAGCCTTTCAGCCTCTGTCGAGCTGGGGCTCCCACGTTTTCTTTTGCATTTGCAAAAAGGAAAGCATGGGTTTCTGCTGCCATCCTCCAGGCCTGCCTAGAGGAAAAGTCTGGGTTAGACTAAACTCTGTGGTGACAGACAGCCTGAGGAAAGGCTGCACAGAGGCACTTGCTTAAGGTACAGCTGCTTGTGCCTGAAGTGGAGCGGCAGCAACCTCCCAGGAAGTCCAGACAGCCAGGGAAAAGGAAATCTTGCAGTCTCCAGAGGGAAGAGAGGGAAGCCACAGTGCTGCTTGCTGGAGGCACCTTCTGGAAGGCATTTGCTCACCATGCTTCTTTGAAGCCTGGAGCTAAGACTGAACCAATCAGACATGAGCCCTGTGCACCCCAAAGAGCACCCACAACCAGCACAGGGGACCTGGCAACAATGCCCATGGAGCACACATCTTTGTTGCTACAACTGCTCAACGTGTGCAGTTGTCTACTGCTTTCGTCTCCAAGCTGAGTCCAGGCTGAGACTCAAAGGCATTAACAACTAAAAAAAGTAGAGGGAGCTTGAATATCCTTTTTCACAAGATGAAAGGATTAGCAAGATAAGGATGAGGTTTACTTATAGGTTAAATAATAGTCTCCAATACTCACGTAGCACAGAGTAGCTGGCTGCCATCAAACGCTGTTTGATGTTGGGTTTATCTAGCATGCTGCTCCTGGATGCCAGCCCATGCCTGTCTTTTGCAGTCCCTAGCTTGCCTGAGAGAGGAGTTTGCCTTACCTTGTACTGGGATCCATGGATCAAGATATCTCAGACAACTCAGTAAAAGAACTCAGGAAAGTTCAAGAGCTTTTGGATGATCTTTGGTCACTGTCAGACCTAGTCACTGAAACAGAAACTGGGTCACAATCTCTGGTAAAAGCAAAACCCATCCAGCATAGGAATGGCAAATGATGAGGGAGACTCCAGGCACTGCTCCATGCTTTGGAGCTAAAATCTGACTTTGATCTGCTGCTGAATTTACACCTTGCTCTAATGGCAATGTCTGGACTGGCTTTGGGTCAGATGCTTCAGTCTGAATTCCAGATTGCCTATGGACAGGACAATTATAAACACCACGACAAAGACCTGTGAGACACGGGAATGTAGGAAAGCCATCTTTTCTCCTCCCCTTGTGATGTTCCCCAAACAAGGCCAACAGAATAGCAATTCATGATGAGAATGCTGTGGCTGGCTGTATCTCTAAAACCTCAGCCAAGGAGGCAAGGATTGAGGCTGGGGAACTTGGAAGGGCAGCAGGGACCGCTGTGCCTCATCACAGTCCTGGGCATCCCAGAGGGAGGCCAGGGAGGGCTGTGTACCTTCTGGGGCCCTACCATGGTGGCCAGGCTTGAGAACCTCTTAGATGACACTAACAGCAATGTTTTTGAATTTGACACATGGGGCACATGCCACACAATTTGAAGGGCTGTGTGGTGTGCATGGTTGGGCAGGCAGGACCACTCTTCATCACTCAAAGTCCCATGGAGGCTGCTCAAGCTCTGGGAACTGCTGGGGAAAATGACCCCCTGCTCCTGCACTTCTGTGTAGGGCAGGCCAAGAGTGATCTCTACAGTGCCTTTGAGACACAGTACATGTCACTTGCCCCATGTGAGTCTCCTTGGGAGTGAAATGTAATGCAGCCCCACTGACCCAGCCCATGTATCCATATGAGGCGTTCCCCAGTTGCCCTTATCCTATTTCAGGACCGCTTGCATTCCTGGCTCTTATCAGGCTTTTTGAGCCCTCTAACTCAATTGCCTCAAGCCCACATCTGGGGCCTTTTCTGTCCAGGCACTGAGCCAGCTGCACAGAAGATGGAGTGCCAGTGTTGACAAAAAGGGCAGCTTTTGGATCATAATTTGGTTTTTAGCTCAGAGAATCACAGAAATCACAGACTCTTAGGCTGGTACTTCTTATGCTCCTATGTATTATCAAGCAGAGACTTGTTTCACCTGCCACAGGGCAGGGATCTTTGAGTTTTATGCCAGTGGTGCTCACCAGTGCCTTTGCTGCTTGTCCCAGCTCTCCCAGTACAGGGTGGTTGGAGTTACCAGAACTTCCAGGGTTCCCCAACTGAAGCATGTAGGTGGGGAAGCATCAGAATGGCTGTCACTACTTGTCTTCACAGGTGATTTCAAACTACTTGAAAAATCCAAGGGTTCACTGAAAAACTGCCAGTTCAGCTTATGGCCAAACTTACCAGAAGGGTGCTCTTAATTTATTGGCTCTCTAGCAGCCTCAGGACTTTTAACATCAAATGGTCTTGTTTGTGACTCTCTGACCACCAAAGTCAGATAATATGGCTTTCACCTTCCGAGTGTAATATCTAGAGGATATTAAAAGACACGTAGATATGTTGCTTAGGTTCATGGTGTACCGCTGGATTTGGCACTGCTGGCTTAAGTGTTGGTCTTGACAATCTTAAAGATCTTTTCCAACCTCAACAATTCCATGATCCTACACAGGAGCCCTCAGGTAGGGTGGAGTTGGGCTGTCTTGCTCTTTGCTCTGCATCTGTATCTCTCTCCCCATTGAATTTTGCCTTCTGTGAAGATTTCTAGGGAGAAATTCAAATATAGCTGTGACACTGGTTGCCTGTCTCTCCCCTCAGCATGTCTGGGAGAGAGCTATGGCAGATGCCTAAGGAAAAGAAATGCTGGGCAAGCCTGTAGTGATTTCTCCTCTGATTACTTTCCCAGCCAGGTTGATTCACAGATCAAGGATTTCCTGGAAAGGTGGGAGTGTCTTTGCAGGCAACAGTGGCATTTTTGAATCTGTGAATATATCTGGTCCCTTTTTGAACTCACATCAGTTTTTAGTATCCACAAGGATGTGATACATTTGATGTACACCTCCTTTACAAGTGGAAAAAACAAGAGTGGTATCTTGATAGCAGCTGATGGGTTGACAGGATCCCTGATAAGATCTTCATTCATGTAGAATTCACTTCATTCAGAGTCAGTAGTGAAACAAACCAGCCAAACTTACTTAAGACTGCCGTGCAGATGGCAGATGAACATGTTGTGGGGATCAGTGGTACCCAGCAGGAGTCCATCTGGTCTGCAGTGGGAGCTAAGGCAGGCAGGAAATCTTCAGAGGTGCAAGAGTCACACTGTGCACTGTGGGCAAAGGTCTATGAGCCACTTCACTTGTGCACAGCCTGCAGAGAGGCTTAATTGCTTCATGCAGAATAAGATATCTCTGTATTAGTAAGGCATGCATGTGTTTACCTTAGACTAGGATAGCTTGCTGGATATTAAATGACGCTTGATATTAAATGTGACATCTTGTTGGATATTAAATGTTACATTAAATGCCATGCTGATATGATACATGAGTTTTCCATGTCTTATCTGCCTCTCATCATTCTGTATTTGCTCACTCTAGCACATACTCTTAATTTTAAGCACTATGGGGTTTTGCCTGCTCCTGTGAGAGCTCTCCATCTCCACTGAGATGGGTCTGTGAACTACCATAGACCGCATTAGGAGACTCAGAAGCCATCTTTGCTTTCAGAGGGCAACAGTTTCAAATGGGGAAATATAATCATACAGTCATGGATGGGTATGTGTGGAATGAACCTCTGAAAGTGTCTGTCCCATCCTCACTCCTTGTGTGAGAGACACACAATCAGCTCAGGATGTTTGGGTCAAGGCAAGATTGGTTCCCAAGGATGGAGGCACCACCACCTCTCTGGGCCATATATTGCCATCCCATTGTTCTGGAGCAGCGGTTTCCGCCTGTCTCATCAGAGGTCCCTATGTTGCAGAAGTGCCTGTTGGTGCTTGTCCTTTCATTGGGCATCTCTGAGAAGGTTTGGCTCTGCATTCACTGTCTACCCCTCGCACAGTGGAAGATACATCTAGGACACTATTTGATGTTTCTCCTCTGGGCTGAAGAAGCCCATCTCCCTTGGTGTCTCCTTACGTGCCATATGCTCCAGTCTGGTAGCAGCCACTGAACAGGGCTGAACAGGGCTGAAACCTGTTACCATTTATCTCACACTTGGGACACAAACTGGGCACAGTGCTCCACATACAGCCTTGGCAGTACCTGGCAGCAGGGAACACAGCCCTGACAATGATTTAAGAGACTTGCACTTCAGAATGACATGGAGAAACCAATTAAACCGGGAGTGCTGTGCACATTACAACCGTGATGTCTGATCATAACACAATAACACACTTATAAGGGACAGTGAGCTGCAAAACAAAGGAAGTCTGCTCAATAAATAGGATGTGTGCTCATGCAGATAAGAAATGCTATGCTGGGGCCCAGCAGCACTGTGGTAGGCAGTGGTCAGACTATGCACTGCAGCATCCATACCAGATGGGCACATTGCTGGCTATGCAATACTGGTGTCAAGCATCCTCCCCTCCCCGAGGCAGCTGCTTCCAACTCTTTATCAAGAGATTTATTGTAATTATGTTATTCAGCTTTAGAAATTACAGATTGCTTTGCACTTAAGTCATAATTTGAAATTAACGCTTTATATTTTTGATTATGAATTGTATGTTGTAATTATGTACAAACATTTTTATTGCCATATAATAGATAAATATGTATTTTCATATTTGGAGGTGTCAAATGGAACATATTCCCACCCCTCCATTACCCAGACTACAAGGCAGCAATAAACCAGGAGTACTGATGAACTTGGCCCCCAGTCGATGTGAAAGCTGAGGTTGTGAACAGCCAATCACTCACACACTGAGCCAGTTCCATGATCAAAGCCCTTGGGTTAACCAGGGGACACTGGTTGCTATTTATAGCTGCTCTAGCTCATGTTTAAGCAGAGGCTTTAAAAATCTTGGAGGCAAGTTGGCTACCAGAGTAGCTCCATCCTGCACATGGTTCCCTGGACAGGAACAGTGCAAAGCCCCAGTCATGCTGTTGCACAGGCTGGATCAGCCCTGGCTGCCAGGGAAGCCACACACACCTTGGGTTAAGCTGTTAATCAAACAGTACTTGGTTTTTTAATTTGAGCTAACTCTGCCTACTTCTTGGAGGACCTAAGCAAATTCCTTACTTGAGCAAACCACAGGCACAACTCTAGAAGCTTTTGGACCAAGGGTTTTAAAGGTTGTGCCAAAGCTGTCAAACAGCTCAAACCCAGCTCACATCAGCCACAACCTGAGGTGCATTAGGCATTATTAAGACTCCCAAGGAGAATCCACCCAACAGAGGGATGGGAATCAACCAGACCTTGTGGGAGGCAAAGTGAGAAGAGTGGACTGGAATAATTTCTAGACTAAGAAATCAAAGAGAGCTGAGAAAGTTGGCAGGGTTTGAAGTGGGTCATTGCTCTGTGGGTCAGCCAGCCTAGACATACAGCCCATCTCCAGGATGTGACAGCAACTTCCTGTCTCTGGAATGTCCTCTTTAGGAGATCCAAAGTGTTCTGTGAGTCTCAGATGATAAGGTTATAGCAACCAGCCTCAGAAAATAGTGTTTAGTGTTTTCTGGGTTGTTGCCTCATTGGGAGCCTGAATATCACAGAAGACTTTGTATTCTGAAGTAACCCTTTGATGAATGGAAATAATTAGTGCAGAGTATTTGGTAGTGTCTGCAGTTTTTCAGCACTGCACTATGAGTTTTGATGGAGTAGTACTGCACAAAATTGGACTAATGCAGTGCGGGTCAAAGTATTTTTGAAAAATTAGGAAAGATGGCCTATTGTGGCATTTGGCTTTTGGGCAAAAACACTTAAGTTATCACTGCAGTTCTGGAGGTGAAAAAAAACAAAACCCAAGGTATTTAGCTGCTATGCACTATTTCACCTCTTCTAGATTTCTTTCTCCTTTATTAGGAGTAGGTAAGTCAGCAAATTCAATTCCCAGCCTATTTGTGGCAACTTTCAGGCCCATAATATTTATTTTATCTTTGTGATTTTCCTGCATCCCCCAGCTATTGCTATTTTTTACAGTTTTGCTGGTGCCACTGAATTCAAATCACTATAAGCTGGTCTCCTATTTACAAAGCCAAAGACCTTCTCTTTCACCGCTTGCTGTGTCTGTACCATCTTGACTTGCTTTCCAGCACTTTAACTCCTATTCAGGAATCAGAAGCATTCAGGGAAACTTGAGGGACATGATGTAGCTTGTCTTATTTTTGGGAGGAGGTTGCATTTTCTTTACTCCAGTTTTCAGCCACAGCAGGGTCCTGGTAGCTGCTGACGAAGGGAAGCTGGGTAGATCAGTAATAAGAAATTAGCAAAGACTAGAGAAGGGGGAGAGCTGAAAGAGACAGATAAAAATGCTCACAGCCTCTGTGGGCTTGGGACATGAGCTATTCCCAGCTGTCAGCACTGGAACACTGCTTCTTGTACCATTCGATGGTCTGACCCCCTCATCCCCAAACAGAGACAGAGGCAGCCTTCCTATGAATCACTAGCCTGCTCTCCAGATCCCGTTAGAGTTATTCCTGCCCTGGTGTGCCTCTTCTCTGCAGGCACATTTCCTAAATTCTGCTTCATCCAATCCAAGTTTAGACGTCCTTGCTGTGGTGCAAAGTCGCTGTGCATAATCCTGTGAGGTGGAAATGAGATTAGCTGGGTCTTGTAAGATCAGGCAGGGAGAGAGCTGTCTCTGCAGGATCCTATGTACTCAGGAGATGAGGCAATGCCAAGGTACCTGCAGACACTGGAGGCATTTGTATGCTCCAAAACTGGGATCTCAAGTGACCTACTTAGTAGCATCTATTGTGCAACTTCAGAAATACATGATCCCCAGAGAGGGGAAATTTTTGCTAGCAGTTATTTTCTTCAAGAAGGAAACTTCAAGATCCTAGTTAATTAGGTAAAAATATTTTAATAACTTTTGCCCACACAGGATTAAATTAAAACTTCCAAATAAAAAGGCCAGGTTATACTTGAAAAACATTTTCAAGAAATGCAAAGGCTGACCTTCCCCAGCACCCTAAGCTTTTGCCTTTACCACTGACATTGCCTTTGGCACTTGCTCAGGATACTGTTTAAAAGTCAGGCATCTTGTTCCTGCTGATTTCCAGATTCTCTCTATAGTGAATACAGAAAGACAGGAAGGTCCAGAAAGCAACAGATCCCATCTTTCATGGACGCTAATCTTCAGATGAGACAAAATGCTTTATGGAGTGATGGACCAGCTGAGCCTGGATACTCAGAGAGGCTCAGCTGGAGTGTATGAACCCCCGAAAGGAGATTAGGATCATATTTACCATCAAGAACTACTTGCACTTGTCAATCTGGCTTTTTCTCTCCTAGTCTTTGTCAGCATGCAAGTGATCTTTCAGGCTTTCAGCTTCTTGCACAAAGATAAGCCCTTTGAGTCCCCAAGCCTGAATACATACAAGTTCCCAAGACAACTGCTCCACAAAATAAGGTTTGCAAATTTTGTAGGGCACCAAAGTTAAAATATATATTGCTTCATTATAACACATGCATCTAGGACAGGTTCAAGTTCAGCCAGTTGGATACCTGTATGGTATAAAAAGGACAAGCTGTCAATGCAGCTGGGCTGATTCAGCCTGCCTGAAAGGAGCTGAGCATCCCTCTGGATTTGCAATCACACCAGTGAATCCACTGAAACAGCCCAAATTCCTTTACATACTCTCACCACTCCAGCGCAGCCCTTGCTGTCTCTCTCTTGCAGGAGCACATGGGGAATTTGAAGGATTTGAAGTTTTAGTCCAAGCTGTATCTTTATGCTCCTTTCTTCCTCCTGTTTACAGCCTTTTTTCTTTTTTTTTCTTTTTCTTTCTTTTTTTTTTTTTTTTTTTTCATATAGTATCTGCACAACCACATACTCCTGGGTTTAAACAAACAGCAGAAGGGATGGAAAACCACCATGTTTCTCTGCAACAGCTGAAGTTTCTGGGAGGTCAAGCTAGACATTTCCGCAGTGCATGTTCACTAGAGGAAGGGAGGCTCTTAAGAAAAAAAAATGTAAGGAAGGGTACACAGTTGTTGCACCACTTCACACAATCTTGGGACAGACAACCTCCTTTCTTTTGCTATGATTTTTCCAGAACCTCACTGATGGGAATTAATTCTGTAGACTGCAGGAAGGCAAGGTCCTTGAGCAGCTCCCTGAAAAGAACATTATATATGTTGAAAAAGAAGGAGGTACTATTTTCTTCTTCAGGGACTCCCCCTCTCTTGGGTCCCAATCTCTGGAGAAAAGACTTCTTTAACTTGGTACCCAGCCTCACCTTAGCACTGATACAACATTTTCAACAAGCACATTGAATGCCAGGCCAAGGACTATTCTCTTTATTGTTCCTGTCTGCCTGTCATTTGGTTTCTCTACTGTCATTTGTCTCCTTGTTCTGCCCTTTGAGCTCTTCCTTTTCTGAAAGCCCGTTCCCCTTTTTCTCTCTAAGTAGAAGCTTTCCTTAAAGCATTTGTTGTAGCTAATTTGCCTTCATTCATTCCCCCATAATTTCCCTTTCTTTGCAACAGTTTTAAAGGGTTTTTTTTGTTGTTGGGCATTTTGATATAAGAACCATAGTTTTGTAGTATCTAGTCCTTCTCTACAGCACATGGTGCCAGGCCAGGCTTTGTATCTGGCCCCACATCATCTTTGCTGTGCATGTTGGCCTGGAAGGGCAGGTGCCATGGTCTTCAGTAGGCAGAGTACACATTCCTTGGGGTGTTTGACCATGGGTGCACACAATATCCAAAGGGAGCCATGCCAAGATAAATACCCCACTTCGGGCCTACAGCCAGTATATTGAAACAACTCCTCATTTCTGGACAGGAGAAGCAGTGGGCCTCTGCCCTGGAGCACAGCTCCCCAAAACACCATCAAGAGTCTTAGCAAAGAGTGAGACTTCTTTTGATATTGGGGCACGTTGAATGCTCTTTGCTTAATTGCCTGGAACAGATACAGGAATTTGAGACCTATGGGGGGAAAATGGGGGACTCTCATCACTCAGCAGGACTTCTCAAGTCTGTCCTTTGGTGAAGTTGTGTTTGCTGTGACACTAGAGAAGCTGGACTGAGGCCTGGGAGCACAAGGAGCTCCCAAACAACACATCAAGCTTCAGCACACACTTACAGATGATGGTGAGAGTTACCAAGTTGACTGCAGTTATCAAGTTGATAGTAAGAGAATCCATGTTTCCTACAGCTTTCTGTCACGTTAGCCATAGCTGGCCAATGGGCTACCAGCATTGGCTGGCCAGCAAGAGCAAACAGTGATTAGGCTGGCCACCTGGCCTCTGCAGCCAAGCCCTGCTCTGCTTTTGGTCAGCAAGGATGCTCACTGGGTCTCTCCCCATCAGCTGTTGAGTCTCATAAAACCTAAAAGGGGTGGGAAGGGACTGCTGATTTGAGAGAGGGCATGAGATATGGGATGGGGTGCCCCATGGCAGCAGCCCCTGCACAGCTCCCTATTACATCAACCACTCCACTGGTTTACAGCTCTCGCCCTTGAGCCTTGTCCCTGCAACCTGATGTGGTGTGGACACATTGCACAACACGCTTGGCCCCTCTCCCCTTTCCTGCCTGGGCTGCCCACTGGCCAGCTTCTGGGAAGCTGAGCTGTTGCAGCAGCCTGCAGATTCCTAACATGGAGAAGATGCTCCATCCACCCATGTCTCCAGCAGGGCACTGAGGAGGTGGCAAGACCAGGAAGGGTCCCCAAGGACTTATTGAAACCTGCTGGTAGAGTGGCTCTTGAGGGAGCATGGCAAGGGATGGAGGGCCCCTCCGGAGAGTAGGAGAAGCTCAGCCTCCCCTCAGGCAGCAAACCAGCAGGGCTGCATCTAAGAGGTGCAGGAGTCATCGTGTCCTGTACCAGAATGTGCTGGGGTAAATATCCATTGAATGAGTAAGAAAAGCCAAGTGAGACATGATGGGAGAGTGGGACCCTCTTTCCAGAGCTGTCTGTTATGGATGGGACTAGTTCTACAACACTGCCCCAGAGAGAAGCAACGTGTAGCCTCTTCCTTATGCCAGGGAACAAGCTCTTCTCATCCCTCTGCAAAGCAGGAGGGGTGTGGGGAAAGCTGTGGGGAAATCACAAAGATCACTGCGCAAGGCCTAGCACTGAGCTAAATATAGTCACTATCTCAGCTTCCCAGAGATAAGAGCCTGTGTCCACAGTCTGCCACAGTGCCCTGCCCAGATATCCACCTACCTTTGCTTCAGGGGCAAACACTGAGCCACAGTTGTGCAACCCTGCCCCGCTCACATCATATAGGGGCAGAAATGCACCCTGAGCCACCTTGTGTGCATTCTATGCCTGGCACTGTTAGCTAGTTGGGCAAAGCCTGCACAGCACAGAGGTGAACCAGCATCTCCCTTGGCACCTCCATGGTGCCGAGTTGCCAGCAACCATAGTGACAAATGTGAGTCAGGTCAGGGCTTCCACCACTTTTGGGGCTCATCCCGTTAAGTCCACAACTTCCACCCAAACCTCTCTGCACCAGTGATGCTGAGCCAGGGTGCAGTGGCTCTGCCTGGAGAAGGGGAGGCAGCACTGGAGGGGGTCCATGGGCCATGGCCACCTTATCCCATGAGTGTCTGCTGGGGAAATCTGAACATTTCTACTGTAAACCCTGTCATTAAGTAACACATGCTAAAATCCCACCATATCCTCAGCACTTGAAAAATTACTGTAAATACTCCTGCAATAGGTACATCTTTCAGCTCTCTCTCTCCAACTTTAAATACTACCATTGCTTTTATCAAAAAAGAGTTTATGAAACAAAAAAGCATTTTTTCCCCCAACAAAACCCTTTTGCCTTGCAGAGCAATAAGTTTATTAAATGGCAGCTTCCAGCAGGAAGTCTCCAGCTTTAACAATAGCTGTGTTTCCACAAGTTCATGGTATACAAACATTGACACTTCAATCCTGCTTTCCTGCTTTGTAAGGAAGGTGAGAGAGAGCAGAATTGCTTGCAGCTGAGCAGTAAGAGGCCAGATATGGCACAAAAAGTATCCCCACTGCTACCATGGGGAGAAGGTAAATGCACCATCCCTACCTTCCAGCAGGCTTTACAGCCTCTGCTGCTTTCCCATGGAGGCGGCATTTGTCCACAGAACCACTGCCCTGACAGGTAGGCCAGCTCCATGCACACTTTCCAAATTATTGAAGACACTGGGTTCTGCGCTGACATGGATGCAGGAGCAGCCCAAAGGAGCAGAAATGGGCACTGGAGGTGGGAGGATACTTGGGAACACCCCTTGGCCCAGCTGGCCCTGCAAAGCAGTGGGGTCTAGGACAGAGCATTGACTCACCTGGCAAATGTTTTCAGGATGCTGCAAACACCTTTCCAGCTCTGCACATATGCTGGATAGGGATTCCCATGGAGCTGATCTCTTTGCCAGCCAGGCCCTTGTTGGTGTTTTTTTCCTCATGGATGGAAGCCACATTGACAAAAAAAGGCATTTTTTTCCACTGCACATCATAAATATTGTCTGGAAAGCAGATTTTTGAGTATCCTCTGGAGATTTCTACCCAGGGCCAGCACAGCCTTGGCAGAGTGGCCACAAGACATAAATGTGAGAGTTACCCTCCTCTCCACCTGGCTCTGAGCACCCAAACACCCTGGGCCAGCTCAGACAGGTAGATTGGTGTCCCAGAAAGGCTTTTCTCAAGAGCACATTCCCATCGGTTTAGCTGCTTACTTGTGGCCCCTGGAAAGCTTACTCCGCCTTTCTTAGTTTTGACCCCTCAATTCAGGAAGGACACTGAGGTGCTGGAGAGGGTCCAGAGAAGGGCAACAAGGCAGGTGATGGGCCTGGAACACAAGTTCTTTGAGGAACGGCTGAGGGAGCTGCAGGTGTTTAGTCTAGAGAAAAGAAGGCTCAGGGGAGATCTTAGTAACTGTCTATAAGTACCTGAAAGGAGCCTCTTCTCCCAGGTAACCAGTGACAGGACAAGAGGACATAGTCTTAAGCTGCAGCAGGAAAGGTTTAGGTTAGACATTAGAAGGAATTTATTCACAGAAAGGGTGGTTAGACCTTGGAATAGGCTGCCCAGGGAGTTGGTGGAGTCACCCACCCCAAGGTGTTCAAGGAAAGACTGGACCTGGCATATAGTGCTATAGTTTAGTTGACATCATGGTTCATAGTCATAGGTTAGACTCATTGATCTCAGAGGTCTTTTCCAGCCAAATTGATTCTGTGATTCTGGACACACAGGGACAGCAACCTGGTGCAGTAACCGACGGACAGTGAGGGGCTGGGGGCAGTCGACGCCTGAGACTGAGCTTGTCACTTCTACCTCAATGAGCTTGCCCAGCCGCGGAGGGAGTGGCGGCGCTGCTCGGCAAGATTCCCCCACGCAGGACCCAGGCGCTGCTCAGGGAGCTCCCCCGACAGGCGCGACCCCAGTCCTTGCGCGGTCCCTCAGAACCCGCTGGCCAACCGGATCGGTCCCGCCCCCTCGTATGCCGGGCGGCCGCGCTCGGAGCGCGCTGACTGGCTGAAGCTCGGTGGGGAGGGGCCGGGCGCGCTTAAGAGGTCGGGGCAGGTGTCCCCTCCTCGGTGTGCGGCGATGCGGCCGGATCGGCTCTGGGCACTGCGCTAGGTACGGGCGTGCCGGCCCCGCCCGCCGCGACCCCCCGGCACTGATGCTGCTCCTCCCCTTTACCTTCCCCTTCCTAGGTTCACAGCCTCCTCGTGTGTGCGGGGCCGGTTCTGGCGCTCCTCGCCGCGGTGCTGTTCCTGGGGGAAAACGGGATCCTGCGGCTTGGCTCCTGCAGTCCTCTGGCAGTAGCCCCGGAGCGGTGGGCTGCCCCTCCGCGGGGCTTTCTTTTACTGCCTCTCCCGGGTCTGGGTGGCGCGGCTTGACTGGTGTTGTGGATGGGGCGGGCTGTAGCGAGTGAACACCGCCGGGGCGGGCGCCTGTGGTAAGCAGGCTGTGCCCACGGGGCGGCCCGGCTTGCCCTGGATCGGGGAGGAGGAGGGGGTGCGGAGCGTCCGAGCGCTGCTTCAGACTTGTCACGGCAGTGTGTCACGGCTGCGAAATTTGGCTCGGCAAGTGCTGCACGCCCAGCCCTGTGCAAGGGGTGACCTGTCCCCAGGTAGCTTGGGAAGCAGAGTGGAGGCAGCCGAAGGGGTTCCATAATGGAGATGTAAGTAATTCCTTAGCTCTGGCTTAATTCTCCTTTGTAGAATGACAGGAGGGAGGAATGCGTGGCGGCAGACATCCTTTTTCTGGAGAGGGTAAAGCTACAGGAAGAATTCCGGAGGCAGAGTCAAGTTTGTTCTCCTTTTGAGGGGTGAGGGAAAGGAATTGGCTCCTGTACCTGCATTGGGTTCCCTGCCTTGCACTTTTTGCTTCCTGGAGCTTCATTTCTTGAATGAGCTCTCAAAACTGTATTCCTGCTTCTGCCTTTGAAGCATCTGAAGTTCAAGACATCCCTCCTCAGCCCCAAAAGGGGAAACCTGTCTCTGGCTGAGAGCTGGGTATCAGCCGACTCTCCAGTGCAGGAAGTGTCTGGGATATCAAATGAACAGGCTATTCATAAAACCACAGGGCTCACGCTCAAAGTTGGTTATGAAAAGCTCTTGCTGCAGTTTTTAGCTTGGAAAAAAGCTCCGAGTTATGCGGCTGGGCTGAGTATTTTATGCCTCTGCATTTTGAAACTGAATTTACAGGAATTTACCTGAATAAATTTTCCTGGGAAAAGATGCAATGCAGATGAAACTGACCTAAGTAAGAGAGGAAGCATTGGAAGCTACGTTAATTTAAAGGAGGAAATGACCTGTATAAAGTGTATATAAACAAAAACTTGGGAGAATCAGGTAGAGATGAGCAGAATAGTGTTAGCAGACAGGTGGATCTGAGGTGTCTTGTGCAGCTGCCTTTGAGCTGAAAGGAGGCACTGCAGAAGGAGTTTGCTGGTGAGTGTGTTGTGATGAAAGCCCTCAAACATGTGCTCTGAATAAACAGATACCCTTGCTGAGTGGATGCTCTGAAAGCCTGCTCAGAGCTGCTGTGTTGGTGTTACAGGGTGGGGAGTTAAAGTACTGAACTGGAGAGTGTCGCTCTTGCTTTTTCTTGGCACGGAAGCAGCAGTCAAGTACTACAGCTGGCTGTGCATGGCTTTGGCAGCTAGAACTCTGCTGCCTCACAAGGCCAGTGGTCACAGCTACTGTTGCTGCCTCATCCCTCTCTGTGTGTTGGGAGCAGCTTTGGACCCTGGCCTTCAGCCAAGCAGGATATTTATTAAGGGAATACTGTGTTTAAAGTCAGCTGCAATACAGTTGACTTAGGGGAGATGTGTGTGATAAATCCATCCAGCAGTTTATCCAGAGCCAGGCCAAAGAGTCTGCCAAAAGCATCCATCTGAATGTCAGTGTAAGGGCAGGAGCAATAGGTGCAGTGTTCTGGGAGCTGCCTGGCTGCAGTCAACTCCATCTGGGGCTACATCTGGCAAAGTGCCCTACACTGGATACATGGAGAGAAAGATGGTGCTGTATCCCTGGAGGCTGGGTGCTGGAGGAGAGGCCGTAGTGGAGGGGCATATGGCCTGTGCCTTTTGCAAGCAGGACTTTCTTCCAAGGCCTCAGTGAACCTCAGGTAGGTGAGTTGTGCTTGGCTGTGCCTGTATGGATGTTTTCCAGGGGCTTAGCACAAACCCTATGGAGGCTTGAGGTGCAGACTCTGTCCAGGAGGTAAAACTGGCTGATGTGCCTTCTGAGCTGAGTTTGTTTTAAAGTGGAGTAAAAGGGAGACGGCTCCAGAGCAGTGTTGGCTAAGCTTGTGCCCTGTGGCTGTGTCAGACTGTTGCTGTCTTTACGATACTACTTGGAGGCTCTGTGGATGGAGCAGTTCTGGGCGACAGCAAAGTGTGTAGCTCAATTGAATGAGTGCTTTTTGGCTGACATCTAGAGTTTTATGTAAGGTGAAGTCAGTTGTGTATGGCAGCTTGTGACAAACTGAGTTCCTATTCCTACAAAAGCTTGTTAAGTCCTGGGGAGAATCTCTCCTGGAGGGAGGAAAGCACGGCAGGAATACTGCTTTACATAGCATTGAAATTTGATAATCTGGGGGTTTTGTGAGCATTGGCAGGACTGAGCCATGGGCTTTGCTTTGGATTGCAAATGCTCTGGAGCCTACTATTGCTAGCTTAGTAGGACAGTGTCTTTGTATGCACCTTCAAAGGGCAACTCTGTCCCTGTACAGTTGGAAGAGCTGTTCAAGGGCACAACAGGCTCTGGTCCTGCCACTTCTGTAGTGTTTCTCACCATGTCTGTAAATTACACCATGCAAGTACCTGCCTCTAATTAAGAAACAAGCTTATTTGGCATGGTTGTGGGGAAGTGATATTTCAACTGTCTGACAGTATTAGTATTAAAGTGCTTTTGTGGCATCAACTGACCCCTCTTCTCATCTTCCAGAGTATTAGACTATTTTCCTCATAAGCAAGCAATGGCTGTGGATGTCGCAATGCAGCTGTACCTGTGCTCTTCACCCTTGCGAAGAGAGAAGTGTGCCTGCAAAATTGCTCCAAAGCCAAGCAAGCCACTAAGGCCCTGCATCCAGCTGAGCAACAAGACTGCACTGAATGGACCAGAAGAGGCAGCAAACTCCTTCACACACAACAAAGCAAAGAAGAGGGTGTCATTTGCAGATAGCAGAGGCTTTGCTCTGACAATGGTGAAGGTGTTCTCAGAGTTTGAAGATCCTCTAGATATTCCTTTCAACATCACAGAGCTGATAGACAACATTGTGGGTCTGACAACAGTGGAGAAGGACAACTTTGTCCTGGATTTCGTTCAGCCCTCTGTAGACTACCTGGACTTCAGAAACCGCCTCCAGACAGACTGTGTCTGTCTCGAAAACTGTATGCTAAAGGAAAAATCTATTGTGGGAACAGTGAAGGTGAAGAACCTTGATTTTGAAAAGACGGTGAAGATCCGGATGACATTTGATACATGGAAAAGCTTTTTAGATCACCCATGCCAGTATGTCAAGGATATGTATGGAGGGTCAGATCAGGACACGTTTTCTTTTGACATCAGCTTGCCTGAGGGAATTCAATCACATGAAAGAGTTGAATTTGCCATTTCCTTTGAGTGCAAAGGGAGGGTGTACTGGGACAACAACAGGGGCACAAATTACAGGATCATACGGTCAGAACTGAAGTCTGCCCAGGAATCTGTCCATCTCCCACAGGCTCCTGACTTTGGCAGTGCATTTGACCGGTTTGGGAGCCCTCGGTGCTCCTATGGCCTCTTTCCTGAGTGGCCCAGTTATTCAGGCTATGAGAAGCTTGGGCCCTACTATTGACAAAGGTCAGGCTGACTAACTGTTGCTGGTGTGTCTGCAGGCCTTGGGGCCAGTCTGAGCATAGGTGTATGAATAGGTGGAAGAAGTATGGCTCTGTGTAGCTTAACATAAGTCTCCCAAAACCAAATGTGCAGTGTGGCAGGGGGCTTATAGTCAGAAGCAAATCTGGCTCTCCAGATGATCAGAGGACCAGGGACCACTCATGTCTCTTCAGCACTTCTTCCTCTTCTGTAAAGATGCCAGTGTCCAGGGAAACACTACAGGCTTATATTGCCTGTTCAAGCTGTGTAGTGGTGGCTGCTTTGTATTGCCTGCCTAGTATTAAAAGGCTCTTTCACAATTTGTCCTAGTATTATATTGTTAGTGGGCTCTACTACAGCTGCAGGGCTCTCCTTGCAAAGCCAGGCTGTGCCTGTCACGAAGTAGTGTGGTTGGATTGCTGTGAAGAGAGTCCTCTCTTTGCACATATCCTTGTAGTGAGGCCCTTCCTAATTGAGGCGGAAAGCACGTTTTGGAAGTGAAATGCAATGTGATGACAGGAAGTGTGGTGCTACAGCCTGCTGTATTAGGAGATATGCCTGTGGGAGAAGATTTGATCTAATATGCTCAGTCACAGGTTGTTAAATCAGATGAGCTTGAAAATCTCTCATACCACTGGTGTTACAGCTGTGGGTTGACATCCTTGACTATCTTCTTCAAAACCTTCTTGTTTCTTTAATCACAAGTGATCAGTGATGCTTTTTCCCCCCCTTGATGGATGTCTGAAGTTGGCTGTGCTGGACCCTGAAAATGCATTTCATTCCCCTGTGGACTGTAAACCAGTTTTGTCCAGCTGGAGCCCAGGGTCCTCTGCAGGAGACTCTGCTCAGGTGTTACAGGAGCTAAATGCAAATAGACCCCATGGCTGTCTATGCTGTGTCCTGTACAGGAAGGTGGCTGTTATGTACCTACTGTGGTGGAAGTGCCTTGATTGAGAAAGGAGTGGTATGTGCAATCCCAGCAATGTTGTGGGACAAAACACTCTGTACCATGGGCTGCTTGACAGATAAAGGCATAGCACTGCTTGCATGTAAGGGTGCTGTGGCTGTCCTGGATGAATGTACTGGGCTTCCCTTTCTGCTGGAGCAGTATCTGCCAGTTTGACCTGCAGATGCCCAGACTTTGCATCTCTGACCATGAAAAGTGGCTCACTCTCCCCCATGTAAAGAACTAGCTATGAGAAGAGTGAGATGTGGGGTTATCCTGACAGCACCCCTGCATGTGAGACAAATCACAGATGTAAGCCATCCCACAATTAAAGAGGTGGCTTGTCTTCTGGATGAGTGCTCAGGTGGTGAGCTTGGCAGAGCCAAACAGCCTCACAGACCTTCTTCGATGCTAATCGAGCAGAATTAACTTAATCCCTCAGCTCAAAGAGAGAGTGCTGAACAGTTTGTAGAAATAGAGGTCAAGGGAATACTTCTTTTTGTAGTGCATAAGCTTTATATAATTTTGGGTGCCTCTAGCAGCCTGTGTATATGATGGAGAGAAGCAACTTTGTTAACATAGCTTTTCAATCTGGAGACTACTGTATAAACTCTTAAAAGCTGTTTTACCCTAACCTAGAAGGGGCACTCGGATCACTCTTGGATCCGAGCTTGAGGGAAGAATAGCTGGCCTTCAACTGCTGCTTTTTCAAAACACAGAATCAGTATACATCTTCAGTCCGCCTGATCACTTAGTCAAGGTGGTGAACTGCTTGCTAGCTCAGAGCTCATCAGGTTTGGTTCCTCTGTTCAAATAGCTTCCCAAGTCAGCCCTTAGAGCCTGCATCTGGTTTCTCTGGAAGGGACTGTTGCCTAGCTTGGCTTGGTTTTAAACTTAAAGCAAGTTTGAATCACACTTATGCTTTCTGTTTATTTAGTGTATGGTGTTGATGTTGTAAGACACTGACTGTAGAAAAGCCGTGTTCTCCTGGCACCTTCATGTGCCTATGGAGAGCTGTTTGTGAGCCAAAACAAAGCATGTGGGTCTGGGGTGCTATGGATGATGATATCTCCTTACAGGCTTGTTTTCAGGCTGTCCATTGGGTGTACTTAGGGAGGAACGTGGAAGATAAGCTGCAAGAGCAGTGCCATAAGTGAAAGCTATGTTGGGAACTGACTGTTTGATCAATAGCAGTTTAAAAATACTACTTGTGGCCTTTCCCTTTTTTCATTCCCAGTGTGAACATAGAAGTGAGGGGGTTCCTCTCCTTGCTCTAATGCCTGGAAGTGCCTTGTAGGATGTTTTGCATGATTGTTTTTAAAAGATATTTTTGTACACAACATTCAAGTGGAAAATGCACTTTATAATTGCCACGTAATGACTCTTTTAAAAATATGGCTGTTTTAGTCTAATTGTTAAATAAAGGTGGAACAAAATGTTGGCTGTGTATCTTATTTTAGCACCCATGGGGCTAGGGAGGCAATTTGGACATGGGTCCAGTTTCCTGTAAAGGGCCATTGGTAGGGAGGAGCACACATCCGCTCTGAATTCTGCTGCCCAAAACAGGAAAGAGCTGCCTATTTCTGCTGCCTTCCTGCCAACACAAATGCTTTCATTGCCCCTGCAGCCCTGGAATGGGAGGAGCCCCGATCCCTGTCTCTGTGCTCCTAGGTTTCTCCACTAATCACTGTGTTCCCAAAGTACTCTTCCCTTCCTTGCAGTGCTAGGAACAGCCTTTTCGGGTTTCTCAGCTTTTGTTTTGAGTCAATCTCAGTTCTCCCCTTCCCCCACCCCAGCTTGATCTGGGATTAGTGCTTTACTCTCTGTGTACTGGGCTGTGATGGATGCTTGGAGAGGTGTTGCAGAAAAGGGGCCAGGCTCTTTTCTAATACCAGGATTAAATGAAAGTTAGACCCTTCTTTATGTCCAAGTAATTATCTCTGTTGTCACTTCAGTAAGAAGCACTAACAGGAAATATTCTCTTTGCAGAAAGAAAACAGCTGGTGTAAATGCCAGCCAGGACTAGTTTTGACATTTGACCTGGCTTTCATGACAAAGATTGAGCCTCGGTGATGCTGTGAAGGTGTTGTAGTCCAAACAACTACTGAGTTGGGTGGGATTTGCTGCTTATAGATAAGGTAAGATGGAAAGCTGTGGGGGAAGGGTAGGAAGAAGCATTTGTCTTAGTGTGTGCTAGTTTGAGCGGCTCTGTAGGCAGTGCTTCCCATCTTACTGCAAAGCTTTGCAGAGAGTGAGCTTGGCCTTTGCTCTATGCAATGATAAAACCAAATACCTTCTGACTGTGGCTCTTTCCAAGACTCCTGTTGTCATAAGATGACTTTTTTAATCACTGCAGTTCTTTTAATCAAATGTACAACACAGGTCTCTATTAAAAGGCAATTGTATTGTTCTTCTGGCTGCATTAAAAAAAAAATAAATTATAGATATTTGTGCCCTGCCTCAGGTGATTGGGGTGGCTTGACCAGGGCTTTTTTCACATCTGAATGCTGACCCAAGCTCATGAATGAGAAAAGTGCTGCCAGACATTTCCTGTAATGGCTCTGTGGCTGAAAACCCCATGTAAGGGCAGTTTTAGTTATGGGGCATAAGGGAAGTCCAAGCCATCTAGGGTAGCTGAGGAGATGGTTCAACATTAGAAGAGCAAAGATAACTCAGCTCTGGAGTTTCTCCCTAATGCCCAGGTGTTATATGCTAGATGATATAGATATTGCAATTGCTGCATTCATAAAGCCCTTGGTGCCAGGTATGATTGTGTACTTGCTGGTTAATATACAAAGATTTCTTAAAATGGTCATGCCATTGCACTCCCTCCCCCAACCACTTTTCTCTGAAGTTCCCAAGCCTCTGTATCCTGAGGGGTTTCAGTGCCACCTCTGGGCAGAGATAGCTAAGCTGTATTATCATGTTGATCTTGGATGTGTTTGGTGGTTCAGGTTTTCAAAGTTTGTGTTCTGTGGACAGTTTGGTAAAGGAGAGGAGGGCAATTATTCCCCTGCTCCACATCCACCTCCCTTTGCCAATCTCCCATTGGCCTGGGGATGCTGTCCTACAGGGAAACAGCTCTGCTGAACCACTGCTGTCACAGAAGCCTCTAGAGCACACTGGGTTGCAGGTCCTGGGTACAGTGGCAAAGGCAGGCTGTAGGCTCCCTGCACCTGCATCCTGGCAGAGCAGGGTCCAAAATGTTGTATAAACACCCCACATTCTTGCTTCAGATGTTTGCCAGGGGGACCAATGTGGAGATGCTCTGGGGAAAAACTACTCAGAATGAGATCATATGCAGAGGGACATATCTCTTCCAAATCATGGGAGTGTAAATGTATCCAGATAGTACTTTGTTGCTGGACCAACCTTTTCCTTGATTTTAAGTGTAGCTCTCAGAGGCACTTTCACTGGAGAGTAATCTGTGGAACACGTGTCTGCCTTGAAACCAGAAGGTAGAGTAAGAGGGGAGAAAACTAGGGTGTGTCATTTCCCAACAGCAGTCAACTGTTCTTCAGTTTCCTCTCCACAAAGCAGCAGCAAATGAGCCTAAGAGACTGTGTCTTTGGGAGAAAGTCTCTTGATCGAATGACAAGGGACAAATGGGGCTTAAGTTCCAGCATGTCCTACAGAGTTCCCTGTTGTTCTGTAGTGTCTCCCTTGCTGGGGCACTGCCCTTTTCTCTCTTACAGACCCTGATGCTGTTTCCAGTATAGCCATCACCAGACTCAAACATCAGCTTGATTTCACAATGTCTTCCACAAGCTTGAGCGTGGAAGGGGGGCAGGGAAGGCACTTGTGTGTAGTGGGAGAAGACTATGTGAGGACACAGCTCTCAGCAGCACCAAGAGCACCCTCTACCCCTGGGATCAGCACAGAGCTTTGCCAAAAAGCCAGCAGCATGGGGCTGGGTTGTGATGCTCCCAAATTCCCCTGGTGTTTCCACAGACATTCTTACTTGGCAGTTCAGCTGGCTCTAAATTATTGCAAGAAACCATATTTATGTCCTTAGGGTTTTTTGATGGAACTAAGTGTCAAGCCAGCTGCTCTGACCCAGCAAGGTTCTGCTGCTCTGCCTAGCCTGTCTTTATCCTCCCCTTTGGAGGGGTACCCTGCCAAACAGTTAGCTGTCTTTAAAGACTGGTTGTTGGCATATACACAAGGCTTAAAGAAATAGAAAGGGTGGAAAAATAATTGCAGCTGGCCTGTTCCTTTGGTGCAGACAAGTCAGACAAGTCACCTGTTTAAATACTTCAGTTCCTGGAATGGAATATGGGCAAGCCCTTCCAGCCATTGCATTAGTCACAGATGTCTTCTCTGCTCTGATGCTGCTATGCAGTCTCAGGAGGAGGGAAGGCTCAAACTCCGTTACTCAGGAGAAATATGTCTAAAAGGCATAAGAAGAGGGTGAAATATGCATAAATGCTTTCATAGTTTCCTCTATTTCTGATTGGGAATCCTGAGATTGTGGTGATGTCTTCTACCTAATGAATCCTTGACAGGCTCAAGTGGGAGGAAGTCTCTAAGATGTCTGCTCCAAGCAAAACAACCACTCTCATAGCTAACTGAGGTCACTCAAGGCCTCACCCATCTCAATGATAGAGATGCCACCATGTCTCTGCCCTGTCCAAGGGTTGCACTGTTCTCCTAGGGGAAAAGACATGGTCCTCAGGAATCAAAAGACTGTACAATGTTGTAGTCTTGCCAAAGCACCTGGTTTCTTCCAGCTCCTGGCCAGATTCAGGACATACCCATGTTGGAGTACAAGGTAAGCTGCCACAGGCAGCTTATTTCAGGGCTGTTAAGTCCTAATATGTGTAGTTAGGAGCTAGGGAGCAGCTGCCATATGCATACAGCAAGGTACTTGTCATCCTCCAAGGCATTCTGCAGTAAAAGGTAGAGCCATATTCCCAATAAAGTTGCTGGAAAAAACGCCACTGTCAAGAGTCAAAGGCCTAAATTGACCTACAGCCCACATTCAATCTGAGCAAAACAGAGCCCAGTTTACCTCCCAGCACTCAATATTTAGCAATTGGGAACTTATGATCTCCTGCACCTGGTTTGCATCATTATGGCCCCTGCCAGAACAAAACTAGAGCATTATCAGCAGGAGTGTAATTCCTCAGTGTTTGTGTAGTAACACTCCAGTGCTATGGAGACAGTCACTTACATAGGAAATATTATATGCCTCTCCAGTCCACTGAGGGTTTTACGACCATGACCATTCTCCTTTCACATGGTGTTCTGTTTGACACCTGGCAGGCGTTGCTTCTCCTACATTTCCCTACTTGCTATGATTTATTGGCATCTGACTGGCCATCAGAAATGCAGTGTTTCTTTATCCATATGCTTGGCAGAATGTGTCCTTGGTGGTGGTGTAAACCAGGGTTCAGGGTAACTATAGGTGATGTGGCACCTTCTACCCCTTGCGCAACAGCACACTTGGTCACTGGGCTAGGAGATATTGGAACAGGTCTCCCTTGGGCTAAGGACTGTCACTGTTCAGCTTTATTTTCTCCAAGAAGCTGTCTCTCATCAGATCAGGTCACAAAAGGAGGCAAACTAAAACCAAATAAATCTACCAAACCCTCTGCTCCTCCGCAGTGGCTTCGGCAGGAGAAGAATTTCACTTCAGAGGCTAGAAGAATTATCTCTTGAATGCTTTATAGCCATGCAAGAAATCACAGCAGACACATACTAACTTTTAAGTCGGTAGTCAACAAGATCTCTTAGACAACCAATTAATCTACACACAAATATTTCAGTGCTTCTAAATGCCCTTCAATAATAGCCCGGTGCTGATAAATAGTGAGCCATAAAGCCAGCAGGGATGCACTCCTGGGATTTAATAGCAGGATGACTGAGCATTTTAGTAATTTTTCCTTTTCTTACAGGACAGCAATGCAGCAGCAAGGCAAGTTACAACAAACACTCAGAAATAATGCCTGGTCTGGTAGACACCTGCAAGTGAATGATCAGGCTGCAGGCCTCTCCTGAAGTGGAGAATATGGTCTCACAATATAGGGCCTGGGACAAGCCCCTCATGCTGGGTTACACAACCTGACATCAGAAACACCCACTGCTCTTGCTTTCTGTGTGCTGGAAGGGCTAAATCTATCAAAGCTGCAGCTGGAGACAGCTTGGGAAAACCTTGCATCACATTTCAATATCTGGGATGAAAGAGTGCCAGCATGCTTGCACATCATACCAAGCTGAGCCAGCAGAGGCTCTCAGGTTTCTTTTGTCTTTATACAATTAAGGTCACGCTCAGCATTAAAGCACTGCTCAGATCCCCAAACTTTGCAACTGCAAGGCCACACTGGAGAAGGTGCATCTCCTTCGAACACCTCTAAGCCACCTGTTAACTTGAGCCACCTGTTAACTTTTTAAGGGGCTGGGAATTGGCTGCAGGTCACTCCTGACCAATCCCCTTGGTCTTCTGTGTCTCAGTGGTCCCTTTGCTGAGTGGAGTCATGCTGGCATTCTAGCACAGCACATACAGTTATTCATCAGCTGATGACAAAGCATCTTCCCCCATCCTGGTTAGAAAGAGTAAGGGAGAAAGACAATTAACAAAATGAGAGATCTGTCAGAGTCTGAAAAAAACACCCATCTGGCAGGATCTCGCAGCTCCACCCTCAGGGAATCTGCATTTCTGACCCTCAATCTGCCTACTTGAGGGAATACTCTCCTAGAATCAGCCACAAGCAGAGAGACTTGTGAACCAACTCTGTACAACTTGGTCTAAGTAAGGGTCCTCCCAGCTCTATCTCCAGCCAAATAAAAGCAAAGGCTCTTTTCTTCTGAAATATACAGGCAGTCATGAGCTAACCTGCAGCTGTATGTTCAGCTCTGATATTGCTTTTTAGCTCTGCTGCTTGTGTTTGTGCTTGGCTGCTTCCTCCTTTCCAAATTCCAGAGGTGGGTTGCCTTTGTTTCCTTAACAAAGAAGGAAGAAATTTGGATATGGTCTTACTGGAAAAGATCAGATGCAGTTTACAGCAACTTGCACCAAAGGAGCACTGAGAACAACTAGAATCATCAAACTCATCTGAGCTTGAATCAGTAGCCAGATTTTTCCAAGGTGCAGGTGACCTACTAAGAGGGATGGGTGAGCAGTCACCACGGTGGGTTCCCAACTGCAGTATAGAAACAAAAATTTTGAATACTGGAATCATTTCTGTAACTCAAACTTTCCCATTGATTGGAGAGAATGATCTTTTCTCTGTTTGGTATGGAGCAGCTCTGCAGCCCAGCAGACCTGGGCTGTAAATAGAGCCGCAGGGAACCAGACCACTCCAAACTGGTGCAGTTTTTTAACTGTGGGGATGAATCATCCAAATAACTTTATTCGGGCAATACAGGAAAGAAATGTCACTAACCATGTGAAAATTGAGACCACATGCTTCTAGGATGTTTTTGAAAGGAATATCCTTGACAAAGCTAGAGTGACTTCAAGGTTGGTTCCCAGTCAGACCCCAGCAGAGCAGTCCCCCCCAGTGCCAGGAACTCTCTCTTGACTCTGGTCCTTATTTTCACTGCAGCCAGTATCTATTTCTCTGCATTACCTAGTGAAAGGCTGCAAGTCCTTCAAGGCCAAGACAGAGCTTTGTATTTTGTTTGTTTGGAAAAAAATAAATGCCAGGAAAAAAACAGATGCCTGAGAACTGCCACTGGCATCTCCCATCTGTGCATGAAGGAAACTCCTCCACAGCAGCGGCAGCCTCTCCTTCCACTTGGTAGGTGTTGTCTGGACCAGAGCCATAGGTACAGGATCTATTTTCTGTTGAGCATGCAAAGAAGAGGTGGTTGCCTGGCACAGGCTTGTACTTAAACAGCTATTCTGATAACACAGATGTGCTGACCTCTGTTCTCTGCACCTCATTCCCTGAAGAAGCAGGGTGATCATTACTTTTTCTTTCAGTGAGGAGCTGTTGGATATAACCTGGCACCTGAAAGGGTTTTTTTCACTATGCAATTAGGAATTTGGGGTTCTTTCACATTCTAAAAGGTGGCATTTTGCCCCTCTTTTGAGGCCTGTCCCTCATCATGCAGGTCTCCATGTGCCATTAATGCAGCCACATGTGTGTGTGCCAGAGCCTCCCCAATGCTTTGACCTGGTTACCTCACTCTGAACAACCTTGGATACAGCAAACACATTTCTAAAGGGCATGCACCAATGGTTGGGAATATAGGAGAGGTCAAAGTGAGCCCTGATAAGGCAAGGCAACTAGTTATTACTAAGCTGCTATTTCTACTGCAAGAAGCCCTGGAGCAGCAAAACTGCTCACTTCATGTATGTTCATTAGCAGCATGGTAAAGAGCAGCAGCATTGATTGCAGGCTATAATTAGATCTCTGGGACCTTTTTGGACTGGCTTTTTCTGGCATTGTGTTACTTTGAAAGGACTTCCAGTTTTTTTTCTGAATGGTTGGGATGGCATTTCCCTATTCAGCAGATTTGGTACCACCGCTTCTGTTTTCTCTATTGTGACTCACAGAGCACTTCCAATTTGGTGCCACAAGCTCCACACCACAGAATTAGCAAAAGCTAATTGACTGCTCCTGGTCCCTTGAGTTGTAGAGTTGGCCAGACTACAGCTCTCTTCTTAGAACTGCATGGCCAGCCCTCCCTGCTTTGCTTAGCTTGCCAAGATATAGTTTTGTGAGTACCTTCCTCTGGTGATGACGCTGATTCTCCTGGAATCACTTTCTTAGCATGTTCTGTGCAGCTAGTCTAGACCATTTCCAGAAGAAATGGATGCACTAAGCCAGCACTAAGCATGGACTCAGAGTATGGTGGCCTACATGGAAATTATTACTCCTCTCTTGGAATGCTGCAAAACAGCCTCGGCATTCACTCTGTGAAAAACAGGGAAGAGTCAAAGGAAACATGCATAGCCTGAAGGACTGGAGTTGAGATATGAACAGTCCACGTGGCAAACAGGATCTGGGCATCTCTGTTTGTGGTTTCCCCTCCAAATGCTGGTGTGCTGGAGACAACCATTAAGCACAGCCCTGTGGTGGGCATCCTTCTTTGCCATGTTCACAGACCATTCCTGTAACTTCTTGTGCACTGCCCACTCAGCAGCTGGCAGGCAAGGCCAGAGGTGCTGGCAGCCTATCTGGGATTACTAAACCAGAGGTAAACATGCACACACCAGATCTTGGCTGACCTATGCCAGGAGGGTATCTGAGGAAGGAAGTTTGTAAAGTTTGTACCTCTAATTTTTAACCAAATATATCTGGTCCAGGTAGCTCGGTTTGCAAACTGCAGTTTGAGATGCAAATTGAGCTCTGGGTGGGAGCCCAGGGGGACAAGAGGCCTCGAACTTCCAGCCTTTGGGATAACAAAAGGCACAAAGACGGGTGGTGCCAGCCAGATGAATGGACACTTGAGAGACACAGCAGGAGCCAGGAATTGCTGACCTTTTTGATAACGAAGGAGATGAAGAGCGGTGATGCCAGCAGAGAGGGGATTAGGAGCAGGGACTCAGGAGGAAGAGAGAGACTTGTGTGCAGGTAGATTGTGAGGGTATAAAAGCCCAGAGATTCGACTGTTGGGGGTCCTCCTCGAAGGCACCAGCTCCAGGTGTTCCTGTGTTACTGTGCCCGGAGTAAATGCAATACTCTGTAATGTCTTATGGAACAAGACATCTGGGACTGCTACGGGAAACCTGGGATCGAGCCAATAAGGAAACCTGGTCTGTCTGTGTGTGAGTGGGGTGTGCAGGGAGTCAAGTGGGGCACCTGCTGGGTTACTGGAGCCACCTGCTGTAAAAGGGCTTTGGTCCTTGCAGTCTGGCCTTGGTAGTGTGGCTTCCAGAGTCTCCTGAATGGTCAGACTGGGAACTTCCCTTGACACCCAAGGTCAAACCAACTGAGACTAAAGCATATTTTTGACTGGCACTCTCTTAGAGGACAGAAATTCACCCAGGACAAAACGTTTTGGAGATGAGCCTCTTCAGTCTTCCTGCCTTCTCATCGAAGATTTGTTGACCTCATGCTGATGTGTGACCTGAACCAAAAATGAGTGCCTGCCTCTTTGCAATACCTTCACGCAGCAGTACAAACTCTGACCCACTCAGTGCAAGTTAGCAGTGCTATTTTCTGCAATATCAACATGAATTTTATCTATTGTTTATCCTTCAAAGCTATGCAAATAATTTGAAACAAATTTATCTTTATGCCATAGCCTCCCCTTCCCTTCTCTGTCTATCCCCTGATCTTAAACTGCTGTTCTACCAGTTTAAAGCTAAAGCAGTTTAATGTTAAAGCTCTGCTCTAATAAATGACTTTGTGAAACTATTTGCTTACGTTTTAAATTTGTTCTCTGTGTGAGATCTATGCCAGATCTGCTGAGGTTAGTGGCTCTCACAGGGGCTTATTGCCTGTTATTCCTCTGAACCCAGGAAGAACCAGTCCAGCAAAGGGAGCAGGTGTTTTATTCTGCTGTTTTTTAAATTATGTATATCAACTGTTCACGTGCAAACCACAGTGTCTAGCCACAAGGTCATCATTGAAGAACATGGCTTGGCTGGGCCTGAGAAACTTTATAATAAGCAAGGGGCAAAAAAGGAATTCCAAGCCTGAGTTTAGGAGCCCAGCACAGGTTCTGATCCGGCTCATGCTGATTACCAGCCAAAAATTTAACAAGCAGAGACAGAGACTCTCTCTGCCAAGGCAACCATGGCAAATTGGTCTGGTAGGGGGAAGGGATGGCTACAACTATTTTGTTCCAAGGCTTTTGTCAAGGCAATGCTTAGTTTGCACTGGAGCCAAAGTCCATTAGTTTAGCAACAAAAAGCCAGCAGACTTTCTAATGTAACATGACACCACTATTTAATGCCTACTGAGTGAATTATTAACAGAGTTCCACCCAATGCCCTGTCACTGGGACGCTGGAAAAATTTACTTCCAAGGGCAGGTTTGATATCCTTTGCCTAACCTAGATTTTATAATTCTCCCCAATACCTTAGCCTTACTTACACTTTTAAATTGTCAAGCGTGATGCGGCTCACTGCCTTTCCATGAAAAGTAGAATGAGGGGAAGAAGGTCTCTACTCTGTCTGTTGGAAGAGAACAGGCTTAAGGGGAGGCAGAGAGGGCAGTTCAATTTTCTATTGCTGTAGTTTGCACTGAAAATGCACACACCTAAAAAGAAATTGAATTTTAAGGACACTTAGAAAGGGACATGTCTAATAAGTAAAGACAATTTTTTTTCTGGCCAGATGGCAACTCAGGTTGTCTCTGCCTTTCCCAGGGCATTCTCTCATACTATCTCCTCCTTGCCCTGCACTCCTGTGGCAATCTCCCTGGTAGAAATCGCCATTTCAACTCTTTCATTCCACTCCTGGTCTCCTCTCCCTGCTTTGGCTTCTCTCTGGAAACCCACTGCTGCTATAGGAGCACATCATACCTGCCTCATTTTTAATGGGGCAAGCCGTGCCCTAAGTTGCTCCAGAGATGTCCACAGCTAAGTGGCACCCAAATATCTGGGTGCTCCTGCTGTCATGCAGGCTGAGCAGCAAACCATGCCCTGACGTGAGAAACGTGACAGCCATGCTGCTCAAGTGTCTGGCTTCTCACCCAATAATTGACTTGAAGAAGGAGAAAAAATTGTTTGCAAGAGTATCATGGAGAGACATCAGGATGGGGTTATTAATAACAGGCAAGACATAACCTGCAGGCCACATGTCACAGGACTACGTGGTGAGGCCATCGTGTGGGATGTGCAACTCAAAGTGCCTTCATGGAGAGACAAACCTAACCCTCACTCCTGTGGACCTGCACCTACTCAACCTTTACACCAAATATCCTGCTGCTTTGTGATATTGTTAGGGTGTAGTCTTTCTGTCAGTCAGATCTGCTTGGTCAAACATTGCTCCTGGAAAGGTCAGAAGTCTGCAGGAAGGTGAGGACTGCTGCACTAGGCTGTCAGTCTGCTGTAGCAGAAAACACCTATGAAACTTCTCCTCCAAGCAAAAATCAAGGCTGAGCATACCAGAAGTAGGAATTATCCTCCAGGGATATCACATTCCACGAGATTTGGCGCAGGACCACTGGTGGTAAAGACTCCCTGTTGCTCCGGCTCCTGCGAGCAGAAGAGTCAGACTGGAAGTACACAGATCAAGGATATTTGTGTTGCTCCAAACACAAACAGTTGACATTTGGCAAATATGATGGCCCATTACAACAGTTTTCAGCCCTTTCCCAGGAGGAGGGCAGGGGAGGAAGTCTCAGTGCCAAACCTGAGATGACATGACCAGGTGCTAGAGCTCCACAGTATCTAGAGGTGGCTATCAACTCCACAGGCAAGCACAGCAATGTGGGACACAGCTAGGCTGCTCTGGTCAGGCCATTGTCCACTACAAGGCACCAGGGTTGCACAGGAGACTCCCGAGAAGGAATCACTTTGCAACTGACAGTGTGTCTAAGCTGCAAAACTGTTGACTTGCCTCTGGCAGAGTAAGTGTTCTCCACTCTCAGCTCTGAGCTCTTGAGCAAGGAGACCTTGGTGTGTTTTCTCTACTCAGACACCTTTTCTATGTTGCTCTGAGGGTGAGCTAAGGACAGACCACCTTGCAGTCCACACAAGGCTATGAGCTGACCATGTAAAGCAGAACTCAGTATGAGCACAGCTTGCCAGCAACTGGGAGGCCTTCTCAAGCAAAAAAAGGCTCTCAAAAGCATTCAAAAATATCCAGAGCCCTACAGACTTGTGTGGCAACACCAAGAAAAGAAATTCCAAAGAGAAGATTTACTACTGGACAAACACAGACAAGGGACTGGCCCTGAATTTCTTAACAACTCTGAAACACAAAGCTTCCTTCTTGGATGTTGTTTTCTGTTATGCACAGTCCTTAAACAGAGAGTTTTCAGCAGTACAAACAGAAACTATTGCAGCTGGCATAAGCAATTGCCAGCATGGTGAAAAAGCTACAGTGGCACAGGCACAAGCTACAATGGGATCTATTTTCTGGAGGTTACTGATCTCAGATATATCAGTGCTTTTCATCCCTCACTGCTAGTTGTGCTTGCCACACTGTGAAAGATTGCCTGAACTTACTTGGCCAACATTTTGCTCCAGTTAGATATAGAAAAAAGCACACCTGAATAAGCAATGACCTTTCTCAAGGTGAGACCCTCATTGCCCCAGTGACATTTCCAGTTATTTGACATCTTGAGTAATACAAAATGCAAGAATTTATCCTCAGCTGATTCTTACAAAGTAAACAAGCCAGAACACAATGCCGATACAAAATTGCTACATTACATTAGACTGCAAATATTTGAAAATTGAAATAGAGCATAAGGTAAATATGATTTCAATACTTTCTGATATTTTCCTTGCTAGAGAGCAAAAAACGTTCTGTATATTAATAAAGAAAAACTTCTCTATTTCAGTAGTCCACAGACAAATCGAGAACCTGTGGTATCAAACATTAGCAAGTTTTAAAAAGAACCTAGGCCTGGGGAAAAAAAAACCACTAGCAACTTGGAAAAAAATGTTGGTGCTTTCTTAGGAATTTCAGGAAAGACTAAAACTTGAAATTGGCCTGAGCATTTCAAGTAACGCCTATGGCACCTTCCTGCTCTTTCTGGAGAATTGGCTACTTGCACTTCCATGACTTGGAAGCCATTGGTCCTGCTCACCTCCAAGTCCTTGTTGGTTGACCTTGGAAATGTACTTGGAATCATCTTGTACACCTAAGAAAGGGCCAGATACAGACAGTGAACAAAATGATGAAGTTCTACATTCTGCCTTGACTCTTTCCACAGTCCTGCCTCTCTCTGAGCACAAGACCCTTTCCTGCCTGACAGGACACTTCCCCCATTGTCAAGAGCTCAGAAGTACATTGAGTAAAAGATGAGAGCAGCATTATTTCCCCACACCTGCCTCTCCCCATAGTCATGACTTAGAAGAAAGGCATATCTCTCCATCACATACAGAATGCATAACAGAAACCACCCTGTCCAAGGACTGTTCCTGCCTTACCAGTAAGGACTGTGGTTTTCTGCCAACTTTATTTTTGGAGGCTGTTTACATATAATAACTGCTCAGATCACTCCAGTTTGTTGACATCTTTTTTTTTTCTGGAGGTCCTCAAACTGGACACTGTTATTCTGAAACAAAGCTACAAACACGAAGCAGATGGAAACCAGCCATATCCTTTGCTCCAGTCAAGTGGGTGGGAGCTCATCAGGACAAATCATCCCCAAGGACAAACAACATGTAGCTCTAGAACATCAAGGATACTTTCTGTCCCATCCAAAAACTAGAGTGAAGTTGGATAAGCACCACCAGGAATTGTCCTTAGAGGTGTGACAATCTCTGCAGAAAAGAGGGCAACAGCTGAGAGAGAGGGTGTACTTGTGGGGAGCAAATCCATGGTAACATGGACTGCAGGAAAGGCTTAGTCACTGGCAAATATGTGTCTGGGTTTAAGGTTTATGCTACAATTACATTTACATATGTAATTGTAAATTACATATGTAATTTACATATGTAAAATATGTAAATGTAAAATTTCTTTTCCATCTTGTGCAATTTTGTTTTCTGAGTCCCTTAGCATTCACTGAAGACTCCTTTTTATATTGAGCCTGCCAGTTTTGGGGTTAAGATGAACTGGAATGAATCCTATATTGTTATATACAGAGGGTATTCTACAGTCATCAGAAAAAGGCAAAGAGAAAGGAGGTGCCACCTGGAGAAATCTTGAGATGATTCAGAGTCCAAGAAGTAGGTGCCAGTTAAGATCTCAGGGGACCCTCAGCAAATACCACCACCAGTGGCAAGATGGCATTGGGAAGAAAAATTGCTGAACTTCAGGAAGGTGTTTCAGATGCCTGCCTGCCACCAGCATCCATCCCCCCACCTCCAGTCTCCTCTAAAACAACATCGGCTGCTTTACTAGCTTGGTATTAGCAACCTGGGGAAATAATTTGTGCCTGTTTTGTGAGATAAAAAGGGAATCAGTTTGCAGTGATGCTGTCACATAAGGTCAAAGACACCTGTGAAATAGTGCAGGCCCCAGGCCAAACACGGAGACAAGTCCATAATAGCATTAGCTGCCAAGTTTGGAAAAGCTTTGACTGCAGCACTATTATCTAAATTTAAGGGTAGCAGGACTGGTTGAATTATTCATTGCAAGCAAACTCTCTAGCAAACCTTAGCTCTGCTACCTGTTCACAGGTCTGTTTACAGATGTCTTTTACACAGAACACTATGAACTGTTCATGCAAAACATATTTCAGCCTGGGAGCTATCTGCCAGTCCTTTACTTCTGTAACTCCCTACCCCATGGGCTGTGCCAAGGGTGATATCCCTACTCCCTCTGGTACCTATAAATTCTACCTATGGGCAGAAGAGAGATAAAACCCATAGGGAGGAGCAGGATTCTGCCTGTAAAGCACATGCCTAGGTTTCACCACCGTTTTTGCAGATGCATATGCATATATTTGCTTGTATCCACTTTGCATTCTTTCTTGTTCTACTCTGTGAGACCACCCTCTTTCTCTGGTGGGATTTTTTTGCCTGAGAGACCAGTGCGGAGAGTCCACTGTTAAATGCACTTCTCTTACTGCTGTCCCTCTACTTGCAGCCAGTCCTCTGTACCCTTTCTGCCTCCAACAGTCTCACAGTCATTTCCAATTCTCCTGGCTAAATAATTAAAACAAAACACTCCCATGATTGTGGAAGAGTTGTGCTACCAGTGTTGCATGCACATCTCTTTGAGGCCTTGCACTACCTTTTCCAGAGGCAGGTCTCTGTCACTAGGAACAGTCTCTGGTGCAGAAAAACTTCCTTGAGAAGAAGGAGGGATGGAGCTGAAGGCAGCCCAGAAAGACTGGCTGCTCCAAGACTACAAAAGGAAAAATAAATTCCATGAATACTCCTTTTTTTTTCCTTCCGTTTTTGGGGAGCATTCTTTTGGCAGTTCTCTTGACAATCCCAGTTCTCTTGACAACACCTATAATCAGCTGTCTTAGTGTCTTGCAAGACTGGGTTGACTGCCCAGTGCTCTGGTTTGCTTCACTTTGTTTTCACACAGTTGCACAGAAATTAGCTCTGTCCTGCCTATGCAGGATGTACCTTTTCATTTTCCACTAGGAGAGACAATAGTTTCAGTCTTTATGGTTTGTGCAGACAATCATAGAGGTACTTTGGCAGGCAAAAGTTGCCCTGAGAGGAAGTGGTACCTAACCTTGAAAGTAGGAAGACATCCTAAATGGGATTGAAGAAGAATCTTTAATCTTCAATTTAATAATATGAAAAGCTGAAATCTCTCCATCCCAGCTTAAACACTAGCACCAAACTACTATCAAAAAATAAACACCACACTTTTCTCGCTTCAGCAAGTGCTTCAGACTCTTTCCAGCTTTGAATCAGTTCAAGACTTTCTAAAGACGAAAGGCTGACCACCCCGACCTGCAGTTGAGGACTTTGGCAAGAAATTGACTTCCAGATCAGCTCCTCCACCACCCCTGTGCAAAGTGCAAAGTATAGTAGAAAACGATCCCAGCCTTAGCAATCAAAGAACAGTTGTCACTATTAATTTTCATTGAAGTGCAGAAACAAAACACCTAAATCCAGATCTAGCTGTCTTCCTCCCATGCTTTTTGGGAAGACTAGTGAGTGAGCTGAAGAGAAACACATCCTCCTTTCCCAAAGCCTTTGATGTCTGGGAGATCATGTCTGGGCCTCACAATTCCCTTTCCTGGCTACCTGAAATCCCCACCTCTCTAGTGAAAATTCTTTGGAAGCTTGGATGCTGCACAGCACCAGCAGCAGCACAGTTTCCACCTCCCAGCTAAGTCTAGAGGCAACAAAGACCAATGGGACAGTTAATCCTCTAGCAGTACCTGCCTCTTCCTGTTAACCTGACTGGGCCATAGGATTGCTCCAGGGACACCATTCCAGTGCCCACACACAGGTATGAGCAGCAGTGCTACTGGAAATGTCTCAGTCTTCCAGGTTGGCCTCCAGCTCTTGCTTCAGAAGACAGGAGGTCCTGCAGGTCCCACATGCTTTGTGCAAACAGCTCAGATTCCAGGGGGCACCAGACACCTGTGTTTAGGTAGCTAAATCTTTCCCCTAGCAGGCCCTGCAGGTCTAATTCTTAAAGATCTTAAGATAGAGGGGCTTCTGTGTTGTTTGTGCCAGCTCTTCTGAGACAGGAAGAAATAAAGTGGAACTGAAACAGGACTAGATTGAAAGCTGTAACTCTATGGCAAATCCAACAAGTGACAGCTATCAACAGGCATCCTTCTGTCTTCTTGATAAAACAACTTTCTAGTTGGTCTCCATTTACCATTAAACTCTGCTGAAAATGCATGCTCCATCATACTTCTGTACACTGTATCTGGAATGACTCACAGACTCCTTTTCCATTTCAAAGCCTGTCATTTTAGGTTGTACCCATCAGAGTGGATTAACAAAATTGTTTTGTAGTAGGACACTACAGTCTCCTGTCATCTTTTGAGAAGGATGGCTCCAAGCACAGCCAGATTGCCCTCTGTATTGTGTGGGTTCTATACAATGAGTCATTGCTTTGCAGCATCTTAAATGGTTGTCTTGGTGTGTTGGGTTGATGTGGCCAGAAATGTGTATTCTATCACCATCTGTTAAAACCGGGTGGGGTAGTGATTCCTTATCTCCGTGGCACACAGTATCTGCTAATGGGCCATCTTTAAGACAAGATGGGACAATCACCTTTATCTTTTACACAACCCATCGATGCTCCCTCCAGGAAGATACCATCTGCTGCTGGCCCATTGGGTCCCATTGTATGACTGATAAAATTCCATCATCCCACTGGAAGATGCTCCAGCCAGGGAGAGTGTTATAGGTAATAAACGAATCAAACCGAATTAAAAGGTTAAATTGGCAAATTTTATTTTCGCGACCAAAATACGGTCCTGCAAAGCCACCACCGGAAAGTACAACACCGAGCCCGGGTTCGGAGTTGGGTGAACACACGATGTTACCCAGCCTCTATCGCACTGGGTCTCCCCTGGTGTTCACACCGCTGTTTTGGTTGAACCCCTTTTTATACTGTTTTTCATAGCCTGGAGCAAAACAGTCCTTTGTTTCTTTCAAATTCAGCTCTGGTGTCCACATAAGACAAAGTCCTTCCTGCTCTTTGACGAGATTTTGTGTCCGTTGTGTATTGCTTTTAGGAGGTGGACTTCATCCGGAGTCGGGGAATGCAGTCCTGGGGGGGGAGTGATGAGATTTTCGGGAAAGGCATCACCTCCTTGAGTTTCCAGGTTTCCCCAGGAGATAGATGCTTATCGGTAACAGTCCGACCTGTAGATATGTTAATTTACCTAGCTCTGAGGCAATCACTGCCTTTACCTTGTGGCTCGTTTATTTATTTATTTATTTTTATTTTTTTATTTTGCAGACTTATTTTATATAAAACACAAATTACAACACGAATTACAATATGATATATATATATATTGTCAAGTCAGGGTGTTGGTAGCAGTCTGATTAAATGCTGGCTGCAGTCCTCCTGGATGACAGATGTGGTTCAGTTGAAGCAGTGGTTTTGAAGAAGGGTGCATTTTCCTCCAAAGGTCCAGTGATGATGTAGAACGGTCTGGTTTTTCTCTGGAATCCAGTGAAAAAAAAGTTGCCTTGGTGCTCTAAATCTCAGGTTTTATTGAGGTAGGAAATGCTTGGCTCCTCCCCCTGGCTGAAGCATCTCACAATGGGAGGATGTAATTTTATCAGTCATACAGTGGGACCCAGTGGTCCATTAACGGAAGATAACTTTCTGGAGGAAGGATAGGTTGTGGAAAATATAAAGAATATTGCCCCACTTGGTTTCAACAGATGGTGATAGAATACATACTTTTGGTCACATCCTGTATTGCAGCCCAAGACATTATCCACAGACACCCTGCAACCTGGGGTTTGTCTGCATATATGCTCTCAAAACCAATGTTCATGCTCTCATGGGTCCAAAATAAATCAAACAACATGGATTGGTAGAGGATCCTGGCATAACTACAACCCTAGCTCTGTGAATCTTTAGGGTACACTCACTGTCTTTTGTCTCTTTATATCAACAAATAGTTGTGGTAATGCCAATTCCTTTATTATCCAACCAGCATACTTTTATGTCTTGAGATTTCCTATTTGTTTTGTCAGGGTTTAGGGTGTCTGTTGTTCATTCCATGTAGGTATTCTGGGAAGTGTTCAAGGCCAGGTTGAATGGGTCTTCAAGCAACCTGATCTAGTGGAAAGTGTCCCCTTCTGCCCACAGCAGAAGAGCTGAAACTAGATGATCTTTAATGACCCTTCCAATCCAAACCATTCTAGGATTCCATGACCTGGTAACACATATGCCATCAACACCTGTCATCCTCAGATACCTCTAATTATTTCTTTCTGATGCTTCTAGACATTCCTTCTCCATTCATGTCAGCGTGTCTTCCACTAATCTTTACAACTCCTGGCAGCATAAGAGAGTTGAAGAGTAACTCCTGATGTTCTTTGCAGTCATCACAAACACAGTCCAGAGGGTTTTATGCTGCCAGCTGAAGTGACTGCATGCACTCAGAGCTCTTGGAAGTCTCAGTGCTAGAACCAGGGCAGACTACAATGCCCCATGGCTCAGGAAAGCATTTGCAGAAGACACATTCTGTCTGGCCAGAAAGGACATGCAGAACCAGATGCTTTGGAGACCAGAAGCTTGTGTGGAATTCTCTCAGGCAAGGGCCTGTCTTCAAGAGCTCAGCCAAAATTACAACAGCAGTGGCACAGCATCTTCTTCTGGTGGTAACCTACTAAAATGTTGAGAGGGAATGAGTTCAGGTTCTGCCTACTGAAAGGAAATAGTAGAGCGTTTAGGAAAGACAGCAGCTGGGGAGACAAGGCAGCTGGTTTCCATTTCTAGCACTTTCCTTAGTCATTACATAAACCTGAACAGCAATTTAATTCCAAGTCTGGATTTCCTCTTTAGAACAGGTAGTAACTTCCCTGTAAACCACGATCAGTGTCAAAAAGTCACTACACTTGTCCATTTCCTTAAAGCAACCACAGGACTCAGCACATGCTTTGGGAGCTTGTATGTCTGAGAGTGAGGAGGTGCTTAACTATGGTAAGATGCCATGGTCAGGACCACAGCATAGGGAAGCAGAGGAAGAAACGTAAATCAAAACGGAACATGCAGACATGCAGAGCACAGCTGGTGCAGGACAAAGTGGAAAGCTTGACTAGAAAAGCAAAAGGGGGACAGAAAGCAGACAGTTGTACTTCAAGATATGTATGTTATAGATACTTTGTCCTGCCTAAAAACCCCATAAGTGAACAGAGAAGTGGTTGTCTGCCAGGTTGGAGGTTAGGTGGTATGGATAGAGGAACAGAGGTCAGCTAAACCGCATGAAAACAACTCAGTCATTTCTACACATGCTCCAAAACTCAAAGATTAGGGGTGGGGGAGCACTTGTATGATTACAACTGCATATATGGCTCTAGAGAACAGGGAACTGGCTGAACTGCAGGATGTGCTCAATAAGGTTTTATACAATTAAAAAAAATCTGAAATAGGAGAAGAGGAGGAACAGATGGAAAGCTTTCCACAGCAATGGCCATGAGGCTGCAGCCAGCAACTCAGTTGTTAAGATGTGAAGATATTTCATATCCAGTATGAGCAAGTGGGACAAGCTTCCTTTATACCCAGTGGCACATAGCCAAGATCCATGCTCTTCATCCCTCAGACAAAAAAGCTGATGTTTCCACCTCAGAGCATTTTGCTCACTACCATAGCTACCAAGAGGGTCTGTGGCCTCTTCACTCAGAAAAGCAGCTCTACAGGCTTGAGCATGACTACCTTTGTTCAAGACAGATGTTTGATCCAAAACGACACATCTGGTACAATGTCTACGGAAATGTTTCACGCACAGACTAAATAAGCCAAGCGCAGAGGAGTTCATTCACTCTCTGCCAAACCCTGTCACTAAACAACAAAAACTTTTGTGTGTGTGTCAGTATCCACCAAGGTGGGGCAGGTCTCTTGGCTGGAGGACAGCATGGCACCTTTTCTTTCTTCTGCCTGAAAAGGAGTTAAATCATAGCCTTTTACAATTAATATGTTTTCATAGTGGAAGAGCATTGTCTGGGGATCATTCATTTTGGAAGTCTTGATCCAATACTTGCAGGGACATCATCATCTCCCAGACTAGAGTGGAAGAAAACTTCCTCCTGCTATGTTTAAACCATATATAGACCTCTTCATCTTCCCAACCCCTCAAATACCAATTTTTAAAGATTTTTATTAGTTACAAAAAATGCTATTTTAATCTTTCAAGGCCAACACAAAGTTTTCCACACTTGAAGATTAATGACAATTTATCACAAAAATCAAAGACATTTGAATAAGTTTCCTTGCATAATCTAGTAAAGCGTCACACTACCTCCTCCACATGATGCTACACTTACCAATGCAGCTCTAGTGAGGAAACAAACATCAATCAGACAAATACCCATCACACATCTAATTTAATTGTCATTTAGTTTCAAAATGACCCAGTCCTTACCATGATTTTTAATCTCTAATGGTGGCAGCACTTCCAGTGATGTGCATGTGATAGCACGCATGAATGAAAGCACCAGCAAACCATGAGAATTTGCCACAAGCTATTTGCCATGACATGTGAAGGAAGCCAATAGATTCTCCATTTACTTATACTGTCTTCCCTACTGTTGGTATCTGCTAAATGGCTGCAACAGTGTCGAGATTTTCACGGGTTTAGGTCTTCAAAGAGACAAGAGCAGTTGTTGTTTGCTGTAAAGCTGTTTATTGTAGAAGCACATCAGTCTCAAAGGCAAAGAGTTCAGATTATCGAAGTCTGTGTTAAAACTATTTGGCATAGAGTCCCAAGCAGAAGCAGGAGCAGTGGCTGGTATATAGTCCTGAGCACAGGCAGCAGCAGCAGCTCTCTAGTACAGAGTCCCAGACAGAGGCACCAGTCCCTGGTGTTTCTTCTTCTTGTTCCTCCTCTTCTTCTTCCATGTGTGGTGGTAGTGATGATGATGATGGTGGAGGTTAGGGGATGCCTTTTCCACCCCAATACAGGGGATTTTTATTTGTAAACCATCCAATGAGCTAAAACCACAAACCTAAAACATTTTTTCTAAACCTATTAGAATCCTAGTTCTATAATACAAAAGTGATGTTAATTCTTACATGTAACTTACACATATAGCTTTATCTATTCAGGCAAATGGCTTAATCTGTTCTATCTAAAAAATGTAAGCAATGCTCTTACTATGTTTTCGTTATGTTTGGGGTTAAGTTTTTTGACTTCCACCGAAGTCTAAACTTTACACCACTTTCTATGGTTTTTTACTCTCTTAAGGCACTTAAAGCATATTCTTACTTACTTAAAACTTAGACTTCTAATTCATGTCTATGTAACATAATAATGCAACTTAATACTCACTTAAAACTAAAGCTTACACTTCTATTTCATGTCTGTGTGGCTTAGTATATTTTAATTTCTCTAAAAGCTTTAATTAAATCCCTGCATTCTGTTCTCTCTCTGAAGGACTCAGAGAGGTTTCTGTTTTACACACTCCCAATACAGCAGCATTCAGGAACCCCAAAACTACACTCCAAAGGCAGCAGTCCCTGATCTGATAAGGTTTCTGTAAAACCTGTTTATAACAGCGAGGCCAGCAGTGCAGACAGGATTACATCTGAGTACAGCTGCTTCCAGACATGGCTTGTTAGAATGTCAGTACAAGCAGGGTCAGAGAAGGACTATTTCATGTATGCAAAATAAGCAAGAACAAGAAGTGAACCAGCAAATTTCAGAGAAGCCAGCCTCCAAAACCAGCAAATGTGAAGTTTTTTTGAGAAGGGTCCAAAGAAGAAACATGCCCACATAATTTTGCAGATTAACAGGGAAAAAAAAACAAACCTTCAGCATAGTTGAAGAAAACAGCTCCCAGAGATCTGCAGCACACCAACAGATAGGCTTTGCAGGCACCACCACAATTCCCTCTGATGCAAGAAGCCTGAATTCTATTTCAGCTGTGCCCCTCCCAGGCTTCTCAACACAATTAAATACTCCTTACCTTCAGGTCTGTCTGTTTACTGAAGACTGCCAAGAGTGGTATAACCCAGATTGTGCTTAAACACAGCCAAGCTCAGCACAGTACAGCTCAGCTCTCTGGACACGGTGCTTGGCATCCCAAAGAGCCTGTTGTCAAAGTTCAGCTGTATTGAACACTCAGACTATATGGACAGGTAATATCTGGTCTAGACTGCCTAAATCAACTAGTAAAATGTAATTTCTCCCTTTGTTTTGGTCCTCTGTCATTTTGATATGCATGGATGGAAATGAATTGCAAACATAGGAGTTTTTTCAAGTGAGCAAAAGAGGGCATACTGAGTCTCACAGCTGGCTGCTACATCTGCCTCTAAATTACATATAAAGCATTTTCATGCTGCATAGAGTATAAGTATTCAACTACTTATCAATTCAAGCTAGGAATTAATATGAAATAAATTTTGGTCAGCATGGGACTCGCTGGAAAGGTATGTCATGCTTCATAGCCCAGGTCCTGCATGCTACTCCAAACCTGAACACAACCACAATGAAGCAATTCCTGCTTATTGGGACATCTCTGACTCATAGAGATCCATTTGGCTACATGTGCTCTTTAAAAATTAATATTGTTGAAACAGGATACATAAACAAAGGAGGTCAGAATCACCTGCAAGTGCAAGACCACTACTACCATTCACTTCAAACAGCAGAACCTCACAATTATCACTAATTTAGCCAGGAAAGTAGGCAAAAACCCCGCCACGATATATCTGCAAGCAGCATCACAAGATTTACAATTAAGATGTGCAGTCATGACCACAGCAAGTTAAGATCACAGGAGCAGGACACGGTGCTACCCACGGGCACTCCTGAACTGAGTGGCCACAGAGAAGACACATGCCTGAGCCATGGAATCACATCCCTAATCAGAACACACCCAGAGGTCAGCTGTGCCACAGAGTCTTGTCATTGACTTGAAAAATACTTTCTTCCATGTGGGGCCACTTTAGTGCAAAGCAGGCACAATCCTTTAGTTTAAAAAGCACATCTCTTAAGTGGCTTCAGGTTTTCTTCCCATAACACCAAGTCCTCCAATTTAAAAAGGGCAAAAGCCAGTCAGCATTGGAGGCTGTAAATGTGAAAGGACTGAAGTAGAAGAAGCCCAAGAGAGAAGCAACTGCTCAATCTCCAAAGCCTTGTCAGCATCCATACTTGCAGATCAGTATCCCATTTTCTGTTGGAGGCAGGTGTTCTAGAATGAAGTGTTAGACTGCTCCCAACCATGGCTCTTCAGCTGAGGCCACAGCTCAGTAGAATGCAGAGCAGAAGCGTGTAGTGACCACACCCAGCTACCTCATGTATCTCCACCTGGGGAATCTTCCTGGTGAGCTGTCACTGCAACCCCATGGGGCTGCCAAACATGAAGTCCTTGTGCTGGGCGCTGGTTTTTTCTTTTTTTTCCCCTCTCCCCTCTATCTAGAATTTTTTCCCATTGACATGCTAAGATGGCTAGTGATAGGGGGAGGCTCTCTGTCCCTTTTTGGAGTTTCTCTCGCAGGCCGGCAGGGGGGAAAGAGGGGGAGCACCGCGAGATCAGGGGACAGGTAAAGGTGGTGTGGGCAGCTGCTCACGCTCTCGCTCGTTTGGCTTGGAGGACAACGTCCGCTGAAAACAACCCTCACCCTGCCACACCAACACCGGGAACTGCCTTCCTCGGCTGGGGGACCCCACACCTCATCCTGCTCGGACATTTTCCTGCTTCAGCCTGCCACCTCCACACATCCTGTTGGAGCACCGGGACCGACACTGTCCCCAAGATCCGTGAGCAGCGTCTCTCCTCCACCCTTCCCATCCGGGACACAGCCGCCATCACCCCCCCCCAGTGCCCCTCCAGCCACGTGGGATCACCAGATCTCCCCCTGCTCACCAGGAGCTGGCCGGCGCTGCCTGTCAGCTGTGACGGTAACTACACCACAGGGGAAAGGTGTCCACAACCGGAAGAACTGTTACTGGGTTCCTGTTCTGTTTGTTGTTAATTTTGTAGTTGTTGTTGTTATAACTTGTTATTCTGTTATAAATGTGATTAGTGCTAATTAAATTGTAACAATATTGGCAAAATTGTTACAATATAATTAATCAAAAACCTGTATTTAATCGCTATAAAGCAAAAAGAGATAAAGGAACAGGTTAATAAAGCCAAAAAAAGATCACCCTCCAGATGTTAAGTGGGAGGCAGGATGGGAAGGGTAGAGGTCTAAGAACAGTGGCTAGAAATAGGTTTTCAACCTTGAATTGTGCCAAATTGGGATGATTCCAAACTACTGGACACTGGACTAAGGCCTATTGAGGGAACATAAATTAAATTATATAACTTAAAGTTTAATGAGCATACGCCCCTGCGAGGTCAAACAGCGAACACTGAGGAAGACCCAGAGCCTTCATCAAAGATAAGACCCCCGACAGGAAGAGAGACCCCCAACCACTGGTGGCGCACACGCAACACAACGCAATGACGTAGATTTTAGAAATAGAAATGAGGAGGAGCTTTCTAGAAGATTCTGTATTAATATGTATTAGTAAACGGTATATAAGCAAAAGTTTTTGGTTTATCTGATTTGGTACGGTACAGTACGGTGTCAGGAATGGCCCTACCCGTACCCCTGGTCGGGGTATCCCCGGTCGGGTTTGCTCATGCTTTATTCAACCGAACCAGACCTTTATTATATCTAAATTGCTGTTAAATTTTGTATTTACTCAAAATTTATATAACTCATATATTCTGACTGTATTCATTTATATACAATTATTATTATTAATAAATTACTGCTAAAATTTAACCTTGTTGTTTGATTAACTGGTCAAAATTGAACACATCCAATTTTCATTTATAACATTCCTATCCCCATATCTTTGCTTGACAGCCCCCTTAATTCCAAAATTGTAATAATTTGGAGGGAGGGGATTTGCATTCTCCATTTCAAAGAGAGGCTCCTGCCTTTGTTAGCACACACCTGTCTTTCAAACCAGGACACCTTGAAAGGAGGCTGAAATGGTCTTGGTTGCAGCAGAATGATGTTCTATACATTTAGCCAATTCCAAAAGCCTGGTGTCAGTAACTGGGTCTCCTCTACCCTCCACACATAAGACTTCCAATTTCTTTATAAAGGACCTGCCAGTTGTTATTAGAAAGAATATACACAGATCTTACCTGGCACAAACTTCTCTCCAGAAGAGACAACTGTTCAATAGAGGAAGAAAAAGGCAAAAGGAGGAATTAAAAACAGCCTTGGGAAGTGTAGGGTGAGAGAACTGAGTGAAAAAATACTGCTTTCTAAAGGTGACCAAAAAGCAGTCAAGGCCTGCAGGGAAATGCTGAGAACTGTCCAAGGGCATGAGAATGTAAGGTGAACTGAGGTTTTTACTTATTTCCACTGCTAAGAAAAACCCGCTCCTCATTGCAATGTTATTTTCCAACAAAATATGGAAACAACTAACAACTTGTTAGACCAAATTATTAAATTACCTTACTATCACACAAGCCCAGGCAAAAGCAGTTTCCGTGGACAGCTGACCTGCTGTGAGTGGCCCCTGTAGCCACACCTCACAAGGAGTTAATGGGAGGCTAGGAACTGTTGTGACCTCTTTCCCATTTGCTCAGGCATTTACTCACTGAGACAGCTAGGCTATTGCTATTTAACCAGTCTGAGAAACTTTTTCCTAACATAACCCCAAGATTCTGCAAATCCATCTTATGTTTATATATTAAGAAATTTACTTGAAAGTACTGATGTTGAAATTTGTCTGCAATCCCTTTGGTTAAAGTTGCTATTGTTCCCTAAATGCTGTCTGCAGTAGTAGAATTGCTCAAGTACAGCTCCAGAAATGTGAAATAGAACAGAACAAAGCCTCCTACTCAATCACCAAGGCAATCAAAGTCTGCATGTTTTTTTTCTGCATTAAAAAAATGGATTGTTTTTTACATAGCTGTCAATTTTTCCAGCATGGGAAGACTCCTCTAATAAATTAGAATATTCATTATAGCACATGCTCTCAGCAAGCTTTTTTAGATGAACAAATGAGATCAACCTTAAAAAACACTGTTTGGCTGAATATGAGTATCACTAGTAAAATCACCAAACCATTTTTTTTTTTCCTCAAGTGTATTCTTCCCCTGTGGTATGAAGTATCTAGGAAAATTTTTCTCATCACTTAGTGTTGTGAACTAGTCACATGCATGGGATTTAAGCCACTCAGCCATGGCAATGTTGCTGGTCCACTAGAGAAGACAAATCATGAGCTGATGCCAAGACTGTTGAAATCATCTCATGCTTTACAGACCAAACTCAGTACCTGACATGTTTAAAAATATGAAATTATTTTAATAAGTTTGTTTACATTTCAAACAAATCACCAAACATTGTTAAAATTCACTTAATCTCAAAATCACAGAATCAAATATTCTGTAAAAATACACCTTACAATTTGACATTAATCCAACAGATACAATAGTATCTGGAATGATTCTACTGATTTCTGCAGCTCACTGATTAAAAAAATCTGAACCTACTCAAGCAGTATACTGTTATGATTTAACCCTTATCTCAAAACATCTTTTTGAAGTTACTTAGCAAAAATAAACAACTCTGTACTTAAAATAAATGATGTACAATCACAACAGCTCTTATGCAACCTGTAGTATAATCTGTAACAAATAAAAGTTTCTTATTTGACTGTGAGCCTGGTTCCAGACCTGTAAATATAGACTAGTGATAAAGTCTCTGGCTACCACCATGCCCAGGGGAGATCTGCTGAACTAGACTTAATTTTATCACAGAAACTTGCACAACAGTAACTCATACACAAAAAAAGTAAATTACCATGATACTGCAGAAAAAGAGGATACTACAGTCGCTATAGTGAAAAGTACATTGATAAGAATTTGTACAAAATATGGGCTGACAGATAAATGGTATTTCAGGACAAAGCATATCAGAGATTTGTATTTTACCTTGTGAAAATCCATCATGTATGGCTACAAAAGGAAAAACAACTGTAAAGTTCAACAAAAGTCTGCAAGAGAACAACTTTCTGCTTTCAGGGGAAAAGAAAAACAAAACAAAAAAAAATATAATTCTGAAGCTGTTATGACTGTCCAAATCTGTGATTCAAGAATAAAAAATCATATGAAGCAACTGAGAATTGACTAATACATCTCCCTCCTGCATGAATTTAAAATGGAAGTTTTCACAGTTCCATTGAGGAGGTTTAACAGTCAGAAGAGTAAAGTGAGGCTGGGAAGAGTTTGATTAGCCAAACAGTTAATGTTCTTAACAAAGTTTATTAACTGGTTATTTTGTGTGCTGACTGTAGGTAGTAAAAAGATTGAACTGTAACACAGGGATAACAAATGTTTTTGTTTTTTTAACTAAGAGCAATCAAAATACAATTATTCCACTTTTCAGAACAAGCCCTTCTAATGCAAAGTTGATCACATTAATGGTGCACTTTGTAACAGCCCACGGAGACAAAGCAAATTAATACTTTGGCATCTTTTGAATATCATCTTATCTGAGGCCTGGGGTGAAAGCAGAAGTTTCTAGTCATTAGCTGTGGCCTTTAATAATAAAATTACATTAATATTCCAAAGTTTGATTTCCTAATAAAGGCATAGCTTCATGGTGTCAGAGGCACAAGAAGATAGCAAAAATAGCTGAACATGTCTTTAGCTATGATCAAGAAGCTTCCTGTTTTATGTAATAATCACAGAGCATGAAATTTTGGCATGTTTTGAACTTATTTTTACTTCACTCATTTTTAAGACCAAATGGCTGATGGTGTCTAAAAACATTAAATGAAGGCAGGTATGCAGGAATAGGAGATGGGATCTTTAAAGTGAAAATCTGAAGAACCTTCTCTTTTGAAACACAGGTTAGAAAAGTAAAATCATACTACATTAATGAAATTTTTATTCAACCCCCAGCTCTTTCATTTGATGGGGAAGCAGACAAACATATCCCTTAAAGAAGAACCCAAAACAACAGAGTACTCATCTACTGCTTTAGAGCTGATGAATGCACACCCATTTCTCCTAGACTTTGTAAAAAACAAAAAAAATTGGTAGGAACCCTTAGCAGAGTGCCTTATCACGAAGGGCCAGCCCAACTACTGCTCTTTCAGTTCTTCCAGGAATAGCTTAGTTGTGTGCAATGAATAAGCAGATGCTAGATATCATTGGAGTACATCACAGAGAACAAATACTGCCCAGAGGCTGGGGCGGAACAGCAGCACACAGGCCCAATCCCTCTTAGCAGGTGTTGAAATTACACATTCTTAAAAGCTTAACACTTTGTCTGGATTCCAGATATCAACCTTACTGCTAGCAAAGTTGGAAACAACAACAGAAGTCATCAGGACAAAAAGAAATTGCTGTAAGAGGCTTCAAAGAACAAACAGCTTCCATGCTCCTCTTTATTTCAACAGAGAAAGGTGCTTTAGGATTCTGCATGGCAGACATGCTGGCAGAAGTGGCCATTTAATAAGCTCTGGAGTCTTCAGTGGGTATCTGAGGGCAGGTCCCAAGACAGAACCCTGAACTGCTAGTTTCTGTAGCGGGGCATCTGTGGAGCAGGGGCTCCCTCTAAGGGGACTGAGGAGGAGACTGTCATCAGCTGTCCACCGTGAATTCTCTCATTCACCCGCAGGTCACAGCCATCCTGCAGCATCCTTATAGCTATCCTTGCAATGTTTTTAGAGTCATCAAGTCCACTGTGAGGTCTCCCATCGTAATCCATGCCCAGATTTTCAAGCATGATTGTCAGCTTTGTCTGGTTCCTAGGAACCTGATGGAGAAAGTGAGTAACATTCAAGGATTAGGTTCGGTACCAAGTCTTGATTAATCTAACATAGGGCAGCAGAAACACATGAAGATTTTAAGCCTACTTAAGTCACATACTACTTTCATGTTGTCTTCTGTCAGATCGCTAACCATTTAACTTCACCTTGGTGAGACAGACACTCTCATTTTTACATAGGAGACATAGTCAACAGGAGTTTGTCTAGACCTGGGATTGTGTCAAGAGCCTCTTGCCAGCACCAGGTCAAGATACACTTGTGCTGGCAAGGGTGGAAGCCATGACCTAGGTAAGTTTTACCATATTTATAAAAAATAAATTGCCATCCACAGTGGCACTGCAGAGGGAATCCAAGTTTGGTTTTCCTTTTAAATTCTAAGTGATTAAAGAAGCACCAGGCTCCTTATTCTCACTGACATCAAGCTCCTGAATGCCTTCAACCTTCACAGGGTCTGATCAGCAGCACCTACAGCAACCCTGTAATACTGGCCCAGCACAAAGTAAAGCTCTTTCCTTATTAAATGTCAATCTCTCTTTTATCTAGAGGTTATATTTAGTATGAAAAAGCTCTTCAAAAGAAGACCATTAGCTAGGCTGAAATCCCTTTCAAAAGAAGTATTTTAGTGTAGGCTGATTGGGAATTTGCTACCATCTCCAATAACCGATTTTATAGTAGTCTGACAAAAAGCAGCAATAAGTCCAGCACTGAACTCAGTAGTACTTTTCTCTTGATAACTTGATTCAGCTGTAGATACATCCTCATCTTTCTCTGTCTCCATTACACTGTCAAAAGTCAGGATTATATGAGGGTAGTGGTGAAAATTAGTTTTGTAGTGTATTGAATGAAAACAGGAAAAAATAATTGAAAAATCAAGACAGTCTTTTCAGCTGAACTGCTTCAAGATATACCGGTCCTCTTAGAGTGTAACATTTTTAGACAATCCTTCAAGGAGCACAACCTGATTCTCAAAAAGAAGATTAAAATCAAAATGCAGTAGATTATATGATCTTCAATTAGTGAAGTGAGATCTGCACATGAAACATATTTGAAAATCAGGCACCAGGCAACTAGCTTAAGTACTACAATTTTATACTACACAAGTAGAGATGACAAGCAGAATAGGACATTCTAGACTTTTAAAACAAATTTTCCTGTAAGAGACACGGCAATTTGTACAAACCTTGTAGAAGTTCCCATATGATTTGCGAATATTGATCCACTTTTTGGCAAAAGAAGGGTATTTGATACGGCTAACACGGCACTGGATGTTCAAAAATTTACTCATATCCCAAGATCTTAGAAAGCCAAAAGAGGAAAACATTAGTCATATATAATCCTGTGTTCAACACATTGCACAACTGTAGAACTAAAAACTGCCTTGTTTCTGGGGATCAGTAGAAAGGAAACAGTTTAAGAAAAACTCACTTGCTATAGTCATCATAAAGAATTTTTTTATATGAATTTGTTAATCATGGAGAAAAAAATAATGAGAGGAGCAAGACTTTCACCAGGATGGTTTCAGGTCCACAACAGTTAAGACAAAAAACCAGTACACCAACTACTGCGCCTACCACATCAACACTGAAAACTGCCAATAAATTTGATGCTTACACAGCCCTCAGTGAAGCAAGTGACACCTTAAATCTTCTTAATTATTTGAGTATGCATTTATCTCTCTATTTCAGGTATGCTATTGAAACTAGATTGCACCTAGTTTTATGAGATCTCTTTGAAAATATGAAGAAATTATCCTATTTATTTAGCAGCCCACCTTCCTGAAGCGAACCACCCCAACAAGTCTGTAAGCTACAAGTTAAAGTAAAGCGTTTTTTTTCCCCATCTCTTCTAGCTGTCTATGCAATCTCAACTATACAACAGAGATTTCAATGCACCTATTAAGGAATTTCACTGAGGAATTCCAGAGACATTTAGGCCCAGTAATATAACCAGTCCTGCATCAGCTTTGCTTTAGCATTTTCTTTTTTTAAATTCACTGTTGCTTCCAAATATAGCAATGTAATTACTTAAATGTAATTAATTAAATTAAATTAAATTTAATTTAAAAATTAAAAATTACAGAGTGTTATTTTCAGGTATTATGTGCTAGATATAAATGGAGAATTACAGCAACAACGAAGGATAGTCTTCAGCACCACTCTGTTGCATACAGACCACTAGGAAAGAAATGGTGCCATCTCATGGATTTAAGCTTCATTTGGAATAGTTCAGTTTAGCTTTACCAATTTTACCAAAAGCTTCAATTAAAATAAAACCAACAAATGGCAGTGTCCTGATCCATCTTTAGCAATCCTCTCACAAATATTAAACATGGTTTTGCAGTTTTAGATTGTGCTGAAGGGTGCATAAGGACATACCCGTCAGTCAACATGGAATAGCTATACTTCGTTCCCAGTTCTCGTTGTCTCATCCACTCTATGACATTCTGCAGAACTTGAGGAAAAATATCAGCTTTATCAACAATGTCCTAAGAGAACAAAAAAAACCAAAAAAAACAACAAAACTGAAAAAAAAAAGGCAAAAACCCCAAAACCAACAAAGTAAGGAACATTTTTTCATTTAAAAAATCCCTCAGCACTAAGTGTGTAAACTGTATTGGTATATGGGCAATTAAAAAGTTGGCTTCATCAGAATCTTTACAAAACCAGATTACACATTAACAGATGACTGGACAGGTTTTTCTAAACTGAAAAAATAACACCACAGAAGCACCGCTACAAGAGCCAACCTCGTAATAGCTTCTGTAAAGGTAACAAGGTTAGTCAGCATTTGAACTTGTGAGGTTGTTTCCCAGGCTCCTTCTTATCACAAGCCATTGCCATCCTAAAACTAAACTCTTCAGAATAAAAATCTTAGGAGAGGAACTGATGCAATTCAAAAGGTCCTTTGCTCTACTAAATTTCGCCACATGAATTAAAAAGAGAATACTTTTCCCCACAAAATGATCAATTTAGTGAAATCAGCTCTGTGATAATTGGGAGAGGGAAAAAACAAGGATTAAGAGAATAGGCCTTACAGAAGAATAATCATGAAAGACTACCATTTAAGGTTACCAGTCTGAAAACATCAACACCACATCCCTTTTTTTTCCTATTTCTTTGTGAAGAAACAAAAGTGCAAATTACCTGAGTTATTCCTGTCAGACTGATGCAGAAGTCTGAAAGCTTGGGATTAATCTCTGGCTTCACGTATTGCTGAAAGGTATCCTCCTGTAACAGTAGAATCAATTGCTCAGCTGCAGCACACTATGCAGCCCACAAGGCAACTTTTCCGGCTCACCTGCAGCCCAAAGGCAACAGCAGCTAATTGTCCTGCTGCAGGCAAGAAGGAGCATGCACCTCCTGAGCCAGTGTGAGCCTCCTGAGTAGCCATCATCAGATTCCTAACGGGACAGATAGCGTTCCAACCAGAACATGGCCCTCCTCTCAGCCAGAAGGCACCAAATAGTGGGAATGTGGATTTAAGAGGGAAAAACGACTGCAAAAAAAGCAGAGGATGTGGGAAGAGTGAGAGTAAGAAAAAAAGAGGTGAGAGGCATGAGGAAAACCTTATGTTTTTTTAGGTGGTATCTATCTCTAACAGTTCACCTGCAATTCAAGGAAAGCAACCGGCCACACACCTCAGAAGCTTCAGGCAAGTCCTACACCTCTGGATGCCAGCCAGGCAGAGACAAACAAAATCTCACTCTGGGAAACTGAGCAATACAAGAGTGAAGACTGAAGGCAAGTTTCATTGAAAAAAGGAAGCCCCAAATCCCTGCTGTTATGCAAAACCTGTTGGGTAAACAAAAAAAAAAAACAACCCCCACTCTAAAAGCAATAAAAACAATTCTGGTAATCTGCACAATCCTTTTTCTGCTGTTAAGTCATCCATGTAGTTATACTTTATTGTAGCATCACAAAGACTACTGGAAATCCTATTCTCATTAAGAGTTCTTCATAAACTAACCATTAATCAGAGTTGTGTGCACATCCTCTGTTTCACTGTGTCACTCAATTTCAGTTAAGCAGTGGGTAGTTTATCCGAAAAGAAAGCTGTACTGGAACAGAGCACTTGAGGCTATCAAATGCCTGCTAAGTATGTTAAAAATCAGGTTATAAAGCTGTCAGTCTGTTGGGTACAATGTGGAAACAGTTGAGCCTGACAAGAAGTGGAGTTCTCTTTCAACCTCACTTTCTAGACCTCTGCATTAGTGTCTTCTAGACTGCCTCAAACAGGATCACAGAAATGCATCATTTTTGATTATGATGAATCCCTTGAGTCCTAGAAATAGATTTGCGGGCTTTAAAGCAGTGAAAGATAGGGCAGGTGGGAACATACACAGACAACTGAGAAATTCTGATCAGTAGAGGGAGTCGACAGCAGGAGAATGATCTATTTGGATGATCATTTGGTAAATGCTTTCAGAAGAGAAAGTTCTGTTTGTATTAAAAGGCATAGAAGATAAGCCCTCATAAAAAAAGTACACTATTTTTAATGAAGTTCAACATCTGCTTAAAAACTAATCTAGACATGCTGATGCAAACAAGTTACTTCATAGAACATAGTATCAACACAGCCATTAGATCACTTACTATTTCCAGGGTACGTGTGTTTACTAAGACAACAGGAAATTCAATTATTTCATGTACAAATTCAGGTGGGTTTCCTTCTTCACATGTTGCTTCAAAGTCAACAACACATATGTAGTCATAGCAGCTGTCTCCATTAATGCATTCCTTCTGCATCAGCTTCTGTTTCTTGTAATAGTTTTTCAATCTCTTTTTCAGTACATCTTTCACTCCTCTGAAGAAATAGGGAAAGTGACAAAGATGGCATTCTTGTTTAATTATTTCCTTGTTGTAGAACTGAAGCTATATTTAACATTTGAGAGTTCACCACTTATTAACCTCATTTTGAACACCAGCACTTCTGAAGTCTGAATTCCACTTTATCATAGAGGAGCATCATCCCCATTATTTACACTGCATTATATCCCATTTTCTGGGATAACACAGAGGCTGTGATACCCCACAAAATACCATACTAGGGACAGACTGGGAAACGGCCCAGAGACACTCTGCAGTCACCTCTACTTCAGTAAGACTTGGTATCCAAGCCTTTCCAAAGCTCAAGTCTTTGTGGATTACTCCTGGTTGACCTCTGGCCCTGGAAAAAGTACTGCTTCACCTGTATTCCTCTGTTTCCTCTATCTGAAGTGTTTCATGCCTGAAACACTTTCTGCATCAGTGGCATAAATAACACAGAATCCACCTTAAACATCCACATTTTACATTTTTCTCAGTTTAAATTTAAAATTGAGCTTGAATAACTCAAATAAAATAAAGTATTTGAGATTTCAGTTATCAAAAAAACTTCCTGGTCAAGATCCTGCTTTTCGGGAGGTTTGTGGCTATAAATAAATTCACATGGCAAGTGACTGAAGTTACTTACTGTGTCCTTTTAATACAAACATTGTAATATATGAGTGCATATACCAGAACTACCATGTACCAAACCAGATCTGAATAAATGGGGATAATTTACCGTTTCAAGGAAGTTATTTTCAAAATTATTCAATGCAAATGAAATCACAGAAGCTGTAAGAGATGCATGTAGCAAGTGGTATTATTAGAAAAGCAGCCCACTGATCAACAAAGAACTGAAATCAAACAACTAAACATGCATTTGAGAACATCAGCTGCTTCTGCAGAGCTAACTCTTCTTCACTCTGGTTTATTGATCTAGTTTAAATCAGCGACCAGTTCATTAAAAGCTGAAACAGTATGGGAGCTGATGGAGGGGGAAATTACCTCTTTCTTCACTAAACTTACAAAAGAAGTTGAAAATAGGAAACAACTGACTATCACAATAACCTCTAAGGAAAGGACGGTGTGTGGTAATCTGCTCAATTCTCTACATTAGAACTGATGTATTATTTGTTTACAGATATGACATATTCTGACTTATTTGAATATATTGACAAAAGAAGCCTAGCCTGGGTAAAAGAGAAATTTTAAGCTTTCAGCATTTACAAATAAATTTTAAAACCCATATAGATAACTTATAATTTAAGAGAAGGCACCAACATATCATACACTATTTGAATTCTGCTTTCAATTTTTAAATCACAGCAACAGCTAAACAGCTATAAAATCGAATGTGCTTTACCAAAAATTTTTCTCAAGTAATGATAAGATTTTTTTCTGCATGGGGCACTAAATTAATTTAACCAATCAACTCCCCACCACTTCTTCCTCATTCCTACTGCCTACAGAAACGACGCACTTTATTTTCCTCAGCTGACCTTCCCCACAATATCTCAAGTTTGCCTGGCCACAGAATTATTCATCTTGCAGGTCATTTCCAGTACAGCAGGAACTACAATATACTCCCTTGTTTCTGCCCCAGTGAGCACAAATTCAGCTTATAATACATTCATTCTTTCACGTTTTTCTAGCACATGTATTCAGAGTAGCAAACTCTCCATCTAAAAGTACCTGTCCTTTGCACTGATTAAATCCCAAGCCCCATCGCCAGAGTTTGTAGCAAGTATCAGATATGTACTGGTATAGTAAATAAAAATATGGATGTTCTGAAGCAAGTTGCTATATGATGAAGGTCTGCAGCACCACCCGAGAACCACTGCAGCTCTTCTTCCCCTCTTGACCAAAAAGTGATGAGAAGTATCTTACAGTACCTTTCATTTCTCTGGGTTGCCAGTTGCAACAGCACACATTAGGCAGTATGCATTAATCCTATAACAAAAGCTGCAACAAGATTGCACGTAAAACAACTGGTGTCTGGTGCTGCGTCTGCTTTGTGCTGAGTTTTTAAACTTTAAAATAATCATCCCTCATTACTCTACTACTCTCAAAGACAAATCAGTATGTTTACAAATAACCTGGTTTCAAGCTTGAACTCTGCGAGTTTACTTCTGAGCTCTTCTCTGGTCATTCTGTTGATATAACCATTGGTTATAGCAATTTCTTTGTAAATCGGATCACTGAAGTCGTTTGAACTGGCAGCTGAAGTTTTGCCATTAGTTTCTTGATCACTGATCCTACAATGCTGCCTACCCTAGAAGAAAGAGAAATCAGGAAGTCATTTAAGAAGGTCAAAACAAGATGTTTCAGCATTTCACAGTTCGTTTTGGCATCAGAACGGAGTAAAGCATTACACTGTTACGCTTGTGATCAAACTGAGTGAACTTACAGACAGGTAAGAGAATCAATACTTAAGCCTGCTCTGGAAGCACTGTTTTTCTAAACAGCAACAAACAGAATAAAGAGACACTAATGCACGTGTCTTGAGCCATGCCGAACAGCAGCTCTTAAGAGACAAAACTTGAATACGCAACCTAGTCTCAAGAGGAAAAGTTCTCTGGTGCAAACCGGCAGTCTTCACAAGCAGCGAAATTTCTTTCGACGACTGAATTAAACAGAATCCACACTGACTAGAACACGCGGGCCGGTCCCCAATTCGTGCAAGATAAACAAAGCAATCAACAAGAGGAAAAACTACATGCACTTCGGCTCCCGATCGCTGCTCGCGGCCTTCGTGGGGCGTACACGGCGCGACCTCGGGCGGGCTCGTGGCACCGGCGGCGTCGCTCCGGAGGGTGAGCCCCGGGCAGCCCCGGGGCAGGGCCGGGCGGGCCGAGGCCCAAGGCGGACGGGCAGCCAGGCCATCCTGGGCGAGCGGGCTAGGAGCCGCCTCCTCGGGCCAGCACCGCCCGGCCGCACAGCCCTTACCGCCCCGCGCACTCACCGGCGGGCAGGCTGCGGGGGCAGCCGCCGCCTCATCCCGAGCGGCCTGCGGGCGGCTCTCTTTCTGCTCCTCCATGGCGGCGGCGGGAACCGGACGTGAGGACGGCAGCCCGTCAGGAGCGGGAGAGCGCGGTGCCTGCCCCTGGGCGGAGCAACGGCCCCGCCACCGCCCTCTTGCGGCTCCGCGAGACCCGAGCAGCTGCGGTTGCGGCGTCCGGCATCTAACACTGTGGTGGGTATGTGCCACGCGTGCCCGGCCCGCCTCACCCCCGGCTGTCCCGCCAGCCGTCGGCCTTACCCCTTTGCAGCAGCACTGCCGCCTCCTGCGCCTGCCTCAGCCCTCCTGGGCTTCTGCCCAGCAGTCCCTCCGGTGTTCGGGGTCATGGCAGCTCTCTGGAAGCTCTCTCCGTGCTACGGGAAACACACACTGGGCAGACACCTCATTTATGCCTCTGTCCGCCTTCTCATTGCACTGACTTTGCACAGAGCACGCGAAGCACGGACCTGGGACCCCCATGGCGTGTTGGGTGCCAGGTCGCAGACATCAGAAAGACGCAGTTGACCCCCAGCCTCTTCCTGACAGGGACTTTGCCGTGCCTGCTGTTCCCTTATCTCTTAAAGTCAGCATCCAGGGTGAGGTGGGTGGCACAAGATGCGTAAAGCTCTCTGGATCTTCTTGGCCAGGAGATGAAGGCAAAGCGCTGAAGCCTCTTTATCCATCATAGGTCAGTTTATTTTCCACTGGTGCTTCCCACAGTCCTGAAATGCAGTCCAGTATCCCTCAGTGATGGAGGCCGATGTGTATTGGCATCCAACTAATGCAACCATGCCAATACCTCTACATGGGCCAGCCACTAAACAGCCCAGAATCTCCTCTGGCCCCAGCCCCCAGCCTCAGTCAGGCCTCCCATCTCACTCTGGTACACCAGCATCTCCTTCCCTAGACCTGCTATGCAGCATTTGTCATCCTCAGTGAGTGTGCCACAGAGATCTGTCTCATCTTCTCCATATTGAGTGATGACAGAAGTGAGACCACACACAAGTGCTTGGAGCTATGTGCACATCCTGGTTTTGGCTAGGAGTTAGCTTTCTTAAGAGGCTGCTGCAGTGCTGTGTTTTTTGGATTTACTATGAGAATACTGTGGATAATACACTGATGAATTACTTGTTGCTTACTCTAAGTCAAGGCCATTCAGTTTCTTGTGCTCTGCCAGTGAGAAGGTGTGCAAACTGGCAGGAAGCACAGTCAGGACAGCTGACCTGAACTGGCTAAAGGGATATTCCATACCATGGAACATTGTGCCCAGTATGTAAATGGAGGGGACGAAAAGGAGTTAACTGGGCGCTGCTGACACTCATCCCCCATCACTGAGGGGGGGGCTGGGCATCAGTCAGGGAATGGTAACTGTATTGCGCATCACTTGTTTTTCTTGGGTTTTATTCCTCTCTTTTTCATTGCAATTACTATCATTAGTATTATTATATTTACTTTGCTTCCATTATTAAACTGCTTTTAACCCATGGATTTTACTTTTTTTCCTATTTTCCTTCCCACCAGGAGGTGGTGGTGAGTGAATAGCTGTGATGATGCTTAGTTGCCAGAGGGGGTTAAACTGCAGCAGTGGGACGGGATTTGCTCCCATTTTTAATTCACCTTCTTGGTGCTGCCACAAATGCCCCTGTTGCCATGCAGAGGACCACCTGCCTTACTATGCTGCCTCCAAAACCTTCTCTGAACATGAGCAAGGAACCACAAAGCCTTCCACAAATGCAAACAACACAGTACCAATGAGAACCACTGAGCTGACCTCACAAACTCAAAAAATACCTTAAAAGGTAGTGGGGAAAAAAAGGAAAAAAAGCTGTTCCCCAGAAATCACATGCCTTGCTAGAGGGGGCAGTGGTTCATAGATACTAAATAAGGGGGCTCTATGCTCAGATTCACTCAATGGCAAATATTTTTGTGACTTTGCTACAGCACAGATCTACAACTAGGTGCAGACCCTTCCAGAGCCAGAGCCCAAGGAGGCGCTGCAAGAGGAAAAACAAATCACACAGCCAGGACTCTCCTGCAGATTGAGATCACTTTTATTTTTAGTCGTTTTGGTGAAGATGTGTGGGCAAGTGGGGGTGTGCTGCATGTATGTCTGGGCATGCATATGTGTGTGTGCAGAGTCCCGCCCAGTGATGTAGACTATATGAAGACCTGCAATTACAGTCCATGAACTGAGCCATGAAGCGTGTGATGAGTGCTACACTCAGGCCCACTTGCTTGCCTTTTCTTGTGCTTACTGCAGTGCAGCATCTCAACCTCCCAGCACTGCTGTTCCAAGGATGCCAGCCCAAGATCCCATCCAAAGGGTGGAAGAGGAACAGAGCTCCAGGACCTGTCTCTGCAGGAGTGAGTCAGTGGATTTTCATCTCACTTAGTGAGTTCCTAAGTAACATCTGCAGTTGCCTTTGACACAACCGAATCTAACTCCTCACAGAGAGGAGCCTCAACTGCTTTGACAAACTTTAACTGCCTCAGAGGTACAACGGGGAAGAGAACAGGGACCCCATGTAAGCTCCAGTGCTACAGCACAGCCAAGCACATCTTGAGTTCCTGGGAAAGCAGCACCCAAATACATTACTGAATTATACAGCCACCATGAAACTGTGGCATGGGCAATGCTGCAAGGGAGATGACCCATGCTTCCGCAGCTCCCAGTCTCTTCCATCTGATCTGGGAGACCATAAGGCAAGGTGTATCTCAAACTGTAAATCCCAAGGGCTCTATTTCAGTTTAACTTTTTAAAGCTGAATCCCCCAAGCTCAAAGCAAAGACAATGCATAAAGAATAGCACTGCCATGAAAGGAGACTAGTCAAAGGCATCCTGACCTTGTGGCAGACTAACAACAATTTTACTTCTCTTTTTTGCTTATAGCACAGTTAAAACAGAGGTGTCCCGTCACCCAGGACCCTCTGCAGTTGCCAGAAGTCTCCAAGTACTCCTGTAAGCCCTAAAATGACCTAGATGTGCAGCATTACCCTTTGGACTCACTCTCACTCACCTCTACATATTTGTATGCTGCTTAGGGACATGCAGTTCCTCACAGAAGAAGGCAAAGGTGCTATCCTGGGAGTTTCACTTGGACGGATGGTTTGACAGGTTTGAATCCCAGGTTTTGCTTCGGAGTTTAACACAAGGTACTCCAGGACATCTTCCGGCTGCTTAAAGTCCTGGAGTGCAAAGCAGCTTGCTAGCTCTGCTTCCAAACCTGTCTGAACCAGTTTCAGCAGGAAATCAAAAACCAGTCAATCAAGGGGTCTGCAAACCAGTAAGTAAAACCAGTACAATTGTATTGAGTGAAGTAGGCATCTAGGAGATTGCCAGGAGATTCTCCTATTCCAAAGGAGTCAAATTCATTGTCAGCTCCACAGGGAGACAGCTGATGCCCCAGTTCTTTCTGACCTCTTTATAATGCTTCTTCAGTAAAGACTGCAGAGTGCTCCACAGAGGCCTTAGTAATTTATAACAGTTTGGTAACTCTCCAAACAGGGAAGAGAACAAGAATATAATACAAACTCTGAACTGAGGTATCTTCTGCTAGGGCACTGCATTCAAGCCCTCTCTCCTTGTGGCTTGATTCATGAAAATGACAGATCCTTCAAAAAATACAGGACCCTCATTCCTGAGGCTCAGGGATATTAAGGGGGGTCTGAGGCAGGAGCTCAGCAAAGGGACAACGTATGAGGATCTCAGGGTGCATCCTTAAAAGACAAAATCAAAAATATTATGAACCGCTTGGTTTGGTTCTCCCGCATGGATCTCCCACCTGGCAACTGCAAAGGGGAGATGTTTCTGAACTGCATAGAAAATTAAATGGCTTTTACATATTAAAAAAATTTGGCTGAAAACACAGTTACACCAGTTACTAAACAGTGAGTGGATGAGCAATCACTATTTTATATTAAATAGACCCAACTAGATTGATCTTCATACTGCCACACTCCCGGTATTACAGCTTCAGTGCACAACAGCAGCCTGAGTGCCTACGAAGGCCAAGGAATGCTCCCACGGAGGTGGCACACCCTGGCAGGAGGGCTGTGGTCCCAAGGAGCAGGCTGTAAGACGTCTGCTCTGTCCTCTCACTCCTTCAACGCTCACGCATCCCAGACCAGATGGGTACACTGGGAAACAGGCCTCCAGCTGGAAAAGGATTCCAGTTTGTGGTTTCTTTACAATGTGGTTTCCACGCAACTTCACAGCAACAAATCGCTAGTTTCTTCCTATGGAGAACGGAAAGAGAGATGAGTAGCAGCAAAACAGGAGCAGAAGGCTGCCCAGCATGGGAAGTGACAGTAGGGAATGCTCTAACACAAGTACTCCGTGTACCAGGCATGTTTCATGGGCAGCAAGACTCAGGAGAAGGGAGTTTCCTAGCATTATTCCTGAGCACCATTCGAAGATCTCATCTCCTTTTCACCTCCTCCAGCCACCACAGACAATTTTGAGTCTCCAGTTTATCCACAGCAACACAATCAATGAATGATTCTCCCTGATGTGAGAAAGTTCACTGCCAGAGGTAGCACATCAACACATGAAAATTGAGCCCAAGCTACCCTCCCAAGCTGGAACGAAATCCTGAAGGGACAGGAAGGTGACTGAGCTGCCAGCTTTTATTTGACAGCTTTTCCTCCCATAGTAAGGTACATGGCTTGATTTCTTCTACCTGGCCTCTGGATCTTCTACTGAAGTAGATTTGGCCCTGCTTTCCCAGCATTAAGTTCTTGTTAATGGGAAGATTTACAGCCTTGCACATAAAGCTGGCATTTGAAGGATCAGAAACCAGGGGTGTGGATGATACAAAATCCCCTGAAGCGTACCCCTGGGACTCTCTTCCCTGAAGACAAAGAAAATTCCTCTCAGATGAGCTAATTCCCGCTGCAAAAACCCCTTATCTTTTAGGATTCTTACTGGTTTTTGAGTTAGCATGGTGATTGGTTTTTCTTTAGAGTGTTAAATGAAATATAATTGGATATTGTGTTTAACTAGTAGTTTTGGTTCCTTTCTCAATCCCTCTGAAGTGTATAAATATTCCTTTCTACCTAGATTTAGTGGACTCTGTAGCAGAAAACCCCTTCGAAGAATAAACTGTCTTTGGAACAATTCAGCTACAGGTCTCAGCCTTTGTTCCTCGCTGGCAGGTAGCCAAAGGGCTACCTGAACCCCTCTTAGCTATCTGGGTTCAAGTAGCACTTTAGGGCTAGCAATAACCCTAGCCCTCTTTAAAGCTACACAGGGGAGTATCATCTATGCAACAGCAGCAGGTCCTGGCAGGACACATCACTGCCTTGCAGTGGTTGCAGGCCTGGCCAGCTCACATCCTGGTGGGCATTGCCTGCTGACTTGTACCACCCATCCCAGGTCTGCCATCACAGCCCAAAGTTAAGAGATGTACATCAACAGATGTATTTTAAGTCACTCATCTCAGACCTTCCCCAGCATCTGCTGAAGGGATCCTAGCTCTGGAAATGCCTGCCTCCTATTGATTCACACTAAATAAATATTTGCATGGAGCAGGACTCAGACAGCACAGTTACTATGGCTCAGCTGCAGGCACAATCTAACAGCAAAATCTTAGAAATCCTCAAAGCCACATAGCTGGGGAGAAACCAGAACTTTGATACCAGTGCTCAGCCTGCCCCTTCCCACATCTGGAGAGGGAAAATGGCTGCTCATGAAGCATGGCTGCCAGGGTCAGCCCAGTTTGTACCACACAGCCAGACTGCTTCATCAGATCTCTGCACAAAAATGCCTGGGTGGCTTTCCTAGGAGGATGACAAAGATCTAGATTTTTAGTGCTCTAGTGGACACAATGCAGAGAGTACCACAATGGCAGTACCAAAGCATCCAGACATGGCAGACCAGCAGCTGTTCAGGGATAATGGTAACACTAGGGATAAGAAATAGCATGTGCCAGAGGCACACTGACTGCCCTGCATGATCACAGCACATCCTCACCACTTCATGGCACAACATATGTGAACACACAGGGCATGAAATGTGTCCCAATCTGCTTCTCTGCCAGCCTCAGCTCAAGATTTCTGCATGGGACACAGTCAACTGTTTTGTGGTGGAGCAATTTTAAAGGCTTCACAGTACCAACCCACTCCCCAGCAAAGCCTTGGACAACTGCCACAAAACTCACTTGTCCAGGAACAAATCCAGGGAATCCCACTACAGCTCATTCCAAGAGACTTTCCTCCAAGCAGGTCTGAATTAAATGGCATACCAAGAACATTTTTACATTCATCATGAGATCCAAATGGGTTTTCAACATGTGATCATTGGGTCCACAGAAACCTATTCCCAGTGCTTTCTCTCTGGCCAGCAGCCCTGCCATCTGCAGCAATCATTTTCCTTCATGCCTTGTCATCCCCAACCTCCAGATGACTTCATGCACTCCAGCCATGAGGCCTCCACCTGAGGGCTGCCCCTGCCCCACAGCATTTTTTTCAGGGTCCAAAGTCTGAAGTCCCATTGATTCCTGTCAGCGTCAACTCCACAACTGGAAAGATGGGAGCATTGCAGAGCATCAGCCATGTTCTGCCCAGTGGAAAACCTTTGGCACCAGCAGTGATGGTTTATCTGGAAGAGAAAAGGATAAAGAAAAAGTAATATAGCAGCAACGAATAACCTAAGACACACAATTTTCTCTAGGCTTCTAAATAGGGAGCGTGAAGTAAAGTAAAAGTAACACAGGCCTTTTTGAGAACTCAGGCTTCCTGCTGGCAGAGTGACTGTGAAACTGGGACACAGTTAATAGATGTTGTGGAAGGCAGGCTAGAGGACAAGGAGGATAGGAGGCATAGCCCGACAGCACAACAAAAATGGCACCTACAGGCTAGAAACATGCTGTGCCAAGTACACACACACACACACACACACAGAACAACCAAACGAACAGGCAGTAGTGACCTGTGGCTCGGTATCAGAGCAGCTTTTCTGCCCCAGGTGAGCACTTCAACCTCACCTTCGCACACAGCTCAACACCCATCCATCACTGAAGTATTCTCTACCAGAAGCGGTATTTTGGAATGGGAGGGTACTGAACAGAGAGAACAGCATCTAAAGCTACTGTCAAGACACTGAAGTGACAGTAATAGGCATTCACACACAGCAGAGCAGCAGACACCAGCAAGACACTCAACTGCTCCTCTAAGCTCCCTACCAAATTCCCTTGTGCCACTCCAATTAGAACAGACCATGGCTGAATTTCTGTTTATCTGGGAAACCCATGGATCAAAAAGCCAAGGCACTGGCTGCTTTTGTGAGTGTTGTTCCACATTTTTCCCACAATACAGCTCTGTTTTCCAAGCACATTCCCACTCTGTGAAGTACATATAGGCTACAGATACACACGAGGGCAGGGCTCCTGTCTGGGGGGACCTCACCAAATTGGAGGACTGGACCAACAACAGTGCTGTAAAATTCAACAAGGAACTGTGTAACTCTACTCCTACAACAGGACAATCCCATACACCACCATAGCCTGGAGTCGTGCTGGCTTGGGATCTGGTGGAGAACATATTGAACACAAGCCAGTAAGGCATCTTATGGCAATGAAAGCCAAGTTAATAAAATAATAAGGGAGACTCAGATGGAACAAAAGGAAAGAAGTTCTGTCCCAGAATAAAGTCTGGAGAGGTGGTAGCACCTCCATCCTATACAAGGTCCCTCACCTATACAAGGTCCCAAGGAACCTGACCTACCTGTGAGAGTCATCCTGCTTGGTAAGGAGGTGTACAGAAATCACCTGAGGTCCCATCCTACCAAAACCCACCTATGACTGCATTATCTCCTGATCTGTCCTGCCCAATGTGTGTCTTGCACCTGCCGCAACACAACTCGGAGAACACCTCAGTCCATTTCACTGTACTTTTTATCCTCTGAGTAGGCTGTCTATAGCCACAAATAATTAAAACAGTCCCCAGGCTGTGGGGCTGCTACCTTCCAGAAAGAAGTGTTTAATGAGGGTATGTTTTATGTAGGATTTCTGGTGTCTACTGACAGGGGAATTAGGTCTGCTTTCTGGTCTCACTTGGAACAAGGGCTGATCACAGTAGGAGTGGGGGGGTAAACCAAGGCAACATTAACTCGCTCGCTGCCATTCTTGGGACAGATGATCTCCGTCAATCCCTCTGGTCTCGGCTGACTCAGCAGTTCTCCTGTGAATAAAGAAAAAAAGTGAAAACTTCTAAGCATCAGCAAGGCAATTTTTTCTTTTAGCATGCCCTTCCTCTCCCCCTCACCAGGTAAACATCCATGAATGATGCAAGCGAGCACTGCAAGAGGGCTTACTGGTCCTGCAATGTGAGCAGGTACCATACATGTAACCATGGTGAGTGTCCTGAGTACAGCTTGGAGACATAATGCTCCCCACACACATAACATCTGCCATCTTTCCAGTCTCTGCTTTGAATCACTGCACACAGCCTCGAGAACTACTTAGGGATTCGTAGCATCTAGATGGAAGACTCCCTAATGCCTCTCTCCCTGGGTACATTTGCCACAACTGCCAGGGGAGTGCTGCTGCATCCTGTCAGGACCCTTGGCTGTGTTATACTCTGCTGAGCATGCAAATCACAGCTCCCAGCTGTCAGCTCTTCCATAATGGAGGCTACACCAGCTCTGTATTGAGTCAGTAGCAATGGGGGGCTCTCACACTGCCTAGTATCCCTCTGTGAAATGAGTTGCATCAGCTCCGCTGTTCAAGTGCCAAGTTGGCAGCTCCTCACTGCTGGTACCTTTGCAGAATGTAGTTCAGGGCAAGACACAGATCAGCACAGTAAGAGGAGAAAGCCAATTGCTGACATGTGTCCAGCCTGAAGGAACATTTCCCCAACAGCTTGCTCAGAGCAAATCAAGTTTCCTCCTGGCTCCATTCCATACATGACTGGCCCCAGCAAGGGAGATACCCCAGCCATAAATATGCCATCTCCTCAGAGTAGTCCAGCTACAGCTTAGACACCCAACAGCACCAGAAACAGCTCTTGGTATCTGTCTGGTAGAGTCTGCTCTCAAAGGCAATATGGGATGACCAGCAAGGGCTCAATTCTTCTGAGTGCACTTGCATGGGTGCCAAACAGACCTACCCAAGGCAGAGGCATCATGTCACAGGCTTGATCAGTGACTTTCTCTAGAGGCAGGCCACCTGTAAGTAGGCTGCAGCCACAGGTCGATACAAAACTCTCTGGACTCATCAATCAAGCAGCCACTGTGAGCTGTCCCCACTTCACTAAAACAATCAAGATAGTCCTTGGACTCCCCAATTTTTTAATACACTTGCAATAAATTCCTCTACTGTTAAAAAATATCAGAAAATATCTCCTTCTGTCTAGTGGCTATTGCTGGGCATCTCAGGAAAAACAGAAAAGATATCACACTTCAAAGTACTGCTCAGCCTGTGCAGCAATAGCACAACAGGCAGCCCCATCATGGGGCATAAAGCCCTACAAATGTTGATTCCCTCTTCTCGCACTGCTTCTATTCTCACTTTTAGGAAACAGCACGTCATTTCACATCATGAAAACAGAGGGGAGGGCTTGGCAAAGTGTGCTGGTTTGATACTAAACTCACGGAAGTGATTTTTTTCTGAGAGGAGCAGCTTCCCTTATGTCTGACAAAAACTGACAACCAGTTAAACCACTAAAATAAATGGACAAGCCTGTGAGAAATTCACATTTTAAAATGAACAAACCCCGGGAAAGCTCTCTTTCCCTCCTGGCCTCAGTACAGTAAACAGCCTGGCCTGGCCCTCCGCGCGGCCGGGCAGGGCCGGGCCGGGGAGACGACGCCTCGTTGCGGCACGGACCCGAGCGATTGCTAGGTGGAGGGAGAGGAGGCCCATCGGCCGCAGAGATCCTGGCTGCTTCGTCCTCCCGCCCAGCGTGGCAGAATTATTGCCCCGCTAACACCCCGGGAGAGCAGCTCCGGGCAGGGACCGCCTTGCCGCTTCCCTCCGGCCCAGCGGGGCACTGGGCCGGGCCTGTCCGCAGCAGCCCCGCAGCCTCTGCGGCCGCGGAGTAGGGGGAGGATGGCGCTGAGCCAGTTTTTCTCCCCCTGAATGGAATACAGCCAAACACCACACTACCGTTTCTGGCTGGGCCCCTGCTAAGATCCCAATCTAGCCCAGCAACTGCTGAAAAGGCTCTGTATCGCAAAATAGCTCCTAGCCGTGGCCCGGAAGAGACCACATGACCGTCTGCAGGCCTGGGCAAAATATTAACTCTTTCACTGCCCAGAATGAAACTTGCAGACATTTTGTTCTCTCTCCTGAGTGCAAGAAAAGGACTGAGATGAAGATACGCACAGAAACAGTATGAAAACACGGAGGTCAGGCAAAAGGAAGAATTCAGGTCCCAGAAGTACGGCATTGATGAAGATGCCTCACTCTTGGACTGAAATTTCTCTTTTCTAAGCTATGGAGAAGAGACTCTTGTTTCCCTATAACTCAGAAAGGCATTATGGGGTGGGTGAAATGTTCTAATTGTAGATATGAGTAGAGGCATTTGTACTAAAGTAAGCAGATGCTGAAGTAGCTGTGATCCCATGAGGAAGTTTGAATAGAGAGGAGATGAAGATCCCTGCTGCCCCCCAGGGAAGAGAAGAAAAAAGACCCGTTTTCAGAGATGAAGAGAGTTTTGTTTGAACTGTTATAATCCTTAAAGTATGGCCCATAAGTTGACATGGTACTCAATAATGATTGTGGGAAGACTGTTAGTCGGGAAAGGGATTTTTACTCAGTGATCAGATTTCCATTCTCCCGGGCAGCTGATTCACTTTGACATTGAGTCCACGAGAAAACTGTTTCTTGTGGAGAAATCTCCATAGACTGAAGAGAAGTCTCCTCTCCCAAGTAAATTGCTGAAAGGCTATTTTTAGAGATGGTAAACTGACTGATTTTCTGTATGTTGTTAGTGTGAAAGAAGTTGTGGAGGGAGGAGAAGTGGTCTGAAAATTTTATTCTGATTCTTATTATTTTTTCTTGTAGTTGGTAGTAATAAAGTTTTTCTTTAGACCCTTTAAAGTTTGAGCCTGTTTTGCCTTCCTCCTAATCCTATTCACAGCAGGAAATGAATAAATAATTCTAGTAGGCATACTGGCGATTTGGCCAACACCAAACCTGTGACATAAATTGGTGCACTGGCTGGGAAATTTCGAAATTGGTGAACCAAAACCACTACACAAAATTGGTGTTTCTGCCCAGTTGAACTGAAACCATGACACAAGAAATATGCACAGTTCCCCTTGAGAGATACCCAACTTGTAGTGCCAGCAATTCCACTTTGCTCCCATGGTCTGCAGTCTGAATTCACATTTGGTTTGAGTATCTCCCCTCACCTCATACCTACACTCAAACCTGAACTGACAGAGCAGCTTTTAAGCAAGGAAGATAGGCCTTCCAAACCAGAAAAAATGTGATGGCATTTGCAATTCAAAGTTAAGTCTGCAGGGCAGCATCTTCAATTACATGAGCTGTCATACTTTTAAAGCAGCATTACACCCCATCGAGCACGTACACCACAGGGCTTATTCTCCCAACAATTCCCAGGTTTCCAACCCCAGGCTGACTTCCGAACTGCAGTACTGATAACTTGTACTGAAAGCACCATCTCTGAAAGATGAGTCACAAAATCAGTGCACCATTATGCACTTTAAAGACAGGATTAATATCCAATAGATCTTAAATCAGAGGAGTGCAATAAGACTGGTCTGCCTGCTTGAGCCTCCATTCCTATTTCCATCTTACCACTTCAGAAATACTTAGATGGTGATTTCTCACGCAAAGGAGATTGCTGTAGGGTAAAACAGACGTCCAATTTCCAGGCAAAACCCTTGCCACTGCTCTTCAGTCGCCCTCCTTTTCTTCATGGCTTTACCTTCCCCTCTAGGCTGTCTCTGGGATAAAGGTCACCTTACCCTGTACCCAGCCCCAAACAAATCTCTTCCAGCCCCACTCCCATTTCCTGCTGACATACATGCTGCTCCCCAGAAGAAAGACTTTTCTTACAATTTCTCCATAAGACATACCATGCACCAAGTGGACAGAAAGTCACCCATACATCCTTACTATTCTTCCCCCGTTCAGCTAAAAGATGTCCTACTGCTTTACTATACTGCTCTCATCACCTTCCTATTGCAAACTGGTCATCTTTGCTGCACAAACTCATCATAATACTAAACTAGATACAACTATCTAAATCACACCTCATATCACTACTGAATAAAAGCAAGTGCAAATCCCATAGCAATATGGAATGTAATGTATGCTATAGCAAACTAGCATTGAGACACCCTGCTTGGATACAACTCTCCAGGCCCAGAATCTCTTGGAGGTTTCAGAAACCTTACATTTCTATTCAGAAACTATTCAAACTGTAGGGGATTAGCAATAAAAGTCTTCAGGGCTATAGCAGGGTGGGAAAGAGGAGATCCAATGAGGTACTGGACTGATTGATACAAAAGGAAAAGAAACCTAAGTGCCTGGCATGGGGAGGTGTTTGCTTGATTTAACTGTTAAGCTTAAATGCAGTTTAAATGTAGAACCTTGTGTCTGCAGCACTTGTTCTGCCCCTATGTACAGGCTGTATTTTGCACATTCCTCTGTGAGCATGTCACAAATTTTACTGGAAACCTCAGTTGTGCCTGCCCTCTCTGAAAGATTGCCTGCAACAGCACACAGACAACCATGAAGCTTATCCTAGTCTCAACATGGACTTAGTTTTAAACTCCAACTACTTCTTCAAGTAAGACTAAGAAAGATTAAGACCAAAACCTTAGTCTTAAGGCTAAAGACTACAACAGTCACACAACAATGTGTGAAGAACAACTTCATTTTCCAGTAGACAAATCTGCATGACTAAGATTTTTCATGTGATTTAAGAACATGAGCCCTATTTTTAAAGGCACTTTAAAGCTGGGGTACTTGAGGATGAAAGCCTGGTGTTTAGATGTATCTAAATCCACATCTGTTGATAGTAGAGAGGCACCCACCAAGCCTGGTTAAAAGCACCTCCAGAGAGCAAATACCTAAGATGCTCCTTTGCTACCTCTCATCTGCAATGGCACAAATGGTGCAGAAAAGTTTTATCTGTCTCACAGCCACCCTCCTGTTGTTTTGGCACAGAAATTGGTCTCTATAACTTGGCAAAATGTGCTGCCAAGCAAATTAAGGTTGAGACACAAACCAAGACCCTGTCATGAAACTACCATGGTCAGTTTGGCTGCTGCCATAAGTTGGTTTGTGAACTCCCCCAGGCAGATGGGCTGAGCGAGTCATGCTGCCCACACCATTTAAAAGAAATGTGCTACACATGGGCAATCACAGGGAAAGGCAGGAACAAACCTTCACCCTTTCCCAAGGCTCTACCAGAAAGGCCTGTTTCCTTTCAGCATTAGCCAGCTCACCTGAAGCAGTTACTTCTATGTCAGTAAGATGTTCTTCACTGCCACTGTTTTATCCCAGAACACACAGGCACATGCTCACTCAAAGCTCATGTGATCAGACCCATGCATGCTGCAAAGCACACTTCACTGGTCTTTAGAAAATATCCGTGAAATGCCAGATACCCATGACAAATCAGAGAGCTAGGAGAGAGGCTGACAGCAAGAAAAGTGAGTACTTGTAGGAATGTTTGGTTATTCCAAACTTGGCAGCCAGACAATGCCAGCTGTAAGCCTACTTGGCTGCCTAACAGAGAGGAAGGTTTTGCATGCAGGAAGAAAATCCCACTTGCCTTCATGTAGTTGCCACTGCAGCGGCTGTGTTAAGTGGCCCAAGGTTCCCCATTCATGTATCAAGAATCTGCTGCAAGGCCATAGGGATGAGATACTCTACTCTGGCTTCTCCCTCAAAGCTCCCAGGACAATATATTTGCACAGTATCAACCTGATGATGTTTATCATTTTCATGCTGTCATTCCTGCTGTCAGGATCTGGGCCCCATAGGGACAAACAGCCAGCAGTAGGATGAATAGGACCTGGCCGCAGCTCTGTGGTGTTGCTTCTTTCTCTTCAATCTGCCAGGGATCTTGAGGATATATTGCTCATGCTTTACAACAAGGGCATGAGAGCCAAAACCAAGCTGCTCCTACATCTTGGCCTGCTTCAGCACTGAGCCACCTACTCCATCATATATCCTAGAGCTGCTCCAACCACATTAGGACCCAATGGTTTTTGCAGCCTCAGTTCTCATGTTCTCTTACCCGAAATCCCTTCTCACTCTTCCTCCTTGCTGAAGGCCTTCCAACACAAACCACTTCAAGGGGGGTTGACAGGAGATAAACTTTACATCTCAGCTTCAATTGCTTCTCTGTCAAGCCTCCTTTGACTAATCTTTGCTTGTGACATCTCTCAGCATAGCACTTAGCAGTCATGCCTTTAGAAGAACAGAGAATAGAACACTTCAACACTGCTTGGATACCCAAAGCATGTATCCCATGCTTGGTTGCCAACAGCAGTTGGAAAATAGGGCTCACATGAGAGCCCTGGCTCTCAGAACACCTCTGCATTGCATGCAATCCCGTTCCCTTTCATCCATACAACTGCAAAGAAATTGGGTCTGGAGAAACTACAGCTTCTGTGACTGGCTGTTTGCTGTTTTAAGGTTCAATAGCTGGAGCATTTACGCAATTACATCAAAATTGTCACAGAGCAGGATAAGATGAATATCCACATGCACAGATTTGCCCTTCTGCTTTAAGCGCAGGAAATGCCTTTGCACACTAGGACTTTGCAGCCAGCTCTACAAAGAAGTCTTCCAGGAGTCTTGGCAGAAAGAAAGGGAAGGAGATGGTGTCTCACAACAAGCCTGCTTCTACTCCACACCATTTAAATCTTCTCTGCCACTCTCTGCTTAGATGAAACGAATTACTTGCTTTATACAAATGTTGCTGTGCATGACACAGCTTATTCCCAAGCACTGTGCACAAAAAATACTGCTCTGTAGTGGTGTGAATTTTTAATACACTCCTTGCAGCACTGCCTGCATGTCACACACAAAAATATTCCCCAGAAAGATAGAACACTGCACCTGTTTTATTTCTGGAGTCCTGAGTGACCTAATCCACCTGGCCTGCTTGAGGCAGAGGGCTGGATAGAGACCTCGATTTAATTTTTTTCTCACTGAAGGTCATTCTCCTGGCTACAAATTTAGCCAAAAAAAGATGCTGAAAGCAGAGACATTCACAACATCACAAAAGGGAACAGAGCAGGGTGAAAAGCACATTATGAACAAAAGTTTCATAAGCCTCATGTTGCAGTCCCTAGTCAGAGGAACTTAGAACTAGCAAACAAAAACAACAACAAAACTCCCAGTCTGTCAAAGAGCCCTACTGGGAGAGACTGCTGAGCAAAAAAGGCAACAGAGAAGAAAACCTCTGTTGGTAAGTAATGATCACAACAGCAGGCTGGTGAGCAGAACCACCAAATCAGGTAAAGCACATGCCCAGGAATGAATGAGCCTGGAATCTGATGTAGTTTAAAAAGAAAGGGAAGACTTGAAAATAAAAAGAAAGTTTGCTCTGGACATATGGAGTGGGAAGGGCAGCCAGTTGCAAGGCAAAGGACTAGCCTACAGAGGTGAGTTCCCAAGACCAGAAGCAGATAGCACAGAGAAAAGGTTGCAGAGAGCAAGAGTCAGAGCTTTCCAAAATATGTGACAGGAAACGATTTCTCCTTTGAAGGGTTCAAGACCAGAAACACCAACAGCTTCCTTGAGCACACAGCAGTCTCTTGTGGCTGCCCAGCTCCAATCTAGAGCATCTCAACTGCTAGAGGGACAGGCTCAGCCTTGGGGCTGCAGGCTGATCCAAGAGTTGGACAACTTTCCAGCTCCTATATTCACAACATCATCTGTCTCTCAAGCCAGGACCTTATCTCTAGGCCTCACAGCTCTGACTGTGGACATATATATGATGGCTGCACAGGAAATTGTTTTCTCAAGGCTCTTAAGTCATGTGAGGTGAAGGAAACATAAAACAACCTCTGGAAATGGACAACAGTGCTTTTCAGCTCAGAGCTGACAGGTCAAGCTTCAGAACCCAGAGCTGCACTTCTCCAGGCCAGGAACCCCAGAAGTGCTGCAGAAACCGGGCTTTGCTCAGCTCAAGCCTAGGCAGCTTTTCCCCCTGCACTTTACCTCCTACCTAAGGAGCTACCAGGCTAATTACCCTGTCAGGAAGCCCAGGGCTAAGGCAAAGGTGCTTTGCAAGGCCTGTCCAGGAGACACAGGCAGATGTTGTACCTGGCAATCACTAAGTCTTATTTTCTGCCACTCAGGGAATGGGAGAGTCACACAAACACCAGCTTATGGTCCAAAAGGCTTAAGTGGATTAAATACCCTCCCTCTTCTCCAAGTCATTATCGGGTCAGCTATCTCTTAACGCATCACTGTCATAGCAGAAGAGGACATTGACACACCCAAGCATTTGCAAAAGTTCTGGGGAAGCCTTTGGCAGTGGATCAAGCATACCTCAGGGCAGAGAACTTGAGTGGAAAGTGTTCTGGATGTTTGACTCAACAGCTAGAGGAGGTTAATTAGTCAAATTCAAAATACCAAATAACAAATCATACACTAGATTTCCCCTCATGAGTTATTTGAGATCATCCTTTACCAGTGTGCAGTACAAGGCTTCCAAGTACAGAACCTGGAAAACCCTATGTTTTCCCAAAACATTAGTTAATTGTATTTTTCTCAGGCACATAGAAATTAACTCTAGTTAAAAATGGAATTTAATTAAAAGCAAATTAAAAAGAACCCTTACATTCTCCAAACCAAACAATTTAGTACTTCCCATTTGCAGACTCACAAACACAAATGCAGAGAGCAATAAATGATCAAAACAGCTCCACCAAAATAACTCTGGGAGCAGTCGTGAAATTTTGAGCCTTCTATTTCTTGCTGGAAGTACAAAATAAGCAGCTCTGAGAAATAAAAGATGGTTGCCATCTAACCTGTTCCTAAGCCAATGTGGGTAAGTGATCAACCATCAATGTATCCGCACAATGAATGCAACTTCTCTCTCCTCCTTCTGCAGTCTATGAGATACTGAGTGCAGACAGCCTGTATGCTGGGTAACACTGACATTTCAGCAAATTGCCACGAGGAGAGAGGGCTGTGACTTTTGACCCTTCTGCTGCTTCCAAAAAGATGCAGAAAGGGGGTGAACAAGATGCCATTTCTCCACTCTCTTCCATGAAACTCAGCATATTTCAAATAATATTTCAGCATGAGTAGCCTCCCTTGTCCAGCTTCATCTCCACCTATTCTGTTGGGGACTCCATCTTTCTTCTCCCTGTGCAGTAAGGAAGGTGGAAACAAGCCATCTCTTCCCATTAGTGACTAAAAGGGGCAAGCAAAAAGCACAGCATAAAGTCTTAGAAAAATGAAAGGGGGCACTGGGGAAAGATGGAGAAAATAAAACATGCTTCAAATTGCTGAATGTCTTGCTGTTCTTCCAATATCTGAAAAGCTTTTTGAATTGGCAGGCTGCAACACAGCACTTTCTACCACCGCAATACAAAGCTATGAAAAATTAATTTACTTCATTAACATTTTAGGACCTTATTAGCTGGAACAAAATTGACTGTCAAGGCATTTTAAGGGAGAGTCATGGTGTAATGAGCTCAGTGGAAATTATCCTCATCCCAGAATCAAAACAGGCCTGTCACTGAGTACCCAAGCCCAGAATCTACCTTTTGGTTATTTTTAATTCCACCCCTTCAGCCGTATTTGCCATAAGCACTTTTTCAGTTTGCCAAGGCAAGGCACCAGCTGGAGAGAAAGCTGCAGCCAGCCCCAACCTGTCTGTTCTCACCCAGTAACAGCAAGGGACATCTGCACACAGAGCATCCACCTGAACACTAGACACCACTGGCTGCAGACAGTCCAGAGAGCAACAATTTCCATCACTGTCAGCCCATCTTTCCAAACAGCTTATTTCAAAGCTATTACTCCTCCATCACAAAGGAGATGCTGACCCTTTTTTCATCCAGATGATCAGCACACTGCAGATCCAACTAAATGGAGAAAAAGTAGTTTAAAGGAGTTCTCAAAGCCATTACTATGATAAACAGTTAACAGGCAGGATCCACTGAAGTCTGCAGGGAGTACCAGGATTGGTCACCATCCTGCTCCCTCTGTCTCTCTGTGTTTAGGTCACAATACATTAATAGGTAGCCATGTGAAAAGCCAGCCCCCAGAGCAGTCCGTATAAGACTCAGTCCCACTGACTTCCAGCCTTATGCAACTGATAAGACAGAACCAAGACTCCGCCTGCCCTTCTACTAAATTCAGAGAATTAGTCAAGTCTGCAAGACATTTTTCCTCACAATAGTCTAGCTACTAATATTGCATCCAGAACTGGCTGATTATTTTCTGCCTGCTCCAACACAAAAACTAGAAAGCCTCAGTGCAGGTCCTACGTGGTGCTCTTGAGGAAAAGAAAAAGGAAGCACTGATGCTGTGGTGCTCTTGCGGAAAAGAAAAAGGAAGCACCGATGCCGACTGTTGCAACACAAGGGTTCACAAGCAGACCAGACCATCAACTGGCAAAGTGTCCTTAAGCATTACTAAAGAGACAAATCCACGTGGTGATGTCATCTGCTGATGACAAAGGCTGGGAGAGCACTTGGGACAAGTCATTTCTCTTGCTGGCTTATTCCTTCCTTGCAAGATGTCCATGCATGCCATGGTTGAAGGTAGAATTCTGTCTATGAAGCCCCTCTTCTAGAAGTTGACAGGTGTCCAGCTGGGAAGTGAAAAACTTGGAGTATTCCCTTGTACTAACCTTTTACACTCTGCCAGGCATCCTTTCTTCTCTCTCTCTCTTTTTTTTTTTTTTTTTTAATTTACTTGCCTTTTGCCAGCCAAGAAAAAGGACAACACACATGCAAGACTTGCATTGCATCTACACGTTCTGGCCAACAGTTTTCTCTGAGATTAAGTAAACTCCTTTCTGGGTAAAAATAACTTGACTCCATGAGTTGCTGCTGCGTTAGGGCCATTGCAAGGTTTCAGTGTGTTTTGCAAACAGAACTGGAAGGAGATTTATTTTCAAACCTGTGATGGTAAGTATTCTCTCCCAGATCACTTAAGCTGAGATGTATGCACAATATTCCTCTGTAAAGCTATTCTGGTCACCCTAAAACACTTGCTGTTCATCAGGACAACCACACAGCCCACTTAAACACAGGAACATCTTTTTTTTTTACCCTTCAACATCGACTGGTCTAAGGAAAAAAGTCTTTACACCAAAGATCCTGCTCATATTCCAATGTTAAATCAAGTGTTTTACTGGTTATTGAACCAACTTGAACTCATCCCCCTTCTAATCTATCAACATGACTTCATATTGAAGTCATTTTAGTGAGGAAGTTGGTTTATCACATACATCACAAAATTTATTCTAGGCTCGTACTTAATTGGAACAAAATGCCTCCTTGGCAATTTTCCTTCAAAGCTATCCACTTTCTATATAGTAATAACTAATCTCACACTACATGCTGTCCACAGGTATGGCCTTAGCTGACCAGGAAGCTGTAAAATCACAGAAGCTTCCTTAATTACAGGGACATCAGATGTAACTTCCTTATTTATATATACTTGCTTCATTTACACTCTAGTTTATTAAGTACATCCGTAGTCAGGTGTTTCTTCCTTGTGAAACAGAGTGTGATGCAGATTTGCATCAAGTTATACAGCTAAAATCAGTGGGAGCAGAGCACCTAGACCAGTAGCCAATTCTCCTCTTGGTCTCACGCATAAGGCCACTATAAAAGCATTGCTGGTGCCCATGGAAGTGGCCAAGCAGCACTCCACAAAGCTCAGAGCCTGAGTCTCTCGATGCCAGCAGAGGTGGAAACATGATTTTTTTTGAATCTGCTCTATTTGTTTGGCTTAAAGTATCTTTTTTTATTACCAAAATTACTGTCTTTGAAGTTTGAGTGACCTGCTGGCTTTCTCTTGCTCAGTGATAAAATAAAGCTCTGTCTGTCCTTTTCCTATTAACAGCTTTTACTTGCTCCCTTTTCCAGAGGAGATGAGAACTAATCTTTCAGCTTTTCTTTTTGTGTTGATTTGTGATTACTCAGTATTTCCAGTAATTTAACCACTGTTTTCTGAACCCTCTCATTCCCTAATATCCAAACAGATGATAGACAACTAATTACTGTAAATCAATGCAATAGCTAGCTTTTTCTTACAAATACCCTTTTCCCAATGAAAAGTGCTTATTTATGAACTTAATATTATAGATTATTTTATTATCTCTGCTGAGACCAATACTTATTGCTTTTTATTCTACCTTTGGAATGCCTCTCAGTGACAAGTCATCTGAATACAGAAACAATAGCTTTGCTACTTAACTCTTACAGAATTCATTGCCTGCTAAATGCCATCTGGTCTGGGTTCTCAATGCCCAAAAGTTAACTGTAGCATTCATCTTTGCTGTTTAAAAATCACTTCTATAGTAGTCATGTTTGCTACTGGAAAAGGAAGGAACTCTGGGTCCCAGAAAGAACTCATCAGCCTCCCAGGGAGGCAGCAGTGCTGCCAGGAGAACATTTAACTCCTCCACCATTTTCCCTACTCCCCTGCACCTTTGCCTCATAGGGAATTCTGTCATAGAGTTGAGCTCTCAGTTGGTTCCCTATTTGTGCTGTAAACCAGTATGACTTATAGGTTTTCACCAGGTGGATAACTCTGGACTACTTACCAGTGTCATTGTAACACAGCCCTGACCCCCTGCCCTTCACATGTTTTACCAACTCACCTGAACTACAAACTTACTGGCTCTCCTCTGGATGGGATCTGTCTTGGGGAGAAACCACCTTAAAACTCTATAGTCATCAACTTACATTATCAAAGAGGAGACTCAGGGACATCTTAAGCATACACTGGAGGTACCCCAAGAGTGAGGACTACTGGAATTGAAAAAAATCAGGAAGCAGCAGGATGCTGGCTCTCAAATGCGATTCTGTTGAAACATTCTCAAATGCCAAGTGCCAGAGTTCAGGTCCCTAATCAGGCCTGCTCTGATGGGAGGTGAAGCAGGTGTAGCAGCTCAAGAGGTGGCTACTGCCAGAAAGTGGGAAAAATGCTGGCATACTGGAGTAGAAGACGATACATTTCAAGCTATGTAAGAGTTCCCACGTTGACAGCGCACTTTCCACAGTACAATGGCAGAGCAACAGCCAAAGAAATAAGGTCAGTCACACACACTGTGTGTGCTAATGCCATTACCATTACAAGGAAGTAAATGCTGCACTTTGTCCTGGACCACAGCTTGCTCTGAGATGCAAGAGGCCCTAGAGTACTACCAGTGTTTTGGACACTGAGGGTTAAAATGAAGAAGTAGAAGCCAGATTGGACTAGATCAAGCCTTTCCTTCTCTCCACCACTGGAAGTCTGCTCTGTGAGTGAAAAATTCTGAGAAAGCAGAGATCTACACGCTGCTTCTATCTGTGCACGTAAGCATTTTGCATGCTTGGTGCTAGTGGAAATGTGTCCCATAGTTCTGGACTTCACCAGCAACTGCCTGGGAGCAAGAGGCACCTGCCTCCCTCCTCCCTGAGCTGGTTCCCTCCCACCTCCCTGAGTTTCCTGCATTTTGTTCTTAAACACTCTCAAGCCAGGAGAACAATCCTCCAAGCAAGGCACAGCTTTATTAAAATTACTTTTGATTTAAAAGGGGTTTTAAATCCTTTTGTAATGATGACTGGATTATCCACATCACACTGCATTGCACAACTGAGAATAAAGCAGAACAGAGCAAGGGATGAAAGCGCTGTCTCCAGCAGAACCGTAACTTTGTGGGCAGTTCTCAGTTCCAATGCTCACCTGCAAGAATTAGATGGGATCAGGTGCCCTTGGTACATGCCAGAGAAGCAGAATCATGCATAAAACTTGTACAATGCAGTAGCTGCAGAGCAGAGGCTGTTTTGCCACACAGCTTTCAACCAAAGGTGCTGTTTCAGGGACATACTGATGCTAAATGCTTCAGGAACCACAGCCAAGAGTAATAAACTCTGACCTGAAGCCTGGACATGGGTCTGCCATAAAACATGACAACTTGTGATCTCATACTGGTGACAAACCAGAGGCTGGGTCAAGAACTGCCTTCAAGCTGCCCAGCCTCAGTACAAGAACATGCTTCCAGAATCCACCCTGATGCCCAGGGGCAGGAACAGCCATGCAGTAAGTGAACAGCCACACTGCTCAGCTTCCCCTAGCCAAAGACACCTGGCCACGCTTGCATAGCTGCCAGGGAATGGGAAGCACAGTTTTGGCATCTGCAAACTGCTGGGCCGAAGTCCAAGTTACAGATTCAGAGCCAACCTACTGCACTTCCAAAAATGGCCCACTAAGCATCTCCTCTCATCACACCCTCTTTGGCCCAGTGGTTGGCTAGGGGGGGCGGTTCTTTAACTCTTTTCCTTTTTTAAAAGCAGATCCCTGTCTGAATCACTAAACTGAACGTGATCTTGCCATGCTCGACAACATTTTCTTAACATTGTGTTAAACTTCACTGTAGGCACTTAAAAATGTGCATGCGTGTAAGAACCTAACATTCTAAACACTTTTATGTCAGAGAAGAGGTGATTTATTTCAAAGAAGGACAAAGAACAAGTTAAAACTAACAGGCAGCTTCAAAAGATTTGTAGTTGCTTTCCATTACAAAAGACACAGAAAAAGGTTTTTTTTTTTCCTGATCCCAGGGTAAGGTTCCCAAACATTTCTTTCATCCAAAGAAGTCTAGTTTGGCCGAGCCTTTGAGGCACAAACACATTGCTTAGGAAAAGATGCACACAAGACTCAACTCTTGATTGTTTATTTCAGCACCTCACCCTAGGAAGGCTCCAAGCTGACCACAGCATCTACTTGCTGAGCTGAATTATTTGCCTATGCAAGCATCAGTTAAGATCTTGCCAAAACCATTAATGATCGCCTCAGAGCCTGTAGGGTTCCCTCTGGGCACACATATGCTCTTTTGAGAAACTACAAACTTCTTGCTTACTCAAGCTCCATGAAAATGCTGGATCACAGCATGATCCTTCACATGACAGCATGAGCGAGACTCCTTGCCCAAAACTCCTGACAGTACAGGTTCGGGTATGCAGATCTGGCTGAATCTTTTAGTTGGGACAAAGCACACTGGAGTTTCACTCCCTACATAGCCCTCTGACACCATCGTGAAGATGAACAAAAGCACTTGGAAATGACTGAAGTTCCAGACTGAGGCTCAGATTTGCCTCCATTTTCACCCACTGAACATTTCTACAACTGCCTACAACGACTGTCCACCATAAGGTTAAAATGATGATAAAGTAAGAAATAAAATCTTGCTCAGCAAATTTCTGGGATATTGAGGTCAGCAAGAAAAGGCATCTCTTCCCAATATCCCAGTTATCCTCCTTCACTCCATCTCATATGAAAGCAGGCATGGGACGTTTGGAAACAAGTCAGAATGCTGTAGAAACAGAGCAGTTAGCTATAATAAAATACAAGCTTGAACCTCCACAGAGAAAATTTTAACAAAGGAATTGGCTTAAAAAACACCCAAACAAATAAAAACTCCAAACCAAAATGAGTAAGAAGGTTTGAAAGCTTACATTACATATTCCTGACACCAAGAGCTAAAGGTGCTCAGCAGGGCATGATTCCACCCATTGCATTTTCCAGGCAGGCATGGCTCAGTCCTGGTCCTAACAATGTACAGTGAAAGATTCATGTATTAAAGTGAAACCAGAGACATGACTAGCTCCCATGTAAACTCCCATTGTGCCTTCTACTTTGCTGCCAGTCTAACGTCTTTCCTACACTGTCCTCCTTGAATTTGGAGGATAAGTGAAGTACTGGGGTGTGCATGTGTGTGTGTTAAAATCCATCACTACTGCCACTCCATCTACAAGATATTGAAGAAGTTCAGAGCCACCAAAGCTCTGAGCCCCAGAGACCCTCTACTGAGCAGATAAGGCTCGAGAGAGGTGAGTAGGGCTGTAAAGGAGCCCCAGCACAGCACTGGCACATGGTCAGCATGAGCAGGCTGCCCTCAGAGCCCTGAAGCTGCAGCACGGCCGCCTGACTTCACAAAACAAATTTCTTCTTTCACACTGCAGCCACCACTTAGTGCCCAACCAAAACAGATTTAAGCTGTTCCATAGTAAAAATAACAGTGACCAAGAAACGTATGTCAGATCACAGAAAGGGGAAGCTCTTTTTTGTTTGATTTTCCAAATTTAGTCACTTTGATATACTGGAGTCTTATGGATATGAGAATTTTCCAAATATAGTGCATGCATCGGTGTCTGAAACAAGAGCATGAAAGTCTCTTGGACAAAGAAAGAAGCTGTTCAAAAGGAAGATTTAGAGAAATGCACAGGAAGCTGAAAACTCATCTGATTATGCAACGAGTGTAAGTAGGCCTGGTGCTTGCTGATGACTCCCTGGTTTGGAAACCTGCCACCAAGCACCCTTTGCTTCAGTACATTCAACCCCATCCAGCAGTTCTGCCTATAAAACTGCGGTGGCTTAACCCTGGCTGGATGCCACATGTCCACCAAAGCCACTCTATCACTCCCTTCCTAAATGGGACAGAGAAGAGAAAATACAATGAAAGGCTCATTGAGGAAAGAGCAGGGAGTGATCCCTCACCTGTTGCTGTCATGGGCAAAATAGACTTGACTTTGGAAAATTACTTTAATTTTTTTACCAGTCAAATCAGAGAAAGATAATGAGAAATAAACCCAAATCTTAAAACACCTCTGCACTACCCAATCCTTCTTTCTGGGCTCAACTTCACTCCTGACTTTTTCCTTCTAATTTGGACTACCTCCTCCCTCTCCAGCAGCACAGAGGGTCAGGAATAGGGCCTGCAGTCAGTTCATCATAGATTGTCTCTGCTGCTCCTTCCTCTAAGGGAAGGACTCCTCACACTTTTTCCCTGCTCCAGTGCACGGCCCCTCCCACAGACTGCAGTTCTTCAAGGACTGGGGTCTCCCACAGAGTCCTAAGTCCTGCCAGCAAATCTGCTCTAGTGTGGGCTCCCCTATCCATGTATCCACAGGTCCTATCTGGAATCTACTCCAGCACAGGCTTCTCACAGGATCACAGCATCCTTTGGGCATCTAACTGCACCAACTGCAATTGTTGCTACATGGGGTTTTGGTTTTTTTTCCCCTCCTTATATGTTATCCCAAAGGTACTGCCACCATTGCTGATGGGCTCGGCCTTGGCTAGTGGTGAGTCTGTCTTGGAGCCATCTGGCCCTGGCTCTGTCAGAGAGATGGGAAGCCTCCAGCAGCTTCTCAAAGGAGCAAACTTGGCAAGGCCCCATTCCTGCTATCAAAACCTTGCCACACAAACCCAATGCAAAAATATAGCCATACACAGCAAGGGTGTAAGAAGCACCACGCAGACCAGAAGAGGAAACACAAAATCCTCCATCTCTTCCCCTCACTGCAGTAGCACAGACATATAAAAAGGGTAAGTTTGTCCATCTTCCCCTGCCTGGAATGTCTTGGAAATGTGGAGAGGTCCACCTGCTTGCTTCTCTGTGAACACAACACGCTGACTTCCGGAAGATACAGTCCAGATGAGGTTTCCCCAAGAAAGCCAACCAGTCCAAAGGGATATCCATGCCCTGTGGCTACTCCTGCATGCATCTGCAAGTTGCAAGACACTTTCCACAGAGCAGATCTCTCAAAGGTGTACAGAGCAGCCCAACTGCCACTTCTGCTCCTGTGTGTCCCATCATGACTAAATCCCCCTGCTAAGGAATGTCATTATTCCTATAAGCCACTCACAGCTTCACAGACAAAGAATTACAAAAGTAAGGGGACAACTAAGTTATGTAGCTGACTCAAGTCCCCCTTTGGTCCCATATAGACAAGGTCTCAGCTGTTCAGATCTTTTTGGGGAAAAAAAGAGAATTCTACATAAACAACTTGAACTATTCCCTATCACACATCACAATAAATACAGCTGCATATTATTATACATTGAGGATGTAATCCTGAAAAGTGCAAAGATCAGCAGACAATCATGCTATTTCCCCCATAATGTAGTAAAAGAAAATGTGTACAGACTGGTGAGTTAGACACGATATAGAAGAGAGGGTAGAAAGAAAAATTGAACAGTCGGGAAGGTCAATATGAGATGACTGCTTATCAGAATGGATCTTTATCACCAGTCATTGCTCCATCTTTTGCTACTTCATTCTTTATTGATCTCAGTTTATCTGAGAATTTTAATAAGAGATGAAAATGAAGTTGTTCAGACATGGGCAACAGGAATATTTAGAGTATAAGACGGATGTCAGCCAGCCAGCCTCAGACAGAGATCACTGCCTCTCCATCCTCTATACTGTACAGCCTGTGCATTTCAGCTCTGCACATTGCTAATTCTTGCTTTCTAACACTATCTGTACAGAGAAAAACTGCTTGCCATCCATATCTGACTGCTGCTTTTAGGAAAGAGGCCACAGGGAGTGGACAGAGGTACTAAATAACCAGCAACAGAGTTCCACAACAACAGCTAGAGATGCAGCACGGAGCTGCTGCCTCCATGCAGACTCATGGTCTGTACTGCAGGACAGTTTTGCAGCTCTGCTGTGTCCATCATAAACTTTCAGAAACAGTACGATAAAGATGCCTTTTTCTTCTGCTGCAGGAAGCTCACCCTCTGTATGCAGCCCATGTAGCAAGGGGGGGGGGGTGGGCATATTGCTAAACATGAGAACACTTATTTTGGGATAGCTTTGCGACAAATCAGCCCTTCTAGTAGTCCTTTTCTGCCAACCTTGCACTGATACAGAAGAACCAAATGCACTGCATATGCCTCTCAAAGTCAAGCAAGGCCAAATCACTGTACACTTTCAATAGTTTTCCAGTGTGGTTTCATGGGGCAGAAGCTGCTAGATGCATTGGAAGCAAATTAGATCAAGCACCTCTGTCTCAAATCAAACCCTGCAGATTTTGATGCTGTGGAAACCATGGAAAATTAATTTTTCAGGAAGTTCATAAACAAACCACCCTGCTGCATGGCAGGATCTGTCCCTTATCAGATACTATTTCTCACTGGGTATTGCTAGAGAGAAAAACCTGCTAAAAACGTAAAGAACATGCTCCAAGAGGAATTCGGCACACAGACTGGAAAGTTACTATGTACAGATCATTCAAGAAACAAGTCTTGAGTGAAGTGTGCCATAATCTTGTATTCTGTTAGGACAAAAGCCTACAATATTAATTTTATCACCAGCCATTTGTGGGCATGAGGCACATAAATCCCTGTCCTACCACTATTGTACTTTTGCTTTGTTCTTGTAACAGGAAGAGACTGAAAACTCTACAAAAAGTGATGGGTACCATGAACGAAGTAGGAAGGAGCTTTCCCAGAACTGTATAGGTTCCCTCAGATAACACAAATAAAAATGCTTCTCTAAACTGGACTTTTGGCAAACATCACCCTAAAACTGGGTAAAAGAGATATCCTGGTATTGCTTTCATAAAGAGTCTTGCAGAAATGCACTTAGACAAGCGTGTGAAATCCCACCAATATAAAAGCCTAGCAGAAGTATCCCATCATCTTATCAGCACAATTCAATGTATCCTAGATCAACAACAATACAGCTACTTCTTAGAGTATTCAAGCACCAAATCCAAGTCAGCACTTGGCAATACAAGGCAGGTCTGAACAGGATTTGAGATTGAACTTTATTTTGCGCTGAAAGTTACTTGCCCTTGGAGTTCAGTTTAGTCTGATCTTCACAAAGCGCTCACTTTAATGGACTTCCCAACTGAAGCACCTTGCTCATCTCAAAGCTGTTGTTTGATTCATGCAGGGCTTGCCATGCTGAAGTGCCAATTCAAAATTAATGCTACCTTTTGAAGTCTGTAGGCCCTTTTCACACTCATCCCTCCAGGAATCCACAGCTAATACCAGTAAGGAGTATACTCAGTGGGTAAAGCTCAGAGCTCTTGAAAATGACCACTAGGAAAACAACAACAACAAAAAAACCAACAACAACAACCAAAAAAAACACCAAAACAAAAAAAAAACCACCAAAACCAACAAAAAAAACCCCAAATCTAAAATTAAGGTCTTGATTTAAACCACAACTAACTCCAGCAGGCAAGCACTCCAGCAGTCACAGCTCAGTCTGAGCACAGCCTCCATCTACCCACTGGCCACAGAAAAGTCACCCCTAACCACAGAACCTGCATAAGTCTGAAAATACAGTACCACTGACCATGTTGGCAACCTGATCATTGTTACCACCAAGCTTTAGCCAGGAAAATACCACAAGTTCAATAAATATGTCTTCAGCCTCCAGCAGCCTCTTGAGGCAGAACCATAAGCTCTCAAAGGTGGGGACATTCAGTCCATCTGAACATTCCAAATTAAATTTCTAATAAAGCCAGCCAGCCCTTTTTTTTTTTCTTTTTTTTTTTTTTTTCCCCACAGGTCTTGCACCCCCCTAGTCTCAGTTCTTACATCTGGTTCCCCAGAAAGGAATTGCTGGAGGACAAAATTCTCCCAGCTGGTCCAGCTGGAACAAAGGCCACATTCACACAGGTGACACTGCCATCCAAGACTAAACTTTCTCCATGTGACAACTTCTAAAAACACTGTGGCCTCCTCATCCTCTGTATAAGACAGCTCCTTCACAATGTGGCCAGAAGCTCCAGAATCACCAGAATCTCATCAGCTCTCCTGATGTAGGCAAGACCACCATATAACACACCATGGAGGCAGGTTGAGACTTCTGTAACCCAAATGCATTACTTTCTCAGATACAGGTAAGTTCTTAGCTAGTCAAAAGCACTGACCCATTTTGTTTGCAGAAGTGGAATTTGGTGGTTATAATTTATATAGTACTTTAGGCACTCCCTTCCCACTCCTTGTCCCTACAAGGAGCTCCCTCAAATAGGCACCCACAAGCTCCAAAGAACCTGAGAAGAGATGATCTTATTTGGCACCAGCCTGCTTACTCTCACAGTTGTCCACATCTGTATGACAAGCACAGGTACCACAAATAAGGAGAGGGAGATAAAAGGACATAACTGATTATCTTGTACTCAACCCCCAAAACACAATTTTCTTTACACATCTACAGAGGTAATTCTTCCTCTATTCACGATGGGGGCGGGGGAGAGGTAAAAAAATTAAAAAGTTGCACATTGATGACTTTCAAGAATTCAAACCCCTCATAGGACTTTCCACTAAATAAATTTTCCCCTTTCTTCCCTGGCAAATTGCTTTCAAGAACCAAACAAGTAGCCTGCACTGCTACTAGCAAGTTACTAATTTGATAGCATGCTAGGCTACCACAGTTGTCTCCTTAATACTGCAAAAGCAGTGGACACCATAGCATACAGAAGAATTACCTACCAGATGCACTCTGATTTTTGTATTTAAACTGATACTGTTTTTTTTTACTTTCTATCACTATGTCAAGTAACATGTTCACATCCCCAAATCACAACAATGATTCAGCACTGTTGGTGGTTTTCCACCATCCTCTCCTGAGATGCATAAGGAGTAGGCCCCTGTAATACACCTGCATGTGGATCGTTCATGTGTTAAATCTCAACTAAACTTACATGGGAAAAACTTTTCCCACTTCGGTGTTTGTAGAAGGGTTTCATATCACCAGACGTCTGAGCACACAAGACAATGTAAATACATGACACCTGCCTCCACAGCATGGTGAAGCAGCACACAAATCAGTCCTCACTTAATCAGATGACTCCAGAGAGGGAAAAACCTCCATAAACGGCTTACCTCACCCTCACAGTCAGTAGCTTTTAAACGGATCTCACACAATGAAACAAAGAATCACTTGGTACCCAGCAACTCTTTTATAGGTAATTTCCTGTAGAGACAAATTTCAGCAACTGCAATAACAAATATAAACCAAAAAACAGAAAATGAAACAAAAAAAAAGTAAAGCACTGAAGGCCAAGAACTCTGCTTTGATTCACTAACCAAACCAAAAGTATCTACTCAACCAAATCTAGCATCTCCTTGGTTCAGTGGTAGCAAAGTCCAGACACTCAACGCCCAGAGATGACTCCCATGGGGAACAGGTCAGGGCAAGACAAGTTGTTAAGGGACAACCAGAAGAGATTCCCCGTACCATAGCAATTCCTCTGGCAATTTCTCAGCTTCTTCCAAGACCACAGAAACATCTGTTGTCCCTTTCAGCATGTTGTTTAAATTAGTGGATGACACAGCCACCAAACAAGAGGACTTCAAATACTGACCTTGCAATACACAGGTTAAAATGAAGGAAATCTCTAAAAATCTGTGGTGGCACATAACCTACTACTGTGTTTCTACGCTGTTACCTACAGCAAGTCACACGAGTCAAGGCTGTCCCTTCAACAGCACAGAAATCAGCTCTAGTCAGTATACTAAATTATCCATGCTAGAGCCACAGAATGATATTAGCTTACCCAAGTCTAGCAACCAATCTATGCTCCTTTCCTGAACCACAAGGGCCCTGTTCAGCTTCACCCTGCCACCCAGATCATCCACGTCCAAAGCTCACATGGTGCTGAAATCTTGTCCAACTATCTCCAATTATGCCACAGTACTCTGCTGAAGCCACAGCCTGCAGGATAGTGTGACAACAGCCCCAAACCAGCCATTGCATCTACTTTGAAAGTCAAGCAAAAAAGACTCCACCTGCAAACACGGAAAATAGAAGGCTGCCTAATGCTAGCGTCAGACTCTGTAATAAGCAGGTGTTGCTCTACTGCAATTTTTTATTAAAAGAACCCCAGCTACTTAAAGCATGACTACTAAGTGAAATTAGATACTTGACACATGCCTTTCACTGGGCAGCAGCTCAGATTTTGAAGCAACTTACTAGCCCTTCTGACAAAACCAGTCTCACCTGCTCTCGCCTCACCTTGCATGGGGTGACTTGACAGCATGATACACCATAGGATCTTCTACCTCTCTGTCTCCTGACTCCATCACAGACACCTAGGGAGGTCATGACAGCTTTTGACTCCAACGTAGGGCTGGTAAGCATGGTTCACTTTGAATCATGTGCATAAGGTAGCCTAGTTAGCCCTGCTTTAGCCATGATAGAGAGACTCACAGGGGAACAACATTATGATACCTCCATCTGTACTTCTTCAGGTGACTGGCAGTATTATCCCTGCTTCTGTTCACCCTCAGTGTGGGAGACAGGCAGAGTAGAGGCTTGTGATCTCCTCCCTGCTCTGATACCTCAAGAAGGGAATAGCAAGGCAGGTGGCAGATGTCACCTTCTCTCCACAGGAGATCTCTTGCTAGTCCTCCAGAACCTTTCAAAGCTCCCCAATGGCTCTGGAGCATCCTTTTGGATAGGGGCTGCTAGGCTCACACTGTATCTTTGCCCATGGCTTTCTATTTGTTGCCATGTTTTTACTCTGTGAAAACCCACATGACCTTATCTTACTTGTGTGACAGCATTTTGTCCATCTTCTGTGATGGACACAAACCCAGGCTGTCTTATGTCTACACTCATACAGTCCCTTCACAAGGCAGGAATAAATCCCTCCCAGCCCAAACATCAGAAGAATCATGCATAGGATATTAGGACACTTTATGCAAAAGACAGTCTGGAAGAGCCCATGGTGACCCAGACCCAGCCTAGCACAGGGCAAGGGGAAACAGAAGCAGGGCAGTTAGCAGGTGCATATGAATGCAAGCTTGGAAAATCCAGTCACATTTGTCCCAACAAATCACACATGTCTACTATCAGACAGATGGCAAACCACCTCCATCCCCCAATCTCAAGTCACTTAATAGCTTACAGGGCATGAATAACCTAAAAGCGCTTCAGTCCAGGGGCTAAAAGAACATCACATACAAATGAGAGCATTTCACAATGCCTGTGATGACCCAACTGAGGTCTTACTGTCTTGGAGAGGTGAACCATTCCTGCTGGTCACTCAAAGAGGGATATGACTTTCTTAGCCTGGTAGGGACATTTTTATTTATATATAGTGCAAATGTAAAAAAAAAAAAAACCAAAAAACAAAACAATTAAACACACTGAGTTGTTATCAGCCAAATGGATGACTGCAGCCTCAAAGCACACTGAGATTCTAATTCAGATGCCAATTCAGTTACTATTTCACCCTGCTACAAAACTGTTTCAAAGACAAAAACTTCCCTAAAAGGACCATAACAAGGCGATTTTATATCATGCTCATTCACTATTTGCAATAAACGCTCAGAAAACGGTATCCAGAATCTCAATTTTTATTAACCATTTCTACACACAGTACCCCTATTCCTAGAGTATTTCTGTGTGTATTATCAATGGAAGCTACAGTGTGCAGGACAAAGAGGAAAGGGAAGGAGAGGAGAAGCAAAGATTAATCCTTAACTCGTGAACTCCCTTTTTGAAGGAGATTCTAATAGAATTTTTGGATGACCAAAGAATACACCATCAGTTTAATGAATGACGACACAGACTGCACAAGCACACAGAGAGGCGAGACTGCACTTCCATTTTTGAGCACAAATTTGGCAGTGTCTACAGAGAAATATTTCCCTTATTAAGGTCAACTGGATGCAAAGCACTTCTTCAGTGCCATCCTAAAATGCCCACAAACCTATTTAAGTATCAGGAGCATTGTAATTGCCAGGGATTTCCAGTAAAGGAGCTTGGAAAGAAACAAAGGCATCTTCCTCACTACATATTTTCCTAACATTAGACCCTCTCTTTCCTATGCCTTGTCAAAAGTGACACCAACCATGATTCACTTGCATGACAGCAATCTTGGCAGCATGACTTAAACATGCACGCCTCCTGATCAACAAAACTGTGAGGAAAAAAAAAACACTTGAGCTTCATGACTGCCATTTAGGGGTTCCTAAAGAGTCTTTTATTCATAGAGCAGATACACAGCAAGAAATATTTTAGATTAAATGCATATATACAGGCCTCCTAAGTTAAATCACACTTCACATTTTTCATATAGTCCAGATCAAATCTGGGCTAGATTTAAGCATCATCCATGACAACAAGCTTTCCCAATAAATTAATTTAATCATTCTTCAGCATTTCCACAGATCAGCCTTGCCATACAAACATGTTTGTCTGCTGTTCTCCTAGCTAAACAGTATCCATGTTTAAGAGAGTCGTTCCCTGCCCCAAGAGAGGGTCACACCTGGGATGCTATCCTATGCCCCTGATAGCAAGGCCTGAATTCCCTGCTGGAGCGCCTAAAAAATGCTGGAACCCCCTTTCCACAGGCAGGATCGCCCAGGTGTCATTCAGAGACCTGGCACACAAGCCCCAGCTCCTCCCATGCTCAGCACACTGCTTACCTGTGCCTTCCTTTCCCAGCACACCTGGCCTGGCTCCAAGCGAGAGCAATCCATTTCCACCTCTAAGGAAACATATCTGGCACAGCCACGTCCAAAGGACAAGGCCCTTCAATGCCCCTCTCATGGTTCTGAACCTGCTCTGACCATCACTGGGGTCAGCAACAACACCAACTGCCTGCACATAGTCTGGCTCCTCTTCAAATTTCCCCTTTGAAGCATCATCTACTCACAGGGAAAAAAGGGACAGCCACAAAGCATTCACCAGTTAAAAAGAAGTAAAGGAGATGCATGACTGGAGTCTGGAATTCACAAGATAAATCTTCAATAGGTGTCCATCACACCATCACCCAACACATCCACATCTGCTGTCTTGACTAATCTTGGCGGGTTGGGTTTTTTTATTTTAGTTTCCAGGTTTGTTTTTTTTTTTATTTTATTTTTTGGAAAGCAGATCACATTGCCCTGCACACCATGTCAACAGCAAGATACCACTCAGCATGTCTCACAGCATGGGTTCACCACCCCCAGTCCAATGGCCCTTATGTAAGTGAGCAGTAAGAGAGAAATACATTTGATGGAGTCATGACTCATGCTGAGGAGCAAACTGATTCTCCTTATTCTAAACATCCAGTGGAAAAAACAAAACCAACAAAAAACAAGAAACCAAACTCCAAAACAACCTGAAAAAACCCACACCTTATTCATCACATTTACTTATGAACAAATTCAGTACCACTGCATGCTTTAAGTCAAATCATGCTACAGTTCCCTGGACACTTTCAGGTTCTCTCGTAATAGTGTTCACATAATGCATCTTCGACATGGTTGTTAAAATGCAGATTTCTGAGCATTGCTCACAGCCCAGAGTGTATTTTGATTTAATGCAGATTTACACATCAAAGCACCTTTCCCATGGCACCCTGCAAGCCACAGAGCAAACCCAAGCGGAGCAGGGAGGACACTAGTCAGGGAGGCAGGGGCAGCTTTAAAAAGCACCATGACCAGTCACACTCCAGAGGAGAAGGGTTATGCTTTTTCCATTTGAGGAAGGGAGAGAGAGGAAGAAAAATAAAATGCTCTTGAGAACAGCTCTAAAAAGCACAGTCTGGGAATCACTTCTAGGTGAGACACTTAAACAAAGAAGATAGAGTATCCTTCTCTCTTCAGGAAGGAATGCTTCCCACTAGAGACAGGGCTCAGAGAAAGCTCTTTTTACACAAGGCTATGGAGACCAACACACCCATTGTCTACCAGGAGGAGCTTTCCTATATTCAGAGAGACTGCGGCATAGACCAGGTTTTGAGGGTGGAGGGTTGAAGGGGGAATGGGGGACACCTGCAATGTTTTAGGTATCTCTATTCGTGTTTATAAATACCTCCAAGGAAGGAGGGGCTGTAGGGTAAAAGGAACTGGGGGGGGGGAACCCCAACACCACAGTCCTATTCAAAGTAATCAAAACAAGGAGGACAGGTCAGAGATTTCTCAACAATGGCACCACCAATCCTCAGGGTCAAAGCCCAAAAAGCAGAGAGGAGACACAAACAAAGGGGGATGTAAACTCCTCTCAGAATAGGGTTATTTTAAGCCTGTCTCCTTGGAGCTACCCTAATATTTTCTCTCATGACTCAAACCACCAGGGAAAGGAGTTACAGCAGAGAAGAAAAGAAAAAAAATAAAAAAAAGAAAGAAAGAAACAGAACTAGGGATGACCTCGTAAGACACCTTTCTAAAAGCGGCAAAGCTCCAGAAGAGATGAAAGACAAGCTGGGCTGTGCCTTACCTGGAAAAGTGTGTGGGTTGGGTGACCCTCTTTTAAGGCACTTTGAACAGAGGACATGCACAGTGTAGTACAGACCCGGCCATTCCTGGAGCAGGACATTCAGTTCTTCCACTAAAGGTGTAATAGCTTGCCAAGCTGTCCAGATATTTGGTAGGGATGCATGACTAGCAATAGACAGAGTGTCCGGCTGCAGAGCTCCCCTGGCAGGCCGGTAACTCACTGCCACAGGCACCTTCCCCCGGTAAGCATAAATCTGGTATTTGCCATCTGAGCGCTGAACCACATGGCTGTTAATCTGGACACTGTAGCGTGCAAACAAGCCAGGTGGGAAAATGAATGGAAAGCTATAGTCAATCTGCAGCTGCTCAATCACGAAGGACTGTCCACTCAGATTGGCGCCGTTGATCCATGCCTCAGCATGGGGCACCTCGTTTTTCACATAGCAGGGAAACTTGTACCAAGCAGCTGCCCCATTTAAGGGCTTGCATTTGGGTTTGTTGACACAGTAACATAGCCCCATCTTCTCCAGCAGCTCCAGAATGAGCTGCAGATCCTCCCGACTCTGGACATGGGGCTTAAGAAGAAGACGAATAACATGGGCAGGAAGGAGGCCATGCAGCAAGAAGCCCTCCACGTAATGGTGGAGCTGAGTGGTCCTCAGTTCATCAGTCTGGGTGTCACTGAGCAGTTTCTGGAGCAGCACAGTGGCATCCCGCTGGCAAAAGACATTGAGAATGTCTATGAGCCGTGGCAGGTTGTGGAACACATACTCCCGCAAGGTGAGATGCTCCTCAAAGTAGAGCAGCTTTCCACTCTCGTGCAGGTAGGACAGGGCACTCTGGAGCCGATCCTCCGTCAGGCCTGCCTGCAAGCCCAGCCGGGCAGAGTCCCACCAGCTAAGCCACAACTGCTGAGCTTGAGGCTGGAAGTGCAGCTCCTCCAGCACTTGCCAGGACTTAGGCAACACCCGGTGCAGGTTTGGGAAGATATCCCGGTGCTCAGCCACCGAGAGGAGCTTGTCCCGCAGGCGACGCACCTGGCAGTGGTCCAGGCAGCTGAAAGGCAGCACTGGAGAGAGGATCTGTGGGCGGTGGTTCAGAAGATACTGAAACTGGGCTTTCTTTCGCCTCAAGTTCTTGTCTGAGACCCCGTAAAAGGCAGCATGTGGGCTGGAGCAACGCAGGTCAAAGTCCTGTCCCAGAGCCTCATCCACCTGCTGGACTAAGCTCTGGAGTCCCTCAGCATCCCTCTTCTCCTGCTGAGCGATCTGATGATGGATGTCCAGGCACTTCTCTTCCAACTCCCGCTCCGCACAGAGGTCAGCATGGGTTCCCACCATGCACACTACAGCATGGGGCACCTTGGAACTGAGCCAGTGCAAGAAATAGCCCACAGAGGGGTAGAAGTGCTGAGGGATGTAGGCACTCAGATTCACCACCAGCACGTACAAGGCTCCAGGGGAGAGGAAGAAAGACTGGATCACATCATAGCTTGGGTCCCCTGCCAGCTCATACACAATGAATGTCAGGCCCCTCTCTGCATCTGCTGTCCAGTCCATCACCTCGATGCCCTTACTGCCTCCTGATAGTCCTAGTCCCAGTGGTACTCGGGAGGCATTGGGTGGCAGTGATGGTGCAGGGCATGTTGTGTCTCCCTTTGCTCGGCAAGAGGGCACATGAGAAGGGATATCCTGCTGCTCAGCAGGGAGATGTTCCACCTGCTGCATGACAGGTACTCGAGTTGAGGATTTGTCTTGAGGCTCCGGAAAGGGGCAACACCCAGCTGTCACCCTCCCAATGTCCTGCTGTTGCCCAGGAAACCCTCTGTGTTGGGTGTTCCCTGACTCCAGTCTTCCCATGTCCTCTCTCTGCTCATTTTCCTCCATGAGACATTGCCTCAGCAGGGTCTTTCCTGCATCCTTTAGGCCCATCAGGACTAGTTTGAGGCGGGGTTTGAGGGCAGGCTGGGAGTGGGCCAGCTCCTGCTGGTAAGCTGCGATGTAGGGGATGCCTTTCATGCACACCTCATAGGGGGGCTGGATGAGGGGGTTGTCTTTGATCTTCCACAGGGTGACACGGGAAAGCTGTCCGAAGCCCTCAGGCAGGATGGCGATCTGGTTGCCTTGTAGGACCAGTTCCTCTAGGCTGTGGAGGAGCACGATGGAGTCAGGCAGGTAGCGGATGTGGTTGTTGTCCAGCCAGAGAGTGCGAAGCTGGTGGAGCTGACAGAGGTGAGGGGGCAGCACGGTGAGCTGGTTGCGACTCAGGTAGAGCTCCTCCAGACTGGGCAGCGCCAAGATGGCAGAGGGGAACTCCCCCAGCAGGTTGGATGAGAGGTTCAGCATCTTGAGTCGCTGCAGTCTGCCAAAGTCAGCGGGCAGCGCCTGCAGCTGGTTGCCGTCCAGCATGAGGCTCTCGAGGGCACTCAGCTGGCAGAGACCTTCGGGCAGAGATGCCAGCCCGGTGCCGCTGAGCCAGAGGATCTTGAGGCGGCGGAGGGCAGCGATGCCCTCGGGCAGGGCCCCGAGGTGGCGGTTACCGGAACAGTCGAGCTCCTCCAGGGAGGCCAGCTCCAGCAGTGGGGCAGGGAAGGAGGGCAGCAGGTTGTGGTCGACGTCTAGGGTACGGAGGTGCCGCAGACGGCCCAGGCCCTCGGGCAGGCGGCGCAGGCGGTTGAAGCTGAGGTCGAGCTCCTCGAGGCAGCCCAGCTCAGCGAGGCAGGGAAGCAGTCCCGGGCCTTCGGAGCCCAGTTCATTGTGGCTGAGGCTGAGCTTGCGCAGGCCCCGCAGCCCCGCCAGCGTCCCGCCGTCCCCCAGGCCCCGCAGCCGGTTGTGGCTGAGGTCGAGCTCGGCCAGACGGCCCAGGTGGCGCAGGGCGGCCGCGGGCAAGCGGCCCAGCCGGTTGCGCCGCAGGCTGAGCACCCGCAGCCCGCTCAGGGCGGCGCCCACCTCCTCGGGCAGCTCCTCCAGCCCCCGCCCGCTCAGATTCAGCGCCTCCAGCTCCCCTAGCGCCGCCGCCGCCAGAGTCGGGCGGCGTGGAGCGGCGGCGCCGGGAGCGGCGGTGGCCCCCTGGTGGCCCTGCGTCCGGCTCGGGCTCGGGCTCGGCGGGGCCGCCACGCAGCTTCCGTGCGCGCAAGGCGGCGTCGCGCCACAGCCGCATCGCCTTCGGGGGCTCCGTCTGAGCCATGGCCAGGGGAGCGGGCCCCCGCCCCGCCCCGCCCCGCCCGACCCTACCTGCCGCCGCCGCCGCCGCTGCTGCTAGCCATGGGCGCGGCCGCGCTGCGCGTCCCCGCGACGGGCTCGGGACTCCCCGCCGCTACTGCTGCCGCGCAGCCCCACGCACGCACGGCCGCCGCCGCTGCCACCGCTGCTACCGCCTCGCCGGGGGCGGGCGCGGTCACGGCCCGGCCCCGGCAGCGCCGCACCGCCCCCGCGCCGGAGAGAGCCGTCCCCACCTCTGGGGGAACACCCCGCCCCTGCCTGCCGGGCACTGGCCCCTTCTCGCCGGGCAGGAAGGGTCTGTGTGCTGGTCTGAGAGTGTCGGCGTGCGGCTCCTACCCGCGGCAACGTCCGAAAGAGCGGCCCTTCGAGTGCCCCGGTGGGGTGAGCCTGCCTGGCCCTCGAGGCGGTGGGGCAGCAGTGATAGTGGCGGCGGTGCCGGCACTTCGCCGGGACCCCGGTATGTGACCGCCGCCGACCCGGGTCTCGCCCTGCACCTGGGCTCGCTGAAAGCTTTGCCAGCCGCCCGACTCACCACGGAGTTACGGCAAAAGCTGTGTCATTTTTTCTCGAGGCAAGGGCTGATTTTTCATCCAGCCCTGCAAGAAACCGAGGTTAACCTTTCTTCCCATTTAGAAAATGTTTTTCCATGTTCAGAGCGTGCGAAAGCCTGCAGCCCTCTGGTTAATCGTAGCAACTCTGCCACCTTCCTGCCGTGCTTTGTTTCCTGTGCTGCATCCATCTGGCCAGACCCTAAACACTGCCTTCTTCAGGTTCCTTAGTAAAGCTTTGCTCCAGGGGGTCGGAGAAATAGGCGTGGAAATTTCCACCTCTGCTACCGACAGGGAATACAGCCCCTTTCCAGCGGAGGCGCGTCAGGCTGACGGAGGCTGTGGGCGCTCAGCTTTCCCAAGATGTGTGACCTTACCCTTACAAATGTCAGCGATGCACCGTGGCCAGAAGTTCACAGATTTTAAAACGTTATTTTCTCTGTTCAGCACTGGACTCTCCAGCATGCCTTGAGGGCTTTCGTGCTTCCTTTCACCGTGGAAGCAACCTTTCACCTTGCTGTAACAGCTACCATTAAAAGCGTGCTATAAGCTATTACTTCAGACCCATTAAAAGAAAAAAAAATTGATTTGAAATGAAAAGTAGCAGGGCAACCAGGTTCACAGCCTTTATTGTCTTTCTTATTGTGGAAAGCCCTCACAAGAATGACACCTTTCCTTTTGGGTGGCCCTGTGCATCTAACTGTGCCTGGAGAGGAGAAGCAACTTCATGTGGAGCTATAGTCACTGTATTAAATTATTAAATTTACAAATTACTAAGATTACAAGATTGCAAAAGCTCGGATTCAGTTTCTGTCTTTCTCATCATTAGCAGACAAGCAGGGATAAAATAATTTTTCAGGCCCTCTGAGTTCTAGCAAACCTTCACCAGGTTTCTGCTAAATGCCTGAGAATGACATCACCCTGTGTAGGGAAAATCTTCCTGTGTTGGCTAGTAAAGCCAGACAAAGGACACAAAGGACAGGGAGGAAAGTCCACACTGAAAGAAAGTGTGGCTGTATGAAGGTAAAACTCATCTCCAAATAGAATTCAGGAGCTGCCCAAAGCCAGCAGAGGCAGTCTTGGGGGCTGGGCTCATGTTTTGGCTCTAGGGCCATTGCTTGACTTCTGCTGGAAAACAGGTATGCAGCGATACTCTTGATCCATGAGGCTCTGCTGAGAATCTAAACTTGAGGATAAAATTCTTCCAGATCCTAGCCCTGGGAAACAGAAATATTTCATGGCTTCTTGCCAAATTGTGCCCATCCAGAACTAGTTTTCAAGCTTGTACTCATTTATTTTCAGAGCATCCCTGCAGTGGGTCAGTACATCTTTTATTTGGGCTAACCCAGTTTTACTTTTCTGAAGGTCACGTGGGAAGTAGCCCTTCTCTATACTCCAAAAGGAGCACTCTCCTTCCCCATTTCTAAAGTGGCACACTCAATTCCTACCAGGGAAAGAATAATTTTCTTCTCCCACCCTCTCGCCCAATAGCTCTTGTTGAAATGAAACCAGGTTGATGGTATCATTTCCAGCCCTCTACATGCAAAACCACCCAACCTGTTGCTATCAAAATCACATTTTTAAATCAAAATGGTGTTTCCAGAAACAAAAGATCTCTGCAGGGAAAATTGACCCTGGCTTCAAATTTGCAGCAGATTTTCTTCTTTCCAATGCCTTGTGCAGGTAAGGACAGCAAAAGCAGCATCATTATTGAGGGTCACCCACCCTATGATTCCTGTGCAGATCCTGCAGATCCTCTCTGGAGGCCAGAACAGGCTTCCAGTTGCTATATGACCTGCAGCAAGTGTAACTCAAAAGACTGCCACTGCATTATCCTCTTGTTTCCCATGAGAAAACTGGAGGAGCTCCTCCACTGGGGATGCTCCAAGCAGCTGCTAGGCTCAGTCAGGTGAAAAACACCAGGGAGAGAAATGCTTATCTTCATCTGCCTGCTATTAGAGATCATAGCCTGTATTAAACATATCTTTCTGGCAGCATGCAAGGATAGACAGGGTAAATTTTTTCACTAAGCAGGGAAAGTTTTGACTGTCCACCTTCCTATCAAAATATGCAAAGCAGCAGGAGCCAATCCCATTGTAGTAAAGAGAGGGAGAAGTCATGCAGCACTATTCAAACTTTGATAAGATCCTGTAGGTGATGAATGAAGCTAAGGCAGAAGAAACGATGAAATTATGAACAGCATGCTGACACAAAGACAGCCCCAGTGTTGTTTGAGGATTGTTCAAACAGGAGGCTCTGGTGCTTTCCTATGAACCTTACACTTATTATACCTGCATGAGTGTGCAAATGTGTGATGGTGTTAGCAGAGATGGTTTCTCTTGGCTTTTTCAACACATTCACCACAGTTAAAGCTGCCAGTAGGGAATGAAATAGGTAGTTCCTGGGGAAAAGGAAGATTTTATCTCTCAGAAAATGTGGCTTTTGGTACAGACCTAGATGATCCCTTATCTTCCCATCTTCTTAGGCAGAAAAGACATACTTTTCCAAACATGACTTCCTCATTTCCTCTCAAATTACTTATCAGTTTTCTGGAGGTCCATTAAACATGAGCATTAGCATGCTGGATGCTGGTTTTTCCTAACTTTTGAAGGTTAAAAATATCCAGAAACCACACCAAACCCCTCTCTTGCTGCTCAGAATCAGCTGGGACTTACAGCCAGGTGGCTGTAAAATTGCCAGAAAAGCTATAGAGCATTTTATAAATAAAAAAAAAAAATCAATCCAATTTCAGTGGGTTCCATTATATGTCAGAATTGCATTTGCTGTTATTAATTTTAAATAGTAGTCCTGCAATGTCCTATTGATGGAATTTAATTATTCAGATGAAATCTGAAGTGCTTTCACTTTACTGAGGCCTGCACCTGCATCATTAATAAGATTTCTATATAAAGCACCTTCCTCCTGGGTCAGGCAAAAGGCCCTGAGTAATCAACAGTATTTTAGAGCCTGATTCCGGCCCTTGCAGGATAGGAGGTGCAAATGTAACCAGCTGCTTGTGACAGGACATGAACCTAAATCAGCTTAACAGAAGCACCAAGCTGCTGTGGCAAGCAGATGCAGGGTGTGCTGTGGGCCAGTGCAAAGCTCACAGCCTCTGGCACCAGCAGGAAACAAGGCTGGCAGGGCCTTGGGAGACTGCGTGCCCTCTGCACCACCAGACACAGCCCAGTTGTCAAAAACCCCAGGGTCCTGCTTTGGCACCAATTCAAGAAGTCCTGTTTCCAAGGGCTTGGTGGTTGTCTGGGGGACAAGCAATGGGTTGACTGACTGCTTTCAAAGATCCTTCACATGTTCCTCCTCAACCTTAACTAGAAATCCTATGATTTTGCCCAGAACTGCATTCTCCACTCTATTTTACCCACCATTTCTGGAGGAGTACTATGAATCTACCTCAAGGCTTACCAAGCCATATACAAATGGTGATGGCAGCTCTTGAAGAGATCCTGGAAATGCTTTGGGCAGGAGAAAGAGAAGGGCTGGGGTGAACAGCACTGCTGTTTGCCTCAGGCCTCTGTAGGGGAGCAGTAGGACTGTACATGTGGGCAGGAAGACTAAGAGGATATTTGGGAATGCAATAGGATAGGGACCCCTACCCAAATGTAGGAGTCTGAAGAGGAGTTGCATCCCCAGAACAGCTTCACATCAGCCCCTATGTAACCTAGGACCAGGCCCCATTTTCCCATAGGCAGGTCTCATACCGTGAATCCTAATTGCTTTGCTTATTTCTTCCTAGGCAAGGAATTCCTTTCATAGACTCATAGGAAGATTTGTGTTGGAGGGAACCTTTGAAGATGATCAAATCCAACTCCCTTGCCTTGGGCAGGGACATCTTCAACTACATCAGGTTGCTCAAAGCCCCATCTCACCTGGCCTTGAACAGCTCTGGAGGAGGGGCATCCATGACTCCTCTGGGCAACCTGTTCCAGTGCCTCACCATCTTCATGGTAAAGAATTTCTTCCTACCATCTAAACTAAATCTCTCCTCTTTTTGTTTAAAACTGTTCCCCCTTGTTCTGTCACTACCTGCCTGTGTAAAAGTCTTTCTCACCTTTTTCTTATAAGCCTGCTTTAAGTACTGGAAGAATGCAATGAGGACTCCCTGGAGGCTTCTCATCTCCAGGCTGAACAACACAGCTCTCTCAGTCTGTCTTAATAGGAGAGGTGCTTCAGCCCTCTGATCATCTTTGTAGCCCTTGTCTGTACCCAGTTCAACAGGTCTAGAAGACCCCAGAGCTGGATATATTACTCCAGGTGGGGTCTCACAGGAGGATTAGAGGGGGAGAATCTCCCTTGACCTGCTAGCCATGCTTAATTTTATACAGCCTAGTACACAAGTGGCTTTCTAGGCTACAAGTGCACATTGCTGGCTCATGTCCAGTTTTTCATCCACCAGTACCTCCCTGGCCTTCTCATGAAGGTTGACCCTAAGTATTCTTAGCTCAATCCTACAACCAACAATTAAATTTTAAGGCCACCATGGATCCCCAATTTTAAAAAATATTACTTGTATTTTTAAAATTCCTTCAGGAAGTAGAACAAATGTTTGCATACCAAAACATTTCACAAAAGTGATGCTATCTATAGCCTTGGTTTATGGGAAATACAGAGAGAGGAAAGGAATATGTTTGGGTTTTTTTGCCACTGATGCCACAAAAGCAATTGGAGGATGGCATATAAATTGTGGGAAGCCAGTGGTGAGCTGAACAAGTGCATACTTGTGGACACTACTGAAGGCCCAGGCAGAAATTGCAAGGCCTTTCTCAGGCTCTGAGCTCTTTTACTCTTTCTCATGCTGGGAATCCTTTTTCCCAGGCTGAGACAGTTTCTCAGCTCCGGCCTGAGCTTTTCCCAAGATGATAACATTTGGGAAAAACAGAAAGGAATTATAACAAAGATAAACACCTGCTGGATCCGTGGGAAAGCCAGGGACAAGAGGTGTCTCTCTTTTTGACCCATGAACTGCCTGTATTGTGTTTTTCACGAACTATCTTATTTAAAGCCATGGCTTCCTTCAATAAACTGCTCTTTTTTGCACCAAGTAAGAGAGTGTCTTGTTGCTGTGTTCTTTCGCCACTCGTAAACCCCTCATACAGCAACACATACTGATGCTCTGAACTCTTAAATATATTACAAAGCTTGGTTCTGACAAAGGAGGATGTTGCAATTAGCTTGCTGTGATGGGGACACATGGAGCAGGGAAGGGGATGGGAGCCCAGCCCCCAAGAAAGCCACTTGAAGAGCACATGGCTTGAAACAAGAAAACAGTCCCCTCTCTGGGAGCCTCCCCTGAGGCTGCGGGGACCAATCAGGGACCTGGGTTGGTGATTGACAACCCAGAAAACCAATTAGAAGGCTGTTTTGCTTTCACAAATCACAGGGAAGAACGGCTGGTTGGGCCTTCTTGCTTTCGGGTCGGGGAGGTGAGCAGATCTGGGGCTCCGTCCCTGGCATGGGGCCCGGTCCGAGCCCCGGCAGAGGGGGACGGCCCGGCCCCGGGAAGGCCCCGAGGTGGACCCGGCCCAGCCCCGGCTCTGGCCCGGCGGGCCCCGGTCCCAGGTGGCCCCGGGCGGGGACCCGGCCTGGCCCGGCCCCGGTGGGAGCCCAGCACGGCCCGCTCGTCTCAGCCCTGGCCCCGCGCAGCAGGGCTCGGCTCAGTGGGGCTTGGCTCGGCCTCTCGGCCCCACGCGGCAGAGCTCGGCTCGGCCCGGCTTTCCTGCTCTGTCCGGCATGGCCGAGCATTTTGAGAAGAGGCCCCCAGCTGGGCACGCGGCAGAGGGAGGCCCAGCCATCTCCACGTGGTCCCACTGGTGGCCGCGTTTTTCCCAGCATGGCTTCAGCCTGGCTTCTTACCTTTAGGATACAAGTTTAACTGTTAGTGCCTGGATGAGACTCTAGATCTCCTGAGCTTCCCAGAACAAAAAGAATAAAGCAAGAAGAATTACAGAAGTCAGCAGAATGAAGACAAAGTTTATCATAGAAGGAGAGATGGAAAAGTCGCCACTGATAAGTAGCTTAAAACCTTTCTTTTGTGGGCTTTAGGGGACTGTGACTTAAATTCCTTTAAACTGTGGAATATACTTGGGGAGGTTAAGTGCCTGAGATGAAGACCTTTTTTGCCTCGGGAAGTGAAGCTCCCTGTCTTTGGGACTGGAATATTGGACAGAGATATTTGGTGAAGAATGAGATAAAGAAACTTTTGTGTTCTCAGCAGCCTGCCTTTAAAATGACACCCCATGTGTTTCAGCAACCCATATACAGTTCTGGAAGGACTGTGAGAATGGGAGGAAGAAAAATCATAATTTGTAGTTTCCAGGCGGATGCAAGTTATGAGAGTGAGACACCCTCTAAGCCTAAACTAAAGGAAGAGACTTTTCTCTCTAGAGTGAACTGAAATGATTATTTAAGTAGATAACTGACTGAAGTGTTCTCTGTATGTTGCTGGTATGATGAAAGGGGGAGGAGGGAATAATCTGGAAATCTCATTCTGAATTGTTTTTTTTGTTATTAATAAATTTCTTATTATACCTTTTAAGTTTTAAACCTGCTTTGTCTTTAGTCCTTAATTCGATCCCCAAGAGAAATTAAATATATTAAAATTGGCAAACCCCAGTCACACCGTGACACTTGCAAAGTCCTTTTGGAATTTTGAAATGAAAGCCAGCTGTGAAGCAGCAGCTGTCCAGATTCAGGTGGCAGGGAGGTCTTGCTGAGTTCTCTCAGTGCCCGGTCAAGGCCCATGCCTTCTAAGTCATGGCATGAACAAGAACTGAGCTGGGCACATACAAATAGATCTTCATTTAATTCTCCACTAGTCATGGGGACTGATTTCATGCCTCCCTTCTCATTACCAGCAGGAAGGTACTTAGTAGCACTAGACGAAATCCTAATTTCTTCTAAATTCCTATTTTCTGATTTTCTGTGCTCCCAACACTAGACCTGGTCAGTGCTTTTTCAGCACATCACACGGTGCTATGCAAACACTTCCTAAAGCCCTTTTGCTAGCAAACAGCTAAGGCAGATGTATTTGCTGACACTGGCTTGCCTTAGTATATTCACTCCTTTTAACAGGAATTCCTCATCACTCTCCCCATTCTCTGACCTGTCACTGCTGCTCCACCAGGGGTACTGAGAATTTTCCAGAAATTGTTGCTGTTGATATAATTCCTGTCAATGGAATCTCCCTTTTCTCACAGATTAAATTAAACTGATCTCTTACTAACAGCTATTGGAGCTTTCTGACTTAAACCATAATTGGTATTTATATCCTCCCTAGATATCAGAAAGCCAGGAGAACTGTGATATAAGCTTTCTTCTGCTTTCCAAACCCAAACCAAAATCCTTATTTAAGCGCTTATGCCTATGCCCACGTTGTTCAGATCCGCTTATTCTACAGAATGCCTTAAGGCCATGTTTTGGTCACTGATATCCCTAGATTTCTCTTTCTTACCTTTTAGCACTGGTAGCCACCTTCTGCCTGGCTGCCCCTAGCTTCCTCTTCCACCTCTCCACACTCAGTTGTTTCTGAGCAGATGGAGTGTTCCCTACTTGGCCTCTCTGCCATTTGGTTCATGTGGCTTTTTAGTGACGGCCTTGGTCTGGCCAATGGGCTCTACGGCAGTGCTACTTTCCTCCCTGGAATGAGTGAAGAAGTGGCCTTTCATCTTAGCTAATAAACTTTTAAAGAACTGCCAGGCTCCACTTAGGTTTCTCCATCAGCTTTCTCTCCTGGTCTCACTCTATCATTTCCGGGCTTTAGGAAAGGACCAGTAGCAGAATGAAGTAGTGTTCAAAGCCAGGCTGGATAAAGCCTTGAACGGCCTGTTCTAGAGGGAGGTGCTCCCTGCCTATGACAGGGGATGTCTGGACTAGACGATCTTTAAGCACCGGGATGGTGAAACATAAACTATGGAAAGCCGGCAGTGAGCTGAACAAGTTCATACCGATGCCTCTTAAACATCTCGCAAAGTTTGGATCCGACAATGGGGTGTTGCAATTAGCATGCAAGGTCCTTCTGGAGTTCTGAGATGAACGGCGGCTGTGAAGAAGTACCTGCCCAGATTCTGGTGTCGCAGTCGGATTGTGACGTAGAGACGGAAAAAGGCGACCTTGCCCCTATAGCAGGCCCGCATAGAAACACCGCCCCTCGCCCTCCCTTCCAGGTGACGCCTGAGGTGTTGCCGTCCCGCCTCTCTCCCGGCACTGGCAGCCGCGGAGGGAACGCAGTTCCCGGGCAGCGCTGGCCCCACCCAGGGCTCGGGCTCGGCTCCGCCCGTGGCTCCGAGCCACCACCTCGCCCCCCGCCTACCCCGCCCCGCCCGCCCGCCGCTGCCAGCAGGGGGCAGGCGCGTCCCGCCCAGGGCGGTGCCAGTGCCGGTGCGGCCGCACCCGCGGGCCCCGCGCGGGCGTCACGTCCGTGGGCGGCGCTCGGGGTTGGCGGACGGGCGGAAGAGCGGGCGGGGCGGTGCCGTTGCCGCAGTGACGGAGCCGGGAGGGGTGGAGAGGGGCGAAGATGGCGGCGGTGCCGCCGCGTCGCTCCCAGCAGCACCATCACCACCACCACCCGCCTCCTGGCCCGGCCGCCTCGCCGCCGCGCAGCCCCAGCCTGGCACCGGCCGAGCAGCGCCATAGCCGGGCCGGCGCCGAGGGCGAGGCACCCCCCGACGCGGACCGGCCCCCGGCCGCGGAGTGCGCGGAGGGTTCGGGCGCCGCTGTATCGGCGCTGCCGGCGGGCTCGGGCAGCAGCTCCAGTGGCTCTTCCTCGTCCTCCTCGTCCGCGTCGTCGTCGGCGGCGTCGAGCCCGGCGGCGGAGAGTCCCGAAGCGGCCGGCCCGGGCGCAGCGAGCGGGGCGTTCCGCGAGCTGCTGGAAGCCTGCAGGAATGGGGACGTGACGCGCGTGAAGCGCCTGGTGGACACGGGCAACGTGAACGCCAAGGACATGGCGGGGCGCAAGTCAACGCCGCTCCACTTCGCCGCCGGTGGGTACCGGGGCCTCTCGTGTCCGGCCAGGGCAGTGGCAGCGAGCAGGGAGGGTTCCCCTGGAATATCTTCAGGCAGGGGGCCTCCAGGACCTCGGTGATTCTGGAGTGGGCAAGCCTAAGCTGGGAGGAAGAGTGTGAGCACACTCTTCCCCGGCACCGTTTCGGTACCGGCTGTTGGGAGATGGCTGTTAAATCCCCTCCATCTGGGTGAGACGAGTGGGAGAAGAGATCCTGGAAGCGTAAACAGACTGTAAGATCTAAAAGTATGGACAGCGGTCTCTGTGTTTGATGTCCATGGGCTGCTGCAAACCTGTGCAGTGGACTTAAGAAGCAAGAAACTGAAATTCAGGACAGAGTTGACTTGAAGAGAGGGTTTCACGTGTGTTTAACAGTTCAGGGACTCCTGTGATGCACATGCACTTAATGGGAATCAGTTTTGATGCCTTGTACTTTGTAACTTCTTTCATTTCGGCCTGGTTGCTGGTTGATGTTTGCATCTCTTGTGGTCTGAGTAGGCTGGGGAAAGGGGTCAAATGGAACAGCTGAAGTTACAGATGTGTCCAGGAAAGAGTACATCCCTTTGTGCAGAGAAGAGATGTCATTGTTATCAGAACTAATGTTATAAAAGCAATTTAGCAATAAGGTCCAACAATGTAGACTAACTGGAAGTAAATATTGCCTTTTGGCAAGTAGAGCTGTAACAGATTATTGCAGTTCATAAAAAGAGTATTTCTTACAAGGTGCATTCTTCACGGGGCACAAGGCACACAAAATTAATGATAAAAGTAGAAAGAAGGTCTTTTAAATCATTACTCTTAAGTCAGGGCTTGTACAGTTTTTAGGTCTGTGGTCAGTCTGAGAGCTCTCTGAGGTGTGCCGCGGTGTAACAGAACTGGACCTTACGTAGTGAAGTGCACAGATCTTGTTTGAGCTTTGTGGTGCATTGGTACATGTAAATTAAAATAATTAACAAGTTTGTATTGAGTGGTCAGTGTTTAAATGCTGGCAAATGGCTCTAAATCACTGTTGAAATCAGTAGCAAGATGAACATTTTACAGCACAATGTTGTCTGGCACTCTGAATAGTGCTGTACAATTTATTAGGCAACCCACCCTGAGATTATATGGGTTTGTTTTAATTTTCAAAGTATAAGAGGCATTTGCCCCTTGGAACAATGCTCCTAAGGGAACTTTTGGTTCTGAGTTATTTCCTTTTCTTCTCTGATCCTTAAACTCTACTGCTGAAGCGGGGCTTAAGCAAGTGAAGTCTAAAACACAGCAAACTTCTGGGGTATGGAGATGGACTTAATTTTGATGAACCCTGGAAAATAGTGCTGGTACCAACTGCATATGTGCTTGTGGAGTTCTTAATGTTTTGGAAGGCTTGAGTCTGCTCTGCTAATTTTGGATTCAGACTTGAAGTTAGATCTTGCTGCTTCCCCTAAAACTCAGATCTCATGTTGTAACTTCAGTGACAGTACAGACTGTAGTGCTGAAGCTGGTTTGAAGAAGAAATGGAATTGGATGAAGAAATGGACGAAACTTACTCGCGGGGATAAGGTTTTGAAAGTTGGTAATTACTGTAATAGCAGTGGAAGGTGATTCATTGTAGCATGAACAAAATAGTGGATGAAGTTCTTGTACCTAGCAAATTCCCATATCTATTTTTCTAGATTTAAAGACTTTCCTTAGATACCACACCTATTTTATCTCAAATTGCTGCATGTCTGGTGCCAGTGGATTAGACATGCAAGAGCATTAGTCAGATTTCTTATTACAAAGATCTTGAGATCCTGCATTTTGGAAAGGCCTGTAAGCAAGCATGTTGTGTGAATGCAGCTGATTTTAAGCAGCGTGTACGTGCCAGCAATGCAGTGTGTTGATTTGATCGCCTTCGTGGGCTAAAGGTAAAATAAAATTAGTTTGCTTATGAGCATGGCAATCTGCTGTGTATGGGAAGCTATGTGTTGGGCAATAGCCCGTGTGTATGCGCTATACCTGGGAGTGAATTGTGTGGTTTTCAGTAGGGGAATGGGTGGATGTGAGTGCAGGATGTAATGTTTTAAACTGTTTTTTTTTTCAAGCTTCTTGGAGCTAAACTCCTAGATGAATAGGGTTTCACTTCTGATGTTGGCATTTGTGAAAGAGGATTTTTTCTTCTAATTTCTTCTTCATTTCCCGTTTTTGGGACTGGATTTTATTTTTTTTTCCTTCCCCCTCCCAAAGGGTACTCAACTTCTCCCCAACTCAGTCTGTTTTTTCAGATGTCTATCTTGGCAGCAATGCCAGGCTGTTAAGTTCTTTTACTGTAATAGGGAAGTATAACTTCCCTAGTTATAGTTCCTTGTGAAAAGTACTACGTTTGGGTTTCCTTAAGCCTGATAAGGTTTCTAATTTGAAAAGCACCGTTGCATCCTTTCTCATGGCAGGACTATAAAAAGAGGGACTTCTGAGAGCACTCAGAATCCTTGGCATATGTGTAAGCTGGAGGTAAGAGCTGAAATCTGTTACGAGTTATTTTAAAAGCTGGGGTTAGGTCTGAATTGGTTTCTAGAAGTTAGAGTCACCTGTCCATTATTCACTTCCAGATAAATTGTGCATAAAATTCGAGCAACAGTTTTATCCAATTTTCTCTGTTTGGGATGCCTGAACTGCCAGTTGAACTGAATAAAGGGGAATTGGTTCTTCACCTCTGTGTTGAACTCTCAGTTAGTGTGCTGAATAAATCTGACCTGCTTTGGTTAGCTGTTAATAAGGAAGAAATTAATACTGAGGCAATATCACAGTTACGGAAGCCTCTCTTGCAAACAGGAAGACGTTGAGCAAAGCATAATTTTCCTTTCATCCTCCTTGCTTGGAAAGGTGAAAACTCAGAACTGTCTCAACTGCTGCAGGGATTGCAGAATATTTGGGTCTCTGATACCAGTGCAGGCTTTGGATATTGTCCAGCAGCACCCAAAAAGCAGGTACTAAAGACTTGAAAGTGATTGAGTGACTTTAAAACATGTACCAAAAAAAGAAACTAAGTGGAGGTATTCATGTATGCATAGCTCTTACATTCAGTTTACTTCAATAAAAACCAGCTTGCTAAAAAAATTTAAAAAACAACTGTGCTAAGCATGAACAAAGGTATGTTTGGCTTTCTAGCCATACCGGTGGCCAGAGGCAGATACCTAGGGAAGAGTTACACATTCACCCTCTTCATATGATATTCGCTGAGTACTCTTCTTCCAGTTTGTAGCTCAGCAACTATTTGAAAAAAAATCAGTTTTTAAATATTACTAGAGGGTAATATTTAAGTCCTGTGCTAAGGAGTTAATTAAATAATTGGACTGTTAACTTGTGTTAGAAGTAGCTTGTTTTCTCTTGAACTTTGCACCCTCTTCACTGGAATGTTCTATGTTCTGCTTCATGATTTGCTTCTTCAAGCTGGGTTGAATGACACAAACTATTTCACTCACTTGTCTTTCTACTGCATTCCTTTTATCTAAAGATGTGTTACTTCTTTTCCTTGAGACAGATCTTAACTGTCACTGTTTATTTTACCAAAATAAGAACACCTTTACTGTACTATATGCTCCTCAGTGACTGAAAATACTTGTCACGCTGTGTTTTCTGTTCTTGTAAACTGGCCCAACAGTTCTGAGCTTGATGGTGTTGTTGATACATAGTTCTTAAAACACCTTTTTTGCCAGCATAACCAAATGATTTGGTTATTCTGTGTGTATGTGAGAGGTAGATTTTTTTTTTCCTGTTTGGAGTGATATTGACTTTTTTAATAGTTGTATGATTTTAGTCTATGTGATGAGGTATCACGTTTTAGGTATAATTTGTCTGGGATATGGTGTGACTTTACTCTCAGCCTAAGATATATCCTGTGCATCACTATGTGGTTTGCGAGTTGAAGTGCCTGTATTGGTCCGTTGTGTTTGAAGCAGGCTGTGTGTCATGCTCCATGCAGAGCACTCACATACCAAGATTGATTTTCTGTGACTTTTCTACTACTTATATACCTGGATGGGGAGGAGTCCTGTGAGTGCTTGTCCTGAAATCCCAGCTTCTTTCCTGGAATCAGCTGGTAACAGACTTGCTTTTTTCCTTCTGAAACAAACTTTGAAAGGATATATATGTATTTCCTGCTGACAGCTTGGTTCATATGTTTTTAGACCTCATCCTTGCTGGTAGATCATTAATAATAGCACCTCTTTCAGAAGTGACTAAGTGGATGGACCTGGAAAAATAAGCTGAGTCCTACTCAATTTGTTCATAATAAAATCATTTCTTCATAATAAAGCCACAGTCATAAGCTTGTCCAGTTCCATACTCATTTAATGGGTAGTTAAACTTATTTTGATCATGAAGTTAGCCTTTCATGTTCTTGTGCAACACATTCTTTTAGCTTTACAGGTGTTCTCTTTCTAGGGTTTTACCCAGGGATATTGAGAGTACTAATAATAACTGCTGAACTATGGCTTAATGCCCACTGCTGTAGCAGGAAGAGGAAACTTCCAGGAGTGGCTTTTGGAAGTTATGGAACTGGGATCACAGAGTGGAGTGTTCTTCATCTCACCAAAGCTCAGGCTTGGAGAAACCTGATTTAAGGTGACTTGTTAAAGCATCAGTGATACAGCTTGTTTTCTTTCTGCTTGTGTGTAGTAATGGCAAAACTGTTGGGGGAAATCAGTTTTGGTCTAAGCATGCCTTTGATATCACTAGTAATAGCTGTTGGAAATCTAATCACTTTGTGAAGGCTAGCATACGTAACTATGCTGTAGAAAATTTCTGGAGTAGACAGCTTTAATCCTGAAGCCAAAGGGATCTCCCTTGGGTTGGGAAGAAGTCAGTGGTCATAGTTTAAGAGAGCAGATCAGGTTGGTTTGTCAGTTAGCAAGCTGTTAATCATAAAAATGTAAGCTGCTTTGACATATATAAGATAAGCAATTGCCCAGGCAGAGCTGATCTACGTAGCTACTGTGAGTGTTCCTTGAGGGAGAGCAGAAAATCGCAAGAAGTAGTTGGTAATTTATGACATACTTCCACTCTGTGCAGAGGCACCTGAATTGACTACTCCACCTGTGCTGTAGAGCAAATTAGATTACATTGCTCTGGAAAGCTTTGCTTGAGACATCATCTTAAACTACTCTGACTCAACTTGTTGCAGGTGTCCCTATGTCCTGGTCATAGAAGGGATGTCTGACCTCACACAGGTGTTTGTAAAGCCTCCATACTTTTTCATGTAAAAAAAGATGAATGGATAAATTACTGGCCTTGACTTTGAATTTTTTCTTTTATGTTTTTGGTAGCATTTGTGGTACATGAACTCTTAGTGTCACAAGCTTATTACTTAGTAGAAAGTTCAGCTTGCTTTCTTTGTGACTAGTAACTTGTTCTCTTGAATTATCTTCTCATACTTTGTGCAATATGTCTCCTTCCCACTGAACATTTTTCTGAAGGAATTTATAAGAGGATATAAATGCAAAATCTTAGACCTTCAGTAATACTGAGCCAGGTGCACTTTTTCTCAGCTTGAAGGCTTTTCAGTTTACTTAGTTAACTCACACTGTTTTTTGTCTAGTGAAGTGGGAGAGGTGCTTGGGGAAGTGTTAGGGAAGAAGTCTGATCCCAGTGTGTGTGGTGGCAAAGCATGACACACAATGACTTAGCTTGGACTTCTCTCACCCTTTGCTGATAGCATAAAACCAAGGGCTTGTATTCCCATATAAACTGTATTTAGTGCTCTAACAAGTGGGATTACATTTGATAAGAGCATCTTTTCAGCTTTGCTTTGGGTCCCAGTGGTACCTACTGGTGTGTTTGACCTGTGATTTTACACTTCTGTAAAATGTAAGTCCTTTTGGAGTCTTGTTCTTAAATCAAGGAGGTGAAAAGAGGAGGAAAAACACCTAATGAGAATCATAAGTCTCCTACATCATAAGTCAAACTGTGCACATAGCAGCTTTGCAGAGATTGGAATTTGCATTTGGAGGAGTTCTTGCTGTGTTGTGATAAATTAATTGGAGAGTGGGTGAAACAGTTTAGCTCTACTTAAAGTCATCAAACTGACTACTTGATGTATTATACTCACCAGGGAAAGCACTCTTCCAGTTTTATGGGGAAGTCAGTTGGTTTTTTACCAAACTTTATGAAAATTTGGCAAAGAATTATATGTCTTTTGTGGATATTTGTAATTAGGTTGTCTGTTAAACTATTACTGTGAGAAAACTTTTGATTAACTGAAGGGAGGTTTAAAGTGGAAACCCTGATGGGCATATAAAACAGAGGGTACAGCTGATGCTCCTTTTACTTTCCTTGCATCCTTCTCTCATCTTTCAGCGTGCTCAGCCTTTGTAGAATGTCTTAATGAGATAAAGTGGCAGCCAGGCAGGCTATGCTACAACACAGTTCAGCTCTGTCGTGACTGTAAGTGAATTGTACAGCTGTTGTTTGAGCAGGTGAACAGTCTGACTTTATGGTGAAATGAACCAAGAAATAGATGAGGGAAATGAATAATGTAGACTGAATCAAGAGTGAACAGTTTTGGGTACTAAATCATGTTGTTTTGCCAGACAAATGAACAGAAATATGTTCTCTTGCAGGCTTTGGAAGAAAGGATGTTGTAGAGCACTTGCTGCAGACAGGAGCCAGTGTCCATGCTCGTGATGATGGAGGACTGATACCCCTGCACAATGCCTGCTCCTTTGGTCATGCAGAAGTGGTCAGTCTGCTGCTGTGTCAGGGGGCAGACCCAAATGCTAGAGACAACTGGAACTACACTCCTTTGCATGAGGCTGCTATCAAGGGGAAAATAGATGTGTGTATTGGTAAGTGTCTGTCACTTGTTAGGTTGCAATTTTACTTGATTATGTTTTGTGAAGCTGTAATTATTTATGTGCTGAACTTGGGATGAAAGATATTACTTGTTTTAAAAGCGAACTATTTTTAATCTAGCAGGTAGGTACAGTGATAGTAATTTAACTTTTTCTTGTTCTGTAATACAAGGCTTGTGAACTTACATCAGAAAAACTATTCTGGAGAGATTGGATGAAGTCTCCTTGTTTGTTAAATTACAGTATTTAAAATCTGAATATATAGGTTTCTCTTTCTTGATTGTTGTCAAGAAAACTAGCTTTACTAGATAAAGTCCCTGTTTTTTTGGCTGCTGTATATGTTGTAGTAGTGGTTAGGATGGTGGTAAAACTTGCATTCCATGCAGTATGGAGAAACAACTCAGTCCTTTGGGGTTTTCCAGTTCAGTTTATAAGACATGGTTGTTCAGTGGTGATCTATCTTCAGTATCTGTTTTGTAGCCTGGAGCCAAAGCAATTTCAAATAAAATTGAACACTTCAACTGTTTAAAATTTGTTGAGAGTATATAGAGGTTTTCAGTCAGGATGTCTTTAACTTTCGTGAGTTTTTTCTGTACTTAGTAGTTCTTTGTTTCTAAATGGGAACTTCTATATTTTTTTTTTTTTTTACACTCAGAGCAGTTTCTTGAACTTACACTATTTTAACTTCTACTAGCTTGAATAAAATTACCGGCTCAGCATTTCTTCAAGGAATGCCTCACTTTTAGGCACTTCAGTTAAGATTATGAACTATACGTTCTATGTGTTATCCAGATACAAGACACAATTATCAGACCTCCAGATAATGTCTTTTTTTCTGGAAGTTTTATTACATAGAATTCCTTCAGAGAAAGCTATAAAACTTACAAAATGAAATCTTGCATTAGCTTTATTGCAATATTTAAGTCATTACTTAAAAATAAACACCGGAAGTTAAATGAAAGAAAATTGGAGGAAATGTTAGAATGTAATTTTTCAGTCTGTTTCTTCTATTTATAAGCAATGTGATTTCATCTCTGTATGCAAGGTAAAGCATGGAGAATATTCTTAGAAACTGAATATAGTTGATTATGCAGCAGTATATGGGAAGAGATCCATTGATTTTGTGGGTTCCAGTAACAGTCTACTATGACAATGTTGAATAGAAAACTGAGTTTAATTCCAGTCAGTAACTGGAGTCTAATATACAACTTAAAGGAAGTAATTACCTTGGTCTGGTTCATATGGAGTCAGCCTGATTTTGGGAACTGTTGACTGAAAATGCAAATTAAATGGAAGAAAGTTTGACAGTAAGAGACTGAATAGAAAATGGATCTTTTGCTTTGGAAAAGATGTATTTTTTTTAGTTGTTGAAACCTTGTATTAGAGCAGGAAAGGGTGCAGCAGCACACTTCTGTGTTTATAGATTGGTTGTGACAGGCTTTAGGATTTGGTAGGACAAGACAGCACGGGTAGTGTTGTTTTGAATAGTTTGTCTAAAGATTTTGATACTCTGAAGGATTTGGGGCAGATCAGATGAAGAGGCAGATTATGTGATACATCCATTTTGCTGTACAATGCTGATAGTAATTCAAGATCATTTAGATCTGATTTCTATAATCAAAGAACTAATGGTACCTTTAAAGTTCAGTCTTAATTCAGCAAGAAGTTGTGGACTTGGTGAAAGAAAGTACAAGATTAAATTTATGGCTTTTATTACACAGAACTTCATTCTGTATTCTGTGCACAGATTAGATCTGTGACTGTAAATGTTGATGATAGACTTAGGGTATGATCCATGTATATGTAACAGCTTTTCTGATGTATAGATCCTTCATATAGGGATCACTATTATTTAAATGCCTCTTTGTAAGCATGTCAAAACATTCCTCACCCTGCCATGCCGTGCTTCCTCACAATTGAGTTATTACCTTCTGCTAGTATGCATGTTTTGACTGAAAGATGTGGAGGGAGTAATATGTGACTCCTTTCTGTGGGGCAGATAAACCTTCTGTTAGGATTTTTTGAAAAACCTTTGAAAGGTAGTTTATGGGCAGAAGCAGGCCATACACAGTAAACACAGTATTACACAGTAAACCTTAAAGGAATTGTAGAAATGTTAAAATCATTGAACTACTAAAATCTTTGAACTACTCTTTTGTTTGGCCACCTTGCAAAGAAGGCAGGTACAGGAAGTAGTGAAATTATTGCTGTTTTGATAATTTTGTCCTAAGAGATTTTAGAATGCTCAGAGTATTTCTAAGCAGGGGAACTGCATTACTGTAAAAGTTAAATCAGTGTCTGATTTTGCTGCCTGAAAAATAGTACTAAAAAAAAAAAAAATCATAAGAAGTGCTATCAAGGAGCAAAATTGTATGGTAGCCAGTTCTTTTTGGAGGTGGGCGACAGGGAGAAGATTTGGTATTTTAACTGAAAAATAATTATACTGACTTAGATTTATCTGCTGGATAGACAGAAGCCTATGAGAAGACTAGTAGCTTCTTAGTAGGAATTAGAGGGGATATTGGTAATTGAGGTCCATTGGGATCTGGTTATACATGTTGTTTGTGGGAGATATTTACTGAACTCCTGAATACTCTTGGAGAACTGGTGTTCTAGAAGGAAGCTTAGATTCGAAGAAGCATCCTGGATAGCTGATCTTCAGAAGCTTGTAAAATCATTGGAAAATACTCTCAAGTAAGTACTTTCAAATACTTTGTGTAAAACAGTATAACCTGTTGCTGTTTATATCTGAAAATTCTTAATATTGCTACTATTCCTGCATTGACTTTTGAGCTACTGCATTGGAATACTACTGTTACTGACTGTTCATAGTGTGTTGTGGGGAGACAGTGACTTGTATTTGAGTTTTTTAAATTTGCTTTAAAGAGCTTTAGACTGTTCTTGTGTACCAGAATTGTGAGTTTTGCTCCATAGGAGGACATGAATTAATCCCTAAAGTGTGGAGCTTTCCTATCTATTAGCTGCAGTTAATACCGATATGAGAGGAAAGATTCTCTGTGGTTTGATAAGCTTAACCACAAGCAATCCTTTTTAACAGCATCTATCTCTTATATGTCCCAGTATGCAAATAAAATTCCTAGCTATTCTTAATAATGTTTATTATTCAGATAGTGATCAAAGCCAAATCAGTGATTGTTGAAGCAGGCTCATCAGACTATAAGGGTTAGGAATTATTTTGGTCTGCTTCTGCTCTGTAAGTTTCAGCTTTTGTTTGGAGCCATGCTTCTTTTAGTAGCAAAGTGGTTTCAAATTGGTGCACACCCAGTGACTCAAACACCTAATATGCTTTTCATACTGTTTCTTCATGGGGTCTTTCTTAAAGGAACCTTGCATGATAGCAGACACAGGATGGAAATTTCATGTTTTAGTTTGAGTGGAAGAATACTTTCATTGTCTCAATTAAGTGCATGTTCCTAGTTTTAAATATTTTCATGCCCTCTAACCATTTGTTTAAGCTATGTTAGTTTCTAAATTTTAATATTCATCACAGAAATGAAAGCCTCAAGGGCCGAGTCTCACATTTTTTGCACCTAGAGAATAAGACTGCCTTCTTTGTGAGCTGTTGAGGGTGGAGGAACCCACGACTGGAATAATACATTGGTAATTGGGAGGCATTGTAATACTGTTCCCATAGTAACAATGGACTGGAGTGTGAGACAACAGGGCTTTTTTCAAAAGTGACAACAGAAAATAGTTTGGGGCACTCTGGCATGGCATATACAGCTGCAGTGGTCTCTGGTGGATTTGGGTAGAAAGACATGAGGGAAATGGATCAATTGCTGTGTGAGAAGGATACCTCTTCAGTGTGTGACATCTGTGTACAGATGGGTCTGTTATGGAGTGTAGTCTCCAAGACTTACTGTATGCTGGTACCTGTGCATGTGTAGCTGTGATAGACACTTTTGGAAGAAATCTCTCAGAGCAGTGTCAGTCACGCATATGTACCCAACAAAGCAAGGTCATGGAGTGCAAGGAACCTCAAAATCATTGATGCAAGGTGGAAGTGCCGAACCACAGCATTTTTTTACGAGGACCAAGCTTTGAGCTGGATTAATACTCAGGATAAATCCCCTTCTGAAACAAAATCAACAGTCAACTTTATAGCAGAGAGGATTATACTTTGTACAACTCAGGTGCCTTGTCTGGGATTTAATGCAGTGCATAATTTGAAAGCTGTCTTTCTTTCTGTAAGGTTTGAATTGCATTTGTGGTTAATATGTTATGACCTATCTAGGTTTTAGACTTTCTTGCAGTCCTGCTTCTTTTTCAAAATTCAGGTGTCAAGAAAACATCTTTTTTTTCCTTGTTTGCTTGCATGGCACAGGAGGATAAGAGTAATTTATGTTATGATGTTTCTTTACAAGTGTTCATCAAATCAGAATCTGATTTCTTGCAGTGTAGGAGGCGGTATGATTATATGCAAACACACCTAGAAAATTTTCTATAGGGTCTTTTTGGGAAGTGTTCTGGTTGTGCCTTGATTGGCACTTGGAGGAGAGATGCATGGGGGGTTTTTTTCACCCTGAGGACTTCTTCTGTGAGTTGATGGGATCAACTGGAGGCTGGTTTGGTTGTTGACAGCCTGAGAAACAAATTAGAGAATTTAGTTCGCCACTTAGAATTACCATTTTAAGGAAGTAAACCCTGGGAAAGCTCTCTTTCGTTTCCAGCCTCTCACAAGGTAACACCAACTGGCCTGGGCCCCCTCCCATGTGGCCCAGGCTGGGCAGGGGTGGGCTCAGGAAGCCACTGGGCTCCATTTTCGATTAGGGGCTCTGATAGCTAGGGAGAAGAGAGGCCTGTTGCTAAGATCCTAGCTGCCCTGACATGGCCACGGCTTGGCAAAACCCTGCCCTGCCGCCAGTTCGGAGCAGCCATGGGGTGACTGGGCCTGCCCCGCCGCCCATGTGGCCTTGGGGGAGGCAGCTGAGCCGTGTTCTGGCAGAACCCTTCCAAATCCTTGCTTGCTGGGCAAGGTGGAAGGAGGATGGGCACTGGAGGGCAGCCCTTGCCCAGCCCCCCAGCATGGCCCAAGTGTTCTGAGATCCTGGCACTACTCCAGCAGGGCCAGCCACAGCCTCTACATTGTCTATGTGAGATTTTAACCCTTTCAATGCTCAGATAAGACTTGCAGACCTTCAATCCTCCCTTGCGTGAAAAGAAAGAGAACAAAGGGGATACACTTAAGTCAGTGAAACGGGAGTCAAGTTCCAAATGGAAAGAGAATGAGATGCTGTGAATTTAGGCTGAAAATCCTTTTGCAAGCTATAGGGATGGACTGTACTACACTAAAAATTCCTATAAAATGGGAAAAAGACATGTGGGATTGAAGTGTTCGCCTTAAGAGATCATTAAGTAAAAGTACATGTGTTGAGGATCCTTTGCCCCGAGAGGAAAAAGGAATCTCTGTTCCTGGAGATGAAGTATGAACAGAGAAAAGAGAGATGAAGAGAACTTTTGCTTTTGAGCAGTTCAATCTTAAAAGTAAACATCCCATGAGTTTAACATGGCCCATAAACACAGTTTGGGAGAGCTGTGAAGATGGGAGGAGTTAGTGAAAAATAAAGCCACAAGAGAACTGTTTTGTTTTTTTTTCTTGTGGAAAAAAATCCCTATAGCCGAACAAGAAGAAACTCCTTTCCCTAAAGTGAACTGAGAAAGATTATTTAAGTTAGTAACTGACTGAAGTGTTTCTGTATGTTGTGGTTAAGAAGGAGAAGGTGTGAGAGGGGGGAGGAGGGGGTGGTCTGAAGGTTTTATTCTGAAATTATTATTTCTTTGTGTTGTTAATAAAGTTTTTCTTTACACCCTTTTAAGTTTTAGGCTGCCTTGCTTTTGCTCCTAATTCTATCTCATAGCAAAAAAAAAAAAAAGTATTAAAAAAAAAAAAACTATTACATTAAGGTCTTCAAAAGTATTCATGTTAGCTATTTGCAAATTGAGAGGGAAGGGAAGAAGTTGTATTCAGAACACAGTAATGGAACAGATGGTCCTCTTGCAGACACTGAAACTGCTTTCAGATGTCTATGAGTTTAGAGCGACTTTCTAAATATCTTGCAGAAATAATTAATGTTATGGGACAACAGTTATGATTACTGTCCACTTTTAGCTTCTCAGTGGAACCATGTGGTTCTTAATGCAGCCCATATGTGGTTTAAAAACAATCTCTTGATATATGCATAGACATTAAAGACATAAATTACTGGAGCAAATCATAGCTGAGGTCTCAGATGTTTTCGTAGACTAATGGAAAACATTGATTAAAGTATTACTACTAGGATATAAAGGATAAAGAATAGAAAGGTCTTGCTTTTAAAAATGTGTAGGCAAATAAATTGTCATCATAGTGAATAAAGGAAGGTATCTCTTTTTAATGAGTTTTTTCTTCTGTAAAACAAGTGTGCAAAATAAACTGTGGGTGCTTGAAGCGTACTGAAAATACTGAGCTCTTGCCTCTTGTTCTGGGTGGTCTTTGCTTCAGCTGTTGGTTCAGCTAGGACTCATGACTGATAAACACAGACTTCTGTGCTTCATTTTTTCACTGTGTTTGTACAAATGCACCATTCAGCAGCAAGGCTGAGGTGTCAGATATGAATCCTGCTATTCATGCTGATGTGTGTAGTCTTCGTGTTTTGTTGATATCTTGTCCAAGCAAGCAGTACTGAGCCGTTCCCTGGTTAGGCACAGTACTCTTGACCTAACTATATGTCATGGTTTGACTTGGGTTTGCCAATTTTAATATATTTAATTTCTTTTAGAGATAGAATTTAGGAGCAAAGACCAGGTAGGCTTAAAACTTAAGAGGGTGTAAGAAGAAATTTATTAATAACACAGGAAGAAAAAGAAGAAGATTTCCAGATCATTCCCTCCTCCCCTCTCCCTTACCTTCCACGTTTCTCAACAACATACAGAGAACACTTCAGTCAGTTTTCCACTTAAATAATCATTTCAGTTCACTCTAGAGAGAAAAGTTCCTTTTTTTGGTTTAGGCATAGGGGGTGTCTTCACTTTCACAATCTGTATCCACCTGGGAAAAAATTGCAAACCGCGAACTTCCTCTCATCTTCAAAGTCTTTCCAGAGCTGTGTTATGGGTTATGCCACATACATGGGGGTATTACTTTTAAAGGAAAGCTGCTTAAAGACAAAATCCTCTTCATCTCTTTTCCTATTAAATGCCTCTGTCCATATTTCCAGTCCCAAACAGAGAGCCCCATTCCCTCGGGGCAAAAGATCCTTTTCTCAAGCACTATAACCTCCCCCAAATAAGCTCCCACAGTTTAAAGGAATTTCAGTGTAGTCCAGTCCCTCCATAGCCCACAAAAAAAGGTTTTTGGCTACTTATCAGTGGCATCTCTTCAATCTCTTCCCATTTGGAAACTTAGCATTCATTTCACTGACTTCAGTAGACTGCTTGCTTTATTCTTCTCATTCAGGGGAGCTCAGGAGATCCAGAGTCTTATTCAGGCATTAAAAGAGTTAAAATTGCATCCAGAAAGTGAAGGAGCTGGGCCATGCCATGCTGGAAAAACTCTGGGCCACATGGAACAGGCCGGACAAAACTCCACAGCTCAGCTGCACTTCTTCATGCCGTGCTGTCAGCTGGGGGCTTCTCCTCTCAGAACAGGGGCAAGGGAGAGCCTCAGTGGCTCTCCCACCCCCTGCCTGGCCAGGCCGTATGGGGCTGGACCAGGCCGAGCCAGCTGTTACCCCATTCTCCAATGGAAGTGGAAAGAGGCAGGTTAACTTTACCAGTGTAATTTATGAAATGTAATGTATTTATGTAATTTATGAAAATAACTTTTCAATTGGTTATCCGAGCTGTCAACCACTAAATCAGCCCTCTGATTGGTCCCCGCAGCTCACAGAGGAAGCTCCCAGAGAGGGGACAGCCCTCCTTTGTTTCTGGGCCTGTGCTCCTCCTCTCAGACCCCTCTCAGGCAACTTCCCTCCATGTGAAACCAGCACACTATAGTATTGGATACTGAGCATATATGATGAGGGATTCAAGATGAAAAATTTGTTTTTATATTCTTATTTGGGGTGATACAAGGATAGCACAGGACATGGGTGTCCCAGGAAAAGAACCCACTCAGACTCATGTAACATGCATTGTTTCCTAGCGTGAGACCTATAGCACTGGCAATATCTCACCTGACAGATTGAGAATTTTGCATTGTAGAATATTTGCTTGTCAAGGACCTAATGTTAAACATGCTAAGACTTGCACTGCTCTGTATCAATAGACCATGGTGGTGACAAGTTCTAGGGCTGCAGGAAAATAAGCAGATTCAGCGCTGAACTTTAGAAATTGAGACCAATGTTACTGTTTTACTTTATAATGTGATCTAAGATAGTTGCTGGGGAAAATTTACAATTCTGATTCATGTAATCAGGTGCTAGGTCAGTTGTTAGTAGAGCTCTAAGTCTACTTGAACTTAGTATATTCTTAGCTTCCTCAGTTTACTTCATAAACAGAATTTTTTGAGAAGCCTCATGTCATCTGGCTAACTCATAGCTTTTACAACGTTTTCATGGACTGAACAACTTGTTACTCCTAAGATTTCATATGTTACTTGTATGTCTTAAACATTTGGTAGCTGTGTTGTGGACTAATGATGAGTTTACAAAACTGACATAAGATGGAAGTTTGTGAAAAGTATGCAAAAGTTATTTTACATTTTGGGGCTTCTTTAATTTAAAGAGTTACAGGTCTTAATTGCATCAAAATATCACTCTGTGTGTGCCATAGGGTATGTGACTAAGACACCATCTGTGTATTGTTGAACTTGTGTACTGTTGAAAGCTGGTTGGCACTGGAATTCACCTCTGGAAAAGGAGGATGGAATGTGACAGTTGTTCTGGGGTTTGGTGGTTGTTTTTTTCCCCATCTTGTGCTCGCCTCACTGAATGGTGGGATGAGAGCTACTGCTAGGGTTTAAATCCTTTCAATTAATGTTTTTTCAGATGCTTTTCTGTTTTGGAAAAATGGTAGATCCAGGACAGGTTCTCATAAACTTCTAAGATCCCTCTGTTCGTGTTGGTTCTCAAGTGGTAGATTTTGGTTCACTGGCAAATATATCTGCACAGCTAATTTCACATGCAATCTATAACTTGACTTCCACCAGGACTTTCTTCTCCTCAAGCTGCGCTGGGAAGAAATGGTTAGCTTACAAATGAGACTGGAATTCATCTTTGATTTCTCTTAACTCTCCTCAATTCCTTTCCCTCTTAGGATGTTCTTTGTTGACCTGATTTGCCTCCGTGACTGTTTTTCCTTTTCAAGGACTCTGAAAGCAGGGCTCTTAATCTGTCAAGTGGGATGTCGGGATTATAGCTGAATTTATTTCAATAAAACTTGCAGTCGAAAGGTGAATTCATTCAGAGAAAAGTTAAATTGGGACCAAGCAATGAAGACTTATCCTCAAAGCAGCTTTCAGCTTGGGATATAGGTGAAAACATAAATTGCTCGGACAATAGGGCAGCAGTTAAGATTTCTAGCTGTTCAGTATGGTATATTAAACCAATTGCTTGAAGCTTAAGTAGTTGTAGTAGTAGAAGTAGTTGCAGAATTGCTGCTTGCAAGGAATGGGTTTGTGATTTAGTTGTTACCTAGTGAGTCCTCAATCCATACCATCTACAAATGGGCTAAATGGTTTTTGTTAGAGTTTTTTGGACCTCTTGGTGACCTCTTGCATATTTAACAGTATATGTGTTACAGATTACTACTCAAACACAGTGAGATGTGATTCTTAAGCCCTTTTGTGAAATGACCACAAATCAAAATGTGGGAGGTTCTTTCTGAACACCAGGAAATACTTTTTGCCATCAGGACGAATAATCACAGAGAAGTTGTGGAGTCTCCTTCCTTGGAGATACTGAAAAGCTATTTGGACAGAGTCCTGGGCAACTGAGTGTAGGTTGCTCAGCTGCAGCAGGGAGGATAATGTACAGTGGTCCCTTTGACCACAACTCTTCCATGATTCACTGTGATTCAGTGTTTAAGGAGTGCATATGCATGGCTGCAGATAAATGGGATTAAATGAGTGCTTAGTGTACTGTCTCTCATTGCTTGTTAGCTCAATGAAAGATTTCTTGATTTTGTTCTTTTTTCTTCTCTTTTTTTGTTTGTTGTTTATTTGTTTGTTTTTTGTTTGTTGGGTTTTTTTGCTAGCTGAGGCTTCTAGAGTTCTTGAATTTTGCAGGCTCACTGTGGAACTCCCAAAACTTCCTTTATACTACACAGCTTTTTGTGCAGCTAGTGTTCTTCATGGAAGTGTTTTGTAATGACACCACTGTCTCTTGCATGATGTAAAAAAAAACACAGACAAAAGAAAGGCAATTGCGCTTAGGTTTTGAGGTGGCTTTCTAGAAGACTGCATTCTACATAACCTGCATATACTTTTGTTCTCACTTTTAGGTAGAATGGAAAATTTTAGCTTGAAAACTGTTACATCAAAAAAAAAAAAGAAACAGATATTTGCTTCATTAAGTCCAGGCAAGATCAAGGCTTTGAATTGCTGTTCATGTAGGCTGAGCAATCTACTCTGGCTCTTTCTCTGAGGGCAGAAGGATATTACCAGCCTCTGTTGTGCTGCCTACAGACTCTGGAACCTTCTGCATATTCTTTCTTCCTATGCATATTTAACCACAGGTAGGCAGAACTGACATACCAGGGAGCAATTCCATAGTGTTTCCTACATATAGAAAACAAATCATAGTTAAAATCACAGAATGAGTAAGGTTGGAAAGGACCATTGGAGATGATCCAGTCCATCTTCCCACTCAAAGGACTCCCTAGAGCGTGTAACTCAGGATGCACCTACTTATGGAGCAAGACTTGAAGGCAATCACAGAGGGAGGAGGGAGCCTTTCAAAAAAAATATCTTCTTCCCCTGCTGGAAGAGCTCTTGTTGTGGCAGTGATACTTGTGGTTTTGGTTGTCTGGTTCAGATCCCTTCCCCTTACCTTGCTTTAATTAGATAAATCTCATATCTGGAACATCTAGTTCAAACTTAAGTCTGGAATGCATTGAAGTCTTGCAGTACACTGAGAAGTGAGGTTTATGGTATGTAGATGTAGACAGGAAGCCAGGTTGTCTTGCTAAGTACTTGAAATTTCATTGAGCAGAGTTCTTGAGAAAGTACTTCTGGGGTGAACAATAACTGAGACAGAAGAGTCTTTCTTAAAAGTTAGGAGTTAAATTAAGATCCTTTCAAAGTGATGCTTTGTACTTTTTTTCTGTCTAGATCCTTTTTTCTCTTCAAACAAGCTAAAAGGTGGTACTGGAAGATCTTGTTCACAATGCTTCTTTGTTTTCTTACTGCTGCCTTGAAGCCTGTTTCTGTGAATTGCTCAAATAAGCTGAAGGAACCTGATCTCTAAGTGTGGTTTCCACTTAGTCTTTTACTGGGCCTCTGTTCAATTTGGTATTGCATCCTGTTACTTTAGGAGCTAGTGCAGTTTCTGCAGCATATTGATTCATGAGAACCTGCCTTTCAAAGATCAGATCTGTGTCAATAAAGGGAAATACTTGATATGGCTGTTCTCTCACCCTTATGGACCAAATGGTCATTTTGGCTATAAAGCAATAAATGCCTCTGCTAGGAGAGCCATATTCCAAACTGTCTGTGTGTATTGTCTCCTGCCACATACTGATGCCCCCAGCAGTTGCTGCAATTGTTTATCTAATGACAAGGTAACAGAAACATGTAAGCAGGTGCTGTATTTATCCAGATCGCATCACATTTGGTCAAAGTAGCATTTTTTTATCTAGAGGTAGCTTTCTTTTACTTGAAAATGTCCATTTAATATGATCTAGCTGTATAAATTTTAAAACTGTGGATCTCCAAGGACTGGCCTGCAGGATTGCCATCATAGAATGGTTTGGGTTGCAAGGGACCTTTGAAGATCTTGTAGTCCGCACCCCCTGTCATGGACAGGGATAGTGTTCACCAGATCAGGTTGCTCAAATTGACCTTGAACACTTCCAGTGATGGGTATCCACAGCTTCTCTGGATAACTTGTTCCAGCTTTGCAAGAAGTTCAGGTGGATGACATCTGCAGCTTTTACTCTGTCAACTGATGCAATCATGTCATTGTGGAAGGCTACCAAATTAGTCAGGCATGATCTGCTCTTTCTGTCTGTAAGCAGCTCCCTGTCTTCCATGTATTTTGATGTGTCTTCCAGGAGACTGTTCCATGATTTTACTGGATGTGAACTGAGGCTGCCTGGTTGGTAGTTCCCAGGCACTTTCTTTTTACCTTTTTTCAAAATGGGTCTGACATTTTCCTTTTTCCAGTCTAGGGATTTGCCTTACTTGGATGTGATTGAGAAGTGCTTGGCCATTTCAGCATCAGCCTATTCTTCAGAACCCTGGGATACTGGGTCCTATGGACTGATGTATGTTCAAGTCTCTCAGGTGGTCTGAACCCGAGCTTCAGTTAGGGTGGAGGGAACTGCAGTCTACAGTCCCAGCCTTGAAGTTCAGGGATCTGAGAGATGTGGGAAGAGAGATTAATATTGAAAGCTGAGGTGGAAAACTGTTGAATAGCTCAGCTTTCTCCATGTTTTCACTAGTTCTTATGTCTTACTTATGAAGAGCAGATATGTTTACTTTTAATCTTCCTTTTTCTAGCCAGTGTTCCTGTAGAACTGTGCATTTCCTTCTTTCACTTTAGTTTGGTCAGGAGGTCCTTAGTCATGTTTGTCGTCCGTTTCCCTTGCCTGTTTTCTTACATGTGGTGATTGAGAGCTCCAGGGCTTTATGAAAAATATCCTTTAAGGGCTGCCAGTTCTCTAGAGCTCCTTTATCCCTGAGGGAGTTCCTGGGAAATCCCATCCATTAACTAATTCAGCAACTGAAAGTGTGCTCTTAAAACTTGAAGTCCTTACTCTATCCTTCACCTGGTCTATATCCATCATGATAGTGAATTCCACCAGGGTATGACCACTGCAACTCAGCCTGCCACTAATCTTGACATACCTGATTAGTTCATCTGTGTTAGCAGGCAACATGTCTAATAATGCTTCCCTTTTAGTTGTGCTCTCTGTCACTTGGATTAAGAAATTACCCCTGCTGCATTCCTGGACTGCAAGGGTCTCCTGGACTGCTTACAGTTTACTGTGCTACTTTTCCAACAGATGTCAGGGTGATTGAAGTCCCCCAGCAGCATTGGAGCCTGCAAACATGACGTGTCCTGTAGCTGAAGGAAGAGCTCATTATCAACAAGCTTCCCTTTATGAGGTACACTGCAGTAAACACCAGCCATGAATTTTATTTTGTTGGCTTAGACGCTAATTTTTACCCATAAGCTCTCAACTTTTTCATTGTTGTTTTTCCACAGCAGCTCTCTAGAGTCAATGCTGTTTTTTTCTCTCTCTATTTTTTTGCTATTTTTTGCCTTTTTTTTTTTTCTTGGAGGGCAGCCACCTGCTTGCTTTTCTTTCTTGTCTGTAACTTCTGAAAAGTTTCTAGTTGTTCTAGTTTCTAGTTCTATTACAGCATCCCAGTTGTGTGGTCCTCCTCACAATGTTTCAGTAATAGTGGTTAGACTGTAGCTTTCTAGCTGCAAAGTGGCTTCCAGCTCCTCTTACCTGTGCTGTGTGCATTGGTATAGAGTCACTTCAGGTGTGTCACCGACCTTGTCACTTTCTTAGAGGACCATGCCATAATTCCTTTGAGGCATTTCACAGCTGTTTCCCTCTTGATTCCTAATATATCAGAAGTCCCTGAATTCTCTCTGTTGCTCAGAACTTCATCACTTTTCCTCTACTACTTGTCTGGTGCTCCCTCCTGCTGTCAGAACTCTTGCTTCTGGCTAGACTGTTGGGGAACACTAACTAATTCCCTTTGAAAATTTTGTTTCAGTGTAATGGAGCCAAACTTCTGCTTCATACTACTGTAGTTGATGTATTTGCCTCTTGTTCCATCTGGCCCCAAGAAAGAACAAAACCTACATGCTGGTTCATTGGGAGCAAATCGGTGTCTGGGATAGTGGGAATCTGGAATGCCCTGAACAAGGGAGGTAAAGAAGGCAAAATGGTGGGAGTGCTAAACAGCTCACACTGATCCAGCAGGACTTTGGCTGGTAATGTTAGATATACTCTAAACTAGAAAGAGAAAATGATTCTTTTAAATTCAGGTCACCAGCACATGTCCCTGTGCTATCCTTTCTTGTGCCAAGCAGAGCATGTCATGTTGCTGTGTAAGGATTGGGCAAGCGATTGCTTCTCTAATCTGCTTTGTTGCCTGACCAAATGTTTGCAGCCGCAGCCCACTGAAGCAGGATGGACAGCACTAGATGTGGCAATTCTGCCAGTGTGGTCTGGGTGAAACAAGTTGCCCAGAGAGGTTATGAAGTCTCCTTCTCCGGAGATATTCAGAAGCCTTCTGGACACTCATGTCTGTGATCTGCCACCAGGTTATCATGTCTTCTTGCCAACAGTCTACCTGCAGTGCTTCTACATATGTCTGGTTATTGCCTCTATCCTATCCTGACTCTGAGCTATGCGCTTTGATGCGCTAAGCCTTTCTGCTCCATAATCCTCTCTTCATTCAACTTTGATGGCATTCACTATAGAGGTGCAGTCAAGATCATAGGACCTATTTCTCCTTTTCTTCCCAACTCTTCTTGACTGAGCTGGCAGTGGTGTTTAAGGTTGTGGATGCCATCAGGTCCAGTAGCGATACTTAAATCCTTAGGGCTCTGTGCCGCCTCTGTAGTGATACTGTCTCTCATGTTTTCTCCTTGCAGTTGCAATGGCTGAGTACAGCCTGTTTCTCCATGACACAGACGAGACTGGGTTTGCTGAACAGAGGTGAAAGTTAATGAGTGGTACAGTGGTGGTTGATGTTATTAGAGTTACAACTTTTGTTATATATGGTCATTTAGCAAAAACCCTTATGTATTTGGTAACTTGCCAAAATGGGATTATTTGCTCTAAATCACAGAAGTATAGTGTCTAGGCAAGAAACTGGTGTTCTTGTAACATGAGAAAAGCTTCAAAACTTTCGTGGCGTGATTGAATGAACTGGTAGTTTGATTTACATGTACTGGTAGTTAGGGGAGAGGATTGCATTTAGCATTGGCTGAGGAAAGTTAATACTTTGGATTCCAGTATGTTGTTTAGATGTTTTCAGAATGTGGAGGTAAATATGTTTCTTGTCAGCTTGGAAACATATCCTATATGAGACTTAGACTGAGAAGTGTCTTTGTTCCTTGGACCTAAAGTTAGTGAGAGACAGTTCTAGAGGTGTCATTTAGAGAAATGGAAGATAAGGCCTGTGTTGTAAATCAAAAAGAGGCCTTTTTCTTTGGCTGTATCCTCTGTACCTTGATTCTTCAGGAGTAAGTAGATAAAGCTAAAGTAATACAGTTTGAAAAGAACCTTTGGAGATTGTCTCCAGAAGTTGAATTTGAAAAGGGGGAAGAAAGAATATATACTAAAGCTGGGGTAGCTGGAAGGGACCCCAAGCACAAGGCAGTGGGACAGTGATAAAAAAACTGGTGGGGAGAGGGGTTGGCAATTGTAGAGCTGTGATCAACTCTTGAAATAGAATTAAAAGCAGTAGGCAGCTTGAAGTATAGATACTTCTGGGAGGTCTGCCTGTTGTTCTTGCATTTTTTACTTAACAGTCAAAAATTTGGATGTGCCCTTTTTTTTTGTATTTGTATGCATTTGAAGCCAAGTGTGAACTTTTCCATCAGCATTCCTGTAGGGATAGTCAGGAAGCTGTGGATTTTGGGCTTAGAGAAGTCATAATGGAACTGTTTTGATCTTTGTGCTAATATGAACAAACAAATGTATATTTATCCAAATTCTATTTCCATTGTATTTATGTCTTTCAATCAGAAGTGTTTTTATTTGATGCACTGTGGCAGTATAAAGCAGGAAGGACTATGGACTTGGGTGATGGTTTCTGTGTAGACAAACTTCCTTCCCCCTGCCCCAGTAAAAACACACTTGTCACTTGTTGATAGCTCCCAGGGAGGTTTTTGCCATACTTTTTTGGTGAAATGTGAAGGTTGAAACTAACAAAAGTAACAATATTCGTTCTTCACAGCCAAGTGAGGTTGTATTGGTTAACTTCACAGCTCAAAACACCTGTGCCAGGAGGCTGTGGGTCAAGTGTTTCGTTTTAGGATTCATCCTGCTGTAGTGAGTTGGCAGTAATCTGAAATGATTAGTGGTTGTAGTAAATGCTCTGTGCAATACAGTAGATTTTAAAAAAATGTAATAAGACTTATGGACTTTCTTGTCTCTAGTACTGATCTGGTATAATAGCAGTGTAATTAAATAAGGTATTTCAGATAGTGTATGAAAATCAGAACCTGAAATATTTTAGCAGTTGCAGTGAGGGTAAAAAATATAACTCCAGACCAGTCTATGCTTGTTACTATAGTTAAGGTTACAGGGTTTTGATATCCATATGCAATATGAAGATTCAGTAAAAAGAAGAGTTTCTTTGTACTGTTTGTGCAATATGGTCTATAGAAAAGGCAGGGATAGCCTGTTAATGGTGTTGCTAGATTATTAAGGGCACTGCCTCCAATACAGAAAAATAATAAACTCCAATGTCCCCATTGTCCAGAGGAAATAAACCAGCATATCCAAGGATGCTAATTAACAAAGTTTCAGGAGTTAATTGTTGGGCACATATTTACAATTGCCTGTTAAATGTACAGAACCGGAACAGAAGTTTCTTGATAGAAATTATTTCCACATTCTCTTTTCAGGCTGCTCAGAAACCATCCTCTAAAACCAGTGTGCAGTGTTTGAAATCCAAAATAGCTACAACTAGCTAGAATGGCTTGTTCTGTTGTATTTCTTTATAGAGAAAATGTTTTTCCCCCACACAGGAGATCTATCTTGAAATTTTTACACATTTCTGGCATATTGAAAAGGAAATTTAGAGACATACTGTGTCTAGATCTCAAATGCCCTGTCCTTAGAAGAAACTTTGTCTTGGGCTGAAGCCTTAAAGGTTTTGAACATGCGGGAGAGCATTCAATTAGAAGATACCTGGGGTTTGCTCAGTATTGAATTACAGCTGTGTACTAAACACTAGTACACTGATAGACAAAACATCAAATGCTGGATTTCTCTTGTTAAATCCTGTTGATGACAGCATTGCTTGCTGGAATATCTTTATGTGAGACTATGTACTTATAAAGTATGGAGATGCTAGAATCAAATAGTCAATAGAGGAAATACAAGAATAAGATAGACTTTGTGACCCGTTTGCTTCCTTTATTTACATGCATTCTAATGCAGTCTTTATTTATATAATTGATTTCTTTTTCCAAGATGCCGTTGCCTTCATTTCATGGTATAGATGTCTTTCTAGGACTGAATAGGGCAGTATCTGCAAGACCTTATGTCCTGGTTTGAAGGACAGGTATTTTGCCAAGAAAGGCAGGAACTCCTCCCGAAATGGAGGATGTAAGCCCTCTTCCTCCTGATTATTATAATTTTTGAATCAGGGACTCTCAGGCAGAGATACGGGGTAGGAATAACAGCTCTTTACTAATATATCTAACCAGACAAACAGAAACAACAGTAGCTATGAAAATTAACAACAGAACAAATAACTCAGTTCCAGTCCCTTTTCGGCCGCAGACACTCCCTTCCTGCGCTCGGTCCCGGTGGTGGAGAGCGGGGCAGGGCCCGCGCAGCTGCGGAGGTAGCAGGCGGGAGCGGGGTGGGGGGAAGGCGGCAGCGCCGTGTCCCAGGTGGGAGAAGGATGGAGGAAGGCTCCCCGCTCACTGTGTGTGTCCTGGTGCTCGGCTGTGCTCGGAGGTGGCAGGCTGGAGCGGAGAAGATGGCAGTGCAGTGTCCCACAGCGGAGAACCTGGCTCCAGGCGTTGGGCAGGCGTGCAGGCTGGAAACGAGCAGCCCGCGGACTACTCCTCTGACCTCACCAGCGAGTGAAAAAGGGAGACAGCCCCCCGCCCATCCCTTTTGTCTTGAGCCATCAAGAGCTAAGGGTGCAGCCCAGCAGGCTTCCTTAGCATAATAATGGGAAAAATTCCCCAGAGAGGAGGAAGGAAAAAAGTAAGGGAACAAACCCCAACACCATACCTCTGGCTGTTGGAGAAACTGGAAGATGAGTGGGATGAATGATTGCAGAGACAACAAGGATGAGTCTTATCGTTACAGCAATTGACTTCTGATAGGTTGTTTTTCTGAACCTTGTTTGGCCACTTTCAGTGTGTGTTCCACAGGCAGTCAATAATTTCAGGGTTTGCGGACAAGCTTAAGCCTTGTTAGTAAATTTTTAATGTATTTCCTTAGGTTTTAAAAAGCCTAAAAACTGGACACAAAAATTTTATGTTGTAAGCCTTGGCCGAATCCGTCACGCTTCATTTGCATGACTGAACAGGTTAGATACATTGTATAATCCTTCATCATTTTAGTCAGGAGAGGAGCTGGAAGCAGTATTGTGTGTGTCCATCATTTGTGTGTGCCAGCCGAAGTAGCAGGGAAGCACTCTTGATTGGTTTGCACAGGATAGAAGAATCAAGAGACTTGTAAATGTGCTTCTGTTTTAACACCGAGCTCAGGCAGTTGCAGATGCCTCTGAAAGTTCTACATCTGCTACCTGGCATTTTTAGAGTCTCCTTTCTTGCCCTAACCTGCCTCAACTTGGCGTCACACGCTAGTCCAAACCTCCAAACGGGTCAGATCCTAATCATTCCCCTCTCTTGGTCGTTCTTCATGGACTTTTTTTCTGGGTTGTTATCTTTTCCCCTGCCACATCTTCTTTTTCAGTTTTCTCCCCTAGCTCTTTGTCTTCTTTTTGCCATGTGAATCCTTTATTGCCTTCTGGTCTGGTCAGTGCTGTGTTTCATCATTTTGTACTGCCTGCTTTCTCCTGATAGGCAGTCAGTTGCTGGTGATGTCTTTCAGACTACTCTTACACTGGTGCCTCTTTGGACAAATGGCTTCCCTCTTCCCAGGTATATAGAGTCACTAACAGGAGACGGGACCTAGAGAATCTGTCTCTGAATACTCAGTTCCTTTTCTGCCTATTGTGTTTAAAAAAATCTGCAAAATCTGTTCCTACTGGAGTGTGACTGAGTGGCTTGAGATGCTGGCTCAGTCTCAAACCTGTCCGTGCAGTGAGTAAGATCTTTGGGTGGGTGGTAGCATGTACAGCACAGATGGTCTTCAGAAATGTAGGTCCTAGATCCTAACACAATTCAGTGAGCACGTGCTAATTGTTTTTTTTTCCTCTCCCCCCCATTTTGGTGTTTATGTCTTGACACAGGGAAAAAAAACCCACCACCAAACAAAAAGCTTAGGTGTTTTTTAGGCTTTCTACATAAGTCTTCTTTCAAAAATATCACCTTCTTATCAAAGCATAAAATAAGTCAGTTTACTTCACTGAAGCAACAGACTTCTGCAAAAAAATCAGCTTGGTAGCGAACATGTAGCATTGCACTCTGTAAGCAAAAATATATGAAATTTGGCAATGTTTAAAAAATTTGAACTCAGAAATGTATAAGAAAAGACGTTTGAATAAAAACAATTTTACCAGTTAAATGTTTAATTTAGAAAAAAAGGTTTTCTGGAAAGTGTGTTGCTGGTTGTAAGGAAAATTAATCCACAAACACCAGAGATTTATGTCCAAAAAGGAGACAGAGGAGTCCTTTTTGCTTTGTTCGAATAAAGGGAGAGGCCATGGGGCATTCCCCTGGGATCTCTCAGATTTTTGGAGGACACAGTCTCCTTTTATCCTAATTTCCCGGCCGCTTTTCCCTCTCTCTTTCCCCATAGGCTGAGGTACTTGAGAGGCACAGACTTCCCGGAATGCCTAAGATTCCCTTCTAATGTATAACCCTTCCTTTTAATTTTTAATTATTTTACAATTCATAGTTTTCGCCCCCATTGCTTCTTTTATCTTCTGTTACCCAATTTCATTTACTAGCAAACTTACAGTTTGTTTGTAAAGGCAAATCTCTTTTCCCATTCATTAATCAGTGTAATCCCTCCCATTGTTTCACTTATCTTTAGGTGCTTACTGTATCTACTAGCAATCTACAGCTTGTTTGTAAAGACTAATGCTACGTTCCTCTCATGGTTAAAGTTTGTTTGTGTTTTTTTTTAATATATGTGTGTATATATACACAGTATCAGTAATTAGTTTTGCTCTGAATTAGATTGTGTTTTTTCTGGAGAATTCTGTCTGTGAAGTATTTTTATACCCTTAGTTACAAAACCTGCAACTATTTCTTTGTCTTAACTTCTTCAGCCCAGCTGTATCTCAACAGATGTTACCTGTTACAGGTGAATAATTGGCTCTCACAGTTGAGAAATGAATATTGTGTTAACAGAAACATTATTGATGTGTGGTTATATTATTGCAGTTTGTTGTTTAGATGTCCTCTGTTCTCCCCATAGTCCTCCCCCCCAGTTGTTACCACCAGACAGCATGGGTTGTCCTAGACATGTGGAGGTTGGGTGTGCCCATGTACCCCTGGCATGGGGCAGTTAGGAATGGGGAGGGCTTGTTACTAGGAGGCATGGCATGGCAACACCTGACCTCCAATCAAGTTGCAAGAAAGTAGTCTCCACCAGTGGATGGAGAAGAAGAGTTGACTGGCAGACTTTGGGAGAGGCCAGGGGTGGCTGATGCAACACCAGGGGTATAAAAGGCAAAGCAGCCATTTTATAGATGAACACATGGTGGCAAGTCATGTGCTCCAGCACACTGCCTTTTTCCTTTTTCAGTCTTTTGTTGTATTTTGTTAAGGTTTACTAAACATTTTAAAAATTTTATAAGTGAGCATCATTTCTCAGTTATGTGAGCAACCATAAATGTCTGCTGGTTTTTATTACTCATCTCCTTGATCTTGACTCTCTGTATACTGTTCTGTTATACACACTTGTACATTTGGTGCTTTTTTGTCACGCCTCTAATGTTGCCGTGGGCTTTGTTTTCCAGTTTTGTACAAAATGCCTTGAAGTTGAGAGGTGGTGATCTGTATTGCATTATGTTGTTTCTGATCAAAAAAGTTCACAGGTGAGATAGTGGGATTTTTAAAACTAATTTTTCTAGTTGGTAGTTTGCTGTATCAATGCCTTCCTAGCCTTATGGTTCTTTATTGTATTCTAAGTGTTTTTATGTACTTGAACTTTCAGGTGTTTGTAGGCTTAGTAGGGAAAAGAAATACCAGTGAGTATAACAGCCTCTGAGCATCCAGTCTGCAGGGTACCAGGTTACAAATCTTACCCTATTTTTTACGCTTCTCGAAGGTGAGCTGATATGCCATGGTTAAGATTTCCTATGCCAGTGATGACCACCGAAAGGCTGGAGTATTGAGTAGAGGCAGGGTAACTCAGTATATTCATCTGGCAGAGAAACGGGAGTGGTAACAAGCAGCAGGAGTTGTAGTAAAGGCAGAAGCAGGTTCCACAGCAGACTTCCCAGTGAGTCAGAGCACAGTGTACCAGCTAGCTGTCAGGAGGAACTCAAACCTGACTTGCAAGAGAGTCAGGGTTCATGTTTATCGTGCAAAGTCATATGGTCTTTATCTTAACTTGCCAACTTAGCCTTAGTCTGGAGAAGATCCTTTGCTGCAGTGCTAAAAAAAAATAAAAAAAATAAAAAAGAGGGAGGAAAAAAACCAGAAGGGAAAATAAAGAAAATTGAAAATTGTGCAGTGTTTGTTTATGCCTTCGTCATGCCGAAGAGACACTTAACAGTAAATAACCTGTGTGTACCTGAGGTAAGATACTGTTTCTGCTTTCCCTGCACAGTGCTGCTGCAGCACGGAGCTGATCCAAACATTCGGAACACCGATGGGAAATCTGCACTGGATCTGGCAGACCCTTCAGCAAAAGCTGTACTCACAGGTAAGCTGCATGCATCTCTAAGCAGCATAACCTAAGCTTATTTTGTGTGTATTTGTTCAGCTTCAGAAGAGTCTTCTGCCTTTCCACATTTTCTGTTGTGTAAGAGCATTTTAAAATTGTCTTTTACCAGATTTCACATGTAATTGTTGTGCTTATTGTTGTGTTAATCTGCTGTGCTGCTATGGGTTTGCTTATTCTAGTTACGCTAACGCTGTAATTTTCTGTTATAATCTAATTTGTTATTTACTGTATTTCTCTGGTTTTTACTTTGTAATTGATACCCAATAGACAGATTGAACAGGATCCCCTAGCCCCTGAAAAGAGAAATAGGAAAAAAAATCAAGTCAATTGTTTTAAGACCTTCACTATTAGGCAGGCAAGGACATTTGTGTAACTATAAAAGTACCTGTGATCTGAAAGACAGCCTGCTACCGATTGCAGAGATCAATACTTATGTTAGATTTTGCTGCAGATTCATGTGCTGCTCTTTCTTTCCTCTTCGTTGTTAGTAATTTTGGGTTGAACCCTTTCTCATCTACCAGTTTTTTTTCTTTTTTAGGGGCTATTAGCTGCAAAACAGTGTTTTTATATCCTACAAATATAACTTTGTTTTTACAGACCTTTGATTTCTTTTATAAATGAACTGTTTTGACATACCAGTGAGCATGAAAAGTATAATATGGTAGCCTGTCAAATTGGTATCAAGAAATACATGGTTTTCTGTGCTGATTTTGACGTCTAGGAAATAATGTTTAAAACAAAGTAATATTGGATTTTAAAATATATGCAATTAGATTTATAGAAAGGGATTCAGCAGCTGAGGTTCATTTGAAGGAATAGTTGTTTTTCTTTTGCCTTTTTTCCCCCTATTCTCTCTCTCTTTTTATTGACAGCTTAATTTATAGGTTATATGCTATGAAACACTCGTATTCTTTCTTCAGATTATGTTCAGAGCACACCAGATCCCCTCACTTTGTCAAGAACATTTCCTTATCTTCTTTCCTTGGTGAACTGAGTGCTATACATAATTATCTACAGTGCTGCAGTGATTTGAGAGTGCCATTGGAACAGTGTACTTTAAATACATGTGATTTACTTTAATTACTCTGTGTCAAATTCAAACACGTTCCTACAGCGTTAACACTGTTAGCTGTGCTAAGCAGGTTAATCTTGACTTTTGCTGTTAATGGGTACATTTGTACAAATGCTGAAGATGGAGAGGGCAACAGGGAGTCAGTGTACCTTAGAAGTGTTAAAGGATATATGCCATTTACTTGTGAGGAACCTGACATACCTACGGTGTGGGGGTTACAGGCCCCAAGCTGCTCTTCAGGCTATGCAACTTCAGAGGATGGTTATATTAGCAAAGTCTGTGACCTCACGTCTGTTCCATTGATGGATTTGAAGCAGCCTTCTGAGAACATCCTGAAATGCAGCCAGTGCCAATCTCTGGGCTTGCCCCTAATGCATCACACATATTATCAGTGACTGAAGCCGTCTTCAGCCAGTGAATGTTACCAGGTTGTGCATGTAGACACACATGGTGCTATAGACGTGTCTAGTTGTTCATAAAAAGGCATCATTTTTGTGTGTTTGTTCTTCCCAGGAAGAAAAATCTCCTTTTGTTTTAGCAGCTTTGTCCTCAAGGTGGCTCTTGGCTATGCAGGGCTCTGTGCTCTGTACCTGAGTTCCAGGCTGTGCAAACAGGGCTGGACTTGGGCTGTAGCTACCATGTGATGCACAATAACTGAAAAATGTAACACTGGAGATATCATTTAAATGGAGGCTAGCTATTAAGAGCTGTGTTTTTCTGAGTGTTGCCCTGTTTTACAGTATCTTTGTTAGGCTGCTGTTTCTCTTGCATTTTCCATATGTTGTTACCTTCAGGTCTTGCTTCATCCCCCTGGAAGAAGGAGGCTTAAGGGATTTCTTAGGATCTATCTGACTGAGGATAATCTTTAGCTACAGTAATGCTTTGCAATTAGGTGCATCAAAACTTAAAGGTATTACTGGATTAAGGATGAGTAGGATATATTAACTTAATTTTCAGTATTTAGTATTGAATGGTGGGATTTTAGGAATACTCATATTTAGAGCTTTTGGAAGTGGAGCACAGTCTGTAATTTGTTACTGTAATATAAGCACCATGCTTGTCAAGGCTGCTCTCATTGTTATTTTTGATTCCTTTTTCTATCTCTGTCCATCATAGAATGTTCTGGGTTGGAAGGGACCTTAAAAATCATCTAGTTCCGTCGCCCCTGCTAGGGACAGGAGGCACCTTTCATTAAATCCGGTTGCTCAGAGCTCCATCCAACCTGGCCTTAAATACTTCCAGGGATGGGGCATCCACATCTTCTCTGGGCAATCTGTTCCAGTTTCACAGTAAGGAATTTCATCTTGACATCCAACTTAAATCTACCCTCTTTCAGTTTGAATCCATTTCCCCTTGTCCAATCCCTACACTCTTTTGTAAGAAAGAAATCTCTCACCATCTTTCTTGTAGGCTCCCTTCAGGTACTGGAAGTCCACAATTAAGTCACCCCAAAGCCTTCTTTTTTCCAAGCTGAACTGTTCCATTTCTCTCAGCCTTTTCTCATAGGAATCATGATAAACCATATGACCGTATAGACTTTTCCACATTGCTGCTGTATTGGTTGTTGAAGAACATGGATTCCTCTTAAAACTTTTTTTGACCAAGTGTTTTCATAGGTTTGTGCATCTGTGTTAATTGCTTTGTGAATGAACTGTGATGACAGTGTCCTTTTGACCTCCAACACAGCAAAAGTAAACAGAAAATTTGGTTGTCAGTTTGACAAAGAATTGTGTATGTGTTTTAAAAGGAGAATTCCTGCGGCATAAAATGCATATCTGTTGTTCTGGCAGCAAATGCTGAATCCACAATGACTTTTTCTTTTCTGTCTTCCAATCTAGAAAAACGAATACTCTCCTTTTCACCTGGATTGCAGAAAGGACATGTAATGCAGTAGTTTTTGGCATGACTTCCAGCCATTTTCCTGCAACATCCTCTTAAAATATGTGTTTTATAAGGATACATAATGCAGATGAAAGGCTAATATTTTGATGGAAATGGACTTTGAAAATTTCTTTGTAGAATAAAGAAAATTTTGTAGAAATTGAACACCCAGTACCATCTTCTTTAAAAAAAAAGTTACATAATTGAGGAATCTGCTTTTTACTACCTGGAAAGCAGCCTATTTCATCCTTTTGTAGGATAGGCAGCATTTGTATGAAGCAAGCACTTAATATTTGAGAGGGTGAATATTTTATTTCTTCTTACTTAGCATCCCAAACTGTTCCTGAATCATGTTGTCAGAAAAAGGTTCGTAATCTTATTTTTCTCTAGGCTGAAGTGGTACTACAGGTTTCAAAAACATACCACGTCTGAGAACATCTAAGAGCTGTTAAATACACCAGATTAATATCCTAGTTTATTTTATTTTAGTTTAATTGTCTTTGGTGTGTGTGGTTTCTGAGATGGGGAACTTACCTTTGTTGCCATACATAGCACTATGGCACTCCCATCCAAAATGGGGCCTTTGGGAGCTTTTGCACTGCTAGCTAGCTATATTATTAGTCCTCGTTATTTTCTTTCCCTAATTATTATCTCTTGAAAGATTAACATCCTTTTATGTCTTCCATGTACAGTACATGACAAGCCAACAATATTGTTAATGATTTATATGAATGATATTTTTGTTTGATTTTTTTTTCACACAAGGATGCTGTCTTGCCACTTATTCCCTATATTATCTGCTATTCAGAAATGCTTTATGTGGATAGTTGTTCGTTGTACTTGAGCAGTTTCCAAAGGAGCTGTTAGCAGGAGCTGAAGGCATTTTTGTTGGATAATATGTTTTTGTCTGCTTCATGCCAGTGTTTTGTGGGGTTGGCTTTTGTTGATTTCTAGGCTTACTCCCTTGAGACAGATCAAAATGAAAAAAGTCTGAAAACCGCTACATCTCTAGATTACAGGAAGATTTCTTAGGTATTGAAATAATGTCTTGTTTGTTAAAAGAATAAATTTTCAAAGTTGAACTCTGATCTTTCTGCTTACTATGGAAATAATGTCTTTTACAAACAGTGCTTTAGGTCCTATTGAGCATTTCTCACTTGAGTTTTTTGGATGTGAAGGACAGCTTGATGAGTCAAAGTATAACGGATGCTAGGTTACTAGAGGTGTTAATGAAGATTCATGTTTTCATCTATTTGTCATGTCAACTTTTTAATTTAAGCAGGAAGCAAAGTTCATATATTGAAATATATTTGCACAATTCTTTTTGAAGTCAACTGCTATTTATGCATAATTTGCCTGTAAGGCAGAGAAAAATCTAATATTTCACTACATTAAGTTTATTGAACTTCAGAGAATGGAAAACAGATTTTAGGTACAATTTACTCATTTTAAAAATAGCAGTAAAAGAAGAAATTTTAGTTTGTTAATTTTGTTTTTCCTGTGGCACATGTACAGTTTTTGACTGTTTCAAATCCTAAACTATTTGCTTCTGTTTGCTTTGGTTGGTGTTATTTCCTTCCAGGTGCTCTGAGGATATTCTGAAGGCCTTCCAGATATGCGGTAGTATTTCATTTTGGGAGGTGCTAACCTTCTCCCCCTCTCTTTAATTGATCTAATGCATACACAATTAGTGTGTGCTAAATCAGATCATTTGGACAAGGTTTAGTTTCTGTCTTTACAAAACAGTATAATAAATGCCAGTACAAAAGGAAAAGTGATTTCATGGTAAGGAGGGCAGGTGCTGCTAGAATTGTTTGGGCCACCCACTTGTCTAGGTCATTGTCCTTTCTGACAGTAACACTGGATCTGCTGCATTACAGAAAACAGCAAGAAATCCTGCAGTTGAGGAATATCGTTGACATGCAGAAAATGTTCACCTTATTTCATACAAGCTGATGATACACATCTCGAGGCAGGAGGTCTGAAGAGCCTTTTCTAGAACTTGTTTGAGCTGTGAATGTATGTTTTTGTGATTGTTACTTGTTTACTAATCAGATAGGTTTACTTTACTTTTTTACCTAAATCTAAGAGGAGGAAATACACCATATGCTCTAGTTCACTGGTATGAATGCCACGTGATGCTTTTACAATTTGGAGTCCATGGTGATCTGTCACATTTACTTCCTGGAGCATTATGAGGAATATCAGCTTTCCTTTGGGAATGCTGGGGTTCTTGCTCTTCCAGTCTTTGGAAAGATATGGGAAACAGGTACTTGTGGCACAGATGTGGAACATAAAGTCTACCATTTTGTGGCCCTCGTGTAGAAGCTCTAGCTCTATGGATTTTAAATCTTGTCTTATGTTTTTTCGAGAATATTATAATGATGACTATCTCGATGTATTTATAAATGTATGGTTTTTTTAAAATCTCATTTAGTGTTGGTCTTTTCCCATTTTCCTCTTGCACAGGTTGCTTAGCAAGCCAGGAGTTAAATTCATCTTCTCTCAGTTCTAGCATGGTCACATTTCAGTTTTGTTTCACATTTCCTTTTTTTCTCATTGAGGGGAAAGCGGAAGAAACAGTTCTCTCTTTGTACTTGTGCTGGTTATGCATTGTAGGCACCTGGAGAAAGAGCACACTCTTTGTCTATGAGGTTTAATTCTCTAAGAGGTTTTTCTCTATGAAAGCTTTTCCTGTGATATGATAAGACCAATTAAAGGCTACTTTAGTTGTTGACAGCCTGAAAAACCAATTAGAGAAGTTAGTTCGCTCCGTGAATCACATTCTGAAGCAAGTAAACCCCGGAAAAAAAACCCTCTTTTATTTCCAGCCTCTCTCAAGGTAACATTGACCTGGCCCGGGCTCCCCCATGCAGCTCGCACCCGGCAGGGGTGGGCTTGGGAAGCTGCCGGGTGGCCCCCGTTCTCAACCAAGGGTCTCCATGGCCAGGGGGAGGAGAGGCCCGTTGCTAAAATCTAGCCCTCCCTCTCTCCCCGCCCCAGCGTGGCCGTGGCTTGGCGGGGCCTTGCCGCCGACTCAGAGCTGCTGTAGGAAGGCGGAGCCTGCCCAGCTGCCCACGTGGCTTGAGGGGAGGCAGCTGGGCTCCGATTCAGTGGAGCCCCTCCACGCACTGGCTTGCTAGACTTTGCAGTTTTAGTCCAGCCCTCCCCCCCCACCAGCGCGGCCTGGGTGGCCTGAGATCCTAACACAGCTCCAGCATGGCCTGGCCCAATCCCCTGCATCTTCTGTGTAAAATTTTAACCCTTCCAAAGCTCAAATGAAACTTGGAAACCTCCCATCCTCCCTTGAATAAGAGAAAAAAAAAAAAGAATTACACCAAAATCAGTAAAGTAAAAGACAAATTTCCAGATTAAAAAAAAAAAAAAAAGAAAAAAGAAAATGCCATAAAAGTTGGTTAAAAAATCTTTTTGTAAGCCATAGAAGCAAACTGTACTGCACTAAAAATTCGTATAAACCCTAAAAGACATGCGGAAGTTGAAGTGTTTAAAAAAAAAAGATCCTTTGCCCAAAGGGAAAGGGGGGTCCTCTGTTCCTAAAATAAAGTATAAACAGAAAAAAAAAGAAATTAAAAAACGTTTTGCTTTTAAACAGCTTACCCTTAAAAATAATACCCCATAAGTTTGGAATGGCCCACAAAAACAGCTCTGGGAAGGCTGTGAAAATGAAAAAAGTTTCATGATTCGCAAATTCCCAGGCGGCTGCTATTTGTAAAAAGTGAAGACTTGGGAGAATGTTTTTTTTTTTTCCCTCATAGAAAAAATCCCTATAACCAAACATAAAAAACCTCCTCTCCCTGAAGTAGACTGAATAAGATTATTTGAGTGAAAAACTGACTGAAGTGTCTCTCTATGTTGTTGTTAAGAAAGTGTAAGTGGGGGGGAGGAGGGAATGGTCTGAAAATCTTATTATAAATTTAATATTATTTTCTTTGTGTTGTTAATAAAGTTTTTTTTTATACCTTTTTAAGTTTTAAACCTGCCTTATTTCTGCTTCTAATCCTATCTCGCAACAAAAAATAAGTATATCAAAATTAACAAACCTAAACTATAACAGTTATAGATGTTGTGCCATACTTGGTGTGCACTTCTGCTGTATTTCTTCTTCAAGAGGAGCAGTGCTTGATCTTTAGAATGTGGACATTCAAAGTTTCACCTCAATGAAAAGGAAGTTGTGCTTTGGTGGTACTGCTGAAATTGCTGATTCTCTTTTCCACTTTCCAGCACTGCATTATCATTTCAAGATAATGTATCTATTTGAGCAATGTGTGCTGGTATGGCATACAATTGACTAGTGGAGTCAATGTAATAGCTTTCATTTCTATTTTGTTGTTCCAGGTTTTATTCAGGCAGTTATTTTTTATTACCTCTCTGATTGCAGAAGAGCTAAATGGGAACCTCTAAAGCAATTCCGAATTCTGAAGTTTGTGATTTATATAATGCATGCAGTGTTTATGCTTTGTCAGTACTCTGTTTTGTAGCTCATTCTCTTGGTTTCTTTTAGGTCCTTCTAGCTTCTGCTGTTTTTTCTCTGGTAATTTAAATGTTTCCTTCAATGTAGGTTATTTAACTGTCCTGGTTTGAAGGACAGGTATTTGCCAATAAAAGCAGAAGTTTCTCTTTGAAATGGAGAATGTAAACTCCCTCCCTCCAAATTATTATAAATTTGAAATTAAGGCGGCTCTCAGGCAAAGATATGGGAATTAGGAATAACAGTTCTTTACTAGGAAAATTAAAATAGAAATACAGTATTACAAAGAACAATCCTAGAAACACTGACAGAGTCAGAATACAACCTGACACCCCGTCAGCCAGGGTGTTGGTAGCAGTCCAATCAAATGGTGGCTGCAGTCCTCCTGCAGTGGCAGATGTGGTTTAGTTGAAGCAGTGCTCCTGTAGAAGGTGCAGTTTTCCTCTGAAGGTCCAGGGATGGTGTGGAGAAAAGTCTGGCTTTCCTCTGGAATCCAGTGGAAAGAAGGTAACTTGCTGTCCAAAATTTCAGTTTTTTATCTAGGTAGGAAAGGCTTGGTTCTTCCCCCTGGCTGGAGCATCTCCCAATGGGATGATGTAATTTTGTCGGTCATACAGTGGAACTTAATGGGCCAGCAGCAGATGATATTTTTCTGGAGGGAGGATGGGTTGTGTAAAAGATAAAGGTGATTGCCCTCTCTTGTCTTAAAGATGGCCCATTAGCAGATACTGTGTTCCACAGAGATAAGGAATCAGTACCCCACCCGGTTTTAACAGATGGTGATAGAATGCACGTTTCTGGCCACATCAACCCAACACATTAACACAAGTTTCAGTGTATTTTATCCTAAAGGAAACAAGTTATTCCAGCTTTTAAGCGTCTGAAGTATTTTGATTCTGACTCCATAACTGCATAATTTCTTTAATCTCTTATTGAGGGACTTGTGCAAAGATTTATGTGAGCTGGTGTATATATGTTCTGCTGCCTGAAGTCCGTTTCCATGCCTTAATGTGATTAGATTTCTTTTCCTATTGTAACTTCAACTCTAGATGCTCATTTCATAGGCTTGATTTTAGGATAATGAGACCTTCTCTCTTTCCTCCTGCTCCATATTTTAGAGTTAAGTGCTATAATCCTCATATTTTGTTTAAGCTTAGATGTGTATCTTGAAGTGGCTTCTTTGGAATGTGGGTGTCAGCCTGGATCAGGCAACTTTTCATTCTTTGTAACCTCAATTTAGGCAAGGGGTTAAAAGTCTGTAGTCTGTAGTGTAGGTAGTCAAGTAAGAAGAGGCACTGTGGGATTTAGGATTGGTGCTTTTATGAAAAGCATAGTTTTGATTTACACCATTCCCCTGGCAAGAATTTTCACTCTTTTTTCCTTTCTACTGTTGTAATAGTTCAGTAGTATTTACTCTTCAAATGGAATCAAACTCTTTAAGTAGCCAAAGGAACAAATTATCTTTTCAAAGTTTTCACAGAACACCTAAATCAGGTGTTTTGGTTTTCTGTTTCTCAGTTCTGCTGTTATATAGAGTTGTGGATGTTTTGAAAGCTTTTAGAAACCTAACGTACACAAATTTATTTAGCCTGAAATTTTACAACGTCAAGCTGAAAAAAAAGCATTTCTTCTGAGGGTTTGTTGTTATTCATATGGGCACAATAACAAGTAAGATCTCTGTAGCTTGGAAGTAAAGAATACAAAATATATTTTTAATGCTGCCCTAGGAAAAATAATTGCAGAAATGTGTAAGAAGCCTTTCTGTTTCTATAGTGCATCAGAGCACTCATCTTCTTTTTGTTGCTCTGACCTATCTTATACTTTACTGATTTTATTTCTTCTCTAAATGTTGATTAGGTAATTTAATTTGTTGTTAAGTTTAGACTTTATATTTTTATATTCTATTTTGTACATTTCTGATTCTCATAGCAATTTCTGCCAGTCTTAAAACCAAATACAAAAAGCTCCCATTGCTTTTATATCTTGTACTGCAACTTCTAGAGCAGTCTTTGATACTTGTTTTCTTCTTTTAAATACTGAAAGCAACGAGCCAGTCACAGCTGAAATCTGTGGAGTATGTGAATTCATGGACAAAACATTTAAGATGATATTTTCCCAGATTTAACAGAGGAATCTAAAAGAATGTTAGTGTCTCTTAAGGAAAATATACTGACTAGGAAATGGGAAATGCAGGTAATCTTAATTTTGCCTTTTTATGCATGTGTTAGGACACAGCCTGCTTATGACACTGCTTGCTGTTCCCCACGCCTCATTCAACAGGATGAATGACTATGCTCTGGGGAGGAATCAAGACTGCACGGTGTGGTTTGTGCTGAGCACTGTTTCTCTACAGAGCTGCTGCACCAAATTTGTAGTGGTGGGCATGTTCTTGCCACCTGAGAAGTGCTCCTGCTGTGGTCGGTAATGAGCATGGGATGCAATTCAAGTTCTTTGCAGCATAGCACAACTTGTTGGGTCAGAAACTTTGTGTCCCCTTTAACTTTACAACACATATGCTCGATGTAATTTTAGTTCAAGTATAGGACTTTGCCAAGGAGTCAGTACTCTTGAAATGTGAAGGGTCTTGAAAATTCTCTTGTAGATCAGACAATTTATACTTAAGACTGTAACAGCGCTCTGTGGGTTTGTTTGAAACTCTTTGCAACTTCCATGCCCCAGGTTTTCTATTGCTCTTTTGCTGGGCTTGAAGTACAGTCTGTGTATTTGTCTTGAATATCCCATTTCACCTTAGTATGCTCTGTCATAAACTAATTGGTGGTGTGCACAGAATTCTGCTGCTAAATTGCTCATTCCAGCAGTTTCTATGTGGTTTCCCATTTATAAATAAAGCAGGCATCCTGCAGATAAGATTAATATGTGTGATGATACTGAATGCAGGGTGTCAGTCAGGGATCCTGTGAAAGTTGTATGGTCATTGTGGAATGCACATACACGCAGATAGAGTTTAGCATGCATGGAAGGTCAACCAGATATTGGAGGGGAATGTGTTTTAATATAAATAGACTTTTGTAGCATCACCTTTTTTAGACCTTCCCCATCACTCTCCTTTATTCCTGTCCCTTATTTGTGGAGTTATCTACTCGCTTTTCCATGGATCTGTGTCATCCTAGCTGTAGTCTTCAACAGTTTAGACATATGGACTTGTATTTATTGGGTTGGCCATACTAAGCATTTCTTCTAAGTTTGAAATGTGGCTGAACTCTTGGGTCATCCAAGAGTCTTGGGTCATCTTGGGTCTCTCTTCTAAAATACTTAGACATTAATGTTTTTTCTCAAAGAGAGTAGAAGAGTTCTATATTGTATTCAAATGCATAAAGCATTATATATGAGCTTTGTGGACAGCACAAACACTCTGTCTTACAGATGTGGTGAATTTATAATTTAAAAGAAACTAGATTGAGATAAGCAAGAAGAATTTCGGTCTTGCTTGACAGAATTATGATTGGGAACTTATGTTTAAATCATAGTTGTTAAGTAACCTTTAGTTTCCTAGCAGCTATCACAAATGTTACCAGCTCTGTCTACAATTGGTTTATTGTAATTTCTTGAATGAAGCTTGTTTTGATTTTATGCGGTGCTCTGCTTAGACAACCTGCCTTGAAGTCTATCAAAATTAATTGGCATAGAGAACTTTTGTAATTGTAGAAATATGTAAAGTAATGGAGTTGACCTGACTTATTTGATGAGGTGGTCTGATTCAGCAGGCTCAGATGCAGTTTACATTTCATGAGTTAGATCTTTCTTTGATATACAAAACTTTCCAGAGATGAAGGAGGTATGAGAAGCTTAGTGTCATGTTACTTATACTTACACTTTCTCACAGGCCAATGTGCATCTTTTGTGCCATAACACAAGCCCAGTGTCTGAACACTGGAGGCCATCTACGCAACTTGTTCTGTTGAAGGGGCTGTATGTGGAGGAGAGAAGGGAAGGGGGAGGAAGGTAATCTAAAGCAAATGGCTGTAACCTCTTCCTTATTGAACCAGTTGCAGAGAATAGTTGGAACCTGTAAGAGACTGTTTTCTTTCTAGAAATATTCCAGATACCCCTCTACAGTTGACTTTGGCATCATATAGAGTGTTATTGTGGAGTTTTGTTACATGTGTCTCTACTTAGAGCGTCCCACTTAGAAGACTGAAATAGAACTGCATTTCTTCTGTTGTATTTTAACTGAGGAGAGAGTTTATACTGTTTTGTCCTGGGGCTGTAGTGTATGGGAGTGTTCTGTTCTCATGTGCATACACATATGTGCGTGTGTGTTTATATTATCAACAAAAATGAGGCACTTCTGGGGTTAGGTAATGACAGTATTATTTTTATGTAGTTGAAGTCACAAGTGTTGTTTTTCTTTGGTGCATGAAGAGCTTTCTAGAAATACGCTTCTCTCTGAATGTATATGTTAGTATTACAAATTTATGAATACACTAAGACGTTTCTGTTAAATTAAGGAGCCGTTTCACTGACTGATTCATTCAAGCTATCACAAACATAAGTATTGACTACTAAGTTTGAAATCACAGGGTTGGAGTCTGGTGATCTTTGGTTTGTTTTATCTTTCCATTTTGCAGGGGTGAAAGAAAAAGCAGTCTTGTTGACTGAGTATATAAAAAAATACAAATTGTTTAATTAATTGTTAAAATTATATAATTGTCAAATAAAAATAATATCCATCTTACCTATATTTAGAATAGAATGTACCTTAAAAATGCTAAAATCTAAACAAACCAAACAGTATTTATATCCTTCTAGGAGGCTGCAATAAGACAGGAAAAACCCTACTTCTGTAGTGTTTGATTTCCTAATTTATCACTGAAAGAGAAGCAGATGCTCTGGTGGATAGTGCTGATGCATGAACTTGAACTTTGAAGAATACCATGTATTTTATGTTGTATAGGTAGTACTAAGAAGAAATTAAAAAAAAAACCTGTTCAAGTAGATGGTTGTTTCAGTTTAATTTGTGTGGTGCCAATATGTGGATCTGTAACTGAAGAAAATGGAAAATTTTGTCTAAAATAAAGAAAATTAGATGGAACTGGTTTTGAAAACTTCGAGTACTTTCATTTGTTGAAATTGTTAAGCTCAATATAAGATTTATTAGCTTCATTTCATGCTTTCTAACTATTTGTTGTGATAATTAAATAATTATTAAATATAATAAATAAATATAATATATAAAAATATATAATATATATTATAATAAATAAGTGTTAGTATTTAAATGGAAGTTGCTTATTTCTTCTTGCATATCCTTAGGTCTCGATCCTGCCAGATGCTGAGCTACTCTAGCTATGATCCAAGAAAGATCTAGGCTTAAGCTGGGGTTTATTCAGACGTTTAAATGCCACATACTGAAACAGGGCCATGATGCTCCCTGTATTGGGAAGACAGACTGAGACCATTCCAATGAAGGTCTCAGTGGGTGCTGTTCTCCTCAGGGGTAGAGTGAGTGACATGAAGGCATTGGCTGTAGTCCATATCTTGTGAGTAGACAAAGCCTTGGTCCAGATTTTATAAAATGCAGCAAGTTACTTGTAAAAGGCTTTTTTTTTTTTTTTTCTGCATGTAATTATTTAGAAGCATGATATGTGGGTATAAAGGAATAAAGCAGGTCAAAGCAGTATTCCCCATCAGAGTAATGAGCATGCAGATCCATTATTTTGCATTTTCCGTTTTTACTGTTCTCATGAACAAAGAAACATGGTGGGTTTTTTCTTTTAAAAGTTGGATTTCTGAGCTGTAGAGAGTGTGGTTGAGATTTTAACTAACTTTGAGCATTATCCATGATGGTTGTTTATGAAAGTGTTGTGTTAAGGTATAAGAAGGCAGAATTTGCCATTCAAACCATATGTGTTGATGTGAGTCAGCTTCTTTTTTGTGTCTGTCCAACATACTCCTTTAGGTGCAAGATATTTGGCTTGGTGCTGCCCATGGAAATGGGGCCTCACATATCAAATCCTGGGATTAACATAGGATCTCTTTCCCCTTTAGCTTTCTCCTCCAGCCTCTGCAGTGCAGTCTTCCACTTTGGGCATGTTGTTCTTCATGGTAGCATTTGCAGGAACCTCTATAATTCGAGGACGTACCATAAGCCTTGAAAATCTTCCTATGTTTATTTTTCCTCACTCCAAGCTGCACAAGAGGGACATAGAACAATAGCCTTTTTTCTCACTGTATCTTTGGTCTCGTTTTCTAGATATGAACACTGATGCTTTCTCTTTCTGAAGTTCAAGAGTTCTTTTTTTAAAATGTATTATTTATCTCATTACTTGAGTTGTTTTATCTAGCGGTGGTGGATGAGATTTCTTCTCATATTTACTGTTCATCCTTGCCTACTTGATGAGGCTAATTGCTACTTTTTTTTGTTTGTTTCTTGTGGAGGTTTTTTTGGTTTTGTTTTGTTTTTTTTGCTTTGTTTTTTAACTGTTTTTCCAAGGGTAGGGAAGGATTTTACTGGGTAGAGGGTCTATTGTCAGTCTCTTGTTGCTGTATGATGAGGATTCTTTCTGAGCTATAGGAGTTTGCTCTGAAATTAGACTGAATTTGCATTTATATGTGGCTTCTTGTCAGACTTGCATGAAGGTTCAGAGTTCGTAATACAGCAAAAATTACCTTTCTGTCAAACTTTATGCTGAACCTCTATGTAATATTTTTGAGGTGATTTTGAAAAGCTTGACCTCACTGGGAAGTAACAAGTTGTGGTTTTTTGAAAATGCAGCAGTTGTGGTCTTCCTTTATCTTTACATCTCCCATACATGAAAGACAAACTCTGGCAAAAAAGACTGTTTTTCATGTCTCACAAGCCTGTTTGTTTCCAGAGTGCTTTAGAGACATTTCAAAATTGCATTTTTTGTAATTTGTACCCAATTTAGTTGCATTTAATCATATGCTTCATAACTCCCCCCTGTAGTGCAATGCAACTGTTCTTATGCTTAAAAGAACTTTGTGATTAGGTGCTTTGCTTGCTTGGTAGCATTGAACAATTTCTAATTTTAACATATTAGTTAATCTATTGTCAGTCTTGCACAAATACACAAAATTTTGAATTGACACCACGTTATTAATGGAAAGTTTTCATGCATCTGGCAAGCTATATTGTAAGTTAAGCAAAACTCTCTTGTTTTGAAAATGCATTGATAAATCATACTCTTATGTTACAACATTTACAGAACTAGAATTAGAAAACAGTAGACCATAAAGTATGTGCACCATGCTATTGATTATCTCTCCTAAATAGTTTGTATCTGAAACCTTTGTTTTCCACAATGCTTTTTCCTGTCACACAAAGACACTTTTGTTCAGAGTAGAAAAGTATTTTTCAATGCTGATTTAGAGACAGGATCCTGAGACTTGTGGGGGTATTCCCTTCATGCCGCCTTCTTATTCTCCTCACTTTTCTATTTGATACACCTTTTTTCGAGAGGGTGTTCTCTATGGACTGCAGCGTGGATGGATATCTGCTCTGGCACTGTGGGAGGGGAAATCTCTTTTCTGGCACCCACAACATCTCTTCCCTCTTCTTTTTTTCTGATCATGTGTCTGCAGGAGTTTCTTTCATGTGTTCTCACTCGTCTTTTACAGCTGCTGTGCGGTATTTTTTACCCTTTCTTAAATACATCAGCACAGATGCATCACCATTGCCACTGATGGGCTCAGCTTTGGCCAGCATTGGGTCTGTAATAGCCAGCTCTGAGTGGCTGTGTCCAGCACAGGACAACCCCATGTCCTTTCTCAGGGGGACCACCCCAGCAGCACCTCCTGCTACTCAGACATTGATACCTGCACACAGTGCAGGCTGGAACGTAGATAGAAAAAATCTCCTATTGATCACATTGAGACTCAAGCTTTTTAAAAGCACTGTTAACTTCAGCTCCCCAAATGCGCCTCTGTTGTAATGATTGACATCTGGTGTGTACCATGATATACGTTGCTGTCAGGCTAATTTGAAATGCAACCATCTGGAGCTTAACCTCAGGTATTTAATACTGCCCATTCCAGAAAGACTCTTGGGCCCATGGGGTGAAAGTATCAGTCATTCTGCTTCTATCCAGAATGTGATTCTTCTGCAATTCATTTGTCATTAACCCCCGCCCCCAGCATGTTGATGTGATAGTGCAAAAATTGGTAGACCTTCACTGACCCCAAACTGTGCAGTTTACCTTTTCACATTTTACATGTAGTCTCTTAGTAACATTTTTACAACATGAATTTTGGATTTTCCATTTTACATTGTTAACTATCCTGGAAAATACTTTGCAGAAGTAAGACATGAAATATAATTTAAATTTCTGTGATTCGAACTTTCAAGAATGAATCCTGAATGCAAGTAATGATACTATTTGCTCAAGCTGTATCTCTCCTTGGAAGAAACAGATATTACTCCAAAAAATTTAAATAAGTAGCATGATCTTTCAGCTTCTCAAAAATGACATCAATGTAGAATGCAATTTCATCAGCGTGCATGAAGAGGAGCTATAATTTTACATTTAGCATTCAGCACATACACATTTTGACTGCTTTGAATTTTAGTAATTTCTAAATGCATTATGTTTTACAGTCCGAAAATAATCTAAAATATATCTAGATTTTATTTGACATTGCTGCAATGATGGCTGTTAGTACTTATGTAAGCAAAAACATCTATAATGTTAAAAGCAGAGTTTTATGCTAATTAGGATAACGCTTTCTATTCTAAAGAAAGCATTTACTCCTCCATATAGAGCAAATATAAATAAAGCTGAGGATATTAAGGATTGCATTCAATGGGTAAGGAAAATGCCATGCTGTGTGACTACTTACCGGAAGTTTTATTTCCTGGTATTCATCCTGTCGCAGTAAGTCTCTTAACATTTTCCAGAGGCTTCACAGCTAGTACTTCAGCTAATAGTTTTTGGATTTTGGTATCACAGCCGGCGTAATAATTTAAAAGTTCACAATATACTTCTAAAATGTCCCTTGCCTCCCTTTCTTCAAGGCCTATCACTAGGAAGTGAATAGTTCCCTGTCTGTTGTGATGTTTCCACATGCATTCTGTTTTTCAGGATTAGTATGTATTGAGCCATTCATAATGGGTATATACTGTGATGGAGAAAGCACAGAGGGATCCACCTTTGGCTTTTTCTGGTGGAAGAAGAGACTGGAGACCAGTATCTTTGCAGTGAAGTTGGGATCTGTTAAAATACTTTTAGTAATGTGCCAAAAGAATCCTAACCTAAAAAGCAAACTGTTGTCTGAATTCCTCAGATATCATTAAGAGTGCTAAAAGTAAAGGTTTTTTCTGAGGTCCAGCTACTAGAGCTTAATGTGGTGCTGCCACTTGTGTTTTTCCTTTGTGCCAGAGTATCTTGTGATTCATTCTACAGTGGCATATTTTACCAGGAAGTTACTCCTTAGCCTTGTGTTAATGATGTTCTGTATATCATATGTTGGGTCTGATAAAGTTCCTTCAAATATATTCAAAAGTGTTAAGTCTAGGAAGATTAGTACAGGGGAGGGTTTTTTGCTTCCCTTTGGTGTAGGTAATTTAGCCTTGCTGCAGGCCATGTGGACAAACCAGTAAATTTGAATATTCACTACAGGACAGTTGTAGTCAGTTTTTAAATCAGACTTAGGTGAGCTCCCAGGATGGTCCTTCTGAGAACATCATGGGCATGTCAAAAACATGATTTGGCATGACACTGCTGCACTGTGCCAACAGTGCCAGTTCATGCTAACAAGCAGCATGACATACAGAGCTACATTTTTGAAAAGCTGCAGAAGAATGTATTGTCAGTTTAGGCTTGCCTGTCTTGTTGCTGTAATGTTCTTGTTTCTGATTGTTGATCCCATAAATGCTTGTCCTGATTTCCCGTATTTGATTGGAAAAGCAAGGAAGTGTTGTCAGGCTCTGCAGTTTAAATTGAGATTTGCTATAGGTCTGTTTAGAAAAGTCACCTTAAATTGAAGCGCTGAAATTATTTAGTTCAACAATTCTGCTTATCTCATTTCTTCCTTCTTAGTTGTCACTTGCCCTTGGGTTTAAAAGATATTAGACTTCCTGGGAGCCAGAAATACCTGAGATTCATTTATTGCTGTTTCATTTAAGCCTACTGTTAAAGGATTTATGTCCTTTTTGTACTGTCTGAGATCTAAAATCTGGTCTGGTGTCACAGAATTGTGGAAACTCTTGGGCTGGAAGGGACCCCTGAAGATAATCAAGTACAACCCACCTGCTCAGAGCAGGGTTGCCTGGAGCAGATTGCTTAGGACCAAGTCTGGTCAGGTTTTGAAAAGCTCCAAGGATGGAGACTGCAGGTTTTCTCGGCAGCCTGTTCTAGTGTTTGATCATTCTTGCAGTTGAAAAAAATTTAGCAACGGCGGCAACAAAATAAGAACAAGTTGTTTTCTCAGTGTCTGAAATCAAAAATTTCTGTTGAATTGCTTTAATGTATGTTGGTGCAGAAACTTCAAATTTGGCAGGTGTCTGTGATGGACTCAGAGTGTTTAGCTGCCCCAATGGAAGTCCACCTCAGTTTGAGTGACTGTAAGTTTCTGAAAATTTTCTTTTGCGAAACCTCCAAAGAATTTATTATCCAGTTATGACTGAGAGGTGAATGCTTTATTGCTGCTGGAAGTATTTGTTCCAGTTGACTGCCTGAAGGTACCAGCTATGCTCCAGAATATGCTAGCAGGTGTCATAATGATGGTGAATTGAAGAAACAATGCAAATACATGCCAGCAAGCTTGACCATGAGCTGTTAAAGACCTGTTCAAATTATGCAGTGATTCAGTGTAAATAGAGTGTATAGAGTTAAGTACTTGTTAGTAAAGTGCTTTGAGCACTTAGCAAGGTAACAAAGTAGTTAACAAAGATGATTTTTAATAAAATGCTGTTGTCGGAGCAAATTGTCATTTCAAATTAAGGAAACAATTAGATGAAGCAATTACTGTTCTGTAGCATGTGCTGTATAAACTCAAACTGGGTTTTAGTTGCATTTACTTTGCATTTCTTTCCTGATAAGAGCTAGGACCTTCTCTCTTGGAAAGAAAATAAGCTATATAAGTTATATTTCTGCCATTTCCTGATTCCTCCACTTACCAAATAAAAGCACCAAATGTTGCAAATGACGGTTGATCATTGACAGCATTTATTAACATTTCTCTAAGACTGCTGCTTCTTGTTGCACCTCTGCACTGGAAAACGTGTAATCTGCTGGTGGGAAACTATATGTTTGAAAGTTTGTCTGTGGCTTTTCTTTAATTGAACCAAGCTCAAACTTAGTGAAGTGTGTTTAGGAATGAGGGGTGGTAGGAAAATTGAAGAAATATCTTAAGGAAGGCTGAGGGTCAGACGTGAACATACTCAGAAATGTCATAATTGAAGTTGCACAGGTCTGGGTTCAGGTCTTGGTGTTTCTTCTGTAAATTAGCCAGTAATTGGGGCTTCTTATATGCTGGTAGCTCCAGATCTTACTTAAGGTTGGACTTGTGTCTAGAGTATAAACCATTGGTGAATGCTAAGTTGTAGGATTTTCACTTTAATTTAAGACATAGCTGAAGTAAGAGCTTTGTAGGAAGCATCACCTCTTTTTTTAAGTAGCCAGGTTTTATAAGCATGGTATTGACAAAGGCTATTACAATGTCAAGTCTCTTGGTTTTGTGCCTGGCACTTAGCTTACAAGTGCTGATTTCAGCATATGGAAGCAGCAGATTCTTCCCAGTCCTTGCTCCAGGAAGCTTGTTGAACTGTATTAACATGGCAGGGAAAGGCAGCTAAATATTGCCAGACTTCTCATCCTGATAGGCTGAGGGGAAGTATACTATGAGGAAGTGTGGGATAAAGGTTAAGTTTCTTAGTACTGGGAGACAACTTTGAAACAGTCCCTTAGCATACTCTACTGTTGGCCTTCTTGAGAGCGTCAGAAGAGCTGGCCTTAAGCAGGCAATACTATCCCTCTCTACATACTGATGAAGTCAAGTTTTAGCCTCCTCTCCTAATAAAGAGCTTATTTCTCTACTTCCAGTCTCTATTACAAGGATGAGTGTCCTGGTTTCTAGGACAGGTGCCTGCCAACAAAAGGCAGAAGCTCCTTTCTTGAAATAGAGAATTTGAAAATCAAGGACTCAAGCCAGAGATAAGGGGTAGAAGTAACAGCTCTTTTACTACTACATCCAACCGCACAGGTAGAAAACAACAGGGTTATTAAAATTACCGACAAAAACAGAAGAAAATAACCCAGTTCCAGTCCTTTCTTTGGCCGCCAACACACTCCGTCTGTGTCCGTTCCCGGGGATATAACACGTGGCAGGGCCGGCACAACTGCAAGAGCAGGTGGGAGTGAGGGAGGTGGCGGGGAGCAGCCGCGGCCGGGCTGGGCTCAGGTGGGAACAGGCTCCTCGCTCACCGTTGTGTCCAGAGACCAGTTGTATTCCCAGAGGTAGGAGGCTAAGCAGGACAGATGCAGGGAAGTTGACACAGGCGTCCGGCTCTCCTGCCTTCTGACCATGTGCCGAGCAGACGGGGGTCCCTCCTCTCCGCTCCCTTGCCAGAAACACGAGTGCCCCTCCGGAAGCCCACGTGCTCCTCTGAGTAGCCCCTCTGGAAGCCCACTCTCACTTACCCGCCCCGTCCAGGGCCGTCACAAGACCCTGGGCACAGCCAGCAGGCCCTGCATCACAATGGGAAAAATTCTCCAAACTCACGAAGTAAAGGAACAAAACCCCAACCCCCAACAATGAGATTATGTAAAATACTGAAAAGTTCTGTCTTTTATTGTTGCACTGCATGAAAATTTAAAATATCTGTTCTGTCATTGTGAAGAAATGTGAATTTTTCTCATATTAATATGCCTGGAAAAAATTTTCTTTACTTTCTCCCTGATTCATGTTCCTTCACCCCTTAATCTTCTTTCTGTTTCCTCTGTTTAAAATACTGAGATTGAGTGTTGATGAGCATAACAACAGTCAGGTTCCATTCCCTGCTTTGGAAATACAAAACCTTAAGAGGCCTTTGCTATCTCTCTTGTGAACAAATCATTAATTATAACATGTTTGGGGTTTTTTTTCAGTGTGGGGTAACTCTGCTCTGGTTCAGTCCCGTGGGCTTGACATACACTATACACAGCAGTTACTAAGTAAGAGTCTACACTTCATTCTTTTGAAAACTCCTGAAGCACCTGAGTAGTGCCCTCCAGGACTGCTACAGCATATGCATAAAACTGCAGTAAATCAGGATTGTGATTACTTTGAAAGCCCTCTCCATATGTAGAATAAAATGTTTATGTAGATACGCCAGAGTTCAGAAGTATCAGAGTATCAGAGACACCTTTGTCAGCCTGTCTTGTTACAGCCCTCTGATTAAATTGTTCTAGATCATTGAACTAACCCAGAATTTTACATTAATTGTATGAATTGGCATTGCCTTTGTTGGGGGTTGTGGTTTGTTTGTTTGTTTTTCCCATTTCGGTCTGTGGAATTTTTCCCCATTGACATGCTAAGTAGCTCTGATGGCTTGTGACAGAAGAAGGGGGAGACACCCTGTTTCTTTTTTTCAGCGTTTCTCTCGTGGGGGTGGGGGGAAAGGGACACCGGAGATCAAAATCAGGTGAAGGGTGGTGGGAGGCACTTGCTCGCTGACTCGCTCTTGGAGTCGGAGGAGGACAACCACTGCTGCTACCCTACCTCCTCCACCCCAGTGCTGGAAGCTGTCTCTTCTTTTGTTGAACCCCGCGCTACTGGCTTATCACTTCAGCCTGCTATCTCCAAGCATCCTGTTGGAGCACTAACACTGCGAGCAAAGTCTCTCCCCCATCCCTTTCCCATCTTGAACACTGCTGCCATCACCCCTAGCACTCCTACAGCTGCGCAGGACCTGCCCCTGTCCACCACCGGTAACCACAGGACAGGGAAAGGTGCCTGTGGCCAGAGAGGACTAAAACTGGGTTACTGTTCTGTTTGTTGTTAATTCCATAGTCGTTGTTGTTTTGTTTGTCTTGTTAGATATACTGGTAAAGAACTGTTATTCCTATCCCCATATCTTTGCCTTAGAGCCCCTTAATTTCAAAATTACACTAATTTTGAGGGAGGGCCCTGCTCTTCCTTAGCACACCTGTCTTTTCAAACTAGGACAGTCTTTGGCAGAAATAAGGGGAGGTGTTTCTATGTGTGGCCAAGGATACTTTCTTCTTAGAGGATTAGATTTTTTTAGTCACTTTGCTTTTCATTCTGTTAATGCCAGTTTTATTGTCCCTAATTCATTTGATCCTGCCATGCTATGCTTAGTGTTATTCTTTGTTATTGAAGCAGTCAAAGCTTTTTTTAACAAATTGAAGAATGGCACCAGTATGAATTTGCTGGCCTTTGTGTATTGCATAAGCACAGCTGTATGCTGAAGGTTGCAGCGCTGCTGTTGCTCTTATTCCTTCAGTCTTTGCAGGTGTTTGCTAAGCAAAAGAAGTATGGAGGTGCAATGCATCTTGCTATTGTTTTGAGCGATGAAAACTTTGAAGGAATGTCACCACGTCCTGAATAGATTCAACTTACCATCTTGTTTTCATGTGTCATAGCTGTCAGGTGACTATGTTTTAAAAGCTCTGCTTCTCAGTACAGTCTTGTGAAAGACTGCCTTGAGGAGGGCCTTACTACTGGTGAAGGTAGTTTCAAGAAATGTATCTGTAACAAGGCAGTATGTCAGTGGTCCGTGTTTTGTGACTACAGTCCAGTGTGCCTTAAATGTTGTGAATGGATTTAGATGCAAAACTCCTATTTTTAGTATTTCTTCTGTTTTTATATATGCTCATGATATCCAGTGAGGTGTGCTACACACTAAGGAAATATTTATACTCCTTAATTCACCCGGAGGATTCTTAACATCTCTCTTGATATTAGAATAGTTCCTGTCTGTAACTCTTCTTTCTGTTGTTTGGGACCAGCTCTGTCTTTCTCCTGTTTTGTTTCTTTTCCCTGACTGTCATAATCTCTAGAATAGCTACTTTCTATTTTTCTAAGTACCTATATACTTTGAGAAAGTCGTATCTGAAACAAGTCCTTTTTTTTTCCCCTTGTTTTCTTCGTCCTCCTAGTGGTCTCCAGAGGGTTGAAGTATAACTCCCCTGCTTGGCAATCAAGGAGAGGTTAGGGAGGTTTGAAAAGAAACTGCCTGAATGAATTGAGTCTTTGTCAGGTAGAAGTTGAAAGAAACGCTTTTCCTAGCTTTTCAGAAGGGAAGGGGATTTGGTACTTGATGCAAATGTAGGAAGATTCCAAATTTTCGTAATTCAGTACTCGTTATTGTTCCTATAGGCTGCTGTGTGCTTTAGATAGACTGATAACTTTATTATTTTTATTGTGCTGCTTCACTGCTGTACAATGCATGTGTAAAGCATTCGATGAGGGAAGGCTGGCTGTGATAATGGCACCAGACAGAGCAATTGATTATGTGCTTGAGCTGAAGAGTAAGACACTTCTTTTTTTGTGGTAAAGAAACATGATAGCTCATCTTTGTAGCTGCAGTTCAACAAAGGGCATTAGACATGGCAATATCAAGGTCAGTAGGGCTGCTCACATGCATGCTTTAAGTTAAGCATACTTTTGAGTGTTCTAACTATATTATTTTGGGGACGTGGAATAGTAATTTTATCATCTGAGCTTCTCAGTAATGGAAAAATATAAATAAAATTTGAAAAGTTCAGATGAAAAGGAAAAGAGCTGAATTAAGCTTGCAAGACTGAAGGTAAAGGGTGCAAGTAAATGCACAGTGAACTGATTTTTAATTTGTTTGAAGTCATCTTATTACTAATTTGGTGGCTTAAGGGATCACAAATCTGACCTTGACGATTCTTTTACACTGCCAGAACAGAGTAAAATTATTTTTTTCCAGAAAGGAAAAAGATGATGGCATTTCACTATAAATACACAAAAGATACGAGGGCTAGTAAAGAATTGTGATGTACAGAAGGTATCCTGGCCTCCTGCACGTTTGAAGAAAAATTGAATTAAGTAACATTGTAGTTGTATATCTCTTGAGCAGAATTCCCTAACTTTGTCTGGCCTGCTCGAGTTCCTTCTGTAGGCACAGGCAGTGTCATTGTTGATGGCTCTGAATTACCTGTCTCTCCATCACATCACAACTTTATGGATTTGATTGCATTCACAATTTTTTTTTTAACCTTGCTGTTGTAATTCAGTTTAATGGCAGCCTTGATATTGCTGTGACTGCTGTAGTGATCAGTGTTGCCAGAGCATTGCATGAACTGGCTCTGAATGGAAGTTACTGGGAATAAGTAATTCAAACCACAGAGTAGTCTGCCCCCTACTTTTGTGCTCAGTGGTTTGCTTTTTTTTCCCAAGGATAACATGATTTGTCTGCCATTCAGGTTCTTTGTTGTTCTTACAATACCTCTATTAATCCCCGTCTGAACTAATAATTCCCCAGTTATCTGCATGGGTAAGATCTCCTGTGTTTTCCTTTTAATCATTGCATCAAAAATTTGTTTGGGGTAGTTCACCTTTCTGATGCTGTCACATACTGCGCCTGTCATCTTTCTTTGAGAATTCAAGTTTTTGAAGAGTTCACAAGTTTTTGACTTGTGTATTTGCTCTTGAGGTCAGGCATGAGGATCTGCAAGTGCTTGAGTTGATCTCTCCCCTCACCCCCACCTTATAAGGAAGGAGGCGCTGAACTAACAATGTCACCTGTCATGGTGAATTTATTGTACTTTCTTGCCAGGTCTTCAATAAAAGTGATCTACTGGTTTCTTCAGTGTTCTTGAGGGGTGCACAGATAGGCAGGTGCATGTTCAACTCTTCTACTTTTGTGATGTTGTGCAGTTTCCATTTCTTCATAGTACTGTTTTTCGTCTCCACATTCTATATTGCCATCCTGATTAAAACTGAGGCAAAGCTGGTGTGAAGAAAGTCAGTGCTGCCAAGCAGAGAAGGAGGATGTTCTGGCTTCAGATAGCATTCAAAGCAAGAATTAGTAAGACATTAAAACCACATTATTTCTTCACGAAGGAGCGTGTATTTTCTATCCATAAATTGCAGCTGGTTGTCTGCAGCAGTGGAATGTCTGTAGAGCTTCACAGGTGAAGCATCTTCAAAGAGCAAAATGAAGATGAGAGTCTAGATAGAGTCAGTGAATAAGCCAAGGGAAGCTGAAAAACTGACTGGTGGTTGATGACTTCCTTTTTGGTAGAAGAGCAAAGTGTTATGTTCTGGAGAACATCAAAATTTTTCGGGGATTGGGAGAATACAGGTGTGGAATTTTACTCTGCAAATAGTACAAACAGTGATTTGAGGCTTTTTGGAGAATGGAGGGAAGGGGACTGGTTATATAAATATCTCAGTCTATAAGGACTATTTAAAACAATTTACAAACACAAAAAAAGTTCTCGAAGATATCTCCAAGAGACTGTTATTCATAGATAATGTTCTTTTTTGTAAAGAACATTACAAAACTTCTTTGAATAGAAGCTTTATTCTGTGCAGTACTGCACTGCACACTGCATTGAGATAAGAGGACTGACACTATAATATTTTCAATAATTTATTTTGAAATGTTGTCATCAGAACATATTTTTAAATAACTGCCTGTTCTGTAGGGAATGACTTGGGAATGCCATATTTCCTTTTTCTAAGCCTGTATTTTCCTTTGGTCACCTAAAAAATAAGCATTCACTCTTCACTCTTTTGACGGCATTCCCTTGTGTTTTGAAATTAAACCTTCTGTCCGCTGTTTTAGTAGCATTCTCAATTCATAACTTAATTTGATTATTTATTGGCCATAGAACATCATGGTCTGTATCCTTCTGTGCTCTGCAAATTTGGTTTTGCTTGCCTTTTCAGAATACGTTGTACTTGTTTGTTTGATGTTTTTATAATGGCAAGAACATTTTGGCCTTAATTCAAAATTCACTTTGTTCTTTCAGTCTGGGCAGGCAAACAGTTCTGTCCTTACACAAGTAGCAAACTCATGGCGACTTTCATCTGACTGCCACCTTCAACAAAGTCATTACCTTTTGCTATGTCTCTGTATCTGACACGGCCAACCCAGGTGATACAAGTGACTGACAAGGCTGCCAGCTGTTCTCAGGAATAAACCTAATAGACTTACTAGAGGAGCTTGTCTCTCTGTAAAAATTAAACCTCCTATAATGCATATCAGGACCTTTGAATATCTCTCAGATCCTCACATCTACCACTGTCAGCCCTAAAATAGCAGCTTCTCATGACGAATGACTGATTCTGTGCAGAATCCCTTCATTTTCTGTATGCAGTCTACTTTTACTGTCAGGAAGGTATCATGGTAGAGGACGTAAGTAACAAAAACCAAACGTGATGTCAACAGATCCAAGGAAATAGGGCTGTTAATTTCTAGAAAGATTTTGAATAAATTCATGTAGGGAGCTGGACTCAGTAAAATATGCACCTTGCCTTTACGAGCTCTGTTCCTACAAACAGTGGAAAAGGAAAGCAGAGCTTTGAGAATCTTCCTTCTGAATAGATGAAAACTGAGAATCTATTTTTTTTTTGTTAATAAAATCCAACCTTTACTAATATTTTTATAAGTAATTTTGGATGATAATATTGCTCTTGCTGCTTCATTATATTAATAATTACTACTCGAATAGACTCTACATAGAGGACTTGGCACCATGATTTCTGTAGCTAAATACTCTTTTGCAGTCATTGACTTGCCCGAAGTCATAAGGCAGTTTGGTGTGTGTTCTGTTCCTGCTTGATCTCCTGCTGTGGGCTTCCCTGGAGTGGTAGGCTCTCAGAACTCTGCTCAGGAGTGAGGTAGGGTGTAGGCTGTGCTGGCATCGTGACTTACATCCACTGTTAGACTGGCCAGGCAAGAGCTCACTTCAATGTATGGTCAGTCTGAACTAACCTTCAGGACTGACTCCCTGCTGTGGCCAGGCTATTGCAGGAATGAATGCAGGGAGTCTACATTTCAGCTGCCTTTGCCTGAAGGTAAATCTCACATGTTAAAGGCAATTTTATGCTGAAATTGAACAGATAATCTGGTGCTGACTGCTGCCAGTTTGCAGAACCATCCGAAAACCTGGGTGTCCATTTTGCAGTTGCAAACAAGCTTAGGTTTTTATTCTTAAGCAAGTTCTTGTTAAAATGTGGACAGGGCAGATCGGTGTGAAGAGACATTATTTTCTCAGTAATACACTGTTTCATATGGCTCTGCTGGTTAGTCTTTTGTCATCTATTGCCCTGCAAGGGAAGGATTAATTCCGTCTGGCAGGACAGACAAAAATAACCTTTTCTTTGAAAGGAGGTGTGCGGATTCCATTTACTTTATATCAGTCACACCTAAAAATATTTTGTGAGCAGCCTTTTCAGTAAAGAAAGACAATTTCTTTCCTATATGCACAAGAAGAAAGAATTGGTTGTAAAATTAGAGGAATGGAAAGAGCAAAAACCCAAACCAGCATTGTTGGTAAGTATAAGATTAAATATATTCGTCTAAGAATGGAGAGAATAACATATCTGTGTTTGCATTGCTGTTCTTCCCCACAAATCTAAAAGATATGTATGTTAAGTGATGTCTTTTCAAATGGTGCATTATCCTCAGGGAGCTAGATGAGAACTGATCAGTGTTCTAGAAATTTTTATCCAGTAAATCTTCCTTTTATGGATCTCTCTTCTCTTGAAATCATGTTGAGGTATGCAGGGAAACCTATTCCTCACTGTCAAGGCAAATGTAGCTCCATCTACAGAATCTGCCTGCTTTGTCTGCCTGACTACTGCAAGATGGTAGGTGAGTGTTTTTTTCCTGAACAGCTAGCAGATCAGAAGGAAAGTAATTTTTGACTTGTGTGCATTGTGGCTTCTTATATATGTGGCTGTAATTTCTATATAGGTTATTGTGACTTTGCTAAGGCTGGGAGAAACATCTTGGAGAAGGTAAGAAAAAGGGGAAGGAAAAGAGCAATGTGACTGTTTGTTGAGACCCTTCTTAACTGCTGGCTAGGAATCCCTCTGCCTGAAATCTGAAAGTATCATATTTCCAAGTGTGGTTTGAGTTGCTGAAGGATACCACTAAAGGGAAATTTTCTTGTGAAATGCTATCCGTATGCTCAAGAATTATGTGGACTTCCATATCTAAACATAACCTTCTGTTTGGACCAAAATGGTAGCTATAAAAACTGTCTGGCAGAAACCAGAGGCAGACTGACATCTTGCACTGTTGGACTCCTAGAGAGCACACTGCCAAGGGTCAGGGCTGCTGGTGTGACTGTTGAACAGAAAAAGAGAATCCAGAAAGTTTTTGTACTCCCTCTCTTTGAATGTTTCCTTGCTTGTTCCTTTCCTTGTGTCCTTTGTCTAAATCCAAAACCATTGTGATTGCAGTAAAGGATGTTATGGCTAGAACAGTTTTATTCGCACATTGTGATACAGCAAGAGCTGTGCTTTTGGTGTCCGTTCTTCCTCCCTGCAGTTTCCATTGTGCTGCTCACTGAAGACAGACCCAGTTCTCTTATAACCTGTCTTTGCTCTGCTAAGGGATGCTCAGAGGATGGCAAAAAGGAGACTCAGCATCAGGAAGCAAGTTCTGTCAGTAATCTCACAATTTCCTGCGTCAGTAACTGGGCTTTTATAGCAGGAATCCTAAACTGGTGTTGGGGGAGGTGTAGTATGATTTCTCCTTGGTGGTTTGTACTCTCAGGAAGGAGTGGTAATACTGAGTTAGCTCATGCTGAGCTAACACACCTAAGGCACTGTGTTAACTCTTGCATAGTCTTTCCTTTCAGGTTAAATGGAAATTTAAAATACTACTTTTTTGAAAGATAACAATGAACTGTATCTTAGAATAACTTTGAAATAAAGCCATTGGAAATATATATTGGTTTAGAAACTGCTGGTAATCACATTACCTAATAAGAGGATCACTTAAACATATTTTCTTTAGTATTTTTAAGATCATTAATGGTTGTGTTGAATGAGGAATGTAGGAATACTTCCTACAATTATATTTTGAATTATTTGAGATAAGCAGAGTCTTTAAATCTAGTGAGGTTTCTAAAAGTCAGTGAGAAACCAGTGTTATTTCCTACTTCATGCAGAACATAATAAAACGTTTACTGGAGGCTTACACAGAAACCTGCAGAATTGTCATGATGAGGAGTGATGCAGTTTATGTATTTCCTTTCTGTCCAGCAACAGAGGGAGCACCTGTTTTGGAAGATGCTTTATTTATGGATATACCTGTGACAGTAGAGTTCTTGTACTTAGTTTTCAAGTAGCAATAAAGTGTGCATGGTGTTTCCATTTGTGCAGGACTGGTGACTGGTGTCCATAGTATCCTTGTATAGGGTATGTCTTGAACAGACAGCCCTGTACTCCATCTGATGAAACTTGCTGGACATGCAGAAGGAATATTCTTCTTGTAATGACAGCAGTCTGGTAAACTAAAGCTGTTTAATTAACAGGTGTTTCCTTCTCTCAGACTTTTTTCCTGTGGTGCTATTTTGTTTCATAATGAACTATATTGTAATTTAGGACAATAAATTATTCTTTTGAAGAAATCATGTGTGTAATCCTGATACCTCTGAGGATCAGCTAAGGAATTCAGGTTTGTATAGTTTGAAGTAAAGGATGCTGAGAGATGCCCACACTTCTCTCACAGGTTTCCTGGGGAGGGGAGGTAGACAGGGAGGTGCTGAGCTCTTCTCCTGGGATCCAGTGACAAAAAGCATAGGAACAGTTCAAAAGTGCGCCAGGTTTTAGACTGCATGTTAGCATTTCTCTGCTGAGAGGATGGTCATACACTGGTACAGGCTTCTACGTGGTCAATGCCCCAAGCCTATCACTGCATAAGATTATTTGGATAATGCTCTTAACCATGAGTTTTAGCTTTTGGTCAACCCAGAAGTGGTCACACAGTTGAACTACAAGATCACTGTAGGTCCCCTCAAACTGAAATAGTTTGTTCTATTATGCATTTAACCAGTGAAGCATTTAAAACAATGAGGTTGCTATAAGAGACTTAAAATGACAGAACTTGATTTGTGTGTGGTATTTCATTTTTCTTTCATTGCTGGTAAATAATGTAACCCTTCTCAGGCCTCCAGCACATTGACAGTAGATACTGTTATTGCTGTATTTATGTCTTGTGGTGTGTTATTCCAACAGGAATAGCAGAAAGAGCCTGAGTGTAAATAGAAAATTAATTTTTTCCCCAGCTGGTGTTCAAATAGTTATTTTTTAGTAAGGATAGCAGTCTGCAGATTTAGATTTCAATCATTTTCTGTAAACTGCAGCTTTCTTTCATCTTAGGATATGCTTTTAGTCACATTAGGGCATTGAGCTACTCTTTGCCTGAGTGAATATGCAGAGACCCTACCATGGCTCAGATCAGAAGTTTGAGTTAAGTTACTGTGTCTGAGCACTGCTACTGTAAACGTCTTCAGAAAAGGTATTAAAAGATAACTTTTAAAAATGAGACAAAACGAATGAAACAGTTGTATTTAAGAAAATAATATCATAAAATCTGATGGTGATGATAAGGGAGGGGAAGAATGTTCCAAGTTAAGCAGCTGCTCGTTACTCTGGGATACCAGCACTAGTCTTTCATATCAATCCATGTATCCTGTTTCCAGTCAGGGCATTGTCTCCTTTCTTCTCCTGATTCGTACCAAAATTTCCCTTATTTTTCAACTGTCTTTTGACTCTTAGCTATCAAATAAAAGTCCATGAGGAGAGAAAATTTGCCCACAGCAGGAAGGCAAATGGTTTACTTTTGGGGAGTTATTTTGGTACTGTCTTTTTGTTGCGCAAAAGTGTTTAAGCTGAACTGTTGACAGATCAGTTTTGTGTTTGGTGTGACAATATGGTTCATTATAACAAAACCTATTACTTCTGTTTTGTTATTCTTTTATTAAGGACTTACTTGCTGTACTTTGCTTAAGTGTTGCATAAATATATGTTGGCTCTTTCATTGCTGTGTGTTTGACAGGTTTGCCTCATTTCCTTCCGTTATAAAGGAGTTCCTCCATTCTGCTCACTCCTCTGGGGCCCAGCAGGCAAAGGAAATGTTTTGTATTTTTGTCTAGGAGTTAGAGGAGTGATTTAACTGGATTTGAGTTCCTCCCAGGACGTGTGCTGCAGGGCAAGGATGGCAACATATGTACAATTTTTATGAGGTGGCAGCCTGTGTTTTCTCACGTTCGTAGAGAACGTTTAGATACACAGGACAGCTTCAGATGTACAGAGGAGGGATTGTACTGTTCAGTAGAAAAATACTTTGGCACATATGTGTATTTTATGCCTCCTGTTCATCTTCTAGCAAACATTAAAAGCCCCCACTTCTTTAAATCTGTACCATTTGTTACTACAAAATCTGTCATGTTTGCTGCAGCTAAGAGTATATAAATTTTTTTGTTAAAATAAATGCTTCAATTTTAAATCCAGGTATGAATTTTCAGACACACTGCCCCCAGCTTGCATGTTTTATCTACAATGGGAAAATTGGAGAGACTGCAAAATTTAGTCTGCCTATATTCACTCTGAAGTTCTTTCCAGAGAAAGGTGAGATGATGAAGCATAATTTTGGAGTTTATCTTTATACAGTATGGCTTTGCTGAGGGTTAAATTTTAATATTTTTTGCGTATTTTTTTTCCAATCTTTATGTCAGCAGTTATAACAGGTATTTCTGTGGTTTCTCTTTAGAGAATATTCTGAGGAATTAAGTGATTTATTTGTTAGTGAATATTGTTTGGAAAGAGAGGGTACAGAGCTGGCTTTTGAAAAGGATGCAGTTTTGAAAAGAACAGCTTGTCTGTCTGTCCACCTCTACTGTACTCCAAGTCCTTGACAAAGAGTTTGTTAGTCCACTGTCTTTCCCTAGAAAGTTTTTCTAGAAATCCTGGAGAGAAAATTCATATGCAGGCATGCTATAGAAATGAAAAAGTAATTGTGGCTGAAAAATGGAACAGTTTATTAGTTATTAATATTGAGCATGGCCAAAGTAGTGGGAATTACAGTGGATTATTGTTTTTTTGCTGATAGCAGGAATTAATGTAAGAAATGAAGGGGAGAGCCATGGCAATGTTGTTTTTGCTGTAGGCATGAAGGGGTGGGTAATGCGGAAGGCTCTGGAAAAAAACCTGTCAGATTTCTTTTCCTTTTGTAATTTCACAAAAGATGTCATGAGTACTGAACTTTGGTGAAAAGATGAGCCTCAACCCCTTCATATTTTCCATCACACCAGTGTGTTTTGAATTGCTGAAGGTTTGGGTTTTCTTCCCAGTCACTTGATGCGATATTCTGCAATCTTTTTAACTTTTTCAATCTCAGTCTGAAAACATGACAGATGAGTGTGGTGGTGTCTTCAAGATAAATACAGCATTTTAAAATAGTACAGTTGTAGTGAAAATGCTAATTTTTTCACACTAAGAATTAAAAATGGATGTGTGTGTGGTGTTTATATGAGTAGCATGCACTGAAACTAGTTGTACAGGTCCACTAAAGAGAACAGATTCTAGAATGTTTGTCAGATTTATTATTTCAGAAGAAACTATATTGTATCATGTGGTAGCATTGTTGAAAGTAAAATTATTTATAAGGATTACTACATAATGGGTGGTTCTAGGCTTTTTCAGATTTGACTTCATCTTTATATCTAATGATTTAAGAGTTAAGACACTTGAAATCCTCTGACAAAGGGACTTTTTAAATCTTTCTGCTACTATATAGGAAATCTGGTATCATTGTTTTAACAAATATGTCAGCACTACTTAAAAAATGGGTTCTGAAGAAACAGAATAGTTATGTGTCAAATGTGAACTCAATGGTGCTATAACTGCACATGCACTGAAGACCCATTTTGATATAGCACCTAATCCTTCTTAGTGACCAAACCCCTATGTGCAATGTTTGTAATTTATGCCTTAATATGAAGACAGCATTTGGTAACTGAAGTATCTTGTATATGCCTATGTAATAGATGTGCTTTGAACTGATGGCTTCATCGACAAGAATCGCTTCTGTCATTTAAGACCCTGGCAGAGGTTTTGCCAATCTGCACTGTATAAAGCTGCAGTTTTTTTGCCATAGTGCTTCCTACCAGGCCTCTGAGGCTTTTTTCTCTAAGAGTTGTAAATCATAAATGCAGAGCATTTGAGCTCTGTCCACTTAACTGAAAGATATTCCAGGTAGGATGCTGTTCGCTCAGTGGTTTGGTAGAGTTGTGGCCAAAACCAAATGATATTTGCTTATTTCTTTAACTTCCACAACTCCTCTTAAAGCACATCCCTGAAAGACTTCACTATTAGCTGAGTAATTTTCAGTTTTTAAATTTCAGTTACAAATGTCTAATTTGAGTCCACATACAGAGTGCCTGACTCGTCTCATAGAAGAGGCAGAGTTAAGGCACAAAACCTTTCCTCTTTGGTAACATTGCTCCTTGCTGGAACTTGTTCTTGAAGGCATTGTCTTCTGAGTTACTGTCCTGGTTTGAAGGACAGGTATCTGTCAATAAAGGCAGAAGCTTCTCTTTGAAATGGAGAATGTAAACCTCCTCCCCGCCAAATTATTATAAATTTGAAATTAAGGGGGCTCTCAGGCAAAGATATGGGAATTAGGAATAACAGTTCTTTACTGGTAAAATTAAAATAGAACTACAGTATTACCAAAAAAACCAATCGCAACCCTGACAGAGTCAGAATACAACCTGACACCCCATCAGTCAGGGTGTTGGTAGCAGTCCAATCAAATGGTGGCTACACTCCCCCTGCAGTGGCAGATGTGGTTGAGCTGAAGCAGTGCTCCTGTAGAAGGGTGCAGCCTTCCTCCAAAAGTCCAGCGATAATGTAGAAAGGTCCGGCTTCTCCTCTGGAATCCACTGGAAGGAAGGGTAACTTGCTGTCCAAGAGCTCCGTTTTTATCTAGGTAGGAGAGGCTTGGTTCCTCCCCCTGGCTGGAGCATCTCCCAATGGGATGATGGAATTTTATCAGTCATACAGTGGAACTTAATGGGCCAGCAGCAGATGATATTTTTCTGGAGGGAGGATGGGTTGTGTAAAAGATAAAGGAGATTGCCCCATCTTGTCTTAAAGATGGCCCATTAGCAGATAATGGGTGCCATGGAGATAAGGAATCACTACCCCACCCGGTTTTAACAGATGTTAATAGAATACACATTTCTAGCCACATCAACACAGTTACTTTTCTGTGACTTGTGTATACTAGAGTTGCTTTGATGATTTTCATCCATGATAAGACCTTAAATTTAGGATCTTGCTATGCTCCTGGTTGAGCCTATTAGACAGCTTATAAAATTGGCCCATTTACTTGTGAGAAACTTCTGGGTGGAGAAGTGCAAGAGGCATAAAGAAATTAACCCTAAACAAGTGGGAAGTAAAGTGTAATAGAATTGTTAATAAAACCTGAAATTGTTATTTATTGCTCCTCCTTTATTCTCACGTGTTTCTCAGAGTACTTAGTTATCAATGCCTTTTACCAAACAACATTATTTCAATGTATCTTTGTTTTTTTGTTGACTTTTTTTGGGGCAGTTATTTCCACAACCTTGTGCTATTTGGGTGGTTAAAAACCTTCTTGCTCTGATTTAACTCCATATTATAGTTTCACCTGCTGGTTTGCATAAAATAAATGTTAAATGGGGAAGAATAAATGTATTAGTATTTTAATGGTATGATTGAACTCTTCCAAAAGCAGCCATGTTGAAAATAAAATTTGAGTTTGCTAAATAATTTAAAATTTAACAAACCTCCAAACCCAAAAAGCTCATCACCTCCCAATAACCCTAGTTGTCTGTCAGAAACACAACAAGCCTTGTGCTCTGATTATAACTTGAATATTTGTTTAAATACTTAAATATTATTCCAAATACCTCAGAGGATTAAAAAAATTGTGTATGTGGATGTGTATCATTGGTCACTCATAGGTCTGTGTAATCCTGGAGTCAGGGAAAAGGTGTATTTTAATTTACTTGATGGAGTTTATTTATTTGCTAAACTCTGGATTGCTTTCTTTGTAGCAATGGCAGTCCAAATGTAGAGTTTCCATTCCCCTCCCACTTGTTGCATCACCATCCTTGTTCAAGGTCTTCATTTTCAGGGACCTGCTTAGGTCCCTGGCCATGGACTGAGCTGCATGAACCAACAAATGATGGAAAAACAAGTTCTCAACCCTCTCAGGTGCATCAGGACTCGATTTCCCAACAGCCACATGCTTTCCTGTGCTATCTGAATATATGGTTGAAAAGGCACCAGAAACACTTGTACATGAGGAAAAATAGAAGATTTTGAAACCTGCTATCTCTCCTGCTCTGGTGGAGAGCCTATGTCTTCTGTGTTGCTGGGTAATCATGAAAACTTGTTAGAAAAAAAAAAAAAAAAAAAAAAAAAAATCTGTTGTACTGTTCACAAAAATCTTTTCAATCTTCTTGTGGGGTGTATATTTTGAAGAATGGAAGTTCAGGTTTTCAGGGCAAGCAACCAATAACAAGTGTTAGGTTTGCACATAGTCAAACGTAGAGCTGCTATGTTTTCTAACGGAGCAAGATTTCACCCCGACTTCCAGTGCTGCTAGACCTGCGTTGCCAAGAGAGAACAGGAGGTCCTGAGGAGATTACCTGAGATCACTATGAAATTAAATTGTTGAGTCAGTGGGACCAAACCTCACATAGGCTGCCCAGGTGGAGTCTCCATCCGTGAAGAGATGTAAAGGCCACCTGGACACAGTCCTGGGCAGGGTGCTCTAGGTGACCCTGCTTGAGTAGAAGGGTTGAATGAGAGACCTCCAGAGGTTCCTTCAATCTCAAACATTCTGTGATTCTGTGATACTCATGAATTTTCCCTCTCCAGCCTGTGGCCATGGTTGCACATTCATCAGGCTCATGTTCTTTTGTCACATCAGAAGCAAAGTACCATTGGCTAGCGTAAAAAATTTCACTGTTTTTAAGTATTCAGGGGATTTACATTTATAATTATGATTCCATATGATGTACAACTTCATATGGAAAAACCTCCTTAGTTTTTCAGTTTGGTTGAGAATATGTTAATCAGTTTTTTCCCCATTATATGTTGCCGTTGGGTAATAATTCCTTGGTTTAATTTGTGTGACATTTTTTTTTTTAGGAAATTGTCTTGGAAAGCTGACATGATATTATGGTAAAGCAAAACCTGTCCAGCTTGAAATTTTAGGTCTGGCTGGTTGTCTGATATGTATGGAGGGATAGAAAAGGAATTCCACCTTGGTTTGAGTATAGATGCATTGGAAAAGAACTGTTGATTCATGCCATGCATTCAGATAGGTTTTCCAGTTTTCAATATTCGGTTGAAATTTTAAGACTTTTAGGAGAGAGTGAAACAGGGTTGTCTGTAAAGATAGATTCATTATGTTATTTTTTCCCAGCTTCCAGCTACTGATCTCAACTGCCAGGTGCAAGCAGCCAATGATGTCTGATAGTTAATAAGCGTTTGCTGCTGATCAGCTACTGTAGAATGCAGCTAGGGCCTAACACAGCAGTGACAGCGTAGCAGCAGCTGATCAGAAGTTTTGGAGGTAACTGTTTTTCTCCTGGGAGGGGAACAGAAATAGAGTTAGTTAGTTGCCTGATGGTAGCTGTAATCTGAGACACTGATTATCTGTGGTTAACAGTGGTGAATTTCTAATTCCAGCGTAAATGAAGCAGCAGTGGTGTGTTCTGGAGCTGGGATTAAGCAGAGAACTTCATTTGAAGAATGCTGAGCAAGCTGTAAACAATGAACTTGATCAGATGTAGTGAATACTATTGAGGTGTTTCTGCTTACCTACCAGCTTTTGTCTGATGAGATGGGAACAGGGACACTGCTTTGCTATGGTGATCTCTGCGCCCCATTTCACACCTTGTCTTTGTCTTAAGGGCTACCTGGCATGCAGATGCCCTTTTGCAAAACTGTAAATTCTAACCTGCCCAAAATGAGCTCTTTAAGAGATGTTATTAGCTTAGTTTAAGTCTGTTTCACATTCTTTGAACAGAAGTATCATGTGAGGTTGATGGCCTATATTCCTATACTTCTGCTTAGAACTTGAAATTCATCTCTGCCCATGCACTCATAGTTTGTTTTCAAGTGCTTGCAAATGAATATTTTATTAGGTAGCTGTGGCCAATTGCTGTAGGATGGCCTTTGATAAGCTGCATAGCCAAAGCAGCGTTAGCTGTGTTGGCAGAGCCCTCTAGTGGGAGCACAACCTGTACCAGCAGCAGTCGGTCCTGTGGCCAGTGCCGCCCCTTCTCCCAAATGCCATCAGCCAGACCCCTCTCGGCTTTGTGGTATCCCACCATCTGGCTGCTTGAGTGGCCACGGTGTTCTTCTTCATCCCACAGAGCCTGTGGAGCTCAGTTGAATTTTTTTTTTAGCAAACCTGGTGGTGTGCTGTAAGTGCTTATATGGTTTTAGGTTTTGATTTGCAAAATACAGTGGCTCTTTGAGAGTAATAAATTTAGCCAATTACAAGATAGTATTTTCCTAATCTGGAGATTAGGAAGAACCATGATGAATTTCAAGAATTGCATGTATGAATTCCAACCCTGTCTATAAATACCTTTTTTTAAAAAGGACTGCTTAGTAAAACTAACTGATCTAATTAGGCATACAGGGGAACATTTCTAAATCAAGAGCCGCAGCTTTCCTTTTTCATTGGACGGTAATGCTTCTGCTAATAAAAGTATTAGAGGAAGCAGATTTTCTGTGATAAAATACCAACTAACTGAGCACAAAGAAAAAATGTTTCTACACTTCTCTAACCTAGAATGTTCAAAAGCCTGGATAGGACTACTAGTTGCATTGCCAAACCAGAATGTACAAAGAGATATTTTAATCTAGTTAGGTGTCTAAAGTGTTGGTATAATACAGCCAATAACTATACTCTCAAAACTACTATTTGAGATTGTTGCACAAGCAATTCAGTAGTAATAAAGAGTCTTTTTTTCCTTCCTCACATGCTGCCCAGAGCTTTTCGCTTACCATTGATTTGAAACACTCATAACTGTACCCAGTATTTTATCTTCATTAAAATAGAAAAAGAGGAACATGTACTATGGCTGTTGCTTTTGGTGGACAGGGCCCCCTTTCTGATGAAGCTGGAGAGTGGTATCATGGCGTGTCAAAGGCAGTCATGTTTCTGTGTCATTTAATTTGTCTCATGATGAAGCTTTCCTTAACATAGAAATAAATTCTTTCAAAAGCTAGATTAACCTTCCTGGCTTGTATTTGAAATAACCAGTTTCGCCTTTGCTTTGAACTTATCTGCTCCATTGCTGGGGTTCAGCAACACAGAACAGCTCTGTTAGGAGACCCCTCATGCGTGGTGTGATGGAAGTCCTTGCTGTGGGTTGTTGCAAATTCCCAAAGCTGAATATCATTCAGAAAGGAATTAAACACAGTGAAAGGAAAAATCACCAGAATGGTGAGATGTAGATATTGCTTTTGAAAATTCCCTGTCTACATCCAAGGGAATGGGCAGGAAGTGCATGACTGTGTGTAGTCACCTTCCTCCTCTTTACCCTTGTGTGAAGGCAGGATGCTGAAATAAAGGGGCCTCCTTAAGGAGAGGGCTGGTTTTGTTGTGGTTCCTGTCACCCTCTGCTGTTAGCTGGAGGAGCTGTGGTGTGGGGAGGACCAAGCTCTTTGTGCTGGATGGGGATTCCTGCATGTTACGGCTGTTCTTTAAGGCATGTTTTCAGATGAGCCGTCCATCTTACCTGCCATTCGGGCTGGCCTTTTCCATGGCCCAGTGTCTTTCCCCACCTATAATGAGAGTTTCACTGGAGGCTTATTACAGTTACACATAGGAGGCAGCACAAAGGGATTTTTCTTTTCTTCTTTCATGACAGCTCCTTCTTCCTATTTTTCGTATAGCATTGTGGTTAGAGGCTTTAATTCTCTGGCAGATGGTCTACAGTATATTTTTCAAACCTCTACATTTTGGGTCTAGGATATGCTGTGTTCTGTGACTGCATAAATCTGCTAAAAAGCTATTTTTCTAATTTCTGAATTGAAATTCCATTCCATTTGTATTGCACAGTGTCATCATGATTCAGCTTTGTAGAATACTGTCTTACTTCCAAAGGTTATCTTGTTTCATGCTCTTTTTAAAACAGGATTTTAAAGGGGTTGCTGCAACAACCCTTGTGAGTTTATTGTTTTAACTCAGGACTTCAAATGTAAGTGCTTTAGTATTACTCGTGGTTATCTCTAATCTCAGTCTCATAGAAAAATCGATTGTGGAGTTCATACTCTTTTGTCTGTGTTTTTCATTTCAAACATGTTTTGTTGGAAAGTGGCTGATGATATAATACCTGGATTTTTAAAAATAATCCCTGCTCTTCTAAAGAACTTAGTGAAGGTAATATTACCATTCAAATAGGCAGGTGAGAACCTTGGAGATCGGTAATTTGTATGTTTTCAAAAGCCACACTGCCTTGCTTTGTCTTGGAATTTATTATGCTTCCCAAGTATAATGTGACATACTGAATAGGGCAGGGGGTGGGGACATTGTCTTTAGCTGACATGCTGTTATCAGCGGGACTGTGTTTCTGGACACAAGATTTCACAGTCATTGGTTGTCCGAAGAAAGCCTTTCCATCTGAGGATTGGACAAGAAGATGCGTCAATTTGCTGCCCGTCTCCAAGGTACTGGTGATGCTGCCTCCACAAGCTGGATAACGTCACAGCTCCATCACCCAGCGGGGTGTGGGCTTTTTTCTCCTCTTTTCTGTTTTAATTCTGTATTTGCTTCCTACTGCATTTCTTAATCTGTTTTCTGCCAAATGCTAACAGCATGATATTTTGCAATCATTTAGGTGAATACAAGAAGGACGAACTCCTGGAAGCTGCTAGGTGAGTGCTGTTTAGAATATAAAATGTATTTTGGGGGTGGAAGCAGGCGAGAAGAAGGGGTTTTTAAAATAGGACTGTTTTGTCATTGCCTTTCCATGAAATTCTGCTAGCAAATCTCCTAATTAGCATAAATTTCTTCAGACTTTAGTCTGGTACAAATGTAAAAGCCTGTTTATATAATTGAAATCCTCTACTATGGTGGTTATAAGGTTAATATCGAGTTTTTGCTTTAAGCTGCTTAAATCCTCTTTATTGTTTTGTGGCTGTTGTTTTTAGGGGCAATTTAAATATTGGAATCTTTCTTTTCTTTGGGTTTTTACTGCTACCATAGGATGTAGTTTGAAAATAGGCTTTATCAGAACAGAGCATAAGGAAGCCTATACAAAAGGTGTAAAGTTCAATTGTATATTGCGAAGGTGCTGGTCATCCTTCCTTCTGACTGCACAAGACCATTTTATATAGACCATTAACCTTTCTAAAAATTTTCTGGGGATTGGTATATAGTTGTTTCAAATGTTACTGGCCATATGCTGTTGAAAAGATGTTAAATTCAGAACATCTATTTTGAGAAATGGCTTTCTGAGGATCTGTAAAATAAGAAAAGGGAAATACGAGGTTAAGGAGAGAAATTGAGGTGTTTTTGTATGATCTTTTGCAAGACATTTAATTGCAAACCTAGTAGTCTTTTCTGTATTTACCCTTGGTTTCTAAATGTTCAGAAGATTCTTTAGCCATCCAACATTCTCTCTGCCACAGTACAAATTTCAATATACTATACTTTGCAAAATACTTGCTAAGGAGATGGATATCAAAGAGCTCTGCTCTTTTTCCACCATTTCCATAATCTTTTCCTTATTTACAGGAGTGGTAATGAGGAAAAGCTGATGGCATTATTGACTCCTTTAAATGTGAACTGCCATGCAAGTGATGGGCGTAAGGTAAGTTAATACCTGCTTTATATTTCAATTATTTAAAAAAGGCCAATTTTAGCATACTGCTAAGCATAGATGTATAAACCAAGAGAATGTATGAGGAGAGGAAACCTGTGATGCATTTTCACTGTAAAATTAAATGCTGTTATACTTGACACTGGCAGTTGTGACAGATTAAGTCAGCAGACATGGGTTTTGTGTGTGTCTTAAATGTCAAACCCTGGTCTACATGTAAAAGAAACTTTTAGATCTTTTGTAGGAAAAACAAAAGGTACTGTTGCAGATGGATAAAATAACTTAGGGAAGAAAGTTATTATTTGTATTTGAACATTGTCTGGATGAGGTGCTTGGTTTTCAGCTTAGCTCCTAATACACTGCCATGTAGACTGGCACTATTTGGCTCTATTTAACACCTTCTGCATTTTCTTAAATTTGACATTATTATTTTGGCTTTCTCTGGCAGAGATGTTTGAGTTAAATTAAGAATTAGGCTGAAACTGGAGGAGAGAAGAGCATACGGAGTAGAAGATTTTTGATGTTTTAGACTTTGAGATGATTGTCTGTCTAGACTGTTGACTTAGAGTTGTTGGGGGACTTTTTTGTTTGATTTGTTGGTTTGTTTGTTTGGTATTTTTTAAGTGTGTACCAGAATGTTTTTCGTATGCATCTGTTAAACTCTTTCACCTGTAACAGTATACCTCATTTTTGGAGAGAAAAGCAAGGGAGTGTTTTCTTTTATAGTTTTTTGTTGTTGTTGTTGTTTTGGTTGTTTTTTTTTTTTTTTTTTTTTTTTTTTTTTTTTTTTTTTTTTTTTTTTTTTTTTTTTTTTTGTTTTTGTTTGTTTTTTTGTTTGTTTTTTTTTTTTTTTTGTTTTTTTTTTTTTTTTTTTTTTTTTTTTTTTTTTTTTTTTTGTTTTTTTTGTTTTTTTTTTTTTTTTTTTTTTTTTTGTTTTTTTTTTTTTTTTTTTTTTTTTTTGATGGAGTGTGTTTGGACCATTGTATAAACCTCTGCCCATCCTAGAGCTGTTGTGGAACAGCCCAGTACCACTAAAATCAGTAAAGATAGGCCAATTTATGCTTACTTTTGATTGAAAGGTATGTTGTTACTGAATATAAAAAATACAGCTCCATTGTACAAAAATTTCTGGGTTTTATACGCATTTAAAAATGTTTCTCAGTTGTAATGTCTACCATACATACTATGCGATGGAAAACCCAGCCAATTTTTTGCTTATCTACATTTATCACTGATTGAAAGTTGATATATCTTCCAAGTTTTGAAAACAATAGATTTTATGAACTGAGGACAGGCAATTGCACAAGGGCTTTACTTAATTTAGCAGTGTTGGAACTGATGAAACGCTCCCCACATTTTAAGATTAAACATATTGCCCTTATTTCTTGAATTTCCTTTTCTTTTTTTAAGATGTTACTGTTCAAGTAAAAGTGTATTTAGGTATTAATAGTGCCCTGTGTTATAATTAAATGGGGTGGTGTACAGCAGTGCATTACTGCGCCCCCATCGCTGTTGATCTAAGGCCAAATGCAGAGTTATGATTTCTCTAAGCAGGGCAAGGAATGAGCCCTTGCAGATGTTTTCTTGACCATCTATCGCTTCAAAGTAAAAATTAAAAAAAAAAAAAACAAACCAAAACTTTTAAAATTCATATTGAGGTAGTAGAAGTTATTTATGTATTATTGCAGCCTCTGAATTAATTAGAAAATTTATGCCCAAAGCTTGGAAATCATATTGCAGTTAAAGCTCCTGTGTGTGGACTTTGAAAATGGTTGGTTGGTTGTTGGTAAGTTCACTGTTTTTTGAAACTCGTTTTAAGATGCCTTGCCATTGATATTAATTAGCTTTTTTAAAATTATGTCTACCAGATATATTTTTTCTACCACCACACATGTACAGGCTGTAGAAGGTTTACTAATGCTTTGTAGTAAGCATGCTATATAATGTTAAGTATTTCATTTGTAAAGCAAAGCTTTCAGGTCCTGTACTAGTGCAAGATCACTTGGGGTTTGATCATTTTAAGCTGTGCTGCAAATTAAGTGAGCTTGTGAATGAAAATCTCTGCTGGTGTAGCTGCCTCTAGTTGATCTGTGGTGATTTACACTAGCTGAGAATTTGTACATTTTGAAAGTTGCTTTTTGCATTCCTTGATGCTTTTAGTAATTATTTTTTGTGGATCTTCTGAGCGTTCAAGCCTCAAACTTGGTGTAAGGCCACAGATTTAATGCAGCTCTCAGGGCCAGGAATGCAGGCTCTGCGGTTTGGCCTGAGATTCTCACCATCATGCTTACTCTGCAGTACAGCTGTACCCACAACTCTTTCTTCAGTCTGTCCATTCCTTGATTTTCTGAGATGTTCAGCTCTATCTGGTCTAGTGATAAGGAAGCACTTAGCTGTGTGGGTGAAGAAATTGAGTTCCAGTGCTGAATAGGTAATTATTTTTTCTGTATTAGCAGATGGTATTTTTTTCCCCATACTTTGGGGTGCAACTGTATGCAGCTTACTTTTTTCCCACTGGGGATTTTTCTGTGTCCCATTCATACTAACATCTAGGGTACTGGATTTCTCAAACATCACATGTGCTGTGAAGTTGTGCTTTTTATAGAATAGGTAAAAGGTGTGGAAAACTCTTAACAGTATCTTGCTGATTTGAAACCAGCTAAGGTTGGAAATAAAAAAGATGTATTGCATTGTGGGTGCTATTTGTAGCCTTTTTGAAAAGTATTGACAGCCAGAGTCTGATTCCTACTGGACAGGATTCCATGATTCTAAAACGGTTACATCTGGTGCTGATAACCATTGCTTCATCTGTTTTTTTAACATAGAGGTCAAGACAAATAGAAATGAAAACTGAACTTCCTTCTTGCCCTTCTAAGTCACAGTTTAGATAGGCTTTGATCATTGTAGAAATGTTCACATTACTGAAGCTTTTGAGTTGTTGTCTGAAGAGGAAATACATTCTGTGTGGCTACTCTTGCCATTATTTTCTGGATGGAAAAATGAAATGAGCAAAACAAAGAGCAATTCTATACATCAGCTAAAGCATTCCTGCATACCAAGGGTCATGGTAGTTTCTTTGGGGTTTTGATGACCAAAGAAAATCAGCAATAATAACTCAGAAACTATGATTTCATTGAGCTAGGTAATTAATTATTTTTGTGCAAATACTGGCTTATGTGCCTATTGAGTAAATATGAGGGCACAAATAACAAGTTGTGAAGTGCAGAGCTATAAGTACTGTGTAAGCAAATGAGTATTAACAAGGGTAAATTTCACAAAACCTGTTTTTTTTTAAAACTGTCTTATTTGTTTACTTTTTAAAAAGCAGTGGTTTAGCTGAAATGTAATAGTGATTTTTTTATGGCAATTAGTCTTGCTTTGATGTTGGGTTTTTTTAACAGGAGGCTGAAAATTTGCACAACTGTTAGGATGTGGTGGTGTGTGTAAGGCGACATTTACATGTTGCATCACTTCTGTTCATATTGCCTCACAAAGTATTTGCTATGTCAGAGCAGAACTTAGACACAGTGCAAAGCACCTGCGTCCTGCTGTGGGTCTGAAATTTCCCTGCATCCTGCCTGTGCGTTCTGCTGGTCTCCTTGGTCTTTGTTATCTATGGAACTAATGACTTCTAGAAGACAAGCCTATGGTGTTGGTGTTAGCAGATGGTACTGAATTTCACACTGTTTAAAAGCCAAGGCATCTATTTATGTGTCTATTTATGTAAAGGTATGTATACTTTAGAGCCCCTGTTATTTTCCCTCCAATATTTTCCTCTCAGGTTGTCTTTTTCAAGACTTAGTTATGAGTGAATTTTCAAAAAATTTTTTTTTACTATTTTAAATCACCAAGTTCCTCTCTGCTGCTGGAAATTAAAGCTGTATTTGTCATGGGAGCTGAATTTCTGACTTGTTGCAACAGCCACTGCTTAACCTAAATCAGTGGCAAGAGACAGGTTTAAAATCACATGTATAAAATGGTTGCAGATTGAGTAGAAGCTCTTAGTCTACTCATTTCCTTCAGAAAGCTATTGTGAACACTGGAAAGCTGTTCAAAGAAGAAATGGATGTTGCCTCCATTTTAAAAATGCAGAAGTATCTGAGCTGGTACGAAAGCACTGATTTCAGCAATTCAGGTAAGAACTCTTTTCTACAAGGCATTTCCCACATGACTAATCATAGCTTTCCAAAGTGATCTGCATCCAACTGACATGGTAGCTATTAGCAATAGGAAGTTGGATTTTTGTTTTGAAGTTGGAATTTTGGTTGCACATAATATCTTGCTCCTATATTGCATTATACACGCTCAGATCATACTGGCACTAAAATACTCAGGTGTTGGTTGAATAAAACCAACTCCTCTGTTTAGGAGTTACCCAAAAACCAGTTTGTTTGGTGGTCTCCTCGGGGTGCATCTCTTGAAGTAGAGCAAATATGTAATATTTTGAGCTCTGAGGAGCATACAAAAATGATTAACTGAAAAATAAAATGCTTCCTTTGTACTTTGAAGTAAAGTTTCTGTTGCAGCTGTGTTTTGTATTTACGTTTTGTATCAACCATACGAAAAACAGAGAATAAAATGGCATTGCCTGTTACAGCATGGTCTCAGGTATTAGTTCAACCTGAGGCAGGAATTGCTACCAGATGGCAGCACAGAATGCAGTTCTTCCACAGCTACACTGTTTTCTGTCCTGCTCCTTCCCTTCCTGCTTCCTTCTATGGAAACTAGAAATGCTATTTCTGCAACAGGTGAGTCAGGGATCCTGCAAACAACGCACCTCAGTTTTTCCTTGCATGGAACCGTCCCGTGCTGTGGATAATGTAGTGATCCCATAGGGGGAAAAAAAAAAAGAGGCAATTAATTAAAACACCATTTCTATCATGCATGTGGTCCTACCTCACTTATTTGCACTGTGCTGGCTTGCAGTGTCCCTTTCTTTGTTTATTCACAGTTTTCAGTCTTTAAGAGCTCCCAGCACTGGTCTTTGGTATTTTGCTTCTGCAATGCCTTTGTTGTTACATATTTCCAAACCAGCTGACAACCCTGGATCCAGAATACCAGTAACAGACATTTTCATTAAACTTTGTGAGTCATGGGAGACATTCTAGCCTCTTGACTTTGACTGAGGCTATTGCTTCAGCCTGTTCTTTCCTGCCATAGGGGATGTTGGTTTTTCTCGTGCATGGCATCGTCATTCCGTTTCATTGGCACCTGGTTCGGATGTAAGAAATCCAAGTCTGAGAAGGTCTGCAGTGCAGTGCTGAGTAACAGCATCCTTGGCCTGAGGTAACCACTGCAAAAGATCTTGAGAGCAAAGTGCCCCTCAGCTTTTGCTGTGGGACATCCTTGATACCAAGTAGCATTCTGTTGGATGAAATTGCAGATTCTTTCTCTTGCTTCCTCAGCTTCTTTCTCTCTCTTGAGAGAACAGCCTGTAAACAAAGAGCTGGTAAAGAGAAATTTAATTCTAGCATGGTCAGGTGAGTTATGTCTCCTCTTACCATGAAGTCTCCAATTGGCTGCTGGTAAGTTAATTTGCCAACGCCTGTTCCAGAAGTCTGGTTATTTGCAGCCATTTTCAAGAAAAATCCTTCAGTTGGAAAGAAAATTGGTATAACTTTCAATTTCTGAGTCTTTACAGAACAATCAATCCACATTTTCGCAAGCTTTCCCTCTACAGTTATTAAGCCTACAGACTTGGGTAGAGGTTTAAATTCCCTTGTAATAGTCTTGGCTCTAGGAGCTGGGGGTTGCAGAAAAAATGCCATGTACTGCAAGATGTGAACACATTGTATGCTAATGAAACTGTAAACCTTCACAATTGTGTGCATTTTTCTTGTGCTGTGGAATACAAATGAAAACTAATACCACATTGTGCTGGGGACACATGGAGCAGGGAGGGGGATGGTGGCCCATCTCCTAAGGAAGCCACTTGAGAAGCACATGGGCTTGAGACAAAGAGAGCAGCCCCTATCTGGGAGCCTCCCCTGAGGCTGCGGGGACCAATCAGAGACCTGGGTTGGTGATTGACAGTCCAGGAAACCAATTAGAATGCTGTTTACATGGCTCAGCCCTTACCGCTTTGGAAAAGTTAACTTTTAGTGCCTGAATGAGACTTGTTCCTGAGCCCCCAGAAGGAAAAACATGAAGAAGAAAATTACAGAAGTCAGCAGAATGAAGACAAGTTCTCATTGAAGGAAGATCAGGAAAGTCGCCACTGATAAGTAGCTTAAAAACCTTTTTTTAGAGGCTTTAGAGATTGTGACTTCTTAAATTTGTAAACTGAGAATATACTTGGAGTTAAGAGCTGAGATGAAGATTTTTTTCTTGCCGCTATAAATGCCTCTGTCTTTGGGGCTGGAATGGACAGAGACATTTGAGGAAGAGTGAGATAAGGAGACTTTTGTTTTCTCAGTAGCCTGCCTTTAAATGACACCCCATGGTTTTAGCAACCATATACAAGCTCTGAAGACTGTGGAAATGGGAGAAAATCATAATTTGTAGGTTCGGCAGATGAGTGTTTTCTGAAGTGGACACCCTCTAAGCCTAAACAAAATGAATAGACTTCACACATGTTTGGAGTTTTTTGTCACATGTAATATCTTACCTAGTTTCACAATTTACATTTCATCTTTCTTAAAGTTTTATGAACTCTTCTGCTGGTGTACATTGTTTGTGTGGCTTGTAAATACAGTCTCCGCTCTTAAGGCTTATCTACAAAAAAAAACCAACTAACTAATGCAAAGGAGAGGAGCAATGGAATCGTATAGAATAACAGTTAACTGTATATTATTCTTGGTTCAGAATGAGTGCCTTCTCCTTCATTAATCTAATAAAATGAAAATATTAAAAATTGTTTAATGAAATGTCATTTTCTTTTTGAAAAAAGACAGCTCCACAAATCTAAAACAGTTATTTCAGAATAACTGGATAGACAAGCGCTTGCTAAGTCTGCCCACTTGCTGTTTACTAGAATAAATATCAGTCTGGTTTTGATGAAGTGCTATAGACTCAGTTTTGTGGGTGGGGAATGTGCAGATTTGGGGTTCTACGTTTATGGTCCTGCAAAACTTTGCCAGGAATTTTCCTGATGAGCAATTACGGCTCTGTGCAACTGCAGTTATCAAAATAAGTGATAACCACACAGACTGTTAACTGATGTTTGTCGCTGTGAGGCTAGGAAGCAGCAAAAGAATACAGCAACATGACTCCTCTTCCAAGCAGCAAGAAGGAGCGATTTCTTGAAAAGTCGTGGCATATATATAAGGGAGATCGCGAAAAATTAAGTAGAAAAGACTCATTGGTCAAAGAAGCAACACCTCTTTGAAAACATTCTTTCTGCAAAATATCACGAGTCACTCACACAACTTGGTGGTCAACACCAGGTGTCTATCTGTGTTTTCTTTCTACCTTTCCTTGTTTTATCTCTGAGAGATCCCCCAGCCTGAGAAAGACTCAGGCTGGAGCTGCGAAAAGTCAACAGCCTGGGAAAAAAAACAGATTAGGTTCCCTGCAGATGTTGGCTAGTGTAAAGCTGGCTCTGGCTGATGGCTTCTGCACACTGCAGTCTTTGTTGGTACTGATCTTGTATGTGTTTCATGAAATGTGTGTATCAAGGTTATATTTTGGGGTGTGAGCCGGTAGATTGATAAATAGAATCACAGAATGTTCAGCCTTGGATGGGACCTTAAAGATCATCTACGTCCGGCCTCCTTGCCTTTCACTAAACCAGGTCAAATATTTGAGTCAAATATTTGAAATCAAGTCCTGCACGCAAAATTGAAGGTCTTTTCTGTATTTAGTAAATGATGTACTGTAAAAAAAAAAGGTGACATTTCCAGCATTACAGGAAGATTACAAAGCAAGTGTCATAAGGTTTGTGTTGTGCCTTGGGCAGAGGTGCCCTATGCCATATATATGTAAATAGCACATTCTGAAATGGTCATAACTGTGTTTTGCATTTAAAACACCATTTTATTTGTTAGAGAAAGATAGTTCCCAGGCTTCATGCATGTTAGAAAAAGTGACAAGTTGCACACTTTCTTATGCTGTTACCCTATCTTACTTCATTTGTGAAGCATGGTCAAAGTGCATAACACAAGAATCCCTCTACAGACTTTGTATGGTATAGATGATTTGGCTTAATTTCTGTGGGGTCACTTAAAACCTTTTATATCCAAAAATGATGCCTTTTGAATTAAATGTAAAACTGATCTACTTGCCTTTAAGTTTCTTTTGAGAGATCTAAATATTTTCCCTAAAACGTTTCAGTGAGTGTCCCCTTACCTATTATTTGAAGTGTATTCTGTAATGACCATGAATAGAAATTGTGCATGAAAGGACTAGAAGGAAATTACTTACTCTGTCATCGTTCTCTTTCTATTGTTCTCTAAAATTCAGGAAGTCTCCTTTGTTAGATCTTAGTTAATGTGCTCTTTAGGAAACCTCAAATGTATTGAAGGCATAGGGGTTTTTTATACCCGAACTGTTTTCCCTTTGATGATTAGCGTCACACAGGAGATGACTTCTCACATTAGGCTATTATCCATCTCTTGTCAAGAGAAAACAAGTAAAACTGGCAGATTTGGGCAGAGCTGCCAATATTTTATGCACATTAACTAGAAGTTGTGTTCTGGATTAGACTCTAACAGCTCATAGAGCATCCAGAAGCTGAGTGCTAATGATATTTCTTCTACTGTGATCTCAAGAGTGGAGCCCTTTCCTTCACAGAGCTTGCTGAGATTATATTTTGAATTGAAATTTAGCAGCTCAATCCAGGGACTGAAAGCATTTGACTTCTCTATATGGTTGACTGTGGTGAATGCTGTAAATGATATTTCTGTGCTTGTTGTCACTTTCCTCTCAAAATCCCTGCATGTGAGCTTAAGAAGTACTGAAAAGTAAACTGATCTGCTTTCTTGTTGCTTTTTGCTTTTGAGTGTGGTATTAGTGTACTTTGTGACCTCCCTCTGTTGTGACATCTGTCATTTAGTTGCACACTGTTTCCTGTCTCTGCATGCTGTTGTGCAACCACCTGAGGACCTAACATCCCCTTCTTAATAAACTGTTGCTGAAGATTTAGTTAAAAACCCTGTTGAGTACCCCCTATGTAACCTGTATCAGTTATGGCTTACCCTTATGCATGTGCTTGTTGTCTACTTCAGAAAACCCAAGTTTTAAATGTGGAACTTCTTTTAACAGTATTTGACTCTTCCCAAACAGATTGTGTTTGTGCAGGTGTTCACTAATTCTAGCTGTTATTATATTTATTTTAGCTTGTACAGATATTATGATTACAGGGCTGTATGTAGTTGCCCAAAATGTGCATTAATGATTGGTTTTAACTTGTGTCTTCACATACCAAAATAATCTTAAGTGAAGGTCATGTACAACTAGTAATTCAACTGTTTTATTCTCCTGTGCTCTCTAGAGTGGATCTAGTTAGGTCCTAGGAATTTGTTGATGTTTGTTACGTGTTGATGTTTGTGGTTATGGGGATGACTACCTCTTCTATGCTTAATTTAGTTTCAGACAGATGCTTTGCCAAGCTTCTCCATGCTCCCAAGTACACACATGCTCACTCACCAGGTTCCTGAATAAGACTTACTGTTTCTTCTAAGATGTATACAGTACAACAAGTTTCTTTACTTCCTCACAGGGCGTTCTTGCCTATAAAACCTCGATTTCTTTCCCTAGCATCACCTTGCCCCATTGAACTGGCTGGTGCATTTTGTGCTCCTAGTGAGTTGCAAGAAGTTATGTCTGGTTTGAATTAATTTCACCAGTTACTACTTAAACTATTTTAGCCTGTATTTTTACCTCTAAACCACTGGAGATTGTGGTCCTTGTGTTTTTCTCCAGCTTGTAAATTCAGCTTTTTGAATGTCCTCTTAATTCTAGTGAACTCTTTTAACTTGCTGTTGGTCATACTGGCTTCTTCTACTATATCAAGCCCTTCCCAGTAGAAGGTATGCATTAGCAAAGCGTCTCCAGTGTTATCTTCATTAGTAGGTTTTATGCTGTCTGTAAGGACATAATTTTCTTACCTACCAATTTTTATTTTTAAAATTGCTTATTTTTAAAAAATTGCCATTTTTTTCATAGCCTCACTTTACGAAGGTTGGTGCTTCATGTTGGATTATTTTAGCAAGCATTTCCCCTGTAGATAAGTTGAATCTGAGTATGTTATAGCTGCTATTAAAGACAATTTCTACTGAAAGGTTTTGCTTCAAGTGTCACTTGGTACCATCCCAGTAGTTGCATTTATCCTTGTGGCCTTCCTAGCCACTTTCTCTGTAGAAGAGTCACTGCTATCATCCAAACATATCACCTCCTAGGTCACCCAAAGCCCTCGTGTTTTCTGCCTTTGCTGCCTCTCTGATTTCTTCCAGCACATCAGTTATCGCTTGCTCATACAACCCCATCATTGACTTCAGAGGTTGTGTGGATAATTTAGGGTGATTAATTTAGTTCTAAATGAAAAGAAGTGCAAATACTTATTGTGCAAAGAGAGATGTATTTACATAACCATTTCTAAAATTATTGTTTAAGTTGTCTGAGCAGGCAGCAGATGAAGGATAAAAGGGGAGGAAAATGCCAAAATAAGGCATTGTAATTGATGATGGATGTGTCACTCATGAACAAGAAAATCGAGGTGATTTGATTAGTCTTTTCCAAGTAATATTATATGCAACTACTTATAAAAGAAAATTTCATCATTACAGATGAAATTCTTTAGAGTATTAATATTGTAATAACCATTGCTTTTCAATTGGAATCACAAGATAAATTCTCTGCCATTTTCCCTGTACTTTGCAAGACTGCTCTTCAAAGGAATGGTGAAGGCTATTTGATTGGATTATTATTAATTTAATTCTAAAATTTGAAAATTATCACTGTAATGCAAAAAGAGTATTTTGTGTATTTAATTATTTTATATTTCATGTCTTAAATTCCAAAATATAAGGTATAAATATTTATTTCATACTCGGCACTGGAGCTGAAATGCAGTCAATATGCAAGTGTTGCTCGTAACAGTTTATTCTGACTCAAGTTTCGATAAAATGAATGAAGTGCTGATTTGAAGCCATGTTAACAGAGGGAATGGTCAAATTAATTTATTCCTTAATAAAGTGAAAATATTATGAACTGAAGCCTGGAAAGTTTCTGTTTCAAAGGGAAAGATGGAGAAGCAATGTAAATACATAAAGATGAATAGGAGAAGTAGTAAAAATAATACGATACATAAAAAGACATTGAGGTGCATATAGACTGAGGAATGAGTTGTTGGAGAACAGTGCTGTGGAAAGGGAGCTGTGGGTCCTGGTGAATGGCAGTCAGATGTGAGTCATTGTACCTGGCAGCCAGGAGGGCCAACCCTCTCCTGGGGGGGCATTAGGCACAGCCAGGGAAGGGAGGGGGTTGTCCTACTCTGCTCTGCACTGGGGCGGCCTCACTTCGAGTGCTGGGGGCAGTTCTGGGTGCCACAACATGAAAAACACCCTCAGGCACATGGTGTGATTCTTGGGATGTCCTGTGCAGGGCCAGGAGTTGGACTCAATGATGGGTCCCTTGCAACTCAGTATATTCTATGACTCTATGAAGATTTTGATAGCAAGTGGTAAAAGAAGAGAATACAACAGCAAAAAAAAAATCCCAGCAGTTTTGGTTCTCTGGTGATTCAGTGTGCATCTTCTGCTTGACAAAAATGGCTGGACTGGACACAAGTTTCTGTGTAGTGTTCTGCCATATCTTTCTAGCCAGCATAGAACTCTTTTGAGTGTTAAATAACATCAACTGCATTCCCTTATGTGGCTCAGCAAGCCACTATTCCCTCAGTTGTCAGCATCTATCACCAAAGAAACAGCATATACTCCTCTGCTTCTCTGATAATCCACTTCAAAATTCTTCTCCCTGTGTCATTGAGAGCTACCAGAGATGTATTCTGTGCTTCTGAATCTGGGAAAACTACAAATGCTACTTCATGGTGAAAGTCCCAGGATTTCTTTTTCACATTGCAGTTCCATTCCCAGCTACACCATCATATGCATGTAGAAATGGAAGAGATTCTTGTAAAGATCACTTTTCTGAGAATACAATGGTTTTGTGAGGAGTGTTACTCAGTTTTTCTGACACATCCTCCATGGAACTGTTTTGTTAAGTGGTGTTTGAGATACATGCAAGAAGAGTTTCGGGGAAGAGAGGATGTGTTGCATTTTGATTCTGGTTTAGGAGGAGGTCAGAGGTTACTAGTGCCCAATTTATGGGATCTGCTATTTGTGAAATCCTTCAGAGATTAATGATGTTCCTATTTAAAGATTTTAAGTGTCTGTCCCAGCCCTTTTCCCCCTTAGTTAATGCTTCTAGGTTTGTATCTTAAAGATACAAAAGAAAGCTTCCAATTCATTTAAAATGAAAGTGTAAGATGAGTGTACTCTTTAAATTAGAATGCAAGTTGGTATCTGAGCAGCAAAGGAAAAGCCTGATCATTTCCACAGTGGAAAAGTTTAGGAATGTGTCTGCAAGATTGTGGAGGTGGTGCAACTTTTCTTCTTACTCCATTAATCAGAATGATAAAGTGGTGACAGGAGGTACTCCACTTGCATCCAGAATGTCGTCCTGATGTACTCTCATGATTGATGTGGTTCATTTTAGAGATAGTTGCAAGAGAGCAGCATCAAGCACAGATTGTGATTGGAAAGAAAGATTCTGTCATAAATTCTAACACAGTAAAGAAAAAGTTGTTTGCTTTGCCAGAAGTCAGGACATCTTTCAGAACAGTTTCATGCAAAACTATGAACCAAAGGTCCCTTCTGTGATTAGAAACCCCTGTGCTCTTCCCTGAATTCAAAGGAGGTGAAACAGTTCTCTGAAGGGAGTTTGTATGACAAACTACAAGGGTTTTAAAGTATTTTTATTGCTGTTTTCTAAGGGCAGTATGATCTGAGTAGAATAAAGGGGGGTTTTTTAACTACATTTGTTAAATGGGAGTTTGCTGCAAACCTGCAATTTCCAAATCTACTAAACCTGAAGATAATTACAGACATTATTTAAAAAGTCACAAATATTAAAGTCTGTATAAAACATTTTAAAATGCCTCCTCCTCCCTTTTTTTTTTTTTTTTTTTTTTCCCTGGTGTCCTCTGTCAGCGGAGTGTTGTAGAAGAGTTAACAATAAGCATACAAGTATCCTTAGGTATTTTTTGGCCAAGCTTTACTTGTTTCTCCATCTGTGTAAGAGCAACTTTTACTGGTACATATCCCTGTGGGGACCTTCTGATCATGAGAGTAGCCATATGTCAAGGCCAGAGCTGGCTGTTAAAATCAGTGTTGCCTCTTTATTATGATGACAATGCCTTCCTGTAGACAATTAAATGAATTTATGATAATTCTAAATCACTGTATAGTGATGTAAGTAAGATGTATGATGAAACGTTATTTATGCAATAATACTGATTTTAATAGCCTTTGGGATGGCAAGTTGAGATTGAGAGAAACACATAGATTAAGATTTTTATCAGATAGCATTATATAAAGATTTTGGCAATAGGAAACAAGAACAGGAGATACTAGTTTTTAAAACAGTTCCTGCAGCTGTTATTTATCATGCGGATAATGCATAATATAAGATGGTTACATAAGGTCCCTCGGTTTAAAGTTGACCTTAAAATGTGTAATTTGAATTTGAAATGAAACTTTCTTCTGAGGCAGTGGCAGCATTACCACCTGAGAGCTGCTAAAGACTCTCTAGCAAGATAGGAAGAGAAACAGATGGTGCTTGGAGCTAGTGCTCCCACCTTGCCTGTGGACAGTTTGTTGAAACAAATTTTCAGATTTTAGCAGAAGCTGCTCAGAGCCTGTTGCGTCGGAGATCCCTCAGGGCCCCTTTTGTTTGGTGCAGGTGAACAGGGGATGGTAAGTCCAAGGCGGCTCACCTTGAACAGGAGTTATCAAATCAGCTGTTGGTAATGTAGCAGTGCAAGAATACCTAAGGCTCTCTGAGAACAGTTTCAAATCTAAAAAACACATTTCCTGTGTTCCCAGGCAACACATTGTCGACAAGACTGAAGGCAAATGCTCCCATCTTACTATAAATAGTAGGTATATAGATTGACAGCGATTGCGATCTTGTGTACAGTGATGTTCCTTAAAGTGCTCAGTACCTGCTTTGGCTCAGTTACAGCTGCCATAAAACTTCCAAATAATATGAGCATCTTGCATGATGGTCTACTTTGCTTAATAAAAATTGAGTTATACTCTTTAATTACACTAGCAAGTTAAGACAGTGTGATTGGCTTGGTAACTGTGAATGTGTAGGTAAGTGCCCTCTAAGGATTTTTGTTAATAAGTCTTGCCGAGTTTTGCAACATATGGGAGGAGGGGATAATTGATAACTTAATTAAACCTGTTTCTTAATATTAAGTAATTAATATTAAGTAATGCAAGTGCAGTAGACATTGCTGTCAATGGTATTTAGTTTTTACTTCCGTGATGCTATATAAATTTTAAGAATCATTCTCTATTGTTCACTTTTTTTTGACGGCTCATAATGTCATGTAACAAGTTGTTCATGTAGCACAATATTATCTTTTAGGTACCTAGATCTGTAATTAGCATACAAACTTGTAACTCCACATTAGTATTTTTACCTATTTCATCTATGGTATTAATGAATGCTCTTTCTCATGAGAAAGGAAGTTTTTAAAAATCATGGAGACAGGATCTTCCTGGTTTCTCCTTCCTGAAGTATATGTAAGCACATATTGCCCATCAGTTAAGTCGTCTTTCTGGTCCTCTTAACTCCCTGCCTCTCCAGCAGTGTTTGCAGTTGCAGAGTTGAAGCATGCTTCCTGGTGGAGATCTCAGCCCTGTCTCCAGGAATGAGCGCAGGGAGCATCAGTTGATTCTCCATGGAGGGGTGGCTGCAGCTTTGCTGAAGCTTCTGTGAGCTGCAAGGTGATCGCACCAAACGTCAGGTGCCTGGCTGCAGATAAATAATTGCTGGTGTGCTGGGCAAGACAAGATAGTCTGTATTTAAATCATGGGCCTGGGGTGTCTGCATGCTCTTGCTCAAGAGGGGAAGGAAGTAGCTTATATTTTTGAAAGACAGGGATGTAAGTTGTCTGAAGATTTGGATTAACACTGATTTGCTTAATTTATGCTACTTTTTTATGGCTGTAAACTTGAAAAGTTTTGGGGCTTTTCTCTAATGAAGTTATTTGGCATATGCAGGTCTATTAACCCTAGAAATACAAAGTCCACAGTTCCAGCCTGAGTCATAATAGTTTTTCTCTTAATTTTAAGGAGTAAGCAAGACTCTGGAGTTAAGTGTCTTTATTGAGAACATCTCTGTTAATAATGTTTCCTACGAGTAAAGCATCATTTTGGAAGTCTGCCATCATTTTTTTAGAAGTGGCACGCAGACGAGAATAGACGTAGTCCAACTGTAGTGAGGTTAATGCATCCTGCAGCGTTCAGACATTTAATGCTGGCCTCCAAGTTTCTCTGGAGTCTAGACCTTTGAATAGACAGACTTTTCTGTAGTCCATTTCAAATTAATTTTAGGTTTTCTGGGTTACTAATTCAATTGATAAAACTGTTTTTAGTAACCAAGCCAAGGCAACTGTCAGAATTAACAGTAGTGAAGTATTCTACTAATGTCAATAGCAGCATCATCCTTATCCACATTTTCATTGGTGTTTATGATATGCCGAAGACAGTTATTTTACAATAGGGGCAGATATAAAAAGGATATATTGCCTTTTAGATCAGTGTAAGTTTTTAATTCAGTAGTAGAAGCCTTAAACAGAGTAATAGATCCTAATAGTTTGCATGGTCAAACAACTAAAAGGTTGGACATGTTTGTTGTTACTGCTATTTTGTATCTTGGAAACACTCTGGGGATCTTCGTTAGAGGTCCTTTTTTTGAGTATAGAGAATTCTGAAGATAGGTGGTCTTATGGAAACTTAAAATTACTGATTGCTGAAACATTTCTCAGATGTTTTTTCTAAGAGATACCCTGTGCCGTCATTTCTGATAGTACAGCCTGTGTCCTCAATATGACACACAGGACACTTGGTAATTGTCAAAGTGGTTTCTCTTTCTGAAGCAAAGTAGCAAAGTGTTGAGACTTTAGTAAAATATAATACAGACTGCTCCCAAGTTATGGACATACTACATATGTGTTCCTGGAAATTCACACTGTTTATGGATATATAGTACTTGCTGCTGTTGATTACAGATGAGACCATTTGTCTTGATTTTTTGTTTTTTAACCTCTTGGTAATAGTGAAATGTGACATCTCCCCTTGTAATTGTATAATGATGTTTTAATGCTGACAGTAAATCTATACTTCACATAATACAGTGAGATATGTAAGCTTTCCCATGTTTCAAGCTGCTTTATGTGGGGTTTTACTGTAAGAAAATAGTATCATTTGGCTGCATACCACAAAATAAATTGTAACAAAGATCCCTTTAAAATTCTCTGCTTCTCAGCCTTAGAAAAGAGGAAACAGCATCATCCATTTCTGTAAGAAAGCAGTCCCCCCCAGGCTGAGACAGCACACAAAATTTGTTTCATAATAAAAAGCTTTTTAGAATAAACTTCAAGGGGAATTACTGGTGTCAACTCAAAAGCTTTCTATTAAAATTCATACAAGTTAGCCATGGAGAAAGGTATTATTACTCTGTTATGATGCAGCAAGTTGCATTATTGCTGTAGACTTGTATTTTGCAGGAAATTGCAATGTGCATACAATTTGCTCTTTGTCTTACTACAGCACAGTACATAACATGTATGGATACTTTTTTGGTGCAGAAATGAGGATGATGACAATGATTTTTAAAATTAGCTTTAAATTAAGAGGCTTTTATTACCTTAGGGGGATGCCTGTATTCTTACCCACCTTAAGGCATATTTTTTTGGTTTGACAACAGGACGGGCCTGCACATGCTGTGTATTTGTTAATTCAGCTAATCACAGAAGGGTACTTTAACTTACCTTGGCACAATGTATAAGATAAACTAAGAATATTTTGATGGCAGGAAATACAGGACTTCAGATTGATGTGACTCACATTCTTCATCTTTTGTTTTGCAGTCTACTCCTTTACACCTTGCAGCTGGCTACAACAGAGTTCGCATAGTCCAGCTTCTGCTTCAGCATGGTGCAGATGTACATGCAAAGGACAAAGGGTATGTAAAATTAATTGATTTATTACCTGATTGCAGCACTGGTTTTGTATTAGTCAAAATAAAGAATTTTTTCTTTGGTTCATGTTGCAGCATAATCTCAAACAGTTGTCTAAGAACATGCTATTTGCTTCCATAATCTGTATGTGCTTCAGTTTAATTGTGATTGTGCTTGTTTTAAGTCTTCTTTTACACCTTTAAAATTTTTTCCAAACTTTGATCTTTACTTCCATTCACAGACTACTCTTTGAAATTATGGACTAACAGCATTATTTTTGGAAAGCTGATGGGGAGAAGATAGAAGGGTTTAGTGAAATATGTGCATTGAAAAACTTATCTGTGGTCTCATTATCCTGTTTCACATATATGTATGTTATTCCAAGTAACATCAGTAGTGCTCATGTTCTCCCAACTAGTGGTCTTCGTAGATCTATCTTCATTGAAGCTGACAGCAAAAATCAGGATACAGTAGAGGCTATTCTATTTTTGCGTTACGGGTGGTAGTTATGTAAGATGTCAGCCGAGTGCACAGCAGTCAGAAATCTGAAATGATACATGCTGTGCAATATTCTCAGCCATACATTCCTGATCTCTAAGAAGATGATTTTCATGACAGTTGGATTGGAAGGCTTAATTGTAATGTTGTAGAAATTGGGCTTCCAGTTAAAGGTATACATTTTGTATTCAGAATCCACAGAAGTAAGATATGTGTATGTGTGTTGTCTCTAGCTGCAAACTTGAGGCACTTCTTGTATTTTCATTTTCTGCTGAGTCCAGCCTAGTGTTAGAAGAGATTTTAATTTTTTTAGTTTCTTCCTTTTTTTTCCTTTCTCTCAAAAACTATTGTAAGTGTGTTTAATCTCTTGAAGTTTGACTGATTGTAGGTCTTTCACCTGTCTGTTTTTTAACAGTGTTGTTGTTAAATGCATAATGACATATTATGCAAATCAAATAACAAAAATACACCCAAAAGCTTCCACAAAAACCACAGATAACCAAAACACACCACAACCTCCCCCACACCAAAACAGAAGACACAACAACTTCCCTCCAACCCCCCCAAAAAATCCCACAAAGAACAAACCACAAAAGTCCTACAGTAAAGCTCTATATAATACCTACTTAGGTAGATCCACCATTATTTAAGCAAGTTGAAGGTATTTTGCACCTTTCCAAAGTTTCAGCATTAGTTGATGGGAAGTTCCAGTGCAGATACTGTAATGAGTTTTGAACACTTTGCTTGGAATGTATGAAAGGTAGTTAAGTTGAACTTGAACTTAGTGGTGGAGCAGGAGTGGAGGAAAAACAAACAGAGAAAGGAAAACCTTTCAATACTCAGTACTGAACTTTAAAACAACCCAAACATATTTAGAAACATCTAATGTCCTAGTAAGCTCCCACTTTTTTTTAGTACCTTCACACATTTAGAATCAGTGTGGTGTTTTGTTTTACCTTCCTGTTTCTTCTTTATACATAATTTATAAGTAGATAGGCTATAAATAACTGTCACTTTTGATTTAAGGAGCTAAATTAGGCTGCTGATTTTATAGAACTCTTAGGTTCCCTTCAATGGAGTTAATTCAGAGAAAGTGCTTAGGAATTGTTCTATATTTTCAAAATAGTCACCACTTCTAGTTACTTCCAAAAAGAAGCCCAGCCAAGGCTCTTTCTCCACTGATCTTTTCTTTCCCTTACAGCTGTTGTGCTGGAAGAGGGAAGGGGAAGGGATGCTGCAGAAGTGGCCAGGTGCATTGCTGCAGCAATTGCCTTTCCTGACAGGCCTTAAAGCCCTCAGTCCTTTGAGATGATCATCATTTTGGAAGAGGGCATCATTTTGAGTGCTCTGTGGAACGGATAGTTTCTCTGTGTCTCACATGTGCATCCATAAGTTTTAATTAAGAAAAGTAATGATGGAAAAAACAGTCTGAAGAATTTCCCCCAAACAAATTCTCCTCTCCTGTGATGTGTTGCTGTTTCTTAGAGCATTCACCTTAAAATTAAGTTTATTTAATTGTTGTCTAATACTTTCTGTCCTAATTCTCTCTGAGTTGGTTTTACAGTGCTGGGAATTAGCCACTGTATTTTTCATAGGTATTATGGGGTTAATTATAGTTTTTATGTATTATGTGTACTGATTTGTTGAGCTGTAACTAGTCTAGTTAACTAGCCATGCTTGGCTTGAATTAAACTCATTTTATCTTCTGCAATAATTGCCCATCTCGTATCTCCTTTTCAGTGCATGACTTTTATTGCATCTTGTGCTTGTGACTAAATCCTTATTATTTACTTTGCTAGTGTCATTTTTAAGTATGGCCGGCAGTAATATAGCTCTACAAAAACTGCAGGGACTCTCTTAGAAGTATCTTGAACAGTTAAATAGGTTGTACTGTAAAACGTAGGGGAAAATCAAGTCATTCCACAGTCTAGAGCAGTAATTTGAGCCTGCTTTCTATGGATATTTGTACATCTTCGTAAAATGCCCAAGTGTTATGTTAGTGGTGTTTGGGGAGCTTTGCCTTTCACATAGCATTTTAAACAGGAGTTGCTATTTAGGCAGAAGCAGAACACTGCTGAGGAAATTGAATGTGGAATGGGACTTTGCCTTCTTCTTAATAGGTTCAAGAAAGAGCATGTCAAAGCCAGTTAATGCTAGTCTTAATGGTAGATTAAACATCTGTGGCCTGTTAAGGCAAAAAGAAACAAAACAAAACAAAAAAACAAACAAAAAAACCAAGCCACAAAACCCCAAGTTTTATGCCACTCTTAAGTAGTGTGTTTGGGAAGTCAGATTTTCCTATTAGTTTGTAAATACTAATTTTTAAATCTCTAACTGTTTAAATATATTAACTTTAATTTGATCTTTTCATCTCAGTAGCAAGAAAATTGTTCCTCCTTTAGAAATGCCCCTTTAAAAAAATTTGACATTTGCCTTCTTCCTCCATGCAGTGGTCTTGTGCCTCTTCATAATGCATGTTCTTATGGACACTATGAGGTTACAGAGCTGCTGCTTAAGGTAAGCAGAAGGATGGAAAGTAATTGCTGTTGATGTAGATGTGATAGATGGGATATGAACTGTTTATATCAGAGTTGAAAAGTAATTTTCTTTTCCTACTAGTAACAGGTTTCAAACATCATATTGTTGTTTCAGAAGCCTGCAACTTTAGGTCTTTGTTGGAACAATATATGTGTTTTTTTCTTATCTAATTTCTTTGGTCTGATAGTAGGGTTGAATCTTTCTGTTCAAAAATCAGCCCACACAGAAATTTCAAATTTTTTTCACAGATTCAACAGTATTTTTGTGTGTACTGGTATTTTTAATTAATTTTTTTGTGTGTGTGTGTTCATACATGAGTGATTTGAACCAATTTTTATAATAAAATGAAAATTTGTAAGCTTTTTAGTTGTTGAAGATGATTTCTTACTAATCCAAGGCTTCTTTTGCTGTGCTAGCATGGTGCCTGTGTGAATGCTATGGACCTCTGGCAATTCACCCCATTGCACGAGGCTGCTTCCAAGAACCGCGTAGAGGTCTGCTCCCTCCTGCTGAGCCATGGCGCTGATCCCACCTTGGTAAACTGCCACGGCAAGAGTGCAGTTGACATGGCTCCAACACCTGAGCTCAGGGAGAGACTGACCTGTAAGTGTTTCCAGACTGAAAGCACTTGTTGGTGGGTGGAAAGGGATGCTTTCCTTCCAGGTCACCTTCCTTGAGCTTTAGAAGTGGATGCAAAGCAGCAGAGTAGCTGCAGCTGTGCTATGTGCTTTGAAGTGTGCAGGTACCTCTGATGCATCGTTTGTCATATTGCCTGCTTTTCTGAAATTTAGAAATATTAAGGCACTGCTGAATCAGTGACTGTGGGGTTTTTTTATGTTTTAAGTCCAGTTCAGTCAGACAGGAGCCTCTATCTTGAGGCTCTGTATTGCATTTAGAAACATACACAAGGTAGGTAGCCTCAGTGTGCAACCTCTGAGATAGAAATTCCATCACTTCCTTTTGTAGTCTTTGCAATTCCATATGCTGTAAACAAACCTATATTTCAACTCTAATTTTAATTTGTATTCCTTTGCTTTCCATCTTTAGGGATTTGTTTCCTGGCTCTTATAAAATGTAAAAGATAATTAAATGAGACATATGTGGAAACAGAGCATTATGAAGTTACAGAAAACTTCTTGAGAATTAGATTCTCAATTACAAATAAGTTTTTGATTTTGTCTTTCACCTTTCCAGTATAGCAGAAGCCCCCAGACATTAATAATGTTATCCTGCACTACTCACAATCACAGCTAATCAGGTTTCAGTCTAGTCATTATTCTTTGCAGGGCAAAATGGTGAGGTCATGTGCGGCAGAAAATGTTGGTCTAGAAGAAAGGAGGAGAGCATTAGTATCTTTTAGGTACTTCTCTACTCTGAGTCCTAGGCTAAAGCTTTTGAAACTGGGGAAGGTTAATTTAGCATTTATTTAAACTAACAGGCAAAAAAACAAAACAAAACCAATTTAAACTTCGGTTTATTTCTGTATTTTGAGTTCCTCAAGAGCAATGAGGGAAGATTCATGTTGATTAATATCCACTGAAATGTGTAAACAAATGTGAGCATTATGTCAAATTTGACAGTATCTTGATGAGATAGCTTGTATTTGCATCCCCAAATACAAGGGTTTTTTATGTTCTTGAGCTATTTGGTCTTATACTTTGGGAATAAAGTTATATTATATTTGTTATTTCAAGATTTATTTGCACTTGTGCTTTGAGTAATGCTTTGCTTACAAAAAAATTTAAACCAGACATTAAAACAAAGGTGGGAGGAGAAAGCCCCTCATTAACAAACTTAGGATTTCAAGCTTGCTTATGAGACAAAAATACTTAAATTTTTACTAAAATTGAAGTATTTTTTTCTAGTTCCCAAGGTCAAGTGTAATTTTTGCTAACCTTCCTTTTGTCTGAACATTTTAAGAGAAACACTTCTTTTCAAAGTCAAAGTTATTTAAAACTAAAATGAACTAGCTGCTGAGCTAAACAAGATCTGGAAATAGCAAAATTAGCCATCTGTACTTGCAAAGATATGCCTGCTATCGAAACTTATTTTATTTTTGTAGTAGACCGGCTTCAAATGCTTTGCTAGTTAGCTTTCTTTAAGACCAATAGCTTAGTATTTTATATTTAAATTTTATATATGTATTATTGTTGGTTTTGTTGTTGCTGTTGTTATTTATAATTTTACAGAATGTATATACTTAGGCTTTACAGTGAATTATTTGTCATGCAGATACAATAAAGTTTTTAGCATATAACTGTAATGCTTTATTTTCTTAAGAATATCTCATAGCATTGTGCTCATTTGAACACAGATGTGGGTAATGTAGAGGTCACATGCACATTTAATGTCAAGTGGGTGGAGGATAAAAGAGGAAAAAGATGTAAGGATTTAACTCAAGGAGTAACTTCCCTGCTCCTTTAGTATGTTCCTTTGGTTTCAGCAATGCTTTTCATGTTCTGTGTCTCAGGTCAGCTGCCACCCGAAGACTTGCAGAAGCACTCCTCTTTCAATTGAGTCTAGCTGTCTTTCTGCAATAACGTTTATAAAGGTGACATTTTGCTGAATACGAAACATGTCTTTTTTCCTCTAACAGACGAATTCAAAGGACACTCTCTACTGCAAGCAGCCAGAGAGGCAGACCTAGCCAAAGTGAAAAAGACACTTGCTTTGGAGATCATTAATTTTAAGCAGCCACAGTCACATGACACTGCACTGGTGAGATTATACAGTCAGTTTGTTTTATGATAAATGTGCTGGTAGCCTGGAGTCAAGGAGTTTTATTTCTACACTATGAAAATTCATTCATCATCTCAGATTGAGAATTTGACATTGAACACTTGCTATACTGAAATAAAATCTCCACTATAGAAAAAACAGAATATAATTTATTTCATCACTTTTTTCCATCTTTCTGCTCTCCAGAAGCTCTCCAGCCACTCTTCACCTGTTCATTTTTCACTTCTCTTGCATTTTTTCCTATAAACCTTTTTTTCTGTTGGTCTGTTGCTTTGTTTTTTTTATGAGGTTAAATTTTATTTCTGTAGCCCAGTGTTTCCTTCATGTTTTATATGAGCAAACTTGAATTACAAATTTTCTTCATAGGATACATAAAATTGTGGTGAAAATAGGTGTATATCCCAGGGTCTTACAGGTTTGGAATAGTACTGAGAATACTACATTAGCTGTAGAAACAGGGTTCTTTTGAGACTTTCTTGGCATTATCCTGCTCTTATTTAATTGTTTAAAGAAGCAGTGGAAGCAGAGAACACAGCCAGTATCCCAAATGTAGTGAAGACTTTAAAGCTGAGACTGATGGTATTATTAAAACTGCTATAGTTATAATACTTTATTTCAATGGAACATTTTCTTCCCAGTGGCAGGTCTCAGCTGCAGGCATGCAACTGCACATTTAGTGTTGGAAACTTTACAATTGTGATCAGAACATTGCGTGTTGGGTACCAAGCATCCATATGCTCTGTTTCCTCTGCAGAGGACTCAGCATCCTCACATGAAGTTAGAAGCAAGGTAGAGAAGAGAGGTTTATCCGATGAATGTGAAGACAGTGTGAAATTTGGGATGATGTTATCCTTTTCTTTCTGAGTCTATCAGCTGCTGCTCTGTGGCATCTCTTTATCTGTGTAATGATCACTTCATAGTCCTGTGATGTTCCTTGCTCTTTTCTGCCTGCTGATTCTGCAGAGACAGCTGGACCAAATGGGATATTTTAGCTCTATTGGTGTATTTGGTTCACTGTTCACTAAGTGCTTCATTGTGATTTTTCAGTTTTTGGCTGGTATACATATGATTTCAAATCATCTACAGTCCAAATGAAAGGACTCGGCTTCCAGGATCACATGAAGTTATGTGTAATCTAACAGAGCTATTTCTGCCCCAATCATGATAACATTTTCCATGATAACATTTTCCACTTGGGTCTCTGCTGTATTAGCCAAAATGCCAAAACAAGCACCTGACATAGGTTTTAGTGTTTCTTTGAGGTTTGGCAGTACTTCAGCATTTGTGTGTTTTAGGGCTTGTTTATCACATAGGCAGGAAATAGAGAGAGGATATTTTCTGCAAAGCCTTAAAAATGCTGCTATTCTTCAGAGCAAAGGTTGATCTTAATGTTTATTTATGAAGCTTGCATTTACAAAATTTGGATGTGCTCTGCTGATTAACAGTAGTGTGGAAGCTTGAGTGAAAGTTATTTCATAATGACAGCTGAAACTGGATAAAAGATGGTTATTGGTACTAGTGCTACCTATTAGCATTGAGTTTGGGGTCTGTCTAATTGTAAAGGCTATAGCTTTGCTATTGGAAAGTTAGAGAACTCTTCCAGGAGACTTACTACCTTTTATAGATTACTGATTTAAAATGTGGGTAAAGATATAAACAGAAAAATCCAAAAGTTTCTCCCATTTCTCAAAGTCTGCTGTCTTGAGATGTCCAATCTTGAAATAAGCATTTCTGGACTTGATATTAAAGCTAGGTGTTCAATCTTATATGGAACCATGGTGGTAATTCCAGGCTTTAGGAATGCATTGGTAGGGCCACTGTTGAGAAACCAACAGATGCCAGCCACATTTAGGAGAATAGTTACACCTAGCAAAGGGCTGTGTGGTCCCACAGGGGCAGGCATGAGCATTGAGAAATCCTATGTTGAAGCGCATATCTTTCTCATAGCATGGGAAAAAAGATACTCTAAGGGAAATGTAAGCCTGTTTGCTTATTACCTAATCTGTAGTTGGGTGCTGTCATGATCCGCTCAACCCAAGTCGTGATGGTTTGTTTGACCCCAGGGTGCAAAAGACAAACAGCAATGGACTCAAGTTATATTCTGCAGCAAACAGCAATGCACTTTATTGCGTGCCAACAACTTAGTTTTATGATAGAAGAGAGAGAGAGATAAAGGAAACTAAGTAAAAGAGGAGAGGGAGAGAGAGGGAGAGAGAGGATGGGGTTATTCTGTTGGTTACCAGCAGAAGGGACGTCGTCCTCGAGTCGTCTGATGATAGACGTGTCTTTGAACAGCCAGGGAGAAAGAGATCTCAGAGTCTCTTTAAGAAAGTCACTTTTTATAGTAATTTTCCAAAGTGAGTGGCCTCTGGCCAAAAGGTGGGGAGATTTATGGACTATTGTATGTGGAGATCGTTGCCCAAGAAAGAGGTGCAGGAACAGGATGCTATAACCAGTACCCTGCTCGAGAGCAGCGTACCATGGCAAGCTCCAAGCACACCTACAAACAGTCCTTGGCAAGCATCCACCTTGGCCAGGCCAGAACTCAGGTCCAGAGTGAGTGGTGGGGTCCTGGGGGTCTCAGTCTCTGATGATGATCGTGAGGCAGATCAGAGAAACTTCGGTCTGATCCTTACACACCTGACACAAATGGCCCTTAATGAGGTCAGTATGCATTGAAACAGAAGAAACAAAGTGATGTTCAAGTTCTGTCAATTTGACTTGCAGCAGAATCTGTTCAGACCCCTTTGGAGACCCTCTGTAAAAAGTTAGGCTGTTTCAAACTCTGTGTCTTTCCCTCCTTTGTTTATTATGTGTCAGCTTTGTCCTGATAGCTGGTTCATGTAGTTGGGACCACACTGGTTTTTTCCTAAGTGACAAATTTAAAATTAAAGTTGTTTTTCTGAGTAGAATAATTTTGCATTGATCACTAACCTGTATTTTGTTCAATATGATGAGTTCTGTTTGTAAATTTTGTAGTCTGATTTTAGCAGAATAATTTAAGGGATGAAGTAATGTATCTTTAAAGTTCTTTATCATCTATGTAGTTGAAATATGCTTTATATTTACTTTTTTTGCAGCACTGTGCTGTGGCTGCTTTGCATCCGAAGAGGAAACAAGTTACAGAACTGTTGCTCAGGAAAGGAGCAAATGTAAACGAGAAAAACAAAGAGTAGGTTTCTGAAATGTTTCAGTTTTCCAAAGGCCTCTGTCATACTAGGAATGTGAAACTAATACACCACTTTTTATTTTCCCCCTCTAGTTTCATGACACCTTTACATGTTGCAGCTGAAAAAGCTCATAATGATGTCATGGAAGTTCTGCATAAACATGGAGCAAAGGTAAATATACTTGCATGTATTTTATTTAAGACAAAGGGCAAGAAGAAGGGTTATGTTGATTATATACCACGTAAGTTTTTATAATAGTTATTGCTATAATATGTTATACAATTTCTAATAATTGTGATTATCTAGCTGTCTTGTGTTGCTTTATCTTGTTTGCTTGAAAATATCCAATGGCTGAGAATACTGACACTGAGTTTAGAATTCTAATGCTGAGTATTCTTTAGCCCTTGCTTGCTTCTTATTCTTGTGGTAAGATTCTTTTACTGTGCCCTTCAGCTACTGATAGGTGCTGACCTAAGTAATTTGTGAGCTTGTGGTGAAGCTTGCTTAGAAATGCATTGTTCAGCAAGTTATTAAAGGCAGAAAAAGGTATAACCAACTTTATTTAGAATGTGGTTTAACCATCTTTCAGAAGTGTTTCAGAATGATCTTTCTACAAATTTTAGGTGCAATCTTACTATTTATGGTAATGATACACATCACTACTCAATTTTCTCTGAAACTCTTCTGGATGGATACTTTCTTTGCATTGGCTAAAATATAACCGATCTCCTTGTTTTTGCTTTGAATGGGGCTCAGATTAAGTCTTCTTCTTCATTCAGAGAGCTAGAAATGAAGAATTCATTTGCTGTATTATGTTACTGCCTCTAATAATGATCAAGCGTCACTCTTGCTATAATAGGAGGCATGAGCAATGTAGTTGTATTGCACAGTTGTTTTTATTTTGAAATGATGAATTTTAATTTATAAGCCTATATGAGAGCTCACTGACAGATTTCTGATTCACTTCCATAGTACTTCAATGGCATCATAAAATAGCTTAACAACAATACCACAGCAGAGTTGATCGTATTTCAGAGTCCTAACACACTGATGACTACTAAGTTTTGCCTAAGGGGGAAAACAGGGTCAAAGTTCTTGATTATAGTCATTAAAACTTTTGGTTATTATTTTTCCAGATTCACTCTTGGTAGCATACCTATGCTCTGAAAGTAAGAATTCATTTTGCCGTAGGAACAGATACTTCATAATTTTATAGATCTACTTTTGCACTGGAATTCAGTACTGGTATTTGAGTAGGCACTGAACTGGACATACTGGAGTTTCAAATCTACTCATAGCAAATACCTGCTTTGAAATGCATGGAGCTTCTATGTGCTGCTACTATACTCTTGTTATTTAAATTAGTGCTCCCTTGAAAATCTGTCTCAGTTGTAGTCAGATTAGGAGTAGGCTCAAAGATGGCACCCTTACTATAATGGACCCATTTTGTTTTGTCAGTAGTTCGTTCTGATGATAGCTTGTAATTCTTTTATCTCCTGAAGCAGGGATTCCTAAATAATGATTCATGAGTTACTTGTGGATTGACTAATGGTGCTGAGTGGTGCATAGTTATCTACAGAATGTCGATGAGTGGGGTGTTCTGTTGTTTATTCCATCAACAGTATGCAAATAGAGGGACATGGTGATCATTAAACCTCATTCTTCATTCATATCCCATATCCTGTGTTATTCTGAGGATAGGCTATTGACATTTATGATCTAGCAAAGCACTTAAGTGCATGGCAGGAAACTGATCAAAGTTAATATTAAGTGCATATTTCCATACTGCAGTGGATCAATGTCCACAGTTTCTTAGCTGTAAAACTGTAAATAATACACCTATAATTTTTAATGAGAGGTAGATTATTAAGGCTTTATGAGGCACTTTGAAGTTCCCGGATGGGATATGCTTGAGTATTAGTTAGTTAACTGGGCATATTTAATCACTCTAAAATGTTTGTCTTGCTTGTATATTATCATTTGACCTCTTGCTCATATTTTGACTGGAGACATTTAGTTCATTAGATACTCTTGACATGGATTTTCTTTGTTTCTGGCTGTTGTGACATGGCAGCTTTCATTCCTGAAGCATGATACAGGTTTTGGTGATTTTTGTTGTTGTGTGTTTGGAAGTTTTGCCTTTGTGTTTTCTCTTTCTGTGTCTTGAATTTCATTTACTTCATAAAATGTAATCAGGTATATTAAGCTCTTTGATCGTATCTGGTTGTATTTTTTACAAGAGAGGGTTCTCGTGAGCTGGTGAATCTAGTCCCCCTGAAATAGCAGCCTCCCAGGAAAGATCGATTTGTTCTTTGAACTGCACCCTCCTGCTTTTTAAATACCTCTCTTCTTATTTGATGCTTCCTTCAGTGAGGTATTTGCAGTCAACAAACTGATTCTTCTTAGACTTTGTTTTGGTAGGCTAAAAGCCTCAAACACCTAATCTTCCCTCATAAGGGAATGTTGCCTTTTCCTATTCATCCTTATAATCCCTTCTCTTTACTAGCACCAGAGGAAGTCTTGGAGTTCAGGCAACAAGAATCAAATTCATTCCCCACTGCCTTCCATGATGGCACTTCCGTACCTCTGTTTTAAGTGCCTGACTGATGCATACTGGGATCATACTTGTCATTTTAATTGACATGAGACAGTAGTGCAGATCCTTCCTGTAATCTTGCAGTGCACAGAGAATCTTCATTTTGCTAATATTTTATATTTGTCCCCTTCAGCATAATTCTCCTGTGCCAAGATCATTAATAATTAATAGCAAAACAAAATTACCCCACAACCAGTCACCAAGCAGCCTTCTCCTTCTCAAAATGTTCCTTTATTTCATCAAACACTTATTTTTTCAAAATTAAAAAAAAAAACTAAAATAAAAAATTCTGCTGTGATTTTACATTAAATGCTTACTGAAGTGTGTATGGATGACACCATGTAGGGTTTTTTTACTTTGCAGCCATTTCTTCTGTCACAGGAGAGGCACTGTTAAAGTCAGCTTTAATCTGCTTTCTGGAAAGCACTACTGATTACTGAGAGAGTAACAATTTGAAAAAAATATGTAATTAGGGCTTCAAAGAAAGTAGGACTTTCTTCTTCTGAAATTTCATGAAAAGAGGCAAACTGTTCCACAAAATAGCCAGCAAAAATAGCTTTAGGAGACAAAGTCATATAAAGTTCTGTAGAT